>JARHVA010001228.1:717500-1917500 GCA_037957365.1 Torreya grandis | reverse complement strand
CATGTTCCTTCCATGTCATCCTTAAAAAAACAACTAAGTAGATATAATACATTACACATCACTCATATTATTTCACCATTTTATTTTTGATGACAACATTCTTCCACAACCTCATACAGACCTAAAACTACATGACCAAGCATCATATGACTTGACATCTTGAACTGTGCCTTTATGCAAACCATAAGACATTAGTTTCCTTCAAATTATTTATTTTCACATGGACTCCTATGCAGATATTAGTTGTCTTGAAATATCTTCCATAACCTATACCTTCCATGCTCACACCACCCATAATAATTCTCATCAATGGAACACTCTTTTGTGCCTTGACATGTCACATATTACCATCTATCCTTAGTCATCTTTGATATCAACCTTGATAGTACAATCTTGACATGATACATATTTGACATCAATGACTATTATGCCTTTGCATGATGCACCCTTTTGACATCAATGACAACAACATGTTAACACCTAAGTCCTCTAATTCGCAAGTACTAAAGCTACTTCATGGCTCTTGTTAGTTTGTATTGTAGTGAAATATGTGTAATTTAAAAAAAAATCCTAAGTTTCAATATTAAGTTTGGAATATACATTGTATTTTTTTTAAATGTAAATTTAAAAAAAAATAGTTTTGTGATTGGTTAATGGACTATAATAAAACTATTTTTTTTAGGAAATTGAAATATTTATCAATTAAAAAATTATGAAAAAATAAATATTTTATCCATAAGAAAAATGCCCCTGTCAAAATTATTTTTTGCATAATCTTCAAAATATCTATAAATTTAATGCATTAAATATGATCAATGTAGCAATAATACAAAGAATAAATAAATAAATAAAATAGCATGAGGGATGGGATCTTTACAATTTACAGCTATCAAGCTGAAAAAATACATTTTAAAATTAATTTACGTTTCTAGACAAAAAATCTCAAAGATAAAATTACTTTTTACATCATCTTCAAAATCTCTATGAATTTAATGCATTAAATATGATCATTGTAGTAATAATACAAAAAATAAATAAATTAAAAAATAGCATGAGGGATGGGCTCTTTGTACTTTGCATTCATCCACTACTGGTCAATATTCTAACCCTACTATGCTAATACTATTACACCTAATATGGGGGAACTCAGATTCGACAACAACCTACTATAACTAGGCAACCCTCTCTAGTAACAACACCTCTTGTGCCATGTACAATCCCTTATGCATGAGATCCATTCTCTGCAGGCCAAGGTGTGACATCTTGATCAGGGTGCCACTAGGCCATCACATTCCTTAGACCCTCATATCATCGTATATACACCATTGGCATAGCATATAATGACAATGCCTTTACCATCTAAATTCATGGCACCCAAGCTTACTTTATATGATGGTAAGGGTGACCTAGAACATCATCTACACACTTTTCACATAGCATGTTTGGACTACATATCCAATGAATAACTTTTGACTAACTTATTCCCTCATATTTTAAAGGACTTTATATTACAATGGTTATATGATCTTCCTAATCAATCCATCATAACATTTAATCCACTAGCATATATTTTTTGGCACAAGGTTTTCTATGCTCAAGTTGCTCAACTAAAACAAAAATATAATGAGCCAATAGTTGAATATGCCTTCCAATATAAAATTATATTAGCAAAGATGACTAGGCCCATGGTAGATAAATAACTCCAGGACATATCATAGTAGAGTTTATTATTGTCATTGCATGAAGCTATAATATTCAAGAAGTTTCCTTCATTCACATATCTATGTCATCCAGTGAAAGAATGGGAAGTCAAGATTCTCTCAATAGGCAAGTTAAAGTACATAATTAGATAAGATTCAACTAATAATAGTTCCAATAATCCCCCATACAAGGTGAGGCCCACTAAAAACAAAAATGATCAAAAGATAATAGTTAATGTAGCCTCAGAGCCAGATCCTCACATGGTTTTATCATCTCCTCCAAGGAGACCTTTTAGGAATCTTCTTGAATCACCAACACTTGTTCACCAACAACGATTGGAATGCAATGTCATATCTCTCCCTCCCATCAAAGAGGTTGATATGACTAGGCATCTTCTAAATAATTATGATCCCATTGCATTTTGTGACTATAATAGGGCCCCCAACCATATTAAAAATAAATGCATCAACTTATGAAATAAGACATGAGATTTGATATATTCTAATATCATTGATGTGACACTCCTAAAAATACAATCAAATCACAACTGACTGAATCGAAAGCAATGAAAATATTCTCATGTTCATTTCAAAAACATATAGCTAATGAGATAGTAAACATCTTAGGTGTTAATTATACTTATAAGTAACATCCACCACCATCATCTTATCATATTAATACATAGGACATACACCCTCTAAGTAATATCATTGGTGTGTATCATACAATAGTGCTAACTGGACCTCTCATCACTTTCTCAGAGTAGGAGATCATTGATGATGACTCAAATTTATATGCACTCTTTGTATGAGCTTCCATTGATCATCATCCTATTCTAAGTGTCATTGTTAACAACAGGTCAAGCATTACTATGTGTATTATTACACTTCTACAACACTTGGATTATTTAGAGCAGCATATTTCTTTGAAAAATACAATTATTTGTTACATCCTAATTTCTCACTAAGTAAATTTACTTGTTTATCCATGGATTTTTATGGTTGGTAATTTGATTTGATTATTATTCAACTGAGTTGTAAGTTATATGTTGTTATGGGATAGTTGTATGTTGTTTGTATTACATGGTTTCATTACTATGAGCTAGTTGTATTATATATTATTTATATTGTGATCATATTTATTTGTTATTATAGTAATATTTTATGATATATATCACGATGCTATGAGCTAACTACCTTCTTGTTGTGAGTTGAGGTAGGAGAGATTCAACCCTTATGGCATGATAGAGGGAGAGAATCATTAGAGAGGGTGGCATAGATGGAGGTTTTGGGGGATGATAGAGGAATGACTAGAACCCCTCACACCATGTTAAATGGCACTCATTTTATGCATAGTTTAAATGGTTAGCATTAGTACATTTTTATGTTGTTTGCATTTAGATAATTGTTTATGCATGTTAGTTATGTTTTAGCTCAGTTTAATGCTTATGTAGAATTAATTTCATGTGATTGTGTTGTGGTTGTTATAAGTAAATTTGGATGTATAATGTTACTGTGTATTTATGTCATGTTATGGTATTCATGATTATTAATGTTTTTTGAGAACATAAATTTACGTGAATCATATCTGGTACTATCATACATAGATTAACCATCATGTCTTATTAATGTTGAGAACATTAACTAGTTATCTTTATGATATTTGGAAATATCATTTTATGGATTAAACACCTTAATATGTATATAAAGATAGCAAAATACATAGATAATCTACATAATGTAATAATAACACAACAATTACGTTGTTATAATTCATATTGGTATAAAAGTTTGTGATTTATCATTTTTGATAATGGAATGTAAATGAATTTATATTAGTTATATTTCTATTAAGTCATTGTGATTATATATTTATGCTAAGATAGTAACAAAACTATATTGCTATCCAAAGCCAATTTATAAACTAACCTAGACATTGTTTAGAATAAGAGTCAATAGTGTTAATCCAAAGTTAATGATTAATGAGTTAATTGTTTACGTATATTAAGTTAGTAACTAATAAATCAATTGTGTAATAATTAGAAATTGTAATGGATTTTTATAATTAGGAAATAAAAACAAATAATTAGGAAATAAAATGTATAAAGCAAGGATTAACGAAATTTGGAAAAAAGCAACGAGCTTTAGAGAAAAATGTTTAGCTTTAAAAGAAGGGTCGAGCCTTAAATAAAAATAGGAAAAAGTCATGCAAAAAGAAATAAAGGAAATTGCATGACTTAAGAGTATAAGAAATAATAGGAGAAAAGAGGGGAGGTGAATTGGGAAGAAGACAAAAGCGTGAATAGGAAAGGAGACAACACAAAGTGGAGAAGAAAGAGCCGAGCAAAAGGAGAAGAGAAATAAGTAATGCAGAAGGGAAATGAAGGTGTATCTGGTATCATTTGATGCTATCAAAGGTTGGTGATGTTATTACATGTAAATCTATTAGGGATAAATGTATTTAGTTTACCATGATGCCCAAGCTTAGAAAATACATAACACAAACTAAGTTTTGCTTGAAAAATAAATGTTTTAGATATTTATATATTTAGATAGATTTATATCTCAAAATTTTAAGTATATGGGGATATGAAAATTGTGAATTATTGGGGGTATAAAATGTGAAGTTTGAGTGATTAGAAAGAAAACAAACAAATCAATGTTTAAACTATGTATTCATTTATTGTTGAATTACATTTAACCAGTGAATCGTGTGTATTTGAAAATCAAACCATGATATTATACAAGTTTTAATCTGCATGTGTAATGTTAGTCAAAATAACAAACTATGTGAATTGGGAGAAATTGATAACATATATTTAGAATAGTGATACTTAGTTTGTGGGTATTCAAAATAGTGAACATTAGGAATGGATTGAGTGATTTATATAAGTAGTGATTTAAAACAATGATTTATATAATTAGTAATTTAAAACAATGATTTGAATGGTTTTGCTTTTATTTGATGTTGTTGCAAGTGGAGAAATACTCTTCCTTGATTAATGCATTTGGATTGATTAATTTGTATGGATCTAATAGGATTCTCTCTTTGTCTATTATGCATTCATATCTTCAATGCCTTTTTTGATAAGAATCCTCATTATTTAGAGTAGAAGCTTTATTATAGAATCAAATTGGAAAATAGAATAACTTTTTTCTCATACACCTATATACAAGGTGTATGGATGGTATAGCACTTGTGTGTATAGAGTATCATTTATAGGTTTTGTTAGTAGACATATAGTGTATGTCAAAATCTTAAATTATTCACTAGAAATACATGATGATAATAATTTAAAATATATTAGGATCTTACCTATGTATTATTCAAATAATATGGCTCTTTGGAATGTAGAACATAAAATAAAATGTAAAAAACATAAAATGTAAAAAACATAAAATAAAATAGAGACATAGATTTAATGTGGTTCACCCAATATGGGCTACATCCACATAAAAACAACCAATCCTTCTTATTATTTAGCCCAACAAATGAAGGGAAAAACTTGTAATACATCCACTGCAATATCCTCTTCACTCACACATAACATGTTATCATGATTACAATGCCTTCATATCAAAGGAGGGTTACCAATTAGGGAAAAAATACACCAATATAATTTCTACCATTAGATCTCCTCCTGCCATCTAAATCTCCAACATAACTTGTAACCCTAATTGGTAACCCTCCTTTAGGAATACATAACTTGTGCTTCTCCTCCTGCCATCTAAATCTCCAACCATGTTTGCATCAACATATCCTTGTAAGGTAACATCTGACCCTTCATATCACAACTATCGATCAATGGTCACTCTCAAATACATGAGAATCCACTTAACTACATTCCAATGTTATTTTCATAGATTATTCATAAACCTACTGACAATTCCCACTGCAAGAGCAATGTTTGGTCTAGTGCACACCATAACATACATTAAGATTCTAACTACTAAAGCATATGGCACTTTGGACATGTAATTGATTTCTTCCTATATTTTAGGACACTGTTCTTTGCTTAATTTGAAGTGCCCTCCCAAAGGTGTACTCACTAGTTTTTCATCTTGCATATTGAACTTGACTAACACCTTCTTTATGTATTCTTCTTGAGATAATGTCAATTTTTTATTTGTCCTGTCTCTTGTTATTCTCATACCATGGATATGCTTTGTAGCAACCAAATCCTTCATTGCAAATGAATATGCTAGTTTTATTTTGAGCTCATTTATATCATGCATGTTAGACCTTGCAACAAGAATGTCATCTACATACAATAACAAGATAATATAGTTTCCATTATCTAATCTCTTAAAGTAAACATAGTGGTCAGAATGACATTTACTATAACCTTGTTCTATCATAAACATGTTAAATTTCAAATACCACTATCTTGGAGTTTATTTTAGGCCATACAAACTCTTCTTCAACCTGCACACTATTTTCTCCTTACCTTTGACTTTGTATCCCTGTGGCTACTCCATATATATTTCCTCCTCTACGTCACCATGAAGGAATGCCATCTTCACATCTAATTGTTCAAGGTGAAAATCTTCTACTACTACCAGACTTAAAATAGTTCTTATAGAAGTCATTTTAATTACTAGAGAAAATATTTTGTCAAAATCCATACCTTTGTTTTATGCAAACCCCTTTATAACAAGTCTATTCTTTTACCTCTTTTTGCCTCCATATTTTTTCTTCAACCTGTAAACCCATTTATTCTAAAATTCTCTTTTACTGATAGGAAAATAAACCAAATCCCAATTTTGGTTATGTACTAAGGAGTCCATCTCCTCTTTCATGCCTTGCTCCCACTTCTTTCTGGTTTCTACCTGCATTACTTCTTCATATCTTTCTGTCTCACCACCATCAGTCAATAATAAATAATAAAGTGAAGGAGAGTATCATTTAGGGAATCTACTTACTCTGGTAGATCTTCTAACCATGCTTCTAGTAGTTTGAGTTACTTGTTGTATTTGTTGTACATTTTGATTTTCTAGCACTTTTGGAATTTCATTTCTAGTGATTTCAACAAATATTGCATATTCAATATTTGGCTTTTCTTATTTATTTCCTTGCAATTGATCTATGTACATGACATTATAATTAAATATCACATCTCTATTCCTAATGATTTTATGATTTTAAAAATCCCATAAATGGTAACCAAAATCATTAATTCCATATCCAATAAAAGTACAATTCTTGGATTTTGCTTCAAGCTTGGTTCTATTTTATTTATCAACATGAACAAATGCTCCATAACCAAAAGTCTTTCAAAAGGAATAATCTACCTTTTTACCTGTCCATGCTTCTTTTGGAATTCACCATCCAAAGGACTTGAAGGTTCTCAATTTATTAAGTAAACAATAGTATCCATAGTATCTGCCCAAAACCATAAGGGCAACCCTGCATGTAATCTCATGCTCCTTAAATGCTCTATGATTATCCCATTCATCCCTTCTGACACACCATTTTGTTTTGGTGTTCTTGGAACCATTTTCTCAATATGAATCCCATGGGATAAATAGTAATTATCAAATTCTTTACTGCAGTATTCACCTCTATTGTCTGATCTGACACACTTCAACTTATTACCTGTCTCATTCTCAACCAAAACTTTCCATTTTTTAAAAGTATCAAAAACATTAGTTTTTTTCATATGCAATAAACCCAAGTTTTTCTAGTTGCATCATTAATAAAAATAACATAATAAGAAGCACCACCAAGGGATGATACCTAAGCTGACCCCTATACATCTGTATGCATAAGCTCTAACTTTTCATCCTTCTTTGTCCTCCTAACTCTAAATAATATAACTCTCTTTTATTTTCCATAAGCACAATGCTCACAAAAATCCAAATCCACCTTCTTCAAATTTAGAAACAAATTCTTTGAGTGCAGAACTTGCATCCCCTTCTCACTCATGTGCCCAAGTTTATGGTGCCATAATTTTGTATCCACTTTTGTAGAAGCTAAAGCAATAGATGATTTGAAATTAACATTAGATAAATATAATGTACCTACCTTCTCTCTTTTTGTTATTACCAGTGATCCTATAGTAACCTTCCACAATTTTTTTGCAAATGTAACTATGCAACCCTTCACTTCCCAACTACCCTACTAAAATTAGATTTCTTCTCAACTCAAGAACATGCCTCACCTTTTTCAATAACCATTTGTTTTCATTTTGTAATTTTATTTGTACCTTACCCTTTCTTATAATTTTACAAGGTTCACCATCACCCAAATAAACCTATCTAAAATCTCCTTGAACATAGTCTTGAAAATATTTTTTATGGGGTATAGCATGAAATGAAGCCCCTGGATCTAACACCCAATGATAATTAATATTATCTAAAGAAAGGATTAAATCATCTTGTAACACATCACCTGCTACATTTTCTTCCTAATTTTTATCTTGTTGCCCATCTGCTTGTTTTCCTTTTCAAAACCAAAAATCTTTCTTTAGATGTCTTTTCTTCTCACAAATCCAACGCACCAATGTTCTTATGGATTTGGATATGCCTTTTTTAGACTTCCCATAATTCCCTAGGCCCTTTCCTCTATCCTTTTATCCTCCCCTATTCTCCATAGTCAAAGCATTACCTAATGTCTCACCTGTACTTTTTTCATTATATTTCCTCGCTAAGAATAACACCAATAACATCATCAAACTTTAAATTGTTTGAACCAAATAAAAAATTACTCACAACCATGACTAAGCCATTCCATCTATATAGGAATGAGCATAGAATAAAAAGAGCCTTAACCTCATCATTAAAATTTACTCCTATAGATATTAATTGATTTGTGACCATGTTAAATTCATTTAAATGATCAATAATAGGCCCACCTTCTAACATTTCCAAATTAAATAAATGCTTCAAAACAAATACCTAGTTAGATGCTGAGGGTTTTTCTTACACTATCCAATGCATTTATCACATCTGTTATTGTATTTTATTTTGAAATATTGAAGGCTATTGATGCTACCAAGCATAGTTGTATTGTTCATAGTGCCTTTCTATCAACAACCTTTCAGTCTTCATCCTTCACAGTCATCGACTTCTTTTCTATTCTTCCCACTAGAAAGAAAAGATATTTATCATATAGATAGTCATCCATTTACATATTCCATAGCTGGTAGTTTTATCCATTAAACTTATTGACCTTAAACTTGTCTTCTTTTACTATTACTCCCACTCGAACAAGGAACCCTCTTTTCTTACGAGTTCATCTTCCAAATAAACCTTTGGCTTTGATACCAGTGGTTAGGAATATGAAACATAGATAAATATTAATGAATTAAATATGGAAATAAAATTCAAAAAACACAACACAATAGAGACACATATTTAATATAGTTCACCTAATATGGGTTATGTCCACATAAAAATAGCCAGTCTTTTTTATTCAATCCAAAAAATGAAGGGAAAACATGAAATACATCTACTAAAATATCCTCTTCACTCACTCACCATATGCCATCATGATTATAATTCTCTCATATCAAAGGAGGGTTACCTATTAGGGCTAAAATGTACCAACATAATTTCTACCGTTAGATTTGTGACCTAATAGTGAATGGTCCAGATTTACTACAAAATTGCAATATTTTACAATGTATTTTTAACAAAAAATTTATTTGACGGTGTTTCCCCCAAACCGTCACTAGGAGGGCTCTCATTATGGTCATCTCCCCCCCCCCCAAACCCCCATAGTGACCCTTGTGGGAGGCGTTGCCTCCCCACACCTCCCTGTCAGGAACGGGGCATAAAAATAAGATTGGGCTCCACCATCCAACAATGGCTTTTAGTTATTTGATTGGGTTGAGTAATTGGTTTTACACTTAAGATATATATTGAATTGAGCATAGGAAGATTAAATACTTGTATAAACTATGTGGGTGTTTGATGATGATTTGGCTTTAGAAGAGAAAAATATGTATATAGATAATATATTGACTATAATACCCAATTTATTAAATAAAATGAGAATATTAATATAATATAATGGTTCATGAATGTATTTCTAAATATGGAATTTATAATGATTGAAGTTCTTGATTAGAAGTATAAATGACTTTTGACATTTATATACCATATTTAAATATTATTTGAGTACTTATATACGATACGCATTATGAATATAGTTGTTATGTACAAGGGTGTATATATATATATATATGAAATATACCTATATGTAGACTTAGGTATTAATATACATATATAACATAAATTGGTGTATTGGGTCATGTGCATATAACTATAGTTTTATTGACTGTTAAAAATAAGTCATAGGTTCCTGAGGGTCAGGAAACTATAACTACATGAATACAGTCTCCTAAAAATGTGACAAGTTGTTTAAACCAAATATTATGTTTTCATGAGATTTATGACTTTATTTATCACAACTAATTATTTTTAATTGAGTATTTGTACATATAAATAAAGGACTATGTGCAGACATCCAATTCCTAACACTATTTGTGTTGAAATTGTCAATCTTACTTAAATTGCACTCAAATGCATAATTTAGACTAAAAGAACTTAAAATGCACTAAATGGTTTGATCTTATCATATATAAGTGATGATTTAGGCTAATATATCCCTAATTGGGGTAATGCATTTTATGTTATTATAAACTCTGATCGAATCATTTTGAGTCAAAAAGATGATTTCACATTTTTGTGCTTTGGATCACTCTTTTCTTCTAATTCATAAGCACACGTCATGTGCCTTTGTTATTTTATATTTACAACATCTTAAATGGGATCACGATCTGTATGCATCTAACAATGCCTTCCAATTTCTCTCTAGTCAAATTATGACTTAGTAATATGACATTCTGACCAAATTGATTAATTGTGCACCAATTTCCAAAGAATTGCACCAAAATTGATAATCTTACTTAGGCTAATTAAACCAAATTATAAGCTTAAGTAAGAATTATATGTAAATTATTGAATATCTCTTTATTGGAAATTGATTCATATTATTTGCACCATCTAATGACATGGTTAATGGGGTGTCATCCATAAGCAATAAATGCAAAAAATATCAGATTTATGGGTTACCATGCCTCTTTAATGCCTCTTCCTTCTAAATATTTATGAGGATATTTATGGATATTATTTACATAATTGGATAAATTTATGTCCACATATCTCCATCTTGATATGGATGGTCATGGTTGATCCTGATCAAATCCAAAATCCTATAAATAAAAGGGCATAAAACATCATTTTAAAGCTTAATTTGAGTAAACTTATAATGTAGGATTCTCTCCACAAGTCATTTGTGTAGTTTGATTAATTATTTATTTATAATATGATAGATTCAATTGATAGGCATATTAGTTATTTCATATCATGAGCCTAGGTTATGCATAGTGATGTTGAGATGATGGAGGAGCTTGGCATCCATTGTTGAGAAAGACAAGAACACTAGATCAAGGGGGAAAACATGCTTAGAACCGCTTTTGGATGGTGGAATCACTTGGAAAAGTAATAAATACATGTGATTTATTTTAATTGCTTCTTATTTTTATTTTAAAACCCCATTTGAATAGGTTGGCTTAGTTTGTTAGTTCTTTATGCATTTTTATTAGATTTCTTGACTAATGCTTGATCTAACAAAATTTATAATCTAACTCTACATCTTGGCATGTTTGATGGGAAAACAACATCCATTCAATCAAGGAAGACACTTTGACAATTTTACATTTCCTTAGAATTCATTAAAAATTCCTTTAACATCAATTTTTAAGCTCATTTTCCCATGTTTTTGTGGGCACACAGGTCACACAATGACTAGTGTCAGTTTTGAGTGACTGGCATTGGTCAAGGCTAACTACAATTGGTTGGGTTGCAGGGGAAAATCATGTTTAAAAATTTTTATTTTGAGCTTTATTCAAATTTGTAGCTAACAATTTGAATTTTATAAGTATCTGGTCTGAACATAATCTTGATCTAGAAGCTTATCTTTTGGAGATTTTATCCTAACCATCCTACCAAGTGTTTTTTGACAAATTTTTTTTGTGCCTTTAGGTTCACAAGTGACCATTATCGATCATTTTCAACTGGCCATATTAGGTTATGACCGACATCGGTCTTGTAGGAATTGGCATCGGTCACTATGTTTTTGAAAAAACATAGACCCGAGAGTAACAAATCCAATGTTGTTTGTTTCAATGTCAAATGTGCTTCAAAGCTAAATAAGACTATCTAACTTTTTTATTCAGGAACCACATGAAATATTTTTTAGTTGAGAACATAACTCAGTCTTTTAAACTTCCATTTGGTATTTAAGAAGAATTGGGAACCTTCCCTTCAGTGTTTAAAAGGAACATTATATATTTTATTTGAATGTTCTGTGATTTATTTTTTAAAGATTTTACAAACTAAGGCCAAAGGGCCAAGAACATCACCAAACACTTCAATTCGGTGCTTAAAACCAAACTCACTTCAAAGTTATAATATTTTCAAAAGTGTGTTTTATTTTATATAAGTCATTTATCATTTAATTGTTTGATTGTTTGAGCAAAAGGAATTACACATGTATGTTATCCCCCATCCCCTTTAAGGAGCTTGGGTGATCAAAAATTCCTTGTCATTGCAATTTTGATTTTGTCCAAATGTGTAAAAAATAAGTTGAATAGGCTCTCCCTAAAACTCACAAGGTTTGGGTGATCTATAAAAAACTATAAAGCCTTTTTTGACTTAGATTTTATTTCATGGAATTTGGCTTGTGAGGGGGATGTCATTACCTCCCACAGGTTCTAAAAGGAATCTTTGACCTAGGGCTTGATCTCCCATTGGGGGTGGGGGGGGGGGGGGGGGGGGGCCGGGGCAGTGGGGGAGTGGGAATGTTGAGGGGGTGGGGTATATACATTTGGATTGCCTCACTGGGATGGTAGTTTGAGTGGTTAAACCATCTCCATTAGTAGCAAGCCAACTCAAAATGTATATTTATTCAAGACATCGCACTACACTGAGCAATTGATAGATGTAGTGTTTGTGAAAAAGAATAGACCTTTTTATAATAAGTTAATTGATGTGGATCCTATTGATGTCTTTCATCCCTTGTATTAACCAAACTTAAGACAATCTAGATGGTCATAACTTGTAGAGTTTTAGGTAAACCCCACTTGTGATGCAGTATTATTGATGCAGGGTGCACCCAAAGGTCCATATCATTGTATTATCTCTTAAGAGAAAGGGGTGTAAAACAACCTACCATATAATGCACTTTGATTTTGGATGAACACTTAATTCCCTCTCAAGTGCATGTATAAAAAATGGACTTTAATAATACAAAGCAAACCTTGCCAATTTAAGGATTAAGATGATTACTTAGTTGTATTGGTCTATTTAGTCTTTTTACTTACTTGGTCATTGATTTGAGTTAAAATTTGTTTGTAAAAAAATGGCATGACCAAAACCATTGTCCACTATTTATTGAATAAGGAAGCATTACACCGTCTAAGTGAAAAACATCTCTACCTTGTTCAAATTTGTCATCTTAAACATTATGTTTGTCATATTATCTGATTGGCACACTACCAATTTGAGTCTAAACCACTTACCCAAAGTCTTTAAGTCCTTCATTAATAGTTCAAATTTGAAATTTCACCTTTCTAAGTTCATAAGGTTGACGTGTTAATTGGGTTCACCATTTACACTTGACTTGAGAGAAGTTGGGTTTAATTTTTCATTTAGATTAGAGGCCATTTATAGACTCATCATCCATTTTCATATTTTGGTGAATTTAGGTTATCTTGTACATCTCTCACACTCTAAGTTATAGAACATATTTTATACTACCATTCCCATTACCATGTGGCAACATTGTGCTACCCATTTGGTTCTAATTTTATACTTAGGAATTCTCGCATGTTTTCACATCTTGAGTTTCTTGGTTTGAATTTTCTCTTTTCTAATCCAAAGGGATTTTTTCTATTTTCCTAGTAGAAACTCATCAAATTTGAACTAGATTTTATGGTATTGACATATCACAAAAATATACATTTTAGTGTGTTTGTCACACTCTAGGTTTTTGAGTTATCATACCCTCTTCTAATTTATATGATTTCAACCCTATCCAAGGTTGAGTAATTTTGTGAACACATTATTCTAATTGTGTGTGGTAATATGCCACCATCCTTTTTATTATAGTCTCTTTGGTACCTTAGTCACTTGTTTAGAAAAATATTAAAACACATACCTTGTTTAAACATTTGCATAACATTGATCCAAATCTAGTCCAACATAGAGAGAACCCTTTTTAGACATGAATCAAAAGTACACTCATAATGGGTTCTCTTATGGCTCTAGCTATGAGGAGGAGTATTATTATGATGGTCAAGACAATTCCATTGTATTTGAGGATATCCCCATGATTATAAGATCTGAGGAAGATTACCTTGAATACCAATCCCAAGAGGACCAAGATAAGTCCCTCCTAAGGTTGATTGAATCTCGTGCTAGACTACCCTCATATTATCCTATGGATAAATTACACACCTTAGTTAGAGAAGGAAAAAAAAATGAGGGAAATATCTCACAAACATTTTATAAACAAACATACCTTCTTCTTCTTCTAACAAGAGCAAGAAAATACTTTTAGAGTCAAAACCAATTGATCTAGATCTTGTCACCAAGATTAAGAAAATAAGTCAACGGTATGAAAACCAACTTATCCCAAACTTGACTAACTCTCTCATTACTACTTCAATTCATAATGATGCTTCCAAAGAATTAGGAAATGTGGTTGAATATACACAATAAACATTAGTTAATAACACAACTATGATGGATTGAGGTGTCTTAAATGAACAAAACAAGACACAAAAAGTTGTAAAAAATGTTTCACCAGACATGGAACATACCTTTTTCAACCATCAAGAACCTCTTACCACTTTTAAAATGCAGAAACCAAAACATTCAATTTAAATTGAGGAGATCCCTCCAAATAACTTGGCTAGTTTGTCTTAAACACAATGTACTTTGGTAAATAAATCAAGAACTCCCCAAAATCAATAGAATGCATATAATTTAAGGTAGAATATTCTGAAGAATCAATAGGATGTTTAATCAAATCTAGGAACAAATCAAAACCAAGTCTTAGATCATAGGGTTTACATCCCTTATAGATCCATGTAACAATAGTGGCACATTTCACCCCAACAACAACAACATGGGCACATTCCACCCAAACATCAATAATAGGGGCACATCCCACCCTAAAAATAATAATAGGGGCACATTCCACCCCAAAAAAAATAGGGGCACATTCCACCCTAACAACAGTAGGGGCACATACCACCCCAACAACATTATGTTTCACCCATGAATGTACCAAAAATACAAGATTGAAAGTCCATAAAATAAATTTTGACATGATTGGAGACAAATAATAGAGTCAAAAAGTATAAATTAAATGAGATATGTCCATATCCATTTGATTTAAGCATTCTCCAAGTCCCTTTTCCATCTCATTTTGAGGCACCAAAGTTTGATAAATACAAAGGAAAGGGGGACCCACATGAATGCAATCAGGCATTTTTCATCTTATTCCAAGAGGTTGTTTATAGTAGTGTTTACTTACTATGATTATTTATGCAAAGTTTAGTGGGACAAGATTTAGATTGGCTACTTAAGTTACCCAAGGGATCAGTTGTAGATTGGAACTACTTATCTAAAAAGTTCATCGACCACTTCTCATACAACATTGAGCATGAATTGAACATTATTGACTTTTTCAAATCCAAATAGTGTGATGGAGAAAGCTTCATGGCATATCTATAGAGGTGGAGAGAATTAGCAGGTCACTTTCAACATAATTTTCCAAATAAATAGTTGGTGGACATATTTATATAGAACTTACATCTCAAGGTCGTACACAATCTACAACTTGCTTATGATAACTCATTTGAAGAGATTATAGATAAAGGGGTGCATATTGAGAAAGTTCTTATTGTCAAGGGCCTTATCAAGATTTTTGTGTAGGGTCAAACAATAAATCAGACCCAATCACTAGTTGAAATTGTTACTTAAGATAAGCCTTAGGGATTTAATAAGAACAAAAACATGGTTAGAAGTAGGGTGATTAAAATAAGACATATACAAAAAATGCAAGATCTGTCAGCCCTAAACATACAATTAGCTCCTCTTAATCCACTACCTAATTTGTAAAGATAACCTCCATGAAGGATAGCCCATAGTGGTTTCAAGGTCTCTAGAATGTTAGGAGAACCTATTGAGATAGTGCTTCAAAAGCTCTTAGTAGCTAACTTAATTATATGGCCAGTACCAAGGCCACTTCTTGTAGATCAACCAAAGCTAGATTGGTATACGTAGAATGAATGGTGTAGCTTTCATCATATTATCGGTCATGATGCATATTTTTGCATCTAATTATGACATATTATTGAAGATCTCATTGAGAGTGGTGAATCTAAGATTAAGCTATCCCCACAAGATAATAATAAATACATGGGAATCTATAAAGACCCCTTTCCTTGACATAACCAACAACACCCACCAAACAATAACCAAAACTAAGGAAAGAACTAGAGGTAGAATGAGATCCAGAATTAGGGTCAAAATCATAATCAACATGAGCATAATCACAATCATAATAACCATGCTAACAACTTGGGTTAAAAAATCATGCCTTACGACTATAAAAACACCATGGGGTGCATTTTTTTAGCCCACATTGCCACTGTTATTGTCAAACCACATGAACCATCTCACACTCCATGAAATATGGGCCCCATTATTATAGGGTCAACTCCCTCTCCCTTATTAACATTGCATCAAGTTCATGCAATTTTTTTATGAATCTATTTACATAGGTTAATATTTTTGGATAACATCCTTCCTCTAATTATAATGGCTCCTTGTTGATTCTGAATTACAATAATGCAAC
This sequence comes from Torreya grandis, assembly GCA_037957365.1. NCBI lineage: Eukaryota > Viridiplantae > Streptophyta > Pinopsida > Cupressales > Taxaceae > Torreya > Torreya grandis. The sequence continues at coordinate 1,900,865 of JARHVA010001228.1, read as the reverse complement.
TAGATGCCAATGAGTCACCCTCCAAGGCCCTTTGCCTTCATCTTCTAATTATATTGGCTCCCCACCACCTCTAGGTTGTGAAATCATAACTAGATGCTCATGAGTTACTCTCTAGGGCACTTCACCCTCTTCTTCCATAGATCCCAATGTGAGCATAGTGCCATCAGATCCAATGTCAAATCATATTCTAGCCAAGGCTAAACCATCTCAACATACTATTGAAAATCCTTATAGTCTATTAGACCATTGAGAAAAACCCTTGCATAGATTTCCATTTTAGATATTTTGCATACATATAAATTCCATAGAACTATCTTGAATAACCTTTTGCAATAATCCACTATTCCTAATGATATAAATCCTGAACAATTCTAGAACCTAGTGGGACATTTGTCTTTATTTCGTCAAGTAACGTTAGATAAAAATGATATGTCTACACTTGGACTGACCCATAATAACCCACTGTACATTGAGGTAATCATTGAAAATAATAAGATCAAGTGGATTCTTATAGATAATGGTTCAAGGTTGAACATCATAGCTCTTACCCATTTCCCTAGTGATGATAAAAGTGATAACGAGTATGCTAGTGAACATGCAAATGAATATGAAAATGAGAATAAATATTAACGAAACTCTAATAATGATAATTCATGGAATAATGATGATTATTATACACATAGTGAAGAAGAAAATGAATCTCATGCTTCTAACTCTTCCCTCACTCCTCTCAAACATAATGCATTACAAAATATTGCTTCTACTTCTATACATGATTCTATTTCAAATGATGCTCATGTTAATGATAACATCACATCCTCTACTCAATTAGAATGTGATTCACTACATAATAAAGATACCAATGAATCTCCCAAGCCACCCCCTACTACATTAGAACTTGTTTCTCACTCTTCACCCAAAGAGAATGGTAGCCCACATCCCTCTATTAAGGTCCAAGTTATCATTCCTCCAAAGGTCCAAGTCATCACACCCCCTCTCTATGATCCAATTTCTAAATGTATTATACCCATGGCTAAAATAAATGATAAAATTCAAAGTTTAAATGAACCACTTCAAAATTCTAATATACCATCGCAAGAGATTATTTCTTTGATGCATGAAATTGGTGAATTACAACACCAAGTACATCTTCTTACTTTAGAAAACAAGGCTTATAAGTCTTAGATGGATGCCAATGACTTGCATGGTAACCCTCTTTTGAAGACATTTGTCAAAGCTTCATTGCCTAAACATTTCTAGATCCCATCATTAACTCAATTTGATGGAACTTGAGATCCATTTGTATACCTTCAAGCCTTTTGAAAGGCTTTATCATCTCATGCGAGTCCTTTGATTCTACTTAAGTTATTCCAGTAGACACTAGTGGGTAATACACAAAATTGGTTCTTTCATCTACTTCTTATTGGTTCCTTACATACATATGATGATTTAAAGGTGGCATTTCTTAGATATTACATAGCAAACATGGGCCCTAGTGTTACATATGAGAAACTTGCCACATTGCATTAGAATACTTCAGAGCCAATTAGTGATTATATCTTACAATTCAATATGCACATGTTAAGATTGATCTATAAACCAACAAATTTATAGATTCAACATATCTTTATTAAGGGGCTTAGCTAACCCCTCTTAGAGCATATATTATATCAGACAAAGTCCTCTTTTAGACACTTATATTATACAATTGTAACCTTGGAGAAGAAATTAGGATCGATTAAGTCAAATTCCATTGATCAGCTTACTCTAGATTTCATAGCATTACCTCCATCTAAAACTCCTAGCACTCAACATCCACCATGTCCAAAACAAGATAGGAGACCACAGCCAAAATTAATTAGTTAAGAACAAAGAACCAGTTTTTAGAGCACCACCTACAATATGCACAATAGAGAATAGCATTAGGGAACCACTATAGTTTGATTTAGAGTGGGATAGCCCATATGTAATATTATAAACACTACTAGATAGGAGGTTAATAACACTACATTCTACTCATCGATGAGATCCACATCTCTTACATATATAGCCACATCAACCCTTTTGTAACTGTCATTATATCCATGGACATAGAGATAATGATTATTATGGACTCAAATATTGCATTAATAGATGTGTTGATAATGGTATCATAACATTCATATAGGGGGCATTGATATCTCCTCCATCATGAAACCAGAGACCTCATTCCTCCATGACTGAGTCATCTCAAGACATTCTTTCATAGGAATCATTGATTACTCATCATGAGAGTAATGCAGTTTCTAAGATAAAGCCTCATAAGAGATCTCTTATCCCACCTACTCAAAGGTTTTGTACACCATTAAAGTAAGAGAAACCTACATATAACAGTGTAATATGTGGAGTACATAGTGTAACTCCATATATATATCCAACATAGTCACAAGCACTGCACTAAAGTTTTTAGGGTCCTATCTCATGTAACAACTTACTATGATTAAGATTAGATGAACCCACATCATAGAGTATTGATCTAGATATATATTCACTATAACTAAGTTTGTAGGGTCCTATCTCACATAGAAATCCACTATGATTAAGATTAGATGAACCCACATTGTAGAGTACCGTTCCAAATAGATATTCATTATAGTTGAGTTTTCAAGAACCTATCTCATGTAGTAACCCACTATGATTGAGATTAGATGAGCCCCCATCATAGGTTATAGTTATATCTAGATCTATTACTCAGTCATATGCATCATAGCATAGGCCACAAGGTGTTATTTCACATAACAATCCATTATGATTGTAAATACATGAGCCTTCTTCACAACACATAATTTTAGTTATGCATCTATTGAGATTGCATCTTATAGTCCACATACAACTATAGTTAGTACACCATAGATAGTATTAGATACAGGTTATGTTCCTAACTAGCATGAATAGTATGGACACTTGTTCAGTTATCCATCAGGGTTCAAATAGCGATACAACATACATTCATACTGGTATCAATTCATAGCTTCACTTAGTAGGCGATGATGGAGTCAAAGGGCCAGCCTTTGTATTCTTAAAAAACTCTCAGGGAATTGAGAACAAAGTGATATGCATAGAGTGATATCTTACATCCCCTTATATTAACAACTAACATTCCTAGTTCCAAATAAATATCCCTATCCAAACCAAAATTATCCAAATCTTGATCTTACCAATATATTATTTTATCAATCTTAAACCAGCTCACGTTATCAAATCAATTTAACAATTACAAAACAAAGTTTTTACTTACATATGATTCAAAATCAAAACTAACATCACACTTGAACCTATTAAACAAAAATCAAATCACATCCCAAATACCATTTTACCAAACATATGCAACCTCAATATCAATGTCAAATCAACTTTGTTTAACTAACCATTTGTAATATATATACTAATATGCTCTAAATTACATAAAATAATATGTATGAGTCTAAATCAAACTAATATCCCTATATATAAAATTAGTTTTTAAAAACATATACATCATATCAAGTACAATCAGTCATGAATGGGCATCATGCCCTCACTCTTAATCTCATTATCCCCACCAGTATTAGTCTCAGAATCCACCCTAGCACTCGATGGCCCCTTACCTTCCTGAGCTACTGCATGCCTCTGACAATGACTCTATCACTCCAGTAGCTTACCATGCTCCTCACATAAGTCTACATATCACCTCTAAAGGTTTTTATACTCATCTATGATCCTCATGCTCACAAAACAAAAATTAGGTGGAAGTATGCTATGCCTATCTAGCTTAGCTCTCATCTCATGTCTCTCTCTCTTGCTACCCTAACATATGTATTTATTTCTATAATAGCCCTATTAAACATATGAGCATGAATACTAGTTGTGACCGTGACTCGCTCTATCAATCCCTCCTCCACCACATTATTAGGTACATGTTGTGTGAGCTCTCAGAGTGTCGACTCAATGATGGTCTCCTAATAATCATCATTTCTACTCCCCAACCTATCTTGTACTTCATCTTGAGCACCTCCCACTTCACCTACACACAAATTATGACACTACATTAGATATATAATTTGAAATCAAACTAAAAGCACAAATTTGTATACAATTTAAATGTAATCACTACTTACCTCCCATCATCTAGATTGGCTTAGGATTCTCATACTCTGGAGCATCCCCTACCTCAATAGGATATATTGGAGCCCACCAATGCCTATCCTACCATGTTGTATACATTTCTATACATCAAACATCATCCACATTTGAAATATATATGGTCACATCCCTCACATCCAAAGGTAATGATGCAAGCTTAGTCTCAATATGTCTCACATGAGCTCCTACCTTCATGGACACTCATGCACTCCTCACCCATACCCATACTATTGAGGGCACATCTTGTGATACCCAAAACTATCTATTAATGCACTCATACTAAAATCGATCATATACTCCAACCTAATGGTCATATATCTAACCATTGACCTTCATATATCATAATTGTACTCCATCCTCTACCCACCCAAGAAATCCTTTGTAAAGCCTCTATATGATGTCACTAGCCACTAATTTATTTATCACTCACCTATAATAGTCCACCCCAGGGGATTATATAACCAATATACTCATCTACCGCACTCTAAATGGCTATGAAGGTGCCCACTTTTCCCTTGATAATCTAATCAGTCATACAACTATTATGTGCTCATAGGCCCAAAAATGTAATTAGGTTGTTATGCTCAATCTGCCACTAAATGACTCCTATGTAAATATGTAAATACCCCTCTATAGGTAGGCTAGTATAATCTTCCCACGTGATAATATAGTTCCATACCCCTCTACACTATGCATAATCCTGTGCATCCTATATGAAATAGATACTCCACTCCCATCTATAACAATAAATGATGCCAAAAAATATCCAACCACTTTTGCAAGTGTGGAACATTATACTGCATAATAACTGACAATAGTACATCACTGTCACTCCCTCTTTGATGTATACTCGAGGGAACACCAGTAAAATACAAGGATACACAATCAATGGCATCATCACCCATATCATCTTATACCATTACTCACCACCCACTAACTAATAAATGAATAATGTGATACACATCCTTTAGAGTCACAGTCATCTCCCCTATAAGAAGCCATAAAATACATGTATCTACATTCCACCTCTCACATAAGTTGGTAATCAGATATCGATCCCACTACACTATGCCTAGGTCACACACATGACCCAACCCTAACCTATCCATGATATCTCTCTAATCAGTAGATAATGGTAATAGCCTCAAGGTCTCCATCACATGGCCCCTATTGAACTCTCTCATCCACACCTCATCCTACATCACTAGAAACACCACATCTATTAGTCAATAATACCAAGTCAAAATCTAATCAAAATCAATAGAAACTAGTAAAATAAGATCTCAAAAAATCCTACCCATTGGATAACAACATTGTAGAAAGGATAGTAGAACTAGAAAGGAGTGATATAACCTGGATAACAACACTAAAACTTGGATAGGAGCATTAAACCTTGGATAGGAGCCTTGAAACTAGAAAAAAATTCTAGGCTATTTAAAAGAGCTCAAAATAACCAAAATAGGCCTAAAATAGACAAAAACCAAGAATTTGGGTTACTTACCAGGGTCACATCACCACTAGCCTAAACCTGACTGCCAACTACTCAAATTGGGTCATAGCAAGTGCTCATCTCCTTAGCATCTCTCTCATTCTAGAGCTCAAAGATCTCAACCTAGTCAATGCACAAATGAATCAAGAATCAATCCAATTTCCTATATTAGCCAACTCTTTCAATCAAAATAAAATACCATTTTGCCAATAACTCAAACCTGTAACTTTATTTTTCAAAAAAAAATCTTTCACAAAATCAAGACAATGATACCTTCAACATCACTCAAACTTTACTATCTTACTACCTCATCTACCTACTACATCACAAACATTTCTTTATTTCTCTTGTATCTAGACACACACCTTAGTCCTCACCAATCCAAAGATGTTCCAGCTTCAATAACTCCATATAATCAATTCAACAACCTTTCAATTTATTCACAACATGCCAACCTTGTTTCTATTATTACACCACTAGTCATCACTTTTGCATCGATCTCCTCTATCACAAATTTTATCCCTCTCCCCAAAAGGGGGCATCATTCATTCTATTCCTATTTCTACACTTACCTAGCATACGCACTCACTCTCATAGGTGGATACACCATGGTTCTTACACATCCAACATTCAAATAATTAGATTCAGCTTAAATTAGTTGAGATATACAAAGATTCAGACTATATGGGTCACTCAGCATTACTCAAGACATTTAGAGGGATATACCTTCAGTTTATAGATACACAAACTATTCAAATATAGTGGTTTAGAATATATGGATTCATAATGATTTCAATATAGATACATAGACTATTCAAACACAATGGTTCAAATTATATGGATTTAAAACAATTTTGATACAGATACATACTCAAATACAAGATTTGGGAGTATGTACATACTACACGTCTCACACAAACAACTTCATACAACATGACAAAAATTTTAGAATTAGATAATAGAATTTAGACATAGTATAGAGCACAGTGTTTTGAGTCTCTAATTTTTCACATGAGGTATGGAAAAATATGTCATATCATATGTGGTTATAAAGATTACCAGATTATACAGATGCATCACTCACATACTAGATTTGGGGGCATGGCACAGGTGTTCATGTTCTTCATCACTCAAGATTATATAGATGGAATGACAAGACATGCCATTCTCTTCTTGCACATTAACTAGAGTTTCAAATTATACATAGTTGTACCCAGGTTGTCACCAGGTTGGATTGTATGGATGTCTACAGTGGTTGGTCCATTACATTACCCAGACCCAAACTACATGATTTTGTGCAGGATAGAGGATAGACATTGGTTTTGGGCCTTCGATTATTTATCCATTCTAGTTTAGATATTCAGAGTGGACAATGACAAATTTTGCTCTTCACAACATACATATTTTATATACACATTCTAGATTACATGATTTTATGTGGGACAGAGGGCATACATTGATTTTAGGCCTCTGAGCATTCCTCATTTTTAGTTAGATTCAACATAGGGGGAAAGCATTACCCTCCTTATAAATGATTACATGGATTCCACATTCAAATTTAGTACAGAGGGCATCCATTTTAGGGATTCCTTCTTTTTACATGCACTATTCAGCTCTCCATCCACTTCCCTAGCTAGGAAGTGAGTTGGACGCTTGCAACACATTTATCTCCACATAGGTAGGTTCAAGTACACATGTTCCTTTTCTTTATTTTACTCTAATATTTCATTTCATTACATCTCTAGAATAAAAGGGTGAAAATTTATAATTGGTCAATCAACCACACATATCATGTCTTTTTACAGTCCTTTTCATATGAGACTCTAACTAGAGAATATGAGCCTTGTTCACATTATCCATGTCTTGGTTTTACTTATCTTGGTCTTGATTCTTGTTTGATTCACCTTTTTATCCATAACCAATCATCTAAAACCTTTTAACTAGTGATTCTACCTTAGCTAAATAGTGTTCCCCATGCTAATCCTATTCCCCTAGGTCCCAATCCTGTAGGACAAAAACATTAGGATTGGACTATAACGCCAGACCCTAGGGTGTCCCATTTTCAATGCTCCTATCTTTTTACATTTTGAGTCCTAAGGGTCATTTCTGTTTGCTCAAGAGGTCCTAAACACTTATTATCCCCTCCCTTAATTTTTATTTATCCTTTTTATGTAGGCTAATGCAAATAAAGATCCCAAATTTAAAACAAAGAGTCTCCTATATAAAGGAATTCACAAGGAATTTTATATCTAACACTTACTACTTGGACACAATACATAATAATTAAAAATTAGTCAATAATATAGCTCAACATTCTGTATCACACATAGATTTCCATGCTTGATTAAGGAAGGGCCTAGGCAAATGTTCATTCTTGCATCTATCATTCACATTGATTATACACGTTCTATAAGGGATAACTACATTTAATCTGAGACCCTAGTTTGAGGTTTAATGTAGGTAATGATTAGGATAGTAGCGGTTATAGATCATGTGATCATACTTCCCCTAACCCAATGTTTTCCCCTTTTGCTTTTAATGGGTTTGTTGTTTCATGTGTGTAGATAGACTTAGGGTTTGAAGATTAAAATAGATCTATAATGAGCTCTATTGACATTCAACATCCAAAATTTCATAGGTAAGCTCACACAGGAACAGCTTAAAGAACCTAAAATTTTTAGGTCTCTATGACTAGTTTGGACAATAGTGGCAGGAGTGGACAATAACATCGAACCCTAAAGTATCTTATTTTTGGTGGTCTTATCTTTTCACCAAATGAAATCCAAATCTAGGTTTATGACATCTTCCTAGTCCTGCACAATAGTTTTTCGGGTTTGAAACAATCATCTAAGTCTATTTTTCTAAATAAGTCACTTCTTTCCTTATGTAATTAATTGGATCAAATTAATATAAAATCTATATTTTAATACATTTGATTGGATTTTAACTCTTAATCCAAACCTTTTATTATTTAAGAACTAAACCCTAGTTTTCTAAAAATAATAAATGATTTAGAGAACCAGACTTACTTCACACAAAAACCCTAGAAACACTAAGGAAAATTCCTTGCTGATTTTTTCAATATTTTTGTAATTTTTTCAATATTTTTTTGAATATAATTCTGCATATTTAAATCATAATTTCATATTTAATTTTTAAAATTCAACATAGTAATTTTAAAAATCATTTATTTCAAACCCTAGTTGAATTTACTAGGTCCATTTGCTTTTTGAGGTATCACCTTACGCATAAATCAGAATTTTACATTTAATTTTTAAAATTTACCAAGTAATTTTAAAAATAATTTCTTTCAAACCTTAGTTAAATTTACTAGTTCCCTTTGCTTCTTGAGGTATCACCTTACATGTTTGTGAGCTTCATATCCTTTTTATGCATATTCTAGTTTCCTATTTTTAAGATTTTTTATTTCCTTTATTCAGTAATTTCCTTCCATCACATTTTGCATATTACAACTTATTGCAAAAAATTCAATCCATTTTCAATTTGTTTTCCTACTTTAACAATGACCTAATACACTGGTTTTGATGAAACTGATAAGAGGAAACTTTAAGACCTTTTAAATAAACATCTTGATATATAAGATGATATGATTAAAATACTACAAGAAAAACAACATAAAGCAAATAATGGTCAATCCTCTCAAACCACAAAATAACTAGTTGCAAATGACACTACGATAGAAACTATGTCTCAGCAACTCCCTACATCAACCCAGCCTTCCTATGAGCCATCACCAGTTACAACTAGTACATCTTTTTCTCCTAATGTGGTTACCCTTGTGTAAGAGAGAAAATATCTTTAATCCAAGGTGCTACATCTTAATCAAGGTACAGGCCTTAGATTATTTTTCTCTACTTCATACACTAGTGGAATTTCATATTGCTTCTACACCCTTGCCACTAGGTTTTGTTCAACCTAAGCTCACTCTATATGATGGCAAGGGTGATCTAAAGACACACTTGAGAGCTTTTCATGAAGTATGCTTGGACTATATGCCAAATGATTGGTTATTAACCAAGCTATTTCCATGGAATTTAAAGGATTATGATCTATAATGGTTCTATAATCTACCAAATCAGTCGGTAAATGCATTCAATCCTTTAGCTAACATGTTCTTAGATCATTTCAGCATTAACATAGGTGACAAGGTTTCTTATGCCCAAATTACATAATAGAAACAAATTTCAAATGAGCATTTCATAGATTATGTTCTTTGATATAAGACTATCTTGGCTAAAATGACTAGCCTCATGGATGATCAAGAATTAAAAGATATCTTCAAATAGAGTCTTTTCCCAGCTTTGCATGAGTCAATAGTATTCAAATGATTCTCTTCCTTCACTTAGAATCATCTTCCCCACTTTAGATCCATCTCCTACTCTATAGTCACCACTTTCAGCTCCTCCACCAATTATAGTTCTTCCCCCAGTTCAGATTCAACCACAGTCGAGGCCTTCCTTGATAGCACAAAGAGTTCATATAGTTATGTGAAGGCTTCTTTTAGAGCAACCAAAGTTTTAAGACTCTAGATAGTTTTTAGCTATAGTATTCACACCCAAGATAGTATCATTGAGGTCTCATGCCTTTACACACATAGAAAATGTTCAAAAATATTCTTCTACTACCATATGGGTCCCTAAGATCCCTACAATCACATCCACTTCTCCAAGTTACAAGGGGACCTCACAGTCAGTTTTTACTATAGAAATTTTAGAGCATTTACAGCATACACATCTTTCAGATTCATATTTTCAGCCCTTTCATTATTCTTCATGATCATGCATGATCCCTCTCCTTGATACAAGACACCATGATAGGGATTCTCTTATGAGACTTATCCATAAGTATCTTTTCTCTTATCTTACTTGTACATAATTTTTCAAAATTACTCGTATATACCTTCTTTTCAATTACTTTTACATAGTCTCCTTATGATTGATTATATATAGCTTATTTCAAAAATATCAAAAACAAATACAAAATATCAAAATACAAAAACATTTAAACAACTCAAAAAACCAAAAACATTTCAATTGTATGCATTATCCATGTTTTACATTTCTAATACCATGCTAGATTTATATTTTGTTGTTTTATGCTATTGTCTATTGATTTATCTATATTACCATGTTTCACTTGATCTTATTTGAGTGTGTGTAGTGACACTCAGATCATTGATTAATTCACTCTAAACATTGAGGGGGCATCTTACTTCATACATTCAAGACATACATTGACATATCTACCCACCAGGGGCATCTTCTACATGACTACACCATCCAAGTTATGTCATTCCTCTATCACACACTTTATTTATCATGTTGATGAATATTACTTACTAGCTTACATAGATTATTCTATCAACACTCACTAGTATATATCACTTGTGTATTTCTTAGCATCTACCTAGTTTTGTACTACATGTTTTGCATAATTTCACTTCTTGGTTTGATTAGTTAGATGTGATTGTATTTCTAGTATTTACATGACTTCCATTCTTTCTTTATATAGCTAGATGTGATTGCATTTCTCATTTTTTATTTTATCTCTTATGTGTGCCTTAGGGCATTTGTCAATGTCCTTTGCTTATATTCTTCTGTGTGCCTTAGGACATTTGCTAATGTCCTTTGCATGTACTCTTTTATGTGTTTGTGGCCTTTGTGCTAACCTTGCTTGTTTTTAATTATATGTGTATGTGGGCATTTGAATATGCCTTGTATGTTTGCTTTCCAATTTGAGTGACATGTGCCCATTTCCCTTATTTTCTTGGCCCCTTAGCATCTTTTATATGCTTCTTGATGCTTGCCTTATGTGTTTATTACTTGTTTGCTTCTCATTGTTTACATTTCCATGATCCAGATCATGCATTATCCTTTTTTATTAGATGTCATGATGGATATCATGCTCCATCTCTCCTTGACAACTAACAACTAATATTTCTAGCTTTAATTTAGTATACTGCACATGTTATTACATTTTTACATCTATCTAGGTATACCCTTATTGATCTAACAATATCCAATACCAATTATGTTGTATCTTGAGACATCTTTTTTATCATCATTACTATATCATGTATTTCACAACATAAAACACTTGTAAGACTCTTTTTTCTGAGGTAAGTCATTGAAGGCTCTTCATTTTGACCTTGAAAAGAGGGGACAACAAATAGGGTTTTTTCAGAGATCAAAGCCTTCTACCAGTCAAAAATCAATTTCAAAACACTCAAAACAACAAATAAAACCCAAACTAGGCATAATAAACTAGAAACATAGTGATGAATATAAAATAATAATCAAAAACATCAAAGGATAAGAGTGCCACACTTGGATTACAACATTGGACATTAGGGTGTCCTATTTTCAATGCTCCTTTCCAAACAACAAAAAATAATTTTTTTAGAAATAGACAGAAAGGTAAGTTCAGTTAAAGTTTTGTCAGATATAGTATAGTTTAGAATTAGTAGTTTTAGAACTATTTTTCTCAAAGAATCTAGATATAAGAGGCATCATGTGTGGTATTATGGCTCTTGTTTCTAGTTTTAGATAGGGTAATTGGTACAAATTCTAGATTAGAATCCATCTTACAGACACTAGTGATTTAGAGAAATGTGTATGGCACATTGACTTTCTTTTATTTCTAATTTAGTACATTACTTAGGTATTCTTAGTAGTTGTGTGCCTTATTCCATCTGCAGGTGGTTGGCATCATTTCAGAGTGGCTTTCATATAAACCTAGTTCCTAGTTTCAAAGTAGCTTTCATGCAAGCCTAATCTCCACCTTTTGAAGTGTCCAAGATTGGCCTAGTTCTCAGTACTCATTTGACTATCCACACCACATTATCATATTACAAAACATTCATGGGATTCAAGAGCCATCTCATATGACACACATTCATATTAGTATTAGTTTATAGCTTTACTTAGTGGGCAATGATGGAGATAAAGGACTAGATAGACTTTGCATTATTGAGCCACTTACTCAGAGGGATTGGACACACACTCCAAATATTGATTAATACATGCATAATCACATAACTTCACTTAGTAAGTGACAATGGAGCTAAAGGGCTAGCCTTTTTATTCTTGAGCCACTCTTGGGGAATTGAGTACTCAACTCCATTCGTGATATTAATTTTGGTATAACATATATCCATCATCACTCAAAAAACACAAGTTTTGTATTAGTTTGCATACTCAATGAGGTGTATTTATTCCTTTCTTTTCATCTCTCTTTTACTCAACATTTATACATTCTTATTTTAGACATAACGTATCTAGTAAAAACTGATCTACTCTTTGTTTTCTCTTATAGATTTACACTTCACAATATTCTCTCTCTACACACACTCAAAATCACATAGATTCATGGGATTCACCCTTGAAGGTAAGTTTTCATATGCTTTCTTCTTTCCTTTATCCTACTATTTCACTTCCTTGCATCACTAGAATAAATGGGGAGGGGGAATGTAGTCATATAAAATATCCAAAGTAGTAGTTTGAGAGTGGATTGTGACATCTTATCCATAGGTCCTTCTTGCATGTTTTTGTGACCCTTATAGACACCTTTTTTCTCATTTCTAATCATTCATAGCATTCTAAATGACAATTATAGCTCAGCCAAACCCTATTTACCAATCCAATCCTATCCCCCAAGTCCCAAATCTATAAGATAGGAGTGTCATATCTAGACTATAACACCGAACCCTAGGGTATCCCATTTTTGGCACTCTTGTCCAATCACATTTTGAGTCCAAATAGTCAATTTCATTTTGTTCTTATCCTTCATCATGTCAACCTAGTTTGAATACATTTAACCCATGACCAATAGTTACCTATAAAAAACCCCTCCAAAGTTCATTTATAAATTGAGGTGACAAATCTTACAAAGCAATCAAGAATATAGATAAACCACTAAGGCAAACTTTCTTATTCTTTGTATACAGTCACCCAACATAGCTACAAACATTTTCAAACTTTCACACCAGTCCCTAGCCACCTCAAGCACTCTCAATTTGTCTTTTTTACATCCACATTACACTATTTCACAAAACACATCAAGTGGGAGAACTACATATGGCTTGATCCCTCTATGGAGTATTGGTATGTAAGTAGCATGCCCATACAAGGGGTTTAGATCACACATTCAATGCATCTTACACACACTAACCCCCACTTTTTAAGTGATTCAAATCCCATTTATCAAGCATGATGGAGGGTTAGGGTTTGAATATTAGAACACCTCTATAGTGAACTCTATATATATTCAACACTTGAAATTTTACAAATAGGTTCACATATGAACAATGCAAAGAACCTAAAAAATTAGGTATTTATGATTAGTTTGGACAAAAATGGTAGAATAAGACAACAATACTAGACCCCAAAGTGGTCTATTTTTAGTGGTCCTATCCTTTCATAAAACAAAAGCTAGATTATGATTTGTGATACTATCCCAGTTTTGTACAGCTAGTTTTAGACCCTATCTCAGTCTTTTTAGCCTATTTAAAGCCAACTCATATTTCTCCTAATTTATTACTATTTTTAGAAAGGTAAAAAAGATACATAAATTATAAAAATTAGTATGGTAATTATTGCAATATTATTTATTGGTTTATTAATCTATACCCTTAACTAAAATAGGAATAAAAATCCATTATTCCCAAAATAGGTTAAATCACTACATTAATAATGCATCCACTCTATTCAAGGATAACATAGATACACATAATATTCCAAATTCACATGATAATTTATTGCATATTAGAAAATAATTAACATCTTCTCTTACCCCTCTCCTTAGTGATGATGGAAGTGATAATGAGTATGCTAGTGAACATGCAAATAAATATGAAAATGAGAATGAATATGAAAAAAACTCTGATTATGGTAATGCATGGAATAATGATGATTATTATGCACATAATGAAGAAAAAAATGCATCTTGTGCTTCTAACTCTTCTCTCACTCCTATCAAACATAATGCATTACAAAATGTTACTTCTAATTCTAAACATGATTCTATTTAAAATGAGGCACATATTAATGATAACATCCCATCCTCTAGTCAATTAGAATGTGATTCACTAAATAATAAAGATACCAATGAATCTACCAAGCCACCCCTATTACAGTAGCACCTATTTCTCACTCTTCACCCAAAGAGAATGGTAGCCCACATCCCTATATTAAGTTCCAAGTTATCATTCCTCCAAAGGTCCAAGTGAGCACACCCACTCTCTATGGTCCAATTTCTAAATGTATCATTCCCATGGCTAAAATAAATTATAAAATTCAATGTTTAAATGAACCACTTCAAAATGTTAATATACCATCCCAAGAGATTATTTATTTGATGCATGCAATTGGTGAATTACAACACCAAGTACATCTTCTTACTTTGGAAAACAAGGCTTATAAGTCTTGGATGGATGTTAATGACTTGCATGGTAACCCTCTTCTGAAGACATTTGTCAAAGATTCATTGCCTAAACATTTCTATATCCCATCATTGCCTTGATTTGATGGAACTAAAGATCCATTTTTACACCTTCAAGCCTTTTGGAAGGCTTTATCATCTCATGTGAGTCCTTTGATTCTACTTAAATTATTCCAATAGACACTAGTGGGTAATTCACAAAACTGGTTGTTTTATCTACTTCCTATTGGTTCCTTACATATATATAATTATTTAAAGGTAGCATTTCTTAGATATTACATAGAAAACATAGTCCCTCATGTTACATATGAGAAACTTGCCACATTGCATTAGAATACTTCAGAGTTAGTTAGTGATTATATCTTACGATTCAAGATGCACATGTTAAGATTGATCTATAAACCAACATATTTAGAGATTCAACATATATTTATTAAAGGGCTTCACCAACCCCTCCTAGAGCATATATTATATCATATAGATTCCTCTTTCAGACACTTATATTATACAATTCTAGCCTTGGGGAAGAAAATAGGATTGATTGAGTTAGATTCTATTGATCTACTTACTTTAGATTTGACAGCATTAACTCCATCTATAGATTTTATCACTTAGTATCCACCATGTCTAAAACAAAATAGGAGACCATAGCTAGGAAAAATAACTAGTTAAGAATAGAGAGCCAATTTCCATAACACCACCAACAATATACACACTAGAGAATAGAAGTAGGGCACCACTACAATTTGATTTAGAACAGGATGGCCCATATGTCATATTAGGCAACAATTCGGGTGGCAGTTCCACCCCAATTGATGATGAAACTTTTGGGAGCCATAACATTTGCAATGTAGCTCTAATTGACTCACCGTTTGAATCGTTGGAAAGCTAAGAATAAGGAGAATGTTGTGAAATGGCATGGAGCTTTTCTCAATGAAGTTTGACCCCATAAAACCCAATGGAGGTGCCTCAAATTTCAATTTTAATAGTGTAGTCTAAAAATAGTAATTCCTCAAAAATTTTATTGTTTTAAATATTGGAAATCATACCACTTCATCTCCCTCGAGATTGGTGACCTTCCACATCCTCCCCATGCTTTCAGATTATGTATAAATGAAGAGGTAACCTAAAATGTGAAGACAGACATCTCTTCCTAAAGATAAGCATATATTTGTATTGCGATCTTGAGTAATACTACATCTCTTCTTAAAGAATTCATTATTACTACATTATTTCTATGTTACTGAGATATTTATCAACCAGAACTTCTAAGTTTTAGATATAAAGGTTAATCAAATTTCCTTATAATCATTTATGATATCCACATCTCTTTCATAAACAATGACATTAGCCCTTTTGTAACTATCATCATATTCATGGACACAAAGATAATGATTGTTATAGACTCAGAGATTGCATTAATAGATGTGTTGATAATGGAATCATAGCATTCACATAGGGGGCACTGATATATCCTCCATCATGGAACCATAGACCTCATTCCTCCATGACTAAGTCATCCCAGGACATTCCTTCATAGGAATCATTGGTTACTCATCATGAGATTAATGTGATTTCTAGGGTAGAGCCTCATAGGAGATCTCCTATCAAACCTACTTAGAGGTTTTTGAGACTAGTACAGAGAGAGCCACATATATATAGCAGTGTAGTCTATGGAATACATAGTGCAGTTCCATATACATATCTAGCATAGTCATAGACACCACAATAAAGTTTTCAAGGTTCTATCTCACATCATCGAGTACTGCTCTAGATAGATATTCACTATAACCACATTTTTATGGTCCTATCTCATGTATAAATCTGTTATGGTTAAAATTAGATGAACCCACATTATAAATTATCACTCTAGACATTTAGAGGAGACATTTTGTTAGATATTACATAGCAAACATGGGCCCTTATGTTACATATGAGAAACTTGCCACATTGCATCAGATTATTTCAGTGATAGTGATTATATCTTATGATTCAAGATGCACATGTTACGATTGATTTATAAACCAACATATTTAGATATTTAACATATCTTTATTAAGGGGCTTTGTCAACCCTTCCTAAATTAAATATTATATCAGATAAATTCATCTTTTAGACACTTATGTTATGTAGTTCTAGCCTTGGAGAAGAAATTAGGATTGATTGAGTTAGATTTTATTGATCTACTTACTCTATATTTCATAACATTAACTCCATCTATAGATTTTAGCACTCAGCATCCACCATGTCCAAAACAAGATAAGAGACTAAAACCAAAAAAATAACTAATTAAGAATAGAGATCTAGTTTTTATAGCACCACCTATAGTATACACTATAAAGAACAATAATCAGGCACCACTATAGTTTGATTTAGAGTGGGATGGCCCATATGTCATATTATTAGCACTAATAAATAAGAGGTTAATCATATTGCCTTCTAATCATCGATGATATCCACATCTCTTACATAGACAGCCACATTGGCCCTTTTATAACTATCATCATATTTGTGGACACAGAGATAATGATTGTTATTGACTCAAAAATTGCATTAATAGATGTGTTGATAATGGAATCATAACATTCACATAGGGGGTACCGAATCTCCTCCATCATGGAACCATATACCTCATTCCTCCATGACTAAGTCATCCCAAGACATTCCTTCATATGAATCATCGGGTATTCATCATGACGGTAATGCAATTTATAAGGTAAAGCCTCATAAGAGATCTCCTATCAAACCTACTCATCAAAGGGTTTGGAGACTAGTACCATGAGAGCCACATACATATAACAATGTAATATGTGGAGTACATAGTGTAGTTCTATATACATAGCCAACACAATCACAGACACCACAATAGAGTTTTTAGGGTTCTATCTCACGTAACAACTCATTACATTTAGGATTAGATGAACCCACATCAAAGAGTACTTCTCTAGATAGGTATTCACTATAACTACATTTTTAGGGTCCTATTTCATGTAGCAATCCACTACAGTTAAAATTAGATGAACCCACATTACAGAGTATCACTCCAGATAGATATTCACTATAGCCAAGTTTTTAGGGACCTATCCAACACAACAACCCACTATGATTGAGATTATATGAGCCTCCATCATAGGTTTCAGTTTCATATCGATCTATTACTTAGTCATACACATCATATTAGAGGCCACATGGTGTTATTTCACATAGGAATCCATTATTATTATGGATAGATGAGCCTTCTTCACGGCACATAATTTTAGTTATGCATCTATTGAGATTACATCTTAGATACTCTCCACGTATAGCTATAGTTAGTGCATTGTAGATAGTATCAGATACAGGGCATGTTCCTACATAACATGAGTAGTATGGGCACTTATTCAGTTGGCCATCAGGGTTCAGATAGTGATACAACACACATTGATATGGATATTAGTTCATAGTTTCACTTAGTGGGTGACGATGAAGCCAAAGGGCCAGCCTTTGTATTTTTGAGACACTCTTGGGTAATTGAGCATAAAATGATATGCAGAGAGTGATATCTTACATCCCCTTCTAATAATAACTAACATTCCTAGTTCTAAATAAACATCCCTAACCAATTCAAAACTATCCAAATTCTGATCCTACCAACATCTTATTTTATCAATCTTAAACCAACTCACTTTATCAAATTAATTTACCAATTATAAAAGAAATAAAGGTTTTACTTACATATGATTCAAAATCAAAACTAACATCATAGTTTAACCTATTAAACAAAAATAAAATCACATCCCAAATACCATTTTACCAAATATATGCAAACTCAACATCAATGTCAAATAAACTATTTTTAATCAACCATTTGCAATAAATATACCAATATGCTCCAAATTACATAACATGATACAAATGAGTCCAAATCAAACCAATATCCATATATATAATGAGTTTTTAAAAAAAAATGTCATATCAAGTATAATCAATCATTAATGGTCATCACTCCCTCACTCTCAGTCTCACTCTCCCCACTAATACTAGTCCCATAATCCACCTTAGCACTCGATGGCCCTGTACCTCTGTGAGATCTTGCATGCCTCTTGTAATGACTCTCTCACTCTAGTAGCTATCCATGCTCCTCATGCAAGTCTACATATCACCTTTAAAGCTCTGTATACTCATCCATCATCCTCATGCTAACAGACCCCAATCTAGGTGGAGGCATCTTATGCCTATCCAACTTAGATTTCAACTCATCTCTCTCTTGCTACCCTAACATATGCAACTATCACTATATTAGTCCCATCAAAAAAATGGGCATGATTACCAGATATGACCATCATTTGGTCTATTAATCCCTCCCTTATTGCATCATCAGATACATATTGTATGAGCTTTCAGAGTGTTGACTCAATGATGGTCTCTCTATAATCATCATCTCTACTTCCCCCCCAGCTTGTGCCTCATCTTGTGCACCTCCCACTCCACATGCACAAATATTATGATAGTATTTAGATATATAATTTTAAATCAAACTAAAATCACAAATGTATACATAATTCAAATATAATCAATGCTTACCTCCTATCATCTAGATTAGTTTAGGATCCTCATACTTGGGAGCATCCCCTACCTCAATAAGATACAATGGAGCCCACTGATACCTTGCCCACCATGCATTATACACATATATACATCCAACATTATCCACATCCATAATATATATAGCCATATCCCTCACATCTAAATGTAATGGTGCAAGCTCAACCTTAGTAGGTCTTGCATGAGCTCCTATCCTCATCAACACTCATGCACTCTTCACCCACATCCATGTTATTAGGGGCACATTGTGTGGTACCCAAAACTATATAGTAATGAATTCATACTAAAATCACTCATATACTCCAACCTAATAGTTATGTATCTAATATTTGACCTTCATATATCATAACTTCACTCCATCCTCTGCCCACCCAAGAAATCCTCTGTAAAGCCTCCATATGATGTCACTAGCCACCAATCTGTCTAGCACACACCTCTAATAATCTATCCCAAGGGATTGGATAGCCAATGTACTCATCCACTACTCTCTAAATGGATGTGGAGGTGCCCACTTCTCCATTGGTAATCCAATCAACTACATAACTACTATGTGCTCATAGGCCCAATAATGTAATAAGGTTGTCGCACTCACCCCACCACTAAATGACTCCTATGTAACCTGTAAAGATATATATATATGTGGTATATCATAGTCCTCCCCCATGATAATATAGTACCATATACCTCCACACCATGCACAATCCTATATGAAATAGGCACTCCCCTCCCATCCATAATAATAAAAGATGACAAAAAAATAACAAACCACTTTTGTAAGCATAAAACACTAGACTGCATAATAAATGATAGTAGTACATCATTTTTACTCCCTCTCTAATGTATACCTAAGGGTACACTATAAAAATACAAGGACACATGATTAATGGCATCATCACCCATATCATCTTATACTATCACTCGCCACCCACTAATTGGTAAATGCAATATATAATACACATCCTCTAGAGTCATAGTAATCTCCCCTATAAGAATCCAAAAAGTACATATATCTACATTCCACCTCTCACATAATGTGGTAATCAGATATCAATCCCACTAAAATGTTCCTAGGTCACACACATGACCCAATCTTACCCTACCCATGATGGTTCTCTCATCAGTAGACAATGGTAACAGCCTTAATGTCTCCATCATTTGGCCTCTACAGAACTCTCTCATCCACAACTCACCCTTTATCACTAGAAAAAAAATCTATTAGTCAATAGTACCAATCCAAAATCCAAGAAAAAACAATAGAAAGTAATAAAGAATCATCTCATAAAATCTTGCCTATTAGACAACAATGCTATAGAAAGGATAGTAATGCTGGATAGGGGTGTTGAAACCTAGATAGTAGCATTGAAAACAAGATAGGAGTGTTGAACCCTGGATAGGATCTCTAGAACTAGATAAAAATTTATAGACTAATTTAAAGATCTCAAAAACACCAAAATAGGCCTTGAAATAGACAAAACCAAGCATTTGGGTTACTTACCAAGGTTACATAACCACCAGCCTAAACATAGACGACTAACTAATCAAATTGTGTCATGACAGGTGCTTGTTTCCTCATCATCTCTCTCACTCTAGAGCTCAAAATTTTAAACTATTCAATACACAAATGAATTGAGAATCAATCTAATTTCTTATATTATCCCACTATTTCAATTAAAACAAAATACCATTTTGCTCATAACTCGAACCCTATAACTCCATTTTTTTAACTATTTTCTTTTATAGAATCATGATAATGATACCTTTGATATTACTCAAGATTTGATCTCTTAGTACCTAATATAATTAATATGGCATGAGCATATATATATATATATATATATATATATATATATATATATTTCTCTTATGCTTAGACACACACCTTGATCATCATAAATCAAAACTTGTTCCATTTTCAACAACTCAATCTAATCAATCAAACAAATTCTCAATCCATTTATAACATACCAACTTTGTTTCTATTATTACACCACTAGTCATCACTTTTGTCATAACCTCCTCTATCAAAAATTCCATCCCTCTCCCCAAAAGGGGGGCATCATTCGTACTATTCCTATTCCTACACTTCCCAACATACCCACCCTCTCTCATATGTGGACACACCATGGTTTTTACACATCCACTAATCAGATTATTAGATTTAGCTCAAATCGGTCAAAATATATAGTGATTTAGATTATATGGGTCACTAAACATTACTAAAGATATTCAAAGGGATATACCTTTAGTTTATAGATACATAGACTATTCAGATATAGTGATTCAAAGTATATGGATTGTTATGATCTTGATGGAAAAATTTCACTAATGCCTCAAGGTTTTAGTATAACAATTCATTATATTTGGTATCAAAGCCTCCTCTAAAATTCAAGTCATAGAAAAGGTGGCTACACTTGCATGGAAATGTTCATTTGAGGCTCATACATGTAAGGGATCCTAGTGTACCAGTGAAAATCTAGCCTAAAATCTAGGATTCAAAAGTGTGGTGGGATGGTATGATCCTGATGGGTGGATTTCACTAATGCCTTGAGGTTTTAGTGTAATGGTTCATTAAATTTTGTATCAGATCTTCCACCCAAGTTCAAGTCATGAAATGGGTGGCTATACTAGCATGATAGTGTTTGTCTAGGGCTTATACATATAGGGGATCCTACTATACGAGCATAAATCTAGTCTAGAGTCTAGGCTTTGGAATGATGGTGGGATGTTATGATCCTGATGGGTATATTTCACTAACACCTAGAGGTTTTGGTGTAACGGTTAATTACATAGATTTATAGTTATTTTGATACAGATACATAGACTATTCAGATATAATCATTCAAATTATATGGATTCACAGTGATTTTGATATAGATACATAGACTATTCATATATAATGGTTCAAATTATATGGATTCATAGTGATTTTGATATAGATACACACACTATTCAGATATGGTGTTTTAAATTATATGGATTCATAGCAATTTCAATATAGATATAGAGTCATATACCATATTTTGGGGCATGTACATAATACATGTCTTACACATATAACTTCACACAACATGATACAATTTTTAGAATCAAATAGTAGAATATATACATAGTGTAGAGAATTGTGTTTTGGGTCTCTCATTTTGCATGTGAGTCATGGAAATATATATCCTATCATATGTGGTTATACATATTACCATATTATATAGATGCATCACTCACATACTAGATTTGGTCATGGTATAGATGTTCATATTCTTCATCACTTAGGATTATATAAATGGAATGGCAAGACATGTCATTCTCTTCTTACACATTGACCAAAGTTTTAGATTAGACCCAATTATACCCAAGTTGTCACTAGGTTGGACTGCATAGCGATCTACAGTGGTTGGTCCATTATATTTCTTAGACCTAAACTACATGAATTTGTGTGGGACAGAGGAAAAAGATTGGTTTTGGGCCTCCAAGTATTTCTTAGTTCTAATTTAGATATTCAGAGTGGGGGCATGACATATTTTGCTCTTCATAACATATATATTTTATACAAACATTTTAGATTACATGATTTTATGTGGGATAGAGGATAGACATTAGTTTTGGGCCTTCGAGCATTCCTCATCTTCAGTTAGATTCAACATAGGGACAAGTATTTCCCTCCATGATACATGAATTCCACATTCAAATTTAGTATAGGAGGCATCCACTCCATGGATTCCTTCTCTCGCTAGGCACTATTTGACATTCCATCCACTTCCCTAGATAAGCAGTGAGTTGGACCCTTGCAACACATTTATCTCCACATAGGTAGGTTAAGGTATGCATGTTCCTTTTCTTTCTTTTACTCTAGTATTTCATTTTATTACATCACTAGAATAGAAGAGGGGGAAATGTGTACATTTTAAATTGGTCAAGCAACCACACATATCTTGTCTTTTCACAATCCTTTTCATAGGAGACTCCAACTGGAGAATATGAGCTTGTTTACATTAACCATGTCTTAGTTTTACTTATCTTAGTATTGTTTCTTACTTGAGTCATCTTTTTTTCCATAACTAGTCATCTAGAATCTTTTGACCAGTGATTCCACCTCATCCAGACAATGTTCCCCATGTCAATCCTATTCCCCCAAGTCTTGAGCCTGTAGGATAGGAGCACTAGTATTGGACTATAGCACTGGACCCTAGGGTGTCCCATTTTTGGTGCTCTTATCATTTTATATTTTGAGTCTCAATGGTCATTTATTTTTGTTCAAGAGCTCATAAACCCTTCTTAGCCCCTCCTTTAAGTTTTTTTATCTTTTAGATGTCAGTTAATGTGAATAAAGCTCCCAAATTCAAAATAAAGAGTCTCTTATATAAATGACTTCACAAGGTATTTTATATCTATCACTTACTACTTTGGCACATTACATAATTAAAAATTAGTCAATAATATAGCTCAACATTCTACATCACACATAGATTTACAAGCTTGATCAAAGAAGGGCCTAGGTGAAGGTTCATTCTTGCATTTATCATGCATGTTGATTATACACATTCCCTAAAGAAGAACTATATTTTATTTAAGACCCTAGTTTGATGGTTAATATAGGTAGCAATCAGGATATTAGGAGTTCTAGATCATATGATCATACTTCCTCTAAACCCAATTTTCACCCATTTTGATTTTGATGTATTTATCGGTTCATGTGTGTAGATAGACCTAGGGTTTGAATATTTAAACAACACTCCATTGATCTCTGTCAACATTAATCATATGAAATTTTATAGTTAGGCTCACATAGGATCAATTCAAATAACCCAAATTATTTAGATCTCTATGACCATTTTAGACAACAACGATAGGAATGGAGAATAGCACCAGACCCCAAAGTGTCTTGTTTTCAAAATAATAGAGTTTTATTCCTATTTTAGTTAAGGGTATAGATTAATAAATTAGTAAATAATATTACAATAATTATAGTCCTAATTTGTATAATTTATCTATCTTTTTTACCTTTCTAAAATAACACTAAATTAGGAGAAATTATAACTTAGCTTAAAACTGGTTGAAATGATTATTGTAGGGTCTAAAATTAGTTATGCAAAACTAGGATAGTGGTGCAAATCAGAATCTATATTTCATTTTGTGAAAGAATAGGACCACCAAAAATAGAACACTTCAAGATTCAACACTTTTGTCCACTTCTACTACTATTGTCCAAGCTACTCCAAGAGACTTGATTTTTTTGAGTTCTTTATGTTGTTCCTGTGTGAGCCTACCTATGAAATTTCAAGTTTTGAATGTCCATGAAGCTCACTATAGAGCTATTTTAATCTTTAAACCCTAACCCTTACTTTAAGCATAATTTGAATTACTTTAAAAGGGGGGGTTAGTGTGTGTAAGATGCATTGAACGTGTGATCCACACCCTTTGTATGGGCACATTGCCTATATACTAATACTCTGAAGAGGGATCAAGCCATATGTAGTTCTCCCACTTGATGTGCTTTTTGAAATAGTGTAATGTGGATGAAAAAATACCAAATTAAGAGTGCTTAAGGTGGATAGGAACTGGTGTGAGAGTTTGAATGTGTTTACAGCTATGTCAGGTGATTATATATAGAGAATTGGAAAGTTTTACTTAGTGGTTTTTGTGTATTCTTATTTGCTTTGTATGATTTATCACCTTCCTTTGTAAATGAACTTTGAATTATATTTTATAGGGAACTATTGGTCATGGGTTAAATGTATTTGTGCTAGGTTGACATAATGAAGGACAAGAATTGGATGAAATTGACTATTTGGGCTCAAAGTGTGATTGGATAAGACTGCCAAACATAAGACACCTTAGGGTTTGGTACTATAGTCCAGGTATGGTGCTCTTGTATTATAGGCTCAAGACTTAGGGGGATAAAATTGGTCTAAGAAATAAATTTTGGCTGAGCTAGAATGACTATCTAAAAGGCTACAGATGATTGGTAATGAGCAAAAAGGTATCTAGAAGGGTCATAAGAGCATGTAAGAAAGTCCTATAGATAAAGTGTCACAAGCCACACTCAAACTACCAATTTTAACATTTTATATGACTACATTTTCTCCCCCTTTATTTTAGTGATGTAGCAAAGTGAAATAATAAGATAAAGAAAAAGTAGAAAGCGTACCTGAACTTACCTATAAGGGTGAAGCATATGAAGCTATGTGATGTTGAGTGTACATAGAGAGGGCACATTGTAAAGTGTAATTTTGTAAGAGAAAATAAAAAGTAGATCAGTTCTAACTAGACATGCTATGTCTAAAATAAGAATGTATAAAATCTAGGTAAAAGAGAGGGAGGAAGAGAAAGGAATGAATATACCTCATCGATTATGTGAACCAATACAAAACCTATTGTGATGTTGAGTGATGATGAGTATGTGTTATACCAAGAGTAATATCGTGAATAGATCTGAGTGATCAATTCCCTAAGAGTGGCTCAATAATGCAAAGGTTGGCCCTTTAGCTCCATCATCTCCCATTAAGTGAATCTATGTGGTCATGCCTATGCTAATTAATTTTTGGATTGTGTGTCCAATCCTTCTAAGTAGGTGGCTTAAGAATACAATGTTTATTTAATCCTTTGGCTCTACCATTGCCCACTAAGTGAAGTTATGAACTGATACCAGTATGAATGTGTGTTGTATGAGATGGATCTTGAATCCCATGAATGCTCTATAATGTGATAATGTGGCATGGATAACTGAATGTGTACTAAAAACTAGGCCAATTTTGGCCACTCTGAAAGGTAGAGATTAGGCTTGTATGAAAACCACTCCAAAACTAGGAACTAAGCTTGTCTTAAAGCCACTCTAAAATGATACCAACCACCTATAGATAGAATAAGGAATGTAACTAATGCAAATGCATGGGTAATGTACTAAACTAAAAAGAAAAAAAGGCCAATGTGATAAGCACATTGACCCTAATCACTGGTGTCTATAACATGGATTCTGATCTAGAAGTTATACCAACTACCCAATCTAAAATTGATAGTGAGAGCCATCATACCATGCATGATCCCCCCTATATCTATATTCTCTGAGAAAAACTATACTGAAACTAATGATTCTAAATTATATTTTAGCTAGCAAAAATGTAATTGAATTTACCTTTCTATTTATTTCTATAAAATTTGGGTTTTTTTTCTATTTAGATAGGAACACTAAAAATAAGACACCCTGTTGTCCAGTGCTATAGTCCAAGTATGGAACTTTTGTCTTTTGCTATTTCTTATCATTTTTCTATGTTTATCACTATTTTCCTAGTCTGCTCTACCTAGTTTGGGTTCTAATTGATGTTCTAAGTGTTATAAAAAACTAATTTTTCACCGGTAGAAGGCTCTGATCTTTGTGAAAAAATGCCTGTTTGTTACCCCCTCTTATGAGGGTAGGAATGAAGACCCTACAATGACTAACCTCAGAATAAAGAGCCCTAAAAGTTTGTTATGCTATGAAATATAGATATATCAATGAAAATTTAAAATATGTCTCAAGATATAACATAGTTTTGTATTGGAAATGGTTAGATAATAGGGGTATGCTTAGATAGATGTAAAAATGTAATAGCATGTGTAGTATACTGAATTGAAATGGTAAATGTTAGTTATTAGTTGTTAGTTTTCAAGGAGGGATGAAGCATGATGTCCATTGTAGCATCCAAAAAAGTGAGATAATTCATGATGTGGATCATGGCATTGTAAACAGTGAAAATCAAACAAGCAATAATCACACAAGGCAAGAAGCAATAAGCATATAAGAATGGCCAAGAGGCCAAGCAAGAAAAGGACATGGTCATATGTTACTCAAATTAGAAAGTAAGCATATAAGGCATGTTAAAATTCCCACATACACATATAATTAAAAACAAGCAAGGTTCGCACTAGGGACACAAACAAATAAAGAGTACAAGCAAAGGACATTGGAAAATATCCTAAGGCACATATAATAGACAAAATAGGAATTGATAAATGCAATCACATATAGCTACTCAAATTAAGAAAGGAAATCATGTAAAATCTATAAACATAATTGCATCTAATTAATCAAATTAATAATTGAAAGTATGCAAAACATATAGTACAAGACTAGGTATATGCTAAGAAATACATAAGTGATATATACTAGTGAATGTTGATAGAGTAATCTATGTAAGCTAGTAAGTAATGTACATAATCATGATAAATAGAGTGTGTAGTGTAGGAATGACATAACTTGGATGGTGTGGTCATGAAGAAGATGCCCCTGATGGGTTAATATGTTGATGTATGTCTCAAATGTATAATTAGGATGCCCCCTTAATGGGTAGAGTAAAGCAATCAAGGATCTGGGTGTCACTGCACACACTCAAAGAAGATCAAGTGAAGAATGGTAATGTAGATAAATTGACATACAATAGCATAGAATAACAAAATATAAGTCTAGCATGGTAGTAGAAATGTAAAGCATGGATAATGCATACAATTGAAATGTGTTTGGTGTTTTGAGTTATTTGAATGTTTTTGTATTTTTAAATTATCTATGTATAATCAATCATAAATAAATTATGTACAAAAAATCTAAAATATTATGTATAATTAAGCAATAATTAGTTATGTTCAATATATTGGTTGAATATTTTGTCTATCAGCATACTAGTAAAAAAATAGATCTGATCAGCCAAAGTAGGAAGATTAGTCATCCTAATGTGTAAGTTTATCACATCAGATAGAGACTGCTCTCTCCTCTCATCAAGGGGAGGTTCCCTGTGGATATGCTATATATATGTATAAATAGAAAATAATACTCAAGGATAGGACAAGCCATCCATCTCTCTTTATTCAGAGATGATGTATACAAAACAAAGGAAAAACTCAAGGGAAATGACAGACAATACTCCTCTTCTTTCAAAAGAACTACTTAGCCAGCCACAAGAATACTCCTGGAAATAAAAGTAGAATATAACTGAGGATATGGTAACCAGCAAGTTGAGACACAACACAAAGTCTCTATCTAAAATGCTCAAGAGTAATATATGAAGCACAACGAGAGCATAAAGTCTTCTCAAAGTCTTTTACACAGCAATGAAAAGAAAACACACTAAAGGCAGCTATGGGGGCACAAAGCCTCTCCATAGTTGATTCTTCAGGACACCTTCCTGACTAATTTTACTAATCCTACTTGTTAAATTAATGGAACAGAAAAGATATCACAACACAAAGTCTAAAAAAGTCCCTTGCTTTCTTATTCCATTAATAGAATATGATCAATAGATTGAGCACAAAGTCTCAATGATGCTTCTCAATTTGGGCAGAGTTTCATTTAGATTGTCAAAAAAGAGATCCTTTTACAATGAAAGAAAGTCCCTTATATAGCCACTTCAAGAAGGACTCAAGAACAGTAATACATTATGATGCATTAGGAACTATTAGGAAGATGGACTAGAACTTTGGGGAATTTTACCCATTTGATCTTTTCAATGTAGATAAACAAGCCACGCAATTGAAAGATTGCAACTTTCAATGTCCATCTGGCAGTCTGATCTTGTCTTCATCATTCCTCCTTTTCTGGTTAATTAAATCAGGTCTTAGATTCATCCATTGTTCTGTCTTTCCTCACTTTCAGCTAGTTTTGGTCTTGAATTCTAGGAATGCATTCGGGTCTATAAATTTAAAGGATCAACAGCTATTTCATTGTTTTTAAAATTGATGTTTACATGCCCATCAATGTGCTCTCAATGGCTAGTTCACTGTCCTAAATTTGACGTCTTCGGGGGCATCACCCCTTGGTCTTCTTTTGGCTTTTGGATTTTCCCTTCTAGATTGGACTTGCCCTTTTGGGCCTTGAGAAATGACCTGTGTCGAGTCGGAATAGTCTTTTACTTTGGCCACTGAGAGTCCCCCACAAGGGCACCTGCCCTTTGGGGTCCTTAGGCAGCCCTTTGCCTTAGCAACTCCCACAGACAAATCCCTGAGCTAAGGCTTCCCATGAACTATCCTTTAGGAAAATTCTTAGGTGTTTTCTCCCACAGGTAATTTCCACAGACATTTTCCCCATAGAAAATTCTCACAGATAATTTGCCTTGGGAAAATTCCCGTGGACAAAAGTCCGTATAAATTTATTTCGTGAAGTCTTTGACTGATCTTCAGATCTTTTGAGCCCACAGCCACTTAGAATTCTTTCAGACTTTTTGTTCAAAGGAATTCCTTCAGACAAAAGTCTGAAAGAGTTAAGTGTTAGCTAATTTTGTTTTAAGGGCACTTTTATTAATTAAGTGTCCTCTGTAAGGGCACTTGTCCTTCGAGAAGTCTCTTTCTGCATTGAACCACTCTGAACTTTGGCAATGAACCAATAGTTTAACTTTAACGTTGAACCAATCGGTCAAACCAAAAATGGTTCAAGTCGATGGTTTAATGAATGAACAAGCTAATGAACTTGCCTTTGAACCAACAAGAACTTTGACATTGAACCAATCGATTGAACCAAGGCTTTGAACCAAAATGGTTCAAGCCAATGGTTCAATTGAATGAACTGATTGAATGAGCCTGTCGTTGAACCTGTTCATTGAACCAAGATGTTTAACCAAAGGATGAACTGAAAGAATGAACTAAGTGAACTATTTGGTTAAACCAAAAGACATTGAGTGAAATAAAGCGTTGAACTACCTGGTTGAACCGATCTATTGAACTATTCCTTCGGTTGAACCTTTGAACCAAAGTGGTTCAATGGTTTAATGGTTCAATGGTTCAAGCCACCTTCATTTGGCCAAATGTCTTGAAGTTGATGAACCAATTGAAGTGATTAAACTTTGAACCTTGATGAAGCACTTAACTCTTGCCAAATATGTTGAACTTGTTGAACCTTAAACCCGTTGAACCTTTGAACCAAAGTGGTTCAATAGTTCAATGGTTCAATGGTTCAAGTCTCTTTTTGTACTCAGATGCTTGTCGCTGAAGATTTTCAACTAAACCAAAGCTCTGAACTAATTTTGAAAAATGACCAAGTGTTGAAAACCAATTCTTTTGATTGAAACTACTTATAGAAGCCTTTAAACCTGTATAAATGAACCTGACTGTAGGGTCTGTAAAAACAAAGTCCATAGAAATCAACATGTAAGACCCATTGAACTTGACCTGTAGAGTCAGTAGATTTTTTGAGAAACTTAGAAAATGAGGAATTTGAATGTCTAGGACAAATTTTGGAAATGGAAGAGACAACTTTGGTCTGTAAGACCAAAATAGTTCAAATGTTGTCCCAAAAATGACTGCTACTTTTGGGGGGCAACAACTGGCTCCAGTTGGGGAACTTCTGTCAATTACAAAATGAATTGAAAGGAGTAGAACTCAGAATCTCTAGTGTCTTCAAGTGTACCATTGGGCTTTGGATTCATGATACCCAGAAATGAAAGGCATCAAAAGGAAAACAAATAAAACAAAATAGAATTAAAATTGTACAAATATACATATATACATATGTAATGATCTGATACTTCAAGAATTGAAGTGTTTCAAATGTTGCCCATTGTGAGGCAGAGAAAAGAGTGTGCCATATTGGTATTTCAATAGAAATCTATTTTCACCCATATGCTAATGAATTATGAATGGGCCTCTCTAAAGGGAGTCAAACTTTCCATGCATCCCCTTTGGTTCTCTTCTTATGTCCCACAGTAGGACTTGATCCTCAATCTGGAAATCACGATTTCTAACCTTCTGATCAAAGAGTTTTTTTACCAGACTTTGATGAGCAGTAATTCTATCCACCACCATGGTTCTCTATTCCTCCAGCTGAGTTAGGCACATGATTTTATTGTCAAGAGAGTTCTCATATGTCTGATCTTCAATGGACTTCACCAATTTCAAGGTTGGTAACTCTAAGGTAATTGGTATCTCAGCATTAATACCGTAAAGAAGTTGAAAAAGGGACATACCAATTGCCCTTTTTGGTGTGATCTTGTCTACCCATAGAGCATCAACCAATGTTTTATGCCATGTCTTTTGATTATCATCTGCTAGCTTTTTGATAATAGTTACCAAATTTTTATTGCTAGACTCAGCTTGTCCATTCCCTTGTGGAAAATAATCAGAAGAATGAGAGAGTGTAATTCCATAATGACAATAGAATTACATAATCTCTTGAGAAGTGAAACAAGCTGCATTATCAGTAACAATTTTGAGTGGAACTCCAAACCTAGAAATGATATTCTCTTTAAGGAAGTTGCATATAACTTCTGAAGTAGCATGCTTAGTTGGGATTGCTTCTACCCACTTGGTAAAATAATCAGTTGCTGTAAGGACATAATCATGTTTAGCACTTGAAGATGGGTTTATTGTCCCAATAAAATCAAGTCCCTATTGCTGGAAAAGTTCTTCTATGATTACTGGTTTGAGAGGCAGGGTAGCCAACTTGGGTCTTCCAACAAATTACTAGCAAAGTTCACATTTCCTCACCCACTTATGTACATCTTGGAAAAGAGTTGGCCAATAATACCTGGCTCACAAATTTTTTTGAATGGTCACAAGAGTAGAAAAATGTCCTCCACAAGCTAGATTATGAAAAGATTTCAAAAGCTGGGTTTGTTGTTCTTTGTCCACACAGTGAAGGAATACTCCATCTATATTCTCTTATACAGGCCATTATCCCAAAGGACAAAATTGGTAGCTTTCAATCTAATAGTCCTCCTTTCTTTGCAAGACAAATGAGCAGGACATTCACCATAAGTTATAAAATAGGTGATACTTGAGTACCATTCATTAGTAGTGGAGACAAAAAAGACTCTTGGCATATCTTCCACTTCAACTTCTTCATGTTGTTTATCTTCTGGCTTATTGTCAGCCATCAATTGGCATAGGCCTTTACCTCTGACCAGCTTTATCAACTTGATATCCAGATCAAATTCTTGGATATTTGCAATCTAATTACCTCTCTTTGTGCCAAACTCCTACTGAGTTAATATAGACTTGATTGTAGTGTTAGAAACTAAGGCAGTAGTATGTGAATTCAGAATATAGAAGTGAAAGTGTTTGACTGCTTTTACCAATGCAGAGGCGTGCTTCTCTATATTTGAATACTTCATTTCATGGGTTTTGAGAGGGAAACTCATGAAAGAGATAGGGGATTCCATACCTTCCTTATATTGTTGAACAAGAATCGTTGAAAGATTATGCTCAAACGCATAGTTCTATATGATGAAATCTTTATGGTAATCTAGACAAAACAAGGTAGGGGCATGAGCAAAGGCATCCTTGATATCTTGAAATGTTGATTTACCTTCTTTAGTCTAGCTGAAGGTAGTTTTCCCTTTCATCATATTCACAATGTGTCTTGTCTTCTCAGCAAATTTAGGAATAAATCTCCATAAGAAATTTACTTTTTTGAAGAAAGAGTGAACAACATTTTTACTTGTAGGTAGATTCAGCTCTTGAATAGATTTGACTCTGTCTAAGTCAATCTTTATGCCTTCTTTAGACACAATGTGTCCAAGGGTTTCCCCTCTATTAATCCAAAAAAAGACTTCTTAAGATTCAAATAAATACCATTCTGGCGATAGCGCTCCAGCACTTGTTGTAAGTGGCATACATGATCAGATCAATGCTTTGAAAAGACAGTTAAGTCATCAAGATATACCACTATGAATTTGCTAATTTCATCTTTGAAGGCCATGTCCATAGCTCTCTAAAAATTAATGCCAACATTTATTAAGCCAAAAGGCATTCTTTTATATAAAAATGTACCCCAAGGCATGGCAAATGCAATCTTGTGTTGGTCAGCTTCACCAACTTCAACTTGATTATAACCTGAGAAGCCATCCAGCATTGATAACATTTCTGATCCTATTATTGTTTGAAGCACTTGGTCCATGATTGGCAAAGGGTAATCGTCTTTCAGAGATGACTAATTTAGATTTTAGAAATCTACACAAATGCATATTTTGCCATTTTTCTTTCTTACAGGTACTATGTTCACAATCCATGTAGAATGATGGATTGGAAAGATAATTCTAGCATTTAATATTTTTTGTATTTCAGACATAATAGTACTTGAAATTTTGAGATTGTATTGTCTAGATTTTTGCTTGTAGGGCATTGAATCAGCCTTGAGAGGAATGTGATGGTAGATTTCATTAGGTCTGAGAGACTTCAAGTCTTCATAAGAATACGCTAAGACATCAATGTATTGATGGAGCAAAGAAGTGAATTTGAATCTTTCTTCAGGGGTGCAACATTTACCAATGTTGACCATTATGAGATTTTCTTTGTTGGTGAGATTTACTTGGTTAAATCCCTGAGAAAAATTTGAATCTATTTGCTATTGTTTGACGATTCTATCATGCTTGTCAAATAACTTCTCAAGAGAAACTAGGCCTTTATAAATTTTGTTTCCTTTCAGCTGTAGGAATTTTTCATTTACATCAGAACTGGATTCAAAAATAGATTCAGACTTCTGAGATTCACTACCTTTAAAATATAGCTGTTCAAAATTGTCTTTTCATTCCAAGAAAGCAATGATCTGATGATCATTATTGAATATTTGCCAATGATCAACATTGTCAGGAACAGTTGGACTATAAACCAACTCAATGGTATATTTATCTTCTTTAAAATCTAAATGAGGAACTAAGAGAGTTCCTAAAATAGCAAGTGCATCAGCTCTATCATTAGACTCTCTGGATATAGCAAAAATGTTGAAAGCATCAAAGCTTTCAATTTGATCTTAAACCAAGTTATGGTAGTGGCGTAACCTCTCATTCTTGGTCTGATATAGATTTCTCACTTGATAGACCACTAACTCAGCATCCCCTTTGGCATGAAGAAACTTGATGCCTCTTTCTTGAGCATCCTTCATGCCCAGTAACAATGATTCATATTCAGCGATATTGTTAGTATTACTAAATTGTAATTTATAGGATGAAGGAAACATATCTCCTTGAAGAGATATTAAGACAATCCCAGCTCCTGAACTAGTAGAGGAATAGTTACCATCAAATTCCAGAGTCTAAATCCCATTAGACACTAACTTTACTTCAGACTTTCCCTCATCAAAGATGGAAGGTCTTTCTTCATGATCTGTATATAAAAAGTAATTATCCATACCTGTAGATTCAAAAAGGATTTGAGCTTCAGGAGCTGATGTCTTGGTAACTACATATTTTTATTCCTTTTCAAGAAGTAATATCTTCATCACGCCTTGGATAGGGATCCTTGCCTCAGATAGATCCATGTTTAGTTCTCCTCCCACGTCCTTGTAGAAATTCCATCCAAGCAAAATGCCATAATATGTTGGGATGTTAGCCACCAAGACAGTCATCTTAATTCTCTTATCTAAAAAGGCTACAAATGCAAATTGGGCATCTTTGATTTGTCCCAGTAATGGTACTTGCTTATTTTCCATGAAGAAACATCTCCCAAATGTCTTGGTCAATGTGAGATCAAGAGACTCAATGACTTTAGCAGGCATGACATGGTCAAATGTGCATGAGTCTATTATACAGTTACTCAGCTTGTGGCCATTGATTAATAGAGAAACATAGAAGGGTTATATTTTTCTAGGAGCAACTGGAGGAGTAATGACTAGATTATTTGGAATAGGCATATTTATTAAAGAATCAAAAGTTACCTTTTTAGCTTTTTGTCCTACTGGGATGGTTTGATTTTTAATGTATTGAACTAGCTTGTTCAATTGATCTAGATTAGACTGCAAGTATTCAAATTTAGACATTTGTATTTTTGTCTTTTTGACATGATCAATTATGTCAAATGGCTGAATTGAGCTAGGTATAGAGACAGGTACTTCAACTTTTTGAGTTTTAAGAGGGATGGGAGGTGGACTATTTTGTGAATTAGGAGTAGAAGGTGAAGGTGAAATAGATGTATTTACCTTTTGGGTGTTGACTAGATCTTTTAGCTAAAAAGGCAGATTAGTTCCATGCTTAACAATTGTGACTGCTGGCTATGGTTGCTTTTCTGTCTTCTCTTTATCAGCCTACTAGATTGATTAGTTTTTGGATCTGGTAAACACTGTGTATGATCCATCTGAAACTTCTCCTTTGCTTTTGAGTTCATCCTGGTAATTCAGGAAACCAATGTGGGAGTTGCCAGCTGATTCTTCTTGATTGTCTTCAATGATATCAGCATTATTTTCTTGATTCAATTTAGGCTAGGAAGAAAACTTTGATTCTGCTTCAAGGTATCCCATTGCTGAATTGGTTGGAGGAGCTTTTAGGGCAAGTTTTCCTTATGGGGGAGGAAGGCGATTTTGTTGCCCTTGGTTCTTGGCAACATTGCCCTGATATGAGTGATTTGGGAAGGTCCTTCTGTATGTAGGAGTAGAAGACATTCCTTGAGCCATTTGCTTCTTAAGAGCAAGCAACTCATTTGCTAATTTCTACACCACTAGATTTGTGGTGCTTGTAGATGCAAATTCAGAAGATGATGAAGCTATATTTATATTTGGATCTCTTCTTATCTTTCCTGCTA
The DNA here is from genome assembly GCA_037957365.1 of Torreya grandis. Classification (NCBI taxonomy): domain Eukaryota; kingdom Viridiplantae; phylum Streptophyta; class Pinopsida; order Cupressales; family Taxaceae; genus Torreya; species Torreya grandis. The sequence continues at coordinate 1,864,708 of JARHVA010001228.1, read as the reverse complement.
AGATGAGATCATCTTCTATTTTAGTGGCTAAAAGTTGGGTTGTAGTGAGATCTATTTGACCAGCACGTCTCAAGAGAAAAATAACTTCAGGTAGCTGAGAATTAATGAAAAATCATTTGAGATTCTCAGCTGTAGATCTAGAAATTACAGGAATTCTATTTATCAATTTGTCAAATTTAGCTATAAAGTCTCTCATAAGCTCACGAGGCTCTTTTTTCATCTGTGTAAGTTGAGCTAGAAGTGTAAGTGCATCTTTTTCAGGTTTGAATTTAGCTTCAAACTTAGCTTTAAGAGTATTCCAATCAGTCACAGATCGAGCCTATAAATGGTAAAACCAATCTATAGTAGCACCTTGTAGTGTTTCAACAAAAAGCTTAACTGCTACATCTTCAAATTCTACTCTGATTACTCCACAAGCTATACTGAATGTTGTAATATGTTCATCAAGATGAACTTTCCCATCACCATAGAATTTAGGAAAATTCTTCCTATAACTGCATGGAAGCTCATGAAGAGGGGGAGTAAAATTGAGAGGACCAAAAGCATTACCCTAAGGACCTTGAACTGCCATTATAGTATTTTGAAAAGGAAGGATAACAAATCTCAAAGGGGTAATTATAGGTACAGCTTTACCAACAACAAAAGTAGATACTTCATCTGGTAATAGAGATTTGGCTTTGGTAGGAGGGAAGCTCTTGGTTAGTTGGAGATGAGATGGTGAAGGAAATAGATCAAAATCACTTTGTTGTACCAGCTCAAACACAGGGTCAATGATACCTTTATCCCTTTGGCTTCGTGTATACCTTGAATCTGCCAGATTGTGAAACAAAAATGGAAAAGATTTGACTTTGCTTTGGTTTGAATCTTGAGGCTTTAAACTATGCATTCTTTCCCTATTAGTGTGGAGGTGAATGGATAGACTGTAAATGGATAATGGATAATCCCCAGTGGAGTCACCAAAAACTGTTGGTTGAAAAAAAATTTATCAACGTACTAGTAAACAAAATAGGTCTAATCAGCCAAAGTAGGAAGATTAGTCATCCTAATGTGTAAGTTTATCACATCAGAAGGAGACTGCTCTCTCCTCTCATCAAGGGGAGGTTCCCTATGGATATGCTATATATATGTATAAACATAAAATAATACTCAAGGATAGGACAAGCCATCCATCTCTCTTTCTCCAGAGATGATGTATATCAAACAAAGGAAAAACTCAAGGGAAATGATAGATAGTACTCCTCTTCTTTCAAAAGAACTATTCAGCCAGCCACAAGAATACTCTTGGAAATAAAAGCAAAATATAACTGAGGATATGGTAACCAGCAAGTCAAGACACAACACAAAGTCTCTATCTAAAATTCTCAAGAGTAATATACGAAGGACAAAGAGAGCACAAAGTCTTCTCAAAGTCCTTTACATAGAAATGAAAAAAAAACACACTGAAGGCAGCTATGGGGGCACAAAGTCTCTCCATAGTTGATTCTTCAGGACACCTTCTTGACTAATTTTTCTAATCCTACTTGTTAAATTAATGGAATAGAAAAGATATCACAGCACAAAGTCTGAAAATTCCCTTGCTTTCTTATTCCATTAACAGAATATGATCAACAAACTGAGCACAAAGTCTCAATGATGCCTCTCAATTTGGGTAGAGTTTCATTTAGATTGTCAAAAAAGAGATCCTTTTACAATGAAAGAAAGTCCCTTATATAGCCACTTCAAGAAAGACTCAGGAACAGTAATACATCATGATGCATTGGGAACTGTTAGGAAGATGGACTAGAACTTTAGGGAATTTTACCCATTTGATCTTTTCAATGTAGATAAACAAACCATGCAATTGAAAGATTGCAACTTTCAATGTCCATCTGGTAGTCTGATCTTGTCTTCATCATTCCTCCTTTTCTGGTTAATTGAATCGGGTCCTAGATTCATCCATTTTTCTATCTTTCCTCGCTTTTAGCTAGTTTTGGTCTTAAATTTTGGGAATGCATTTGAGTCTATAAATTCAAAGGATCAATAGTTATTTCACTATCTTTAAAATTGATGTTTACATGCTCATCAATGTGCTTTCAACAACTAGTTCACTGTCCTGAATTTGACTTCTTCAAGGGCATCACCCCTTGGTCTTCTTTCAGCTTTTGTCTTTGCCCTTCCAAATTGGACTTGCCCTTTTAGGCCTTGAGAAATGACCTGTGTCGAGTCAGAATAGCCTTTTACTTTGGCCACTGAGAGTCCCCTGCAAGGGCACCTGCCCTTCGAGGTCCTTCAATAGCCCTTTGCCTTGGTAGTTCCCATGGATAAATCCTTGGGCTAAGGCTTCCCATGAACTATCCTTTGGGAAAATTCTTGGGTGTTTTCTCTCGTAGGTAATTTTCATAGACATTTGTCCTGTAGAAAATTCTCGTGGACAATTTGCCTGGGGAAAATTATCGTGGACAAAAGTCTACAAAAATTTGTTCCGCAAAGTCTTTGACTGATCTTCGCATCTTTTGAGCTCGCAGCCACTTAGAATTCTTTCAAACTTTTTGTTTGAAGGAATTCCTTCAGACAAAAGTCTAAAAGACTTAAGTGTTAGCCAATTTTAAAATGCCTTAAATAAATTCAAAAGAATTAACTTTCGGCTTCTTTGAAAAATGACCCTTCCGAAGGGTGCTTTTATTGATTAAGTGTCCTTCACAAGGGCACTTGTCCTTTGAGAAGTCTCTTTTTGCATTGAACCACTCCTTTAAACTTTGGAAATGAACCAATAGTTGAACTTTAATGTTGAACCAATCGGTCGAACCAAAAATGGTTCAAGCTAATGGTTCAATGAATGAAACAAGCTGATGAACTTGCCTTTGAACCAATAGGAACTTTGACGTTGAACCAATAGATTGAACCAAGGCTTTGAACCAAAATGGTTCAATCAAATGAACTGACTGAATGAACTTGCCGTTGAACCTGTTCATTGAACCAAGACATTGAACCAAAGGATGAACTGAAAGAATGAACTAAGTGAACTATTTGGTTGAACCAAAAGACACTGAGTGAAATAAAACATTGAACCACTTGGTTGAACCGAGCCATTAACTATTCCTTTGGTTGAACCTTTGAACCAAATTGGTTCAATGGTTTAATAGTTCAATGGTTCAAGTCACCTTGATTTGGCCAATTGTCTTGAAGTTGATGAACCAATTGAAGCGATTGGACTTTGAACCTTGATGAAGCACTTAACTCTTGTCAAAGATGTTGAACTTGTTGAACCTTGAACCCGTTGAACCTTTGAACCAAAGTGGTTCAATAGTTCAATGGTTCAATCGTTCAAGTCTCTTTTTGTACTTAGATGCTTTTTGATGAAGATTTTCAACTGAACCAAAGCTCTGAACTAATTTTGGAAAATTACCAAGTGTTGAAAACCAATTCTTTTGACTGAAACTACTTACAGAAGCCTTTGAACCTGTATAAATGAACCTGCTTGTAGGGTCTATAGAAACAAAGTCCGTAGAAATCAACATGTAAGACCCATTGAACTTGACCTGTAGAGTCAGTAGATTTTTTGAGAAACTTGGAAAATGAGGAATTTGAATGTCTAGGACAAATTTTGGAAATGGAAGAGACAATTTTGGTCTATAAGACCAAAATAGTTCAAATGTTGTCCCAGAAATGACTACTAATTTTGGGGGACAACACAATAAATACTAAGAATAAATGATACTAACTGTTGAGTCTCATGAGAGACTACCTATCATGGTGTCATGTATCAAACAAATGAATCATACATGATTCTAAAGTATGAGGGATTAGCTGTGAATATGACTCTAAATATTTAGACTTATTATCGATATTTTGGAAATCATAATAACCTATATTGTTCCACTCATCATTATTATCTCAATTTTTAACAAATGGAATGATAGTGTTTATTTTTATTATATCTAAATCTTTTCCTTGGATAAATTGTGTTTGTGAATGATTTTCCTTAGGATGTTCAATAAATCCAAAACCTTGGTGATAAAATTATCAACTAATAGAATAGGAGTGGTGATGCCTTGATCATGCTTTCCCAACCTTTGATCTTGATCATCAAACTATTGTAGATATTTTTTACCAAACCCATACTGCTTCGAAAGTTGAGCCTTATTTTGGAGAGGTAGATTTGCATCTTTTTCATGCTTTACCTATGCTTGTAGTATTGTTTGTTGTTATGATTTTGATTTTTGATCCTTTTTTTGTTTTGAGTTATGATTTGGTAACCACTTTTATACTATTTTTGAATTTGACCCTTTGTGATTGTGTTCCTATGTTACTATGTATTGCTTAACTAATTTACTTTGCATAGGGTTCTCATTAGTAATTATCTATTGTATATGTTTTTTCAATGTTAAACATGAATCTATGTGATTCCCATACATTATAATATATGCACAATAATATTTAGATATTCTCATTATATTTAGAGGAGGTAGTTTGATCAACTTAGATTTAATCATTTTTTTCATGCCTCACTTGAACTCTTATTTGATCTTTGAATGCTTTTTGAATCACTAGTTGTAGTGTTACTTTATTTTGATTTCTTATTTTGATATGCAACATTGATTGCAACTAATTGACTAGGTGAAGGTGCATATACATGATTGACTCTAGGGTGCCTTTGAGGATTTTGAATTATAATATGATTTTCTAATGTTGTAATCTTTTCATGTAATAGCTGATTCTACATTTGTAAATCTAAAATTAACTTGCTTATAATAGTGATTTGATCCTTTAGAATCTCACAAGTGTAAACCCTAGTTTCTTTTAATTGAACATATAAGCACATATGTTGAATAGGGTTTGAAGAAGTTATAGGCTTAATGTATGCATTAAGAATAATAGTATATGTTGCCTCACATTTTGGAGGGGTGATAGCATAGACCTAGTTAGAGGGAAAGTAGCTATAACCTTTTTTGGAGAGAGGAGGAGAAGGGATTTCTGTTTGTGCATAAGATATGACATTGAAACTTGACAGGTGGTTGTTAGCATATGTAATGGATCCTCTAAGTATGTAAGGATTTTATTCTTAATTTAATTACACATAATAGAGAGATAACATGTTAAATAAGTAATGAAATCTTGTATTAAGGAAAAGTAAACATTGCTTTGAAGGAAATGGATCTTAACATTTTTATCAATAAATTGTTTCATATCATCCCTTATTATTAAAATTAAGCATGAGAGGGAAATAATGAAGCTTTGCATTAACATATAGTAAAATTCATCATTCATATACAAGATAGGACCAAGTATGGACTCTTTATTGTTTGCAATAAATATTTTGAAATGAGTGAAATCCCTTTTTGATTTTAAGTGAAATATGATTTGGATGTAAGGTGATACCTCAAGAGAAAAGGGACCTAGTATATGCAAATAGGGTTTGAAATAAATAATTTTTAAAATTACTATGATGAATTTTAAAAATTTAATGTAAAATTCTGATTTAAATATTCAAGAAAAATTTAAAAAATACTGGAAAAATTAGAAAGAATTTTCCCTAGGTTTTTTAGAGTTTTTTTTTTAAATTATTAAATTAGTAATGATTTTTTTTTAGATCGGAGATTATATTTTGACTATAAATATAACAAGTTCTAGGGCACAAATCAGGGGCCCAGTCCCCTAAATAACTATATAACCATTAATACTTTGATCACTTTGAAACCATCAAGTAAATAACCACATTTAGACTATAAACACCCTCTAAGATTTGAACTTGGGTGGGGCTAGGCATAACTAAACCACTTTAGCTATATTATTGTCTCAAATTTAGTCACAAAGGCTACATCTATAATATAGGAAGGCTACATTTACAGATTTTTGGATTTGATCAGAATCAACCTCAACCATCCATCTCAAGATTGAGATGTGTGGTTGAGGATTAACTCAATTTTTGGAATTAACTTAATAATTATCCTCATCATGACATTAGAAGAAGGGGAAATTAAGAGGTATGGAGGGCATCATGGAAGGCATTGATGAGGCATGGAGGGTACGAATCTTGATATTTGTGGCATTTATAGCCTAGGGATGTCTTCCCAAAAAATGATGTCACTTGATGATGTAGATATTCAATATTCATTTCTAAAAAAAAGTTTTCAAAAAGTTTTTATGTAATTATTAATTAGGCCTTGATTTGGGTTAATTATCTCTTAAGCATGATTAAACACTTTATGCACACATTACTCAAATTGATCAAAATGCCTTGTTATTGGTCCAAAATTTGACTAGATTAGAATTGGAAGTCACTATCAGATGTATTGGATCCGTATACACATTTAGGATGTTACCAACAATATATAACAAAGGTATGTGTCCTATGTAGAATATTTGATAAGAAAGATAAATCCAAAGCACCTAGGTGTAAAATTGGCATTTTGACTTGGAATAAACTGATCAAAGTTAGCTAGCCCATAAATTGCATTGCCCCATTTAGGGATAACCTGGCCAAAATCAGCACTTGAATATGTTAGTTTCACATCATTTAGCATGTTTTAGTGTTTTTAGGCCAAATTGTGCATTTTAGGTGTAAATTAGCTAAAACCCTAATTGGAGGTTATCAATGGCTAGTTTTAGGTGTCTACAGTTTGCCCCTGTTTGGGAAGGCATTACAAGCTATAAGCATAGTAACATCTTCTCGAAGAATGAAAAAGTCCTATATGCCTACAACTATAATGATGATAAACTAACTATATGATGCCCCCTCGAGAGAATGGTTGGCACAAGAAGGTCAAAAAATGGTCCCTTGAAAAGAAAGAAGTGAAATGAGGGGACCAAAGAAAAGAAAGATGATGGGGTGAAAACACAATGATATTGAAAAATTAGTCAAAATCATTGATAATGCAAGTGGGATGGTGTATAATAGTTTGCCCAAAGGTGGTTATAAACATTGTACCCTGATAGTGGCAATGTGGTATGATAACACAATGATTTGCCCAAAGGTGGTTATAATCATTGAGAAGATGGAGCTACCCCAGTTAGGATAGACAAATAAGAGAATAACATGCCCTTGTATGAGTATAAAAATTAAAGTGGTGACAACATAATGATTTTCCCAAAGGCAGTTATGATGATTGAGAATGCAGGTGGGATGGTGTGTAATGATTTTCCCATAAGCAATTATAATCATTGGACCCTGATTATGGAAAATATGATAAACTTGGTCAAGGATGATGATGACTTAACATAGAGGGTAATGATGAATTTGAAAAACCTACTAGTAGGGATATGTTCATCCAAACTAATAAAGGTTGAAATTCTCTCATGGTTAATTACTCTATTTGGGATATGATTGGGATGGAATCAAGATGTCAATACTGAAGAGATGGCACCATTGTTGAATAGACTTCTTGAAGCTGAGGTTTTTTGTATCATGTTATGGTAGGATTTATGATAGAACACCATAAATACTTGGACAAAATATTCATGAGGACTGACTCCCATAATCCAATACTCAATAGAAAATAATGCACCAATGATAAAAACCATGATGATAATGTAAACCTATGAATATGGATGGATTCAAGTGTAAGTGTGGATAAGGAATCACCCAATGAACACACAAACTAAATTAAGGCAATAGTGATAAAAGTAAATAAATAGTTAGACAAACAAATAAAAATAAGCAAAAACAAACAAATAGACAATGTAATAAAAACCCTACGAACATTGCCTCTAGAAAATAGGCAAAAACTCAACAAACAAATAAAAAGGGGGAATAGAAAAAAAGGAATGGGGTGGCTGAGCTATCTCCATATGCACTAGGAAAGTGGATGCTACCTACATAGTTCCATGGATGGTAATATCTAATAAAAAAATTTAGGCCAAATGTAGTTCTCCCAGGGAATGGAAAGAATGTGATAACTGATGAAAAAAGAATGGATGTGATAGAAAAATAGGAATGATATTGTAAAATGGCAAGTGCATGAGAGAAAAAAGCCAAAAAGGATGGGAAAACTAAATGACAAGTGATTTTCTTGTAACTTAGTAAGGGTTCCCAGAATCCTTAAGGCAAAGAAGTGATCAATGTTTTTATTTTTTTAATAATTTTTTGAAATGTTTTTAGAATTATTTTGCAGTGTCTCAACTCAATCAAGAATGATGAGAGACTAAATAGTTTAAGCTCACAAAATGGTGAGATTGTGGCTTAGGGTACTCATAAAATAGTTAGAGAGTAGCTTAGGTTTCTCACAAAATGGTGAGAGTGTGGCTTAGGTTACTCATAAAATGGTGAGAGTGTGGCTTAAGTTGCTCACAAAATGGCAAGAGCATGGTGGAGAAGGGTGATTGAGCTAACCTCAACAAGTATTGAGCATTGCCTACATAGTCCTAGAGTAGGACCTCAAGTCATTGTAGTTCCACCCTTATAGTGAAAGAATTTGACTAGTGCAGCAGTCAATTCAAACAAGATAGGCACAGTTGGTAGAAAGACATAACATGGCATAGGAAGTGGAAAGATGGTATATCAATGCTTAATGTTGCCCCTAATTTTCCCATAGGTGGTTATAACTAGGACACAATGACATAGATCAATGGTACTAATTTTCCCAAAGGTGATATAATTAGTAGCAAGACCCGTGGTAAGAAAGGAATAACAAATGAAGGATGCAATTGCCAAAACATCTATCACACTATCCCAAAATATGCTTTCTATCTAAAGTTTTGAACTAATTGATGAAATGATCAGATACCTTGATGTTAAAAATGCATAATGAATGACAAAAACCAAGGTTAAATAGGTTAGGATTTTAGAAGACAATGGGTCGATAGAATAGAAGAAAAAAGTGGATATAGTGAAGAGATGGATAAGGATGGCATTTGTATAAAGAAGAATAGTGATAAAATGGCATAACTAAAATGGTCCTTATAGATAATACACCTTAGAACTCAAGTATAGTTCCACTTGAGATGAATAATATTCATCAACTCTAAAATTTCATCATCGTCTAGTGTGGCAAGCTTGTATGCTCCTGATCCATAATATGTAGTGATGATAAAATGCCCTATCTAGTTTGGTTTGAATTCAACTTTATGATTCTTCTCAACCGTGGTATTCTTTTGGTTTTTTTTAAGAACAAGATCACCAATTTTAAATGTTCTATACTTAACATGCCAATTATAGTGGCTTTTGAGTCAGTTTTGATATACTTGAAGATTGTTGAGCTCATATTGTGCATTTCTCATCAAGTAGATCTAGTTCTTACAGGTGAGCTACTCGATAGTCATGATCATCCAAGACATGCTTGAAAGAGATGTGTGGTGAAGGTAATTTGACCTCAATGGGAAGTATGGCTTTAGTAATATAAACAAGTGAGTATGGAGTGGCTCCCACGGGGGTACGATGATTGGTATGGTATGCCCAAAGGGTAGGAAATATCTGGAGGTGCCAATCATGACTAACATTATTGACAATATTTTTTAGGATTTTAACAATTGTTTTATTAGATGCCTCAGCTTGGCCATTACCTTGAGGGAAATATGTTGTAGAAAAATATTGTGTGATGTTATATTCAGTACATAGCTAATCTACATCTTTATTTTGAAATGATCCTCCATTATCAGATATAATGTTAGAGGGGATACCTTAGCAGCAAATGAGATGATTGAAAATGAATTTATAAATTTTCTTTCCAATCACGTGAGGGGTATAGCTTTAACCCACTTAGTGAAATATTTAGTAATGGTAAGGATATGTTTATGTTCATCAGATGAAGTGGGGTTAATCTTCCTAATGAGGTCAAGTCCTAGTGTAGAAAATGGCCATGGTGTCAACATTGGTTTCAGAGTTTTTGTTGGGGCATGAATCAGATTAGCATGTCATTGACATTTGTCAAAAAAATTTACATAGGTAGTGGCATCTACATCCATTATAGTCTAATAATAACCATTATGCAAAATATTTTTGGATAAGACTACCTCGCTAGAATGAGTGCCACATACTCCTTCATGAACTTCTTTTAACAATGAAGCAGAGTTCCATCAAAACTATGATGGTAAAGGGTGGATCCAAGTAGATTATACCAAGTGGAATGATGAATGAAGGCTTTGGTTTGTTTTTGAAATAGGTTAGGTGGTAGAACTTGGTGATGAAGTTAGCTGTAAAGGTATGAGTACCACATAGAATTAGGACCAACAATATCACAAATCATGGCAATGATTGAAGGTTCATGAGCTAGCGCTAACAAATTCTTGATGAGGAACTGATACTCTATAGCTTTATCTATTTATTGAATCAGAGAGCCAATAGTAGCCATGACATCTATGGTTTTGTTACTATCCCTCGATATGTGCTCAAATTGAATATTGGAAATTTATTACTTAAGAGTGTTAACCATGGCTTTATATGGAACCAACTTGTTATCTTTGGTCTAAAAATGATTTGTGACCTGATTGATGATTAATTGAGAATCACCATAGACTTGAAGATGAGATATATTCCAATGCACTACTTGTCAAAGTCCTGCAACAAGTGTTTCATACTCAGCCATGTTGTTTGTACAAGGAAAGCTAATTCTAAATAATTTAGGGATTAGATCTCCATGTGGTGTAATAAACAATAAGCCTATCCCTGATCCATGTTCAATGAATGAACCATCAAAATATAATTTCTATGGCTAGTCCTCAAGGGGTCTGTTAATGATGGTCATGATAGATTCATTAAGAAATTGAAACATGAGTGGTTGTGTGTTTATGAGAGGTGCTTCAGCAAGTTGATCTACTAGAACTTGTCCCTTGATTGCCTTCTAATTGACATACTCTATGTCAAACTCACTAAGAAGCATGATCCATTTAGCTATTCTTGCTTGCAAATCTATTTTAGATAGTAGATACTTGAATGGATCTACTTTTGAAATGACCATGGTCTTATTATTCAACATGTAACAGTGGAGTTTTTGATCTATGAAGACCATGGCTAGATAAGCTTTTTCAACATGTGCATGGTTATGTTCATATGAAACCAAGGTATGGCTTAGGTAGTATACAGCATGCTCTTTTCCATTGTCATTATGTTGAGACAAGAGTGCTCCCATAACATGATCGGTAGCTGATAGGTATAACAAAAATGGTTTTTTTGCCATAGGAGGTAATAGAATAGGTGGATTAACAAAATAGTCTTTGAGTAGTTGAAAAGTTGTTTAGCAGTGATCATCCCAGTGAAATGCAATTCCCTTCTGCAAAAGGTGTGTAAATGGATGGCACTTATCTAATAACTGAGAGACGAAGCATTAGATTGACTGGATCTTACCCTACAAACTACAAAGTTGATTTAAATTGGTTGGTGGTGGCATCTCAGTTATAGCATGAACTTTAGCCAGATCAACTTCAATACCTCTACAAGACATAATGAAGCCAAGTAATTTACCTAAAGTTACATTGAACACACATTTATTTAGATTGAGTTTGACTTTATACTCCCATAATATTTCAAATATCTTATGTAGCATTGTTGGATGGTTGGCCCTGGTTTTGGATTTTCTTAATATGTCATCGACATAGTCTTCAACAATATGATGCATCATATCATGAAATATGATAGTCATGGCCCTTTGCTATGTAGCTCTAGCATTCTTAAGGCCAAATGGCATTACCTGATAACAAAATGTTCCCCATGGAATGGTGAATGCTATTTTATGTTGGTCTTCTTAAGCTATTATGATTTGGTTGTATCCTAAAAAGCCATCCATTAGTGAAAGCATTTCATAACCGGTCATGGAGTTGATGATCATGTCGATATTAGGTAAGGGAAAATCATCTTTAAGACAAGCTTTGTTGATGTCTTTAAAATTAGTACAAATTTTGATCCCTTCAGGATTTTTACTAACAAGTACAACATTAGAGATCCATTCAGAGTAGTCAATGGATAGGATACATCTTGATTCTAAGAGTTTTTCCAACTCTTTATTTACCAATACAGTAACATAAGGATGAATTTTACGTAGCTTTTATTTTACCAGTTTGGCATCAAGATTAACCACAAGGTGGTGCAGAACCAAGGTGGGGTCTAAACCTGGCATGTGAGAATAGGCCCATGCAAAGATATCTATAAATTCTCTCAACAGAGCTATAAAGATGTTGCATTCCTCCTCAGTGAGGGATGCACCTAATTTTATCCATTTTAAGTTTGATGGAGTTTTGATATTTACCTCTAATGTATATTTGACTAGAAGGGTCGAACCGTCTTCTAGGATAGTGGGTAGTGACTTGAACTGTTGGATTATGTCAGGGTCCTCCATTAGGACTTACTCTTCAACTTCTCCTAGGCATGATGAATCTAAACCCCATTATGGGAGATCTAGCCATGTAACAAAAACAATAAAAAATTCTTCGATAATTTGATCAAATACTTGTTGCTTAAAGTTAAACTCTGATTAACAGGCAAGTTCATCATTGGTGGTCTCCTAGTATAAATTTGAAGAAGAATGAATGGGTATAAAATAGGTTTTCACCACTAGACTGGCCTTTATCTTTACTTTTTCCTTGGTTAAAAAGCACCTCAAAGAGGTTTTAACTTTGGGACCTCAATGTTTTACTTTTTTTTTTTGGCTAAGGGCATTCACTCATTCTCTAAAATAGGCTATGGGATCCAATGTGATTGAGAATCCTAATTTGTGATCTCCTAATAGAATAATGTCTCTAAAGCCTAAGAAATCATAGAATGCCTCATCATTTTGGAACTCATCAATTGGCAGAATAGATTCTTATTGGTCCTAATCTATCAATTGGGGATAATATAATGGCAATGGGTTGTAATGAATGGCCAAGATAAGGGTACAAATGGAATTATTATCAAATAGGTTGGTTTTATCTAGGTCATCAAAGGTGAGACTATGATCAAACTCTACTTCATTTTTAGTATCATCATCACTAGTCGATGGTGATAGAGTTTGAATAAGATATGTGGGGTCACCCCCAGGTTGTTTAAATCCAATTCCATAAGGTCTTTCATACTTAGTCATGGAAATTGGCTCAATGGTTCTTTGTTGATTCGGTCCAATGCCTCTTCCTTCATATTTGTGAAACTCCATGTTCCTATTAGAAATAAGATACTTTGCATTTCTATAATAATTAGCTTGGTTGTCATTGTATAACCATGATTCATCTCCCTCAAGAGGGTCAAGTTCTAGGCTAGATGCTAGTACAAATGTGATAGGTCCCTTGTCTTTATTCTTTTGTTGCCAATGCATATGTGGGGTGAATTTAGGTCACCCAAAGGTTTTTAGATTCTAAGGAAGATTGGCAATATGAAATGTATCACAGGTCACATACTCTCTCAATTCATTATCTGAAATGGTGAAATGATTAGAAGCTTTAGGTGGTGGAATGTGGGAAAGGGAATCTAAGTTATTAGGATCTATGCAATTATCTGGTAGAGGATCAATAAGTATGGCCTTTCCTTTATCTTATTTGTAACTTGGATTCATACCGTAATGATAATTATAGCTTTGAAATTCAGCCTCAAGATGCTTGCAGTGTTCATATGGATGTAAATCTCTTAGACTATTCACTTCCATCCCTGAGTGGGAAAACTTGATATATTGGTGCAACATTGATAGGATTACATGAATCTCATGTAACCAAGGGCTTCCTAGAAGCATATTGTATGATAACTTAAGATCAAGCACATGGTAAAGTGTATCATGGGTCAAAGGCCCAATGATAATTGGCAAGCTAATGGTGCCTTGTGATTCTCTTTCCTGATTATCATAGGCTTTGATAGTTATTATTTCTGGCTAGAGATCTACTATTGTGTACCCAAGAAGCTTGATGAGCTTTAGAGACACTATGTTGAGTCTAGATCCATTGTCTATAAGGACACATTTCAATTTATGCCATCTTATACAAACTTCTATGTATAATGGATTATTATGGAGTGAGCCAAGGGAAGACATATCACTTTGGTTGAATGTCACTTGTTAGGCTAGAGTTAGGTGTCTAACCAAAGCTAGGAATTTATTAGGGGATATGTCACTAGTAATAGTGGATTGGGTCAAAAAATAATTAGAGATATTATTGTGGATTATTTACATTCACAACAAATCTAAAATAAAAATTTGTGCTAGTGTCTTCTACAATTATTCCACAATATCAAACTTCATATCTTGGTCAGTAGTGAATGGTTTATTTTGAGTTTGAACTGTTGGTTGGATGACAGGAAAAGTGGTGGATCATTGTGGGTCTGGGATAGTAATCTTTGACCTCTGAGTTATGATTACACAATCAAGATTAAATACTGGACCATTATTTCTAATTGATGTTGGAAATAGTGTGGGACTAGATAGGATAAGTCTCATTTATTGGTTCACTTGCATGTGGTCACATGGCAAGAATGAGTTATCGCTATAAGATCTAAAAGGAGAATTCCTAGTTTTCTAGTTTGCCTATATGCACTCTGAGATTAAAGAATGATTATCCATGTAATTTGTCTGAATATTGTTGTTTAGCAATGGTCTAAGCTGATTATTGCTTGGTCTAGGATTAATAGAGATGGTATTAATGCTACCCTTTACAATATGACCTATAACTCTATTGTAGTCATGTGAAACTACATAGTAGGCTTTTTGGTTGTTATTGTTCTAACCTTGGTTTTGTCCATTATTCTATCATTGTGGGTTCTACTATTTATTTTTTTGATTCTGTTGGTTTGGCCTTTGATTTTGCTACTACATTGGCCGTTATTGTTATTTCTGATTATTCTGTTGTTGATGATTTTTATGTCAGAGAAAGGGGTTTTGATAGATCCCAAGAGTTTGATTAGATGTGGAATCACCATTATCCAATTTTATCTCCTCATTCTCCAAAATATTATCAATTAAATGCTTGATCTAGACACATCTTCAAAGATTATGCCCATTGACCTGATGATAGTCACAAAATTCATTTTCATGGTACCAATCAGGATAAGGAATGCCTTATGAATAATGATTTGATATAGGCCAACTAATCAGATTAGCAACAACAAGATTACAAAATATAGATTCAATAGGTTCTCTTAGGTCACTAAAGACATGACGTGCAGGCATGGCTCTTCAAGGAGGATGGGTTTGCAATGGTAACATCTATTATATTTGTTGTGAAAGTTCTAGTTGTTGCACTTATGGTACTAATTGAAGAGGTTGTTGGGTAGGAGTAAGCTGAAAGGGTGGTGAAGATGATGTTTTCACCATTTTCACATGATGGGATTCAGTTACCCCATTTCCCACAACATTCCTATTATGGTTGAATTACTTCAGTCTTTCATGGTTATTGACTTGTGCCAATTTTGATGCTTACAGATGGATGGGATGTTGGTTATTTCCATGATTGGAACCTTGATTTTGATTATTTAATTGAACTTGATGACTCCTTTATTGATGAGTTCCTGTTTAATAAACAAACATTTATCAATGATCTATTTAAATGTATGTGCACATTGTAATTCCAAATGGTAAGCTATCTCGCTATGTAAATTTTTAGTAAACACAATGGCTAATTGTTTATCTAATAAACTATGGCTGAAACAACTTGCAAGGGCTCTCCATCAATGTAAATAACTTGCGAAAAGCTTTGCAACTTTTTGTTTTTCTTGTGTTAGGTCCACTAATGAAATCTCATGCTCGAGATTATAGGAAAAGTGTTGCACAAATTTATCAAAAAGATCATCAAAGTCCATTACTAAATTCTTGGGAAAATTAAAAAACCACTCCAAGGCTTGTCTAGCCAAGCTCCTTGGAAATAATAGCAAAAGGTATATGTCATTATATTCCACTGGTTGACATGAAACAAAGAATTTAGTCAAAGGAGCCTTAGGGTCACCTTTCCCTTTGTGTTTATCAAATTTTGGTGGTTCATATCTTGGAGGAAATGGTACCTAAAAATACTCCATGTTGAATGGATAGGAACATATGTCATCCACTTTAAACTTTTTAGTTTATTTACCAGCTTGAATGGTAGCAATTACATCCTTCATCTATTGTAATTCTTGGGATAGGAAAATAGATGGAATATTGGTTTGAGGGAGAATTTGAGTTTGGATAGATGGTTGGGAGGTCACAACTGAAACACTTTGACCAAGGTATGATGAAGATACTTGTTGAGGTACATTGGCGTGGTTGGAGAATAGACCAAGAATATGCATACATAGATTAGGATGTATTTGAAATTGCACACTTGGTTGTGTGATATTCTGGTTTGGGTTGATGATAAAGGTTTGACTTGGAGGATTTTGTGGGTGGGATAGAGGGATATAAATATATTTTGCCTATTATGGTTGAAAATGGATATGCTAATGACTAATCAAACCTTGCTGTTGAGTGGGAACTTATGGACCAAGACCCTATCTCTATAATTTGTGGCACATTTTGAACCAAGAGTTGTCTAGTAGGTACTTGAGAAACATAGGGACCTCCTTGTTGCATGAATCCATATGAGAAAGTGAAAGTGGGTTCTAAATTTGGAATCTATCATTGACCAACATTAGTACATTGTTGACAAGTCATTGCTTGGTTTTAGATTGGCATATTAGTCTGTGACTAAAGAGGTATGTTCATTTTTACTTGGTGAGGTGGAACATTTATTGCCCCTAATTGAGGTTGCAATATATTTGTCCTCTATTGTGTTGATACACTAGATTGTGCCTGTTATGGAATACTACTCGTTACTTTTTGAGGAGTAGGATTCATCACATTCTATCATTGAGGTATGACATTGGCCTTTGTTTGATTACCTAATTCCATAGCTTACACACTTGAGGAAGCAACCGGTTGAGGTTGGGGTGTATAAACTCCTACTCCCCAGTATGATGACCTATTCATAGGATTAACTATAGGTACATGTTATACATGTTATTATCTAATTGTTTGTGTATTAATACCACTTTGATCATGACTGGATGTTGTTTGCACATTACCCACTATGTTTGGCTCACTATTCAGTGTAGAGGCAAAAGACACTTCTTCAAAAATAGGCATATGCATCAAGTTATCTATTGAAGCAGTTTGTATGAATGGGTCAGAACTTGGATTCTCTTGTCTAATTAACTCTATCAACAATCTTGTCAAAGGTACTAGGTCAATAACAGGCTTACTCACCATGTTCATTTGATTGACATCATGTGCTAAATTTAGGTAGGTTTGGTATGCTATTTACATTTGGTTAAAGTGCTCTTTCAAGATGTTTTTACTTGATCAGATATATTAGGATCTTGGTACATTGTTTGGACTATAGCCATAGGATTACTAGAAGAATCTTGTTGATCATAAATGATATTGTGGAGCACTCTTACTAAACTTGGTAAATTTTTATGGGGGATGTCTACTGGAAACTTGGCCCCTACCTCAATGGCTCTAACCAAAATCTTGTCTTTATTCTCTAACAAATGTCACTCAAACAAAAATGGATCATACATGGAAGTTTTATTAGTAGAATATCATTGTTGAAGTATTGGTTCATCCACTGCAGTTATTATAGCTAGGTATTACATGGTTTGCTCTTGGTCTTATTCTATGTAAGGTGGTGTGTTAACCAAATAGTTAGCCAATGGATCTTGGCTTTGTGCCCCTGATTGAGTATTATAAGAGGGATAAGAATCCATCTCATAAGCAATATTATATGCATAGGATCTTACACCATTTCTTCCTATGCAACCACATTACTAATTCCTAGGTTGTACATGAGTCCACTACGAGTGTAGGAATACTTGTTGGGCTCCATAGTCAATGATTTTGTGATAAAAGGTCAAATATTTATACAAAATCTAAAAATGATAATGCCTAAAAAAAATGATGTTCTAACTTGGTCTAGATTTGTCAAAAGGATCAATAGTTTTATGCAAAGGTTTTCTAGGAAACAAGCTAGCGTGAAATATCTAATGTTTCACTATTCACACAAAGGTAAGCAAGTAAATGGTCTTTAAAAATTAAAATGCAAAACTCTAAGGTCAAAGTGTTTCAAATCAATCTAATCTAGGAAATTTAAAATTTGCTAGGTCTTTTGTCTATATGTGGCATTAAAAATTAGGCTCAAACAAGGCATGTGCTAGGACTCTTGGCCAAATGGCATCAAAAGCTAGACTTTGAAATAGATGAACGTTTTTAATTTAATAGATTTGAAACACTTCTAACAAATACTAGGCATTTGATTCTTGGACATGAACTTGATCAACTAGGTATAAAGTATGAAACAAAAGTCACTTTAGCAATAGTTTATTTTTTCACAAAAAATAGTATAAAACTTGGTTATTTTTGACAAACAAGCTAGACAAAAGTGAATAGTATAACTGTGCTCTAGACAAAGGATCACAAAAAGTATACTCGGATTGGTCTGAAAATGTAGAAACAAATTTGGAAATCTATGCAAGAGGATATATGAAACAATATTCGAAATGTTTTGGGTAGTGTAACGATGTTATACTACCCAAAAGGTGTGACAAAAAGGTTTGTTTAAAAAACTCTCTTAAGGCAAAGATGTTTTCCTACAATTTTGACAGCATAACACTATTTTTTTTGACTCAAAAATGTTGGGGTGCATAGACTCAAAGTGCAAGTGTTTAGCACAAAATGGCTTAAGTCTATTAAGTGTTAATAATGATTATGAGTCTTAAATGGCCTTCAACCCAAATTAGAAATTAAACCTAAGTTCCCTCAAGTTTAGTACAAATGGTGAACCCACTTAACACATCAGCCTTATGAACTTATAAAGGTGCAATTCCAAAATTAGATTATAAGTGAAGGGATTTTAAACAACTTTTTTAAAGTTCTAGACTCAATTAGGTAGCACAAATGTGCCAAAGTAGATGATATGACTCTCAATATTTTAATGAACTTTGAACAAGGAAAATTGGTGATCTCACGTAGACATCATAATGCCTCTTTATTCAAATAAAAATTTGGTCTATGTGTTTGGTTTGGATTTTTTGTTTACACCAAGTTTTGAATCCAAACAAGACTTTAAAATAGGACAAGACCAACTAATTAATCATTCTTAGATCCTAAACTGACAAGGTTGCTTGGTATTATTAGATTCCATCAATATACATCATTTGAGAGGATTTGAAGTGTTCATCCAAAAGTAAATGTGCATTATATAGTAGGGTTTTTACACCCCACCTTTTCTCAAATGACAATACTATGACATGGACCTTGAGGCACACCTTGCACCAATAATACTTCTGTGGTAAGTGGGGATTTTTCTAAGATCTAACAAGTTTTTGAATGATCTAGGGAAATCAATTACACAATGACTTTCATGCCAAAAAATACAAAATAAAAGCATAGATTTCGGGTCTGTATCACTTGGCTTGTTGTAAAAAGGTCTAGTCATATTTGTAACCACTACATCCTGTTATTCGCTCAGTATAGTGTGATGTCCAAAGTGCTACTACGTCTTATGTGCAAATCCAAAGGAGCCAAATGAAGTCAATACTGGGAGATGAAACCCCAGGTCAAAGCTTACCTAAAGAACTTGTGGGAGGTGATAAAGTCCCCCTCGCAAGACAAGATGCATAAAAATAAAGAAAGCATGAAAGTAGAAAGACTTTAGGGTCCTTTTCAAGGTCACCCAAACTTTGACAAATTTTTGGGGAGTGCTTTAGATGACTTTATTTCTAAGCCTTGGACTAGGCTACTTGCAATAGGAATGGTGATTTTGATTCTAAGGGTTCCCTATAGGGGATAAATAGAAGAACATACATGCAACATTCCTCTTTTTGTCAAAAAAAGATTTGATTAAACAACTATTGCAAACAAAAATTGACAAGTGTGTTCAATTTTAAACCCAAAATGAAAGATTTGGTGGTGTTCATTTGACCCCTTGGTCATAGTTTCAAACTTTGAAAACATTCACCAAAACATCTAAGTCCTGTGATAAACACTAAACAAGGTTCCTAATTGATTTTTAAGCATGCAAAGTTGATTTAAACATGTTTTGAACAAATATCAAGCTTGTTCCTATAGTAAAATTGTTAGCATGTCCTTTAGCTTTGGAGCTCTTTTTAGCTTGAAATAATGAACTTTGAAAAAGTAGCTCTCAAGTCTGTATTTTTGGAAAAACATAGTGACTGACATCAATTAATCTGGCTAATCGAGATCTAATCGATGTTGATTTTGATAACTGACATCAGTTAAGCAAGTAACCGATGTTAACATTACTTGTTAACATCGATTATTGTGTAAAATTATGGCAAATAAAAATGGCAAAATTAAGTTAAAAAATCAATGTGCAAGAGTTTTAAAGGCTCAAATAAATATTTTAGAGTTACAAAATGGTCTTATTCATGTATAATATGTGTCTCATCCCATCGAGCATGCCATTATGTGATCTAATAATTTGACTCAAGAGAGGATGGTTAGTATGGTGTTAGTTCTAAAATGAAAACAAAATGAAATAAACACACTAATAACATAACATCTCTAGGCCTAGACACTAAGGAGAGCTTAGTTAACAAAAAAAATGACAAACACAACTAAAAAATAAGGAATAAAAACATAATAATTCCTTCACCTTCCTTGGATGCTTCAAATGCCTTTGTAGTGGTGGCTTGCTCAGCTTGTGCTCATGAAATCCTTGGCAATGGAAGCTTAGCTACCTCCATCTCTATTTGGCACCTTTGGCTTGTGGCTTAGCTTGGCTTGGAATCAATTTGGCATGGTAATACTAGTTTCATGAAGCTTTTGGAACCAATCCTGCATTATAAATTTGCACCTATTAAGCTTAGAAATGATGTTGTTGGCCTCTCTATTTATAGATTTTTGGATTTGATTAGAATCAACCTCAACCATCCATCTCAAGATTGAGATGTGTGGTTGAGGATTAATTCAATTTTTGGATTCAAGTTTGTAATTTTCCTCATCATGACATTTGAAGAAGGGGAAATTAAGAGGCATGGAGGGCATCATGGAAGACATTGATGAGGCATGGAGGGCATGAATCCTGATATTTATGGCATTTATGGCTTAGAGATGTCTTCTCAAGAAATGAGGTCACCTGATGATGTAGATATTCAATATTCATTTATAAAAACAAGTTTTTAACAAGTTTCCATGAAATTATTAATTAGGCCTTGATTTGGGTTAATTATCTCTTAAGCATGATTAAGTACTTTGTGCACAAATTACTCAAATTGATCATAATGCCTTGTCATTGGTCCAAAATTTGACTGGATTGGAATTGGAAGTCAATGTTAGATGCATTGGATCCATATTCACATTTAGGATGTTACCAAAAAAAAATAACAAAGGCATGTGTAATGTGCAGAAGATTTCATAGGAAAGATCAATCCAGAGCACCTAGGTGCAAAATTGGCATTTTGACTCGAAATGAACTGACCAAAGTTAGTTGGCCCATAAATTGCATTACCCCATTTACAGATACCCTGGCCAAAATCAGCACTTGAATGTGTTAGTTTCACATCATTTAGCATTTTTTTGTGTTTTTAGGCCAAATTATGTATTTTGGGTGTAAATTGGCCAAAACTCTGATTGGAGGTTATCAATGCCCAGTTTTAGGTGTCTAGAACATCTACACATACCTAATAGATAATGAACCTTTTAAATACTACCATGTTTTTGAATCCCCATATAATTATATTCTATACTTTAATCTCAGCAATATACCTACATAACCCGCTACTCACAAGGTACCCTAGGACCATGCCACACATCAAATGATTCCAAATTTTGTAATAGCACTGAAACCATATCACCAGTTTACCTCTCCTTTTGCACTTAAATGTCTTAATAAAATGAGATACCATGGAAAAGTTCTTGGAAAGCATGAACAAGGAATCATCATTCATGTTGAGGCATCAACACAACATGAAAATCAAAGGATGGGATATTAGCTTGCCCTTCTTCATGATAAACCTTCTTCTATCACTTCACAACATATAAAGTTTATCCATCCATTGCACCTATCAACCATACAGTTAAACATACTTCTACATTATCATTAATCTATCATAATCTTATCAATGATATAGTTTCACCAAATATGTTTACATTAGATGAATTCTCTAACAATGAATCCCTCCTACAATTTCTTAGAGCATATGAAGACCTCTCATCTTGCTATCACAAAAATAGATTTCCTCATAACACAAATACCCATAATTACTTCAAATAAAATTTAGATTCTCCCTAAGACATACTAGTTGATTTGAATTATACTAGTCTTGCAAATCCATACACACTAGATCATTCCACATTACTTAATGAGGAAATAGGTAATTTCAATTTTAGAACCGATCAGGATCCCTACATTGTCTTGTTGGCCACTGCCCTATGAAAAGAAGAGGATACATATATTCATCAAACTTTAATAGATTTTATAGAACTAGTTACTTGGTCTTAGTCAGATATGCCAAGAATTGATACATCTATAGAAGTCCATCAGAATCCCTTATACCCAGATGTTAAACTGGTTTAGCAAAAAAATCACAAAATGCATCTTAAAGTGGCTCTCTTAGTCAAAGATGACATCCAATGCCTCTTAGATGTTGGTTTCATTCGACTAGTAACACACCCTGAATGGATTGTCAATATATTTTGCATGGTAAAACCCAACAGACAAATTCAATATTGTTCCAATTCTCATGATTTAAATAAAGCATGCTCAAAAGATGATTTTCCCTTTCCTAATATTTTCATGTAGATTCCACAGTCAGGTATGAAATGTTATCATTTATGGATGGCTTTATAGGATATAACCAAATCAAAATCACCAAAGAAGATCAAGAGAAAATATATTTTACAACACCTTGGGGTATATTTTGTTACATTGTAATGCTTTTTGGATTAAAAATTCTAGATCCAAATATCAACATACTATAATGCATATCTTTCATGACTCGATTCACTATACTATTGAGGATTATTTAGATGATATATTAGCTAAATACAAACAATGACAACATCACGCTATTGGTTTACAAAAGATTTTTCAATGACTCATGTATACAATATCTGATTAAACCCAAAGAAATGTGTGTTTGGAGTTACATCAGGTAAACTCTTAAGTTTCATTATTTCTTAGCATAGTATAGAGGTTGACCCTAAGAAAGTCAAATAAATTATCGACATACCACCTCTTATGAATTTAAAATAACTTTCATCATTACAAGGCAAGATCCAAGCAATCCACTATTGTATATCTCAACTCGCTAACAAAACTCAGTTATTTACTTGATTATTAAATAAAGATACAAAGTTTATCTGGGACCAATCCTATCAAGAAAGCTTCAACACATTCAAGAAATATCTTCTTAATCCACATTTTTTAGTACCACATATACCTAAAAGGCCTTTCCTAATCTATATCTTAGTAACAAATCATGAATTAGGAGTACTCTTAGTACAACACAATGATCAACATATCGAGTGATTAGTTTAATATATCAGTCACACATTGGTTGATTACAAAAAAAATATTTCATAATATAAAAACTATGTCTAGCTTTAGTTTTTACCACACAAAAAATTTGACATCACTTGATTAATAATGAGACTCAGGTTATCACAAAAGTAGATCCCTTGAAGTTTATAATGGAAAAACCACATCTCTCTAGTTGCATCACAAAATGAGTCATGTTATTAACATAGTTTGACTTAAAGATAGTTCTATATAAATCAATAAAGGGTCAAATCATTGTAGACCATTTGCCATCCACACCATTCTTGGACACTACTCCTATTAGTGACACATTTAGAGATGATTTTACTACCTATTCTACTCATTCCAACACTTGGACCATGTTCTTTTATGGTTCTCGATGTGCATTTGATGGGGGGTAGGCATTATCTTTGTCAACCCTTTTAGTCACATAGTTTATATTACATATCAATTAGGCTTCTCTTGCACCAACAACATTGCATAATATGAAGCACTTATCTTAGGTCTATTTGCTGCCCAGTCCCTCTAAATTAGATCTATTCAAGTCTTCATGATTCCCAACTGTGGTGAATTGATTCAATGATGTCTATCATGTTAGTTATGGAGCCTGATATTATTGATTAACAAAGGACCTTCTAGTGCTCTGGATGGTGGAATCTTAGAAGAGGTTTGGATAGGTAAAAAGGTAGACCTTTCATTTCTAAGAGTTTTTTGTTCAGAAGCATTTGTGCACATAGAAAAGGAAAATAGAAATAAATTGGATGCAAAATCCAAGAGGTGCACATTTATTACTTATGGCTCTAATGATTTTGGATTCTAAATTTGGGATTTAGAAGAAAAGAAAATAATTAGAAGTTGTGATGTACTGTGGAATGAGAATAAAATGTATAGGGATCAGTGCTTGGGCAAGAAGAAGCTAGAAAATGAATAAGCTAATAAAGTTGTGTTTGAAAATGCATTTTTAGATAAGAAATAGGCATCAACATGTACCAAGGTTGGTCATAGGCCTTCAGCAGTCAGCATGCCTATAGGAAACCCTAGGCATGCTTAACAGTCTGTATCAGGCTCAGTTTTTGAAGCACCTAATGGTGACCATGGTTGGTCACTATTACCAAAAAATTAGTAAGGTATTAATGAGCCTCAAACACCCTTAATGAGGTCACAAAGGGTAAGTAGGCCTCCTATATGGTTTTCTCCTTCATTATATTATTTATTATTGACTTATAGTGGTAAACTTGAGATCCTTGAATAAGCCATACAGGTAGATGCAAAGTAGTGGGAGCATATCATGGATGAGGAGATAGACTCCTTGGTACAAAAACAAACATGGGATTTGGTTGAGTTGTCGGCTAGTAAGAAAGCATTGTAAAATAAATGGGTTTATAGGTTAAAGGAAGAAGAGGGTGGAAAGAAAAGATACAAGGTGAGGCTAGTAGTAAAAGGTTTTACATAGAAACATCATATTGATTTCGGTGAAGTTTTTTCTCCTATAGTAAAAATGACTTCTATTCAAACTATTTCAAGTTTGGTAGCTATAAAGGATTTGCATCTTGAGAAGCTTATTATTAAGACTACATTCCTTCATGGTGACTTGGAAGAGGAGATTTACATGCAATAGCTGTAAGGATATGAGGTCATAGGTAAGGGGAAACTTGTGTGCAGGTTGAGAAAGAGCTTTTATGGCCTCAAGAAAGCTCCTAGGTAATGGTATTTGAGATTTGATAGGTTCATGTTTGAGCATGGTTCTACTAGATGTCAATCTGACCATTGTGTATATTTTAAGAAAATGGATAATGGGAGCTATATTATTTTATTACTATATGTAGATGATATGCTTGTTTTAGGATCATGTTTATAGGACATTAATGATTTGAAGAAGAAATTAGCTAACACATTTGTGATGAATTATTTGGGTTCGACTAAAAATATCCTTGGGATGAGTATTACCAGAGACACAAAAAATCATAATTTTTTTGTCTCAAGAGGATTATGTTAATAAGGTGATTGAGAGGCTTCATATACAGAGTGTTAAACCTATTAGCATACCTTTGGCAAGACACATTAAATTTATCAAGGCTCAGTGTCCCAAGACATAAGATGAGATTGAGTATACAACATGGGTTCCTTATGCTTTAATAATATGGAGCCTAATGTATGTGATGGTTTATACCAGGCTAGACATTGCACATGTAGTGGGAGTTATAAGTAGGTATATGGCCAATCAAGGTAAAGAACACTGGAAAGTGGTTTAATGGGTACTCAAATACTTGAGAGGGACTAGTAGAAATAAATTATGCTTTGTAGGGTTAGACATATCTTTACAGGGATATGTGGATGTAGATATGGCTAGATATTTGGATAGCAAGAGGAGCACCATAGGGTATATATTTATAATTGCTAGAGTTGTAGTTAGTTGGATATCTAAACTGTAGAAGATTATCACCTTATCTACTACTGAGGTGGAGTGTGTTACAGTTGCTAAAGCTATCAAATAAATGATATATATGACTCGATTCATAGGAGATTTGGGGAAAGAGCAACAAGATCACAAGTTATTTAGTGATAGTCAGAGTGTCATACATTTGTCAAATAACTCAGCATTCCATTCAAGAACCAAACACATTCAAATTAGGTATCAATTCATACAATCGGTATTGGAGGATGATCAGCTAAAGTTAGAAAATTTCCATACAAGTCAAAATATTGCAAATATGTTGACTAATCTAGTGACAAAAGAGAAGTTAAAGCTTCATTTAGATTCATTTAGTCTTCAAGAGTAAGCTTAAAGAGGGAGAAACAAGCCAGTGTCAAGATAAAATAAAATTCCAAGCAGAAGCTATAGTTGTGGACTTACAATGATTAGTCTCCAAGTGGAAGATTGTTAGTTGTATACCCTGATCTTATTGGTTAACACTCATTGTGATGGGGGTTGCAAGGGGGGATCTAAAGGTATATTTAAAGTGGTTTTCTTTATTTTCCCAACCCTACCCTAAGGTCTATGAGGTGTGTTTCCTTTGTAATTATGATGGTATTGTAATATTGGTAGAATTGTGAGAGTGAAAGGGTTTTTTGATAGATTGAATAATAAGGACTGGCTATTTCTAGTGGATGTAGCCCACATTGGGTGAACCACATTAAATCTTGTGTCTCCTTTTATTTTCTACATATTTACTCTTTT
Source organism: Torreya grandis (assembly GCA_037957365.1). NCBI lineage: Eukaryota > Viridiplantae > Streptophyta > Pinopsida > Cupressales > Taxaceae > Torreya > Torreya grandis. Next base: position 1,838,157 of record JARHVA010001228.1, on the reverse strand, counting down.
GTGTTTATTTTGCATTAATTTATTTATTCAGACTAATATTTTTTGTCTAGATATCTAAAACTCCCTAACATATCAGATAAAAGAAGAACATCTTATCCCATATCAGAACATGGTATAATGTTTATCATCATAGTTTGACTACTTTACTATAGAAATTATACCAATAAAAGATAACTGATATGTAGATGCAATAACAAGTGTTGCATCTCTGATTCTTATTGACATCAACAATGATCAAGTTATTTTCATAATTAAATGATTAAAATTGACATCAATATCCAATGTCGATTTGATTTCCCTTTCCTTCTTAGCCACTACACGTAGTTTTGTAACTCCATAGTGGTTCTTTGATATCTATAAATTTCTAAACAAATTTGTTACACTAGACACTTTTTCATGAAATTACAAATGTAAGTTACATATATAAGTACTTTGTTTTGTAATCATTGGTAGAGACCTTTTTAAACGATCCTTCGATATATAATTGCTTTAATGCTTGACATTAGCAAAAGCCAAATTTGCTCTTACATAAATACACGATAGTGAGTATTGCAGTCACTTCAATGGAAAGGCCATGTCACACAAATTGATTTGATAGGGGTACTATTGGCCCATCATGGAACATGAATGTTCACATTTTCAAAGCTATGCGATAAAATTCAATGACACAGTAACCTACAACATGCACTATCACAAAAATTGCAATCTATTATCTCTCCATGGCCATTTAAGTTATGGGGATTTGATCTTATTGAAAATATTAACCCTAAATCCATTGATGGGCATAAGTTCATCATCACAACTACATAATATTTTTCCAAGTGGGTGGAAGCCATTCTACTTCAATCTACCATAAGGGAGGACATTTGTAGCTTCCTCATGACTCACATTATTTCACACTTCAACCTACTTGCATCTATCATTTTTGATAATGGAACATCATTCAAGAATGAAACTATTAGGCAAAATTGTAGAAAATATAAAATTAAACACATGTTCTACACTCCATACTACCCATAATAAAATAATCAAGTAGAGACTACCAATAAAACCATCAACAACATTTTGAGTAAAATAGTGACCAAATTTAGAGATGATTGACACAATCAACTAGTTTTTTCATTATGGGATTATCACATAAGTATTCATATGCCCATGAGAGCCACTCCTTATTCACTCATTTATGGCATAGAAGCAGCTTTACCATTGAATTAGAAAACCCATCTCTCTGTGTATCCTTTAAAGGTATCCTCACTGATAACCACTATCATGAAAAACATCTACATTAGTTAAAGCAGTTATACCATACATGCATTTAAGTAGATGAACATCTCAAAATCTACCAGCAATGTATACAATGATCCTATAAAAAATGAGTTCACACCATAGAATTTGAAGTTAATGATCTCATTCTCAAAGAAAATCTTCATAATTTCAATGCTAAAGAAGAAGCCAAAGGAAAATCTAAACCAAATTGGCTAGGTTCATACCTCATTACCAAAAATCTTAGCCTTAAAGTGTATCATTTAGCCTCACTCAAAGGAAAGAAACTCAAAAATCCAATTAATATTATGCATCTACGTAGATTTCATGTATAGTATTTCATTACACACATTATTTTTTACATAGTTTCTTTTTGCTTTCTTTTACATAATTTCTTAGTTTTCTTGTACATAGTGTCTATTTGCTTTCTTGTACATAGTGTCTATTTGCTTTCTTGTACATAGCTTCTTTTCAATTTCTTGTACATAGTCTCCTTATGATTCATTATACATAGCTTATTTCAAAAATACCAAAAACAATATAACATTTCAAAATACAAAAATAATGTAATAACTCAAAATACCAAAAACATTCAAATAAATTAAAAACACCAAAAACATTTCAATTGTATGCATTATCCATGATTTAAATTTCTACCACCATGATAGACTTACATTTTGATGTTATATGCTATTGTATGTCAATAGCAGTGTATTACCATGTTTCATTTGATCTTCTTTGAGTGTGTGCAGTGACACCCAAATTCTTGATTGCTTCACTTTACCCATTGAGGGGGCATCCTGCTTCTACATTTGAGACATACATTGATATATCTACTCACTGGGGGCATTTTCTACACAACTACACTATCCAGGTTATGTCATTCCTACACCACACACTCTATGTATCATGTTGATCTACATTACTTAGTATATTACATAGATTACTCTATCGACATTCACCAGTATATAGCACTTGTGTATTTCTTAGCATATACCTAGTCTTGTACTCCATGTCTTGCATATTTTCACTTATTGCTTTGATTATTTAGATGTGATTATATTTCTATCATTTACATTCTTTATTTTCTTATTTTTCATAGCTAAATGTGATTGTATTTCTCAATTCCTAATTTGTCTCTTGTGTGTGCCTTAGGACATTTACCAATGTCCTTTGCTTGTACTCTTATATGTGCTTGTGGCCCTCATGTCAACCTTGCTTGTTTTTAATTGTATGTGTATGTGGGCATTTAAACATGCCTTATATGCTTGATTTCCCAATTAGAGTGACATGTGTCCATGTCCCATGTTTGCTTGGCCCCTTGGCCACTTTTGTGTTCTTCTTGATTCTTGCCTTGCATGTATGTTGCCTATTTGCTTTTCATTATTTGGAATGCCATGATCCACATCATGCATTATCTTTATTTCTTGGATGCCATGATGGACATCATGCTCCACTCCTCATTGATAATTAAAAACTAACAACTAACAATTAACAACTAATATTTCCAGTTTTAATTTAGTATACTACACATGTTATTACATTGTTACATCTATTTAGGCATACCCATATTGATCTAATAATCTCCAATAAAAACTATGTTGTATATTGAGACATATTTTTAATTATCATTATTATATAATGTATTTTATAGCATAACACATTTACAGGGCTCTTTTTTCTGAGAGTAGTCATTACAGGGTCTTTATTTCTACCCTTAGAAGAGGGGGTAACAAATAGGGGTTTTATCATAGAGATCAAAGCCTCTACTAATCAAATAATTAGTTTTCAAAACACTTTGAATAGTAATCAAAAGTCAAACCAAGTAGAACAGACCAAAAACATAGTGATAAATACATAATAGTGATCAAAAACAAAAAAGATAGGAATGCCATACTTGGACTATAGCATCAGATAAAAAAATAACATATTTGTTGACGGCATTTCAGAGTGGCTTTCATATAAATCTAGTTCCTAGTTTCAAATTGGCTTTCATACAAGCCTAATCTCCACCTTTCAAAGTGCCCGAGATTGGCCTAATTATTAGCACACATTTGGATATCCATACCACATTGTTAGATTAAAAAGCATTCATGGGCTTCAAGAGCCATCTCATATGACACACATTTCATTCTGGTATCAACTCATAGCTTCACCTAGTGGGTAATGATGGAGCTAAATGACTAGCTAGCCTTTATATTCTTGAGTCACCTACTCAGATGGATTAGACACATAGTCCAAACATATATTATCACATGCATGATCACATAGCTTCATTTAGAAGGCAATGATGGAGGCAAAGGGACAACTTTTGTATTCTTGAGCCACACTTAGGGAATTGAGCACTCAGCTCAATTCACAATATTACTCTTAGTTCAACACATTTTTAGCATCACTTAAACATCACTCAACATCACAATAGGTTTTGTTTTAGTTCATGTAGTTGGTGAGGTATATTTGTTCCTTTCTCTTCCTCTCTCTTTTACCTAGATTTTGTGCATTCTTACTTTAGACATAGCATCTTTAGTAAGAACAGATCTACTCTTTGTTTTATCTTATAGATTTACACTTCATGATGTGCTTTCTTAATGCACACTCAGCATCACACAACTTCATGGGATTCACCCTTGAAGGTAACTTTAGGTACACTTTCTATTTTTCCTTTATAGTATTTTACTTTATTGCATCAATAGAATAAAGGGGGGCAAATGTAGTCATAAAAATATGTCTACATTAGTAGTTTGAGTGTGGATTTTGATACCCAATCCATAGCTCCTTTTATCATGCTCTTGTGACACTTCTAGACACCTTTTCACTCATTATCAATCATCTATAGCCTTCCAAATGGTCATTCCAGCTCATCCAAACTCTATTTCTCAGACCAATCCTATCCCTCTAGGTCCTAAACCTATAGGATAGGAGTGTCATACCTGGACTATAGCATTGGACCCTAGGGTGTCCCATTTTTAGAATTCATATCCAATCACACTTTGAGCCCAAACAATCAATTTCATATGATTCTTATCCTTCATTATGTCAGCCTAGCATGAATACATATAACCCATGACTAATTATTCCCTATAAAATCCCATTCAAAGTTCATTTACAAGGGGATGTGATAAATCTTACAAAGCAAGCAAGAATACAATTAAACCAATAAGACAAATTTTCTTATTCTCTATATATAATCACCCAACATAGTTGCAAACATATTAAAACTCTCACACCAGTCCCTAGCCACCTCAAGTACTCTTAATTTGAAATTTTTGCATCTACATCACACTATTACATAAAGCACATCAAGTGGGGGAACTACATATGGCTTGATCCCTCTTTGGAGTATTAGTATATAGGTAGCATGCCCACACAAGGGGTGTGGATCACATATTTAGTGCATATTACACACACTAACCCCCCCTTTTCAAGTGTTTCAAATCTTGCTTATCAAGCATGATGGAGGGTTAGGGTTTGAATATTAAAACATCTCGACAGTGAGTTTTATTGACATTCAACACTCAAAATTTTATTGGTATACTCACACAAGAACAATGCAAAGAACCCAAAAAATTAGGTCTCTATGAACAATTTGGATAACAAAAATAGGAGTGGATAATAGTGTCAGACCCTAGGGTATCTTATTTTTGGTGATATTATCCTTTCACTGAATGAAAGCTAGATTTTGATTTATGACACTGTCCTAGTCTTACACAGCCAGTTTCAAACCTTGCAATAGCCATTTCAACCTATTTTAAGCTAAATTATAATTTTTCTAAATTTATTACTATTTTTAAAAAGGTAAGAAAGATAGATAAATTATATAAATCAGGACTGTAATTATTTTAATATTATGTATTGATTTATTAATCCATACCCTTAACTAAAATAGGAATAAAACTCCATTATTCCCAAAAAGGTTAAAATGGCACTACTGGGGTAACTTTTTCTCAACAACCCCCTATATCATCCCAACCTTCCTATGAGTTACCACCAGTTATGACTATTACATATTTGTCTCTTGATATGGCTGCCCTTGTGTAAGAGAAAAAATCTCTTCAATCTAAGGTGATACATCTTAAGCAAGGTGCCTTTAGACCACCACAGGCTTTGGATTCTTTTGCCCTACTTCATAAACCATTGGCATGCCATATTGCTTCTACACCCTTGACACCAGGTTTTATTCAACCCAAACTCACTCTATATGATGGCAAGGGTGATCTAGAGACACAATTGATAGTCTTTCACATAGCATGCTTGGACTATGTGTTAAATGATTGGTTACTAACCAAGTTATTTCGATGAAGTTTAAGGGATTATGCTTTACAATGGTTTTATATTTTACTAAATTAGTCAGTCAATGCATTATATCTTTTAGCTAACATGTTCCTAGATCATTTTAGTATTAACATAAGTGACAAGGTTTCTTATATCCAAGTTGTACAATTGAAACAAAGGTTAAATGAGCATCTCATAGATTATGTTATTCCATATAAGACTATCTTGGCTAAAATGACCAGCCCCATGTCCAATCAATAATTACAAGACCTCTTAAAATAGAGTCTTCTACTAGCTTTGCATGAGTCAATAATGTTCAAAAAGTTATTTTACTTCACTAAGTTATGTCATACACTAAATGAAAGGGAAGTCAAATTAATTTTAATGGGCAAACTCAAGTACACAAGCATATCAAAAATAACAAACAAGAGTAATAGTAAAGACCCATACAAATTAAAGGTTAATGATAAAAAAATTCAAAATCAACCTAAAGTTAATGTGGCTTTAGAGCCCCCTCATTGGGTGGTTTTTATCAACACTTCCTTGGTGAGCTTTTACCAATATACTAGTATCTCTAGCCAGAGTCTTAAAACATGTATTGGAATGTAATATCATATCTCTCCCACATATTCGATAAGTTGATCCAACAAAGCCTCTTCTACATGGATATGATCATAATGCATTTTTCAATTTTCATATGGCACCAAGCCACACAAAAAATAGATGCATTAGTTTGAAACACAAGATATAGGATTTGATAGATGTCAACCTTATTGACATTGGCACTCTAGTTGAGCCTCCTCAGGTAAAGCAAACATAAGATAAAGATCTAAAAATTTTCTCAAATCCTTTCTCATAACATTCTAAATATGAGACATGGGATACATTAGGGGTTCACCATTCATATCATGCACATCCTTCACCATCTACATATCAAGCACCTTTAATTAAATAACATCATTTGAGTAACATGATTGGTGTGTATAATTCTAGAGTTCTAGCTAGACCTTCAATCTCCTTCTCAAAGAAGGAGATAGTTGAGGATGATTCAAATTACCTTACACTCTTTATCAGAGCCTATATTGATAATCATCCCATTGATAGTGTTCTCATAGATAATGGATCTAGCGTAAACATGTACACTATCACATTAATATAGCATTTGGGATATTCAGAGTAGGATATTATCCCAATAGACATAGTTATCAGTGGATTTAGTGGACATATAAAGAGTTCATTGGGTGAGATTGTATTTCCTCTACAAGTTGGTCCAACACATGTGGCCATACCATTTACTACTATTCCTAGTGTAGGAGTTTTTGACATGTTGATTGGTTCACCATAAATATAGAAAATTTGAGCATTACCTTCTATAGTTTATAAATGCATGAAATTCATTCACACTAATCAGGTTATTATAGTTGGTGGATTTCCATATGAGTTACCACTCCCCACTTTAGAGCCATTTACTACTCTAAAGTCACTAGTTCTAGTTTTTCCACAAGTTATAGTTCTTCTAATTTAGGTTCAACCATAGTCAAGGCCTTCCTTGCTAGCACAAAGAGTTCATACATTTCCATAGAGGCCTCTTTTTAGAGAAACCATAGTTTTAGGACTCTAAACAATTTCCAACTATAGTATTCACACCTAGGGTAGTATCATTGAGGTATCATGCCTTGACATATAGAGCACATATTCAAAGAGATTCTTTTACTACTGGATGGGTCTCGAAGAACCCTATAGTTGCATCTACTTCTCAAAGTTATAGCGGGATCCCATAGTCAGTTTCCACTATAGATAGTTCAAAGCATTTACAACATATACAAAGTTTAAATCCAAAGTCTTAGCCTTTCCATCATCCTTCATGATCATGCATGATCCCTCTCCTTGATATAAGACACCATGATAGAGATTATCTTATGAGACACATTGATCAGTATCATTTTTTCTTAGCTTACTTGTACATAATTTCTCAGTTTTCTTGTACATAATCTTTCATCTTACTTATACATATCTTATTTTCAATTTCTTATACATCGTCTCCTTATGATTTATTGTACATAGCTTATTTCAAAAATACCAAAAATAATATAACATTTCAAAATATAAAAGCTTCAAATAACTCAAAATACCAAAAATATTAAAATAAATCAAAAACACCAAAAACATTTTAATTGTATACATTATCCATGATTTATATGTCTAATACCATGCTAGACTTACATTTTGCTATTGTATGCTATTGTATGTCAATTTATCTACATTACCATGCTTTACTTGAGCATTTTTGAGTGTGTGTAGTGACACTCAAATCCTTGACTGCTTCACTCTACCCATTCAGGGGGCATCGTACTTCTACATTCAAGACATACATCAATATATCTACCCACTAGAGGCATCTTCTATATGACTATACCATTCAGGGTGTGTCATTCCTACACCACACACTCTATTTATCATGTTGATGTACATTACTTACTAGCTTACACAAATTACTCTATCGACATTCACTAGTATATAGCACTTGTGTATTTCTTATCATATACCTAGTTTTATACTCCATGTCTTGCATACTTTTATTTTTTGCTTTGATTAGTTAGATGAGATTATATTTGTATTATTTACATGATTTCCTTTCTTTATTTGTGTAGCTAGATGTGATTGCATTTCTCAATTCCTATTTTGTCTTTTGTGTGTGCCTTAGGACATTTGACAATGTCCTTTGCTTGTAATCTACTATGTATTTGTGGCCTTCATGCCAACCTTGATTGTTTTCAATTGTACGTGTATGTGGGAATTTGAATATTCCTTATATGATTAATTTTTATTTTGAGTTACATGTGTCCATGTCCATTATTTGTTTGGCCCCTTGACCAATTTTGTGTACATTTTGCTTCTTACCTTGTGTGTTTGTTATTTGTTTTTTCTCACTATTTATAATGCCATGATCCACATCATGCATTATCTTGCTTTCTTGGATGCCATGATGGGCATCATGCTCCATCCCTCCTTGATAACTAAAAACTAACAACTAAAATCTAACATTTCCATCTTTAATTTAGTATATTGCATATGTTATTACATTGTTACATCTATCTAAGCATACCCTTGTTGATCTAATAATCTCCAATATAAATTATGCTATATCTTGAGACATATTTTAAATTATCATTGCTATATCATGTATTTCATAGCATAACACACTTTCATGGCTCTTTCTTTTGAGGGTAGTCATTGCAGGGTCTTCATTCCTACTCTCAAAAGAGGGGGCAACAAATAGGGGTTTTGTCATAGAGATCAGAGCCTTCTATCAGTCAAAAATTAGTTTTTAGAAAACTCAGAACAATAACCAAAACCCAAAATGGGTAGAATAGAATAGAAACATAGTGATAAATACAAAATAATAATAATAAAAAATAAAGGATAATAGGGCCATACTTAGACTATAATACCAAACAACAGGGTGTCTTATTTTTGGCACTCTTATCCAAACAACAAAAAAACTAGATTAAATAGACATAAAGGTAAGTTATAGTTTTGTCAGTTATAGTACAATTCAAAATCAGCAATTTCAATATAGTTTTTATTAGAGAATTTAGATATAAGGGGAATCGTGCATGACATGATGGTTCTTACTTCTATTTTTAGATAGGGTAATTGGTACAAATTTCAAATCAGAATCCATGTTACAAACAACAATGATTGGGGGAAATATATGTGACACATTGGCTTTCTTTTATTTCCAATTTTACTAAATTACCCAGGTATTCTCAACATTTACGTGCCTTATTCCATATTTAGGTGGTTGGCATCATTTCAAAGTAGCTTTCATACAAGCCTAGTTCCTAGTTTCAAAGTGGCTTTCATACAAGTATAACATCCACCTTTTGGAGTAGCCAAGCTTAGCCTAGTTCTCAGTACACATTCAGCTATTCATGCCACATTATTAGATTATAGAACATTCATGGGCTTCAAGAGTCATCTCATACAACACACATTCATACCAGTATTAGTTTATAGCTTCACTTAGTGAGTAATGATGGAGTCAAATGACTAGCTAGCCTTTGTATTCTTGAGCTACCTACTCAAAGGGATTAAACACATAGTCCAAACATCAATTAGCACATGCATGATCACATATATTTACTTATTAGGCAATGATAGACAAAAAGGGCTAGCTTTTGTATTCTTGAGCCACTCTCAGAGAATTGAGCACTTAGCTTCATTCATGATATTAGTTTTGGTATAAAACATATCCATCATCACTCAAACAACACAATAGGTTTTGTATTGTTTCATGTACTCAATGAGGTGTATTCATTCCTTTCTCTTCCTCTCTCTTCTACTCAATTTTTGTACATTCTTATTTTAGATATAACATGTCTAGTAAGAACTGATCTACTCTTTGTTTTCTATTTCAGATTTACACTTCATAATGTGCTCTATATGCACAATCAACATCACACAACTTCATGGGCTTCACCCTTGCAGGTAAGTTTAGGTACACTTTCTACTTTTCCTTTATCCTAGTATTTTGCTTTACTGCATCACTAGAATAAAAGGGGGGGAAATGTGGTCATATAAAATATCAAATTGGTAGTTTGAGAGTGACTTGTGACATCCTATCCATATATCCTTCTTGCATGATCTTTTGAACCTTCTAAACACCTTTTTGCTAATTACCAGTCATCCATAGCCTTTCATATGGTCATTCTAGCTCAGTCAGACCCTATTTCCTAGGTTAATTTTATCCTGAGCATGTAGGATAAGAGCACCATACTTGGACTACAGTGTTGGACCTTAAGGTGTCCCATTTTTGGTACTCCTATCCAATCACACTTTGAGTCCAAATGGTCAATTTTCATCTGATCCATATTCTTCATTATGTTAGCCTAGTGCAAATACATTCAACCTATGACCAATATTTCCCTATAAAATCCCATTCAAAGTTAATTTACAAGGGGAGGTGACAAATCAAGCAAGAATACAAATAAACCACTAAGGAAAACTTGCCTATTCTCTGCATATAGTCACCCAAAATAGTTGCAAACACATTAAAACTCTCACACCAGTCCCCAGCCACCTTAAGCACTCTCAATTTGGAATTTTTGCATCCACATTACACTATTACACAAAGCACATTAAGTGAGAGAACTATATATGACTAAATCCCTCTTTGGAGTATTAGTATGTAGGTAGCATGCCCACATAAGGGGTGTCGATCACACATTCAGTGCATCTTACACACACTACCCCCCCCCCTTTTCAATGGATTTATATATCGTTTATCAAGCATGATGGAGGGTTAGGGTTTGAATATTAAAATAGCTCTATAATGAGCTCTGTGGGCATTCAGCACTTGACATTGCATAGGTAGACTCACATAAGAACAGTGAAAATAACCCAAAAAAATTAGGTCTCTATGAAAAGTTTGGATGATAGTGGCAGAAGTAGACAACACCAGACCCTAAAGTGTCTTATTTTTTATGGTCCTATCCTTTCACCGAATGAAAGCTAGATTATAATTTTTGACATTATCCTAGTCTTGCACATCCAGTTTTAGATCTTATAACAGTGATTTTATCTTGTTTTAAGTTGAGTTATAATTTCTCCTAATTTATTTTTATTTTTAGAAAGGTAAAAAAGATAGATAAATTATACAAATTAGGACTATAATTATTGCAATATTATTTATTGATTTATTAATCTAGACCCTTAACTAAAATAGGAATAAAACTCTATTATTCCTAAAAAAGTTAAATCATTTGGTAAACTCAATGTTACCATTCCTCCAAAGGTATACACCATAAATTGGTTAAGTAATCACACATATCATGTCTTTTCATAAGAGACTCCAACTAGAGAATATGAGCCATGTTCACATTAGCCATGTCTTGGTTTTAATTATCTTGGTCTTGTTTCTTACTTGAGTCACCTTTTTGTCTATAACTAGTCATCTAGAACCTTTTGATGAGTGATTCCACCTTATCCAAATAGTTTTCCCCATGCCAATCCTATTCCCCCAAGTCCCAAAATTTTAGGACAAGCACCCTAGGATTGGACTATAGCATTGGACCTTAGGGTGTCCCATTTTTGGTGCTCCTATCTTTTTACATTTTGAGTCCCAATGGTCATTTGTCTTTGCTCAGGAGGTCCTAAACCCTTCTTAGTCCCTCCCTTAAGTTTTGTTTATCCTTTTTTATTTTGGCTAATGTGAATAAAAGCCCCAAATTTAAAATAAAGAATCTTCTATATAAAGGACTTCACAAGGCATTTTATATCTAGCACTTACTACTTTGGCATAGTATATAATCAAAAATTAATCAATAGTATAGCTTAGCATTATGCATCACACATAGATTTGTATGTTTGATCAAGGAAGGGCCTAAGTGAAATTTCATTCTTACATCTACAATGCACATTGATTATGCACATTCCCTAAGAGGGAACTACATTTGATCTAAGACCCTAGCTTGTGTAATGAAATGACTTATATTTTTACACAAAATTATTATATATCTCACAAATTAAGAAAATATGAGAGATCACACAACAATAATTGACAATAGAGAAGAATACTAGATAATATAGCAAAGCCACTTTGATGGGAAAAACTCCACAATAATGCACTAAGAGCAGAATACTTAACATGATGATCAAAGACTAATGACTACCTCATAAATATGTTCTACTTAGCCATGATTATTCCATAAACCAACCTAACTAAGAACATAAAGAAATGTAAAAGAGGTATGTAAGCCACAAGTCAGCCACACATATCCCTATACACACCAAAGGTTAAGGGTATAATATGCCCCTCCCCTTAAAAAAACATTATCCTCAACATTGAGTTAACTCTAGATGTTACTTCACAAAGGATTCATCCTCTCGAGTGGCATCTTCATAAATTAGATTCTTCCATTTGATCAGGTACTCTTTAATCATTCTGGATCACAACAGCTTAATGCAAATTTGAAGGATCACCTCAAGATCAAGAATAACTCTTCCTTCCTCATCCAATTTTGGTAACTTAGTTTAAGTAGAAAATTTGTGTCCAATGACATTTTTCAGGCATGATACATGAAATACTAGATGAATGCGAGTGGAGGAAGGAAACTCTAACTTGTAGGTCACACTACTAATTTTATGCAAGCTTTAATAAGGCCCATAATACTTAGGGGACAACTTATTGTCCTTTTTTATTACTTCAAGGGCATCTATTTATATGGATGCAAGTGAACAAATACCCAATCACCAATGTCAAAATGCCTCTCACTCTTATGTTGATCTACCTGTTGCTTTATGTGATTCTAGGCCATGGCTAAATTTTCATGCAAACTTGCAAGGACCTCTCATTGATGGTGAATATGTTATTCAATTTCACAAACCTTAAGATGGACTTTCAAGGTTGAAGTGATGGATGGAGGGTGGTATCCATATAGTTCCAAAAAAGGAGACATTTTGGAAGAACTATGAATAGACGTATTATACCACCATTCAACAAGTGGCAACTAATGAACCCATTTATCCTATTTATCAGAAACAAAACAATAGATATATCCTTCCAAACATTTATTGACTACCTTAATTTGTCCATTTGATTAAGGATGATAGGATGAACTATGGACCAATTGGGTGCCCAAACATGCAAATAACTTAGTCCAAAAATTTATAGTGAAAATGCGATCTCTATCATTGACAATTATCTTAGGGGTACCATGAAATTTTCAAACTATATTGGGAAAAGTAGAAGTTATTATACTAGTAATAAATGGATATGATAAAGAACAAAAAAGAGCATACTTACTAAGATGATCTACCATAACCATGATAACATTTTGACCATCAGATCTTGGTAGCCCTATAATGAAATCCATAGACACCTCTTCCCAATGTTGGCTAAGGAAGGATAAAGGTTGTAAAAGACTTAGGGTTTTGATGGTTTTTGCTTTATTTTTTTAATAAATCATACATTCAGTGATGTATTTCTAGATATCCCCCTTGAGTCCTTCCCAAAAAAAATCCTGCTTGATTTTATGATAAGTTTTCAAAAATCCTGAATGAACCCCAATTGGAGTTGCATGAAGTTTTTGAAAAACTTTTTATTTAAGAAGAGAATTATTACATAGGTATAATCTATATTTATAACATGATGCATCACCCTTCCATGTGAATTTTTCAACTCCAACCAAACCTTGTTGAAGATTTTGAATCAAATCATGGGTAACACTATCATTATCCCATTATAATCATGCTTCCTCTAGCCAATCTACTTGTAGAATGGTCATAGCACATAGTAATGCCTCAACTAATTCATCCTTATTAGATAGTGCATCTGCCACTACATTTTCCTTGCCTTTCTTGAAAACTATTTCAAAATCATATCCTAACATCATTATTCTTTAGATGACAATCATTGTTCCAAAAAATATTTGAGACTATCACGATCAGTCTTTACCTGAAAGTGATGACCCATCAAATAAGGTCTCCATTGGCCATCATTTCCTTCTCATAAATGGGCTTATGCTAATTTTTAACCTTTATTTTATGACTTTAAAATGTAATTGGTATGCCTTATTACATGAGTACAACACCCATACCATACCTAGATGCATCACATTCAACCAAAAAAGTCTTGAAAAAATTAGAAGTGCCCAATACTGAAGTGGTGCACATAGCCAGTTTCCATTGTTAAAATGCCCTAGTAGCTATATTAGTCCATTGAAAGGAGTCTTTCTTCAACAAAGAGGTGAGTGGGGCTGAAATACTACCATAATTTTTAACAAACCCATGATAATAACTAGTTAGTTCCAGAAATCCCCTTAGTTGCTTGAGTGTCTTAGGAATCAGCCAATCTACCATTGTTTAAATTTTTTTAGGATCCACTTTCACTCCATGTGAAACTAGATGAACCAAATACTCAACCTCAAAAGATCCAAAAGTACATTTGGAAGGTTTAGCATACAACTGATGTTGTTCCATAATTGAGAGTACATGTTTCACATGGTGCAAATGAACTTCCCAATTTTTACTATAAATGAGGATATTATCAAAAAATACTAGAACAAATCTCCTCAAAAATGGTCTAAAATTAGTATTCATCAAACTTTGAAAGGTGGATGGTGTATTTTTTATCTCAAAAGGCATAACCAAAAACTCATAATGGTCCTCATGACTCTTGAAAGCAATTTTGGATTTTTTTTCATCATGGATCCAAATTTGATGATACTCAGAATGTAAATCTAACTTGGTAACATAAAGAGCACCATTTAATGCATATAACAAATCATCAATGAAAAGAATAAGAAACTTATCTTTGATAGTGTAATTATTGATTTTTTTATAATCATGACACATCCTCCAAGTGTCATATATCTTTCTCACCATGACAACTAGTGAAGAATATTCACTTTGGCTATGGTGAATGACTCCTGCATCCAACATCTCATGTATCATATTTTCAATTTCACTTTTCTGGGCATAGGGATACCTATATGGTCTGATGTTGGGTGGTTTACTATCAGGAATAAGTTTGATAGCATGATCATGTGTGTAGCTAGGTGGAAGTCTTTTTGGCATGTTACCAAAAATAACTGAATGGGAATCAATCACTTGTTGCAGATCAAGAGATATAGATGGTTGAGTTGGTTGAACTTCTATGGAATACAAGTGAGCTAAAAATCCTTCAGCACCCTTTTGAAGAATATTTATCATTTGATGGGAGATAACCAGTTATGGAGGTTTAGCTCTTAATCCCATTAGCTTAAATGCCCTTCCCTCAAAATGAAAGCACATGAATAACTTCTAGAAATTCATCTCAATAGTGCCCAAAATGGTGAGCCACTATACTCAAAGAATAATGTTAGCTCCCCCCATTAGAATAGCAAACATAAGAGAATCTAATAAGTAATCTCCCATGGCTAGCTTAATAGTATGGAATTTTCATAAGGAACTGATAGTACCACCATCTACAATCATAACCTAAAATTCTAGAGTGGGATAAATGAAATAGTTCAAGTGAAAAGCCAACTTACTATTGATGAAGTTGTGTGTGCTTC
Source organism: Torreya grandis (assembly GCA_037957365.1). Classification (NCBI taxonomy): domain Eukaryota; kingdom Viridiplantae; phylum Streptophyta; class Pinopsida; order Cupressales; family Taxaceae; genus Torreya; species Torreya grandis. Next base: position 1,822,564 of record JARHVA010001228.1, on the reverse strand, counting down.
CAGAATCAATCAATATAGTGACCTTATGTTTTTTTAGGAAACCCACCACCTTAAGAGTTTGGGGAGTACTAATACCTAAAAGATCATGATAATAAATTATAGGCTAAGATTCTTTAGATTCCTCCTTAGGACCTTCATCATTCTCACCAATTGCCTCCTCCTTATCATCATCTTCATTGGCACCTTCGATGTAAAACAACTTCTTTTCAGCACAATGATGGTCTTTATTCCATTTATTGTTGCAACCATAACATAACCCTTTGGCTTTCTTCTCCTTAATTTTTCAAGGTGTCAATTTGGTGGGTTAAGGATATGATGGTGCTGAAAAGGTGCAATCACGACTAGTAGTGAAAGTTTCCCATTTTACCATCTCTTTTTCTTCTACCATGCATGCTCATGGAATATTTTATGATATAAATGTTGGGTTAAACATCTAAACCTCTAATTTGATGCTATCTTTGAGGCCACTCAAAAATAGATCAATCAAATATTTCTTAGTGATGTCTTCCACCCATAAGGATAGATTCTAAAATTTATGAATATAGTCCTTCACAGTCTTGTTGACCGTAGTTTTGCTAACTGGTTGAAGTAGTTCTTAGATGCATTATTTTGATAATGAGCCAAAAATTCATCATTGAAAATAAACCATGTAATAAGAGCACCAATCTTTTTTTTTGAGCACACAACCAATGATACCAAATGAACTTCTCCAATTCCTAATAGAGAGATGCCACTATCACCTTCTGAGAACTAGGAGTTTGATGTAGATCAAATAAATTCTTAATTTGGGTAATCCAAGTGAGAGGATCATTACCATCAATCTTACACATGTCCTCTTTTGTCAACATCAATTTCACACTAGAATTGGAGTTGTTAGTGTTGAGAGGAGGACTCGAATGATGAAGTGGAGGGTTGTTTGACTGTAGCTGAGATGAAAGGGAAGATAATTAAGTAGTGATCTAATTCAATTAAGAGTGAACCCCATCAATCTCTCCATGCATCCCTAAAACACTAGTTTTAACTATAATAAATTCATCATGCCACACTAACCCCTTTATGTCAACCTAAAGTTGAGAAATCAATGGATCTAAAGTTCTAAATCTCACCTTGATGATAGGAGTCTTAGGAGTTTCTTTCCCCCCTTTTCATCCCCATGTAGAAGAACCAACCATATAAAACCCTATGAGGGTTTTCACCCCCAAAAAAGTGTACTAAGAGATGGTACCATTGTGATCACCTTACCAAGATGAATCTAACAATTTCCTTTACGCACTAGGGTAAAAAAGTTTAGTACCAAAAAGTGTATTGGTAGAATATACCATTACAATCATCTCATCAAGATGAATCTAATTACTGCAATTGTGCAAAGCAAATAAAAATTTCTAGACTTTTTTTTACTTATTTTTTTTCAAAAAAATATTTTAAACAATACTGTGCTTACAAAAAAATTAATTCATCCCAGATTGTAAGTTGTTTTTTTCTCTTTCCTCTCTCAAAAGATGCACCTCACCAGATCTTTAAAAAATGCCACAAAAAACTTGCCTAATTAAATCTCTGATACCACTTGTAATAAAATTACTTAGATGTTCACACAATTATTATATATCATACTCAATAAGCAAATATAAGAATTCACATAGTAATAATTGATATCATAGTAGAATACTGGATAATATAACAAAGCCACTTTGAGGGGGAAACCTCCACAACAATGCACTAAGAGCAGGATACTTAACATGATGATCAAAGACTAACAACTACCTTCTATATATAGTTTAATTAGCCATGGAATTCCATAGACTGACCTAACTAAGAACATAGAGAAATATAAAAGAGGTATGTAAGCTACAAGTTAGCCACACATATCCTAGACACACTAAAGGTTAAGGGCATAGCAGTTTGAGGGTTAATGTAGGTAGTGATCAGGATAGCAGGGGTTCTAGATCGTGTGATCATACTTCCACTAAGATAGTTTTTCCCCCTTTTGCTTGTGATGTGTTTATTATTTTGTGTGTGTGTAGATAGACCTAGGGTTTAAATATTAAAATAGATCTATAATGAGCTCTGTTGACATATAGCATCCAAAATTTTATACATAGGCTCACATAGGAATAGGGTAAATACCCCATAAAAATTAGGTCTATGTAAGTAGTTTGGACAATAACAGTAAAAGAGGAAAACCACACCGAACCTCAAAGTATCCTATTTTTGGTGGTCCCATCCATTCATCAAATAAAAGCTAGATCCAAGTTCCTGACATCTTCCTAGTCCCATACAATAGTCTTTAGGCTTTGAAATAGTTATCTCAGCTTATTTTTCTAGATAAGTTACTTTTTTCCCCGAGTAATTGATTTGATCAAATTCATATAAAATATATATTTTACTATATTTGATTAGATTTTACCCCTTAATCCAGACCCTTTATGTTTTAGGAACTAAACACTAGTTTCCCAAAAATAATAAAACATTTGGTGAACCCGACTTACTTAGAACAAAATTTCAAACCCTAAGTACCCTTAGGGTTTTTCCTTCATATTTTTGTGCAAAAATTCAATTTCTAATTTTGTATAAATTTTTATGCATTTGTTTTATTCAATTTTATTTTAGAATTTAAATTATTTCAATAACTTTCAAAAATTCTAAAACCCCAACTCAAAACCCTATATTTCTAAACTAGGTCCTCAAATCCTAAGCCTTCCTCCCTTACAATTTTTAGTTAAAAATTTTCGAATCTGTGCAAATTATTTGGAGTGTCAAAATATTTTCAAAATATCTATGTTGTAGTTATTATTTCATTTATTTGCTTAATAGTAATTTTACATATTCTCTTTGCTGAAAGCAATAAAATGGCTAGTAAGGCACGTCTTCCCTCTCATCCCATAGATAAATTTCTAAATTTTTCTCATAATTATGATAATTAATGGACAAATTTTCAAAATTACACACTAACCAAAAATGTGGAAAATTATTTCATTTACAATGAAGATAATTACTATTATTTTAATGAAGAATATGATGATACATATGAAAGTGATAGTGAAAAAAAAGTAGATGCATCTTCTTCTCGCAAACCTATCTCTTTTCTTCCCTCTTCTAAAGAAAATAATTTTGATAAATGGGAAAGGTAATTTTCACCTCATTCCCTTATGCACATTTCATCAAATGAATAAATTAATCATGTATTTCCAAGTGAACCTCTCATTGGTGATAACTTGATTCCACTTGAACCTAATCTATCTCTCTTTTTTGCTACTCATCTGTTCAAATTACAATAATATAAACACAATAGAATCAAATTACCAATGCATAGTTTAAATTATACATCTCATGTTCTTCACTCTACTTTGTCATCTCAAACAATGATAAAAGAATGTTTAAATAATAACCCTCTTACTCTTACTTCTTATATTGAAAATAAAAATAATGCATACACTCCTTTCAAGGATAACATAGATACACATAGTATTCCAAATTCACATAAAAATTTATTGCATATTAGAAAAAAATTAACAAATTCTCTTAGCCCTCTCCCTAGTGATGATGGAAGTGATAATGATTATGCTAGTGAACATGCAAATGAATATGAAAATGAGAATGAATATGAACAAAACTTTGATTATGATAATATATGGAATAATGATGATTATTATACACATATCAAAGAATAAAATGCATTTCATGCTTCTAACTCTTCTCTCACTCCTTATCTCAAACATAATTCTTAAAAAAATGTTGCTTCTACTTCTATACATGATTCTATTTAAAATGATGCCAATGAATCTCTTAAGCCACCCCCTACTATAGTAGCAATTGTTTCTCCCTCTTCACCCAAAGAGAATGGTAGCCCACATCCCTCTATTAAGGTCCAAGTTATCATTCCTCCAAAGGTTCAAGTGAGCACACCCCCTCTCTATAATCTAATTATTAAATGTAGCATTCCCATCACCAAAATAAATGATCAAATTTAACATTTAAATGAACCACTTAAAAATGCTAATATACCATCCCAAGAGATTATTTATTTTATGCATGTAGTTGGTGAATTACAACACCAAGTACATCTTGTTACTTTGGAAAAAAAGTCTTATATAATTTGTATGGATGCTAATGACTTACATGGTAACCCTCTTTTGAAGACATTTGTCAAAGATTCATCGCCTAAGCATTTCTAGATCCCACCATTGACTCAATTTGATAGAATTGGAGATCCATTCATACACCTTCAAGCCTTTTAGAAAGCTTTTCCATCTCATGCAAGTCCTTTGATTTTACTTAAGTTATTCTAGCAGACACTAATGGGTAATGAACAAAATTAGTTATTTCATCCACTTCCTATTGGTTCTTTACATACTTATGATGATTGAGAGGAGGCGTTTCTTAGATATTACATAGAAAACATGAGCCCTTGTGTTATATATGAGAAACTTGACACATTGCATCAGAATACTTTAGAGCCAGTTAGTGCTTATACCTTATGATTCAAGATGCACATGTTAAGATTGATCAATAAACCTATAGATTTAGATATTTAACATATCTTTATTAAGGGGCTTCACCAACCACTCCTATAGCATATATTTTATTAGATAGAGTCCTCTTTCAGACACTTATGTTATTCATTTCTAGCCTTGGAGAAGAAATTAAGATTGATTGAGTTAGATTCTGTTGATCAGCTTACTCTAGATTTCATAGTATTACCTCCATATACAACTCTTAGCACTCAAAATCCTCCATGTCCAAAACAAGATAAGAGACCATAACTAGAAAAGAACCCAATTAAGAATAGAAAGCCAATTTCTAGAGCACCACCTACAGTCTGCACTACAAAAAATAGTAGTAGGGCACCACTATAGTTTGATTTAGAGTGGGATAGCCCATATGTCATATTATCAGCAGTACTATATAGGAGGTTAATCATATTACCTTTTACTCATCGATGAGATTTGCATCTCTTACATAGATAGCCACATTAGCCATTTTGTAACTATCATCATATCTGTGGACATAGAGATAATGTTTGTTATGGACTCAGATATTGCATTAATAAATGTGTTGATAATGGCATCATAGCATTCACACAAGGGGCACTGAGATCTCCTCCATCATGGAACCATAGATCTCATTCCTCCATGACTAAGTCATCTAAGGACATTCCTTAACATGAATCATTAGTTACTCATCATGAGAGTAATGAGATTTATAGGATAGATCCTCATAAGAGATATCCTATCCCACCTACTTAGAGGGTTTAGAGACTAGTACAGTGAGAGCAACCTACATATAGCAGTGTAGTCCATAGAGTATAAAGTGAAATTTCATATACATATCCAGCACAGTCATAGGCACCACAATAGAGTTTTTAGGGTCTTATCTCATGTAGCAACCCACTACGATTAACATTAGATGAACCCACATCATAGAGTACTAATCTAGATAGATATTCACTACAGCTAAGTTTTTAAGATCCTATCTCACATAGCAATCCACTATGGTTAAGATTAGATAAACCCACATTACAGAGTACTGTTCTAGGAAAATATTCACTAAAACTAAGTTTTTAGGGACCTATCTCAAGTAAAAACCCCCTATGACTGAGATTATATGAGATCTCATCATAGGTTATAGTTCCATCTTGATCTATTTCGCAGTCATATGTATCATAGCAGAGGCCACAAGGTGTTATTTCTGTTAGGGTGTGGAGCTAAAAGCTTCAACTATTTGTAGACACAAAGAAGAGGATGCTAAATAACCAGAAGCACCAGCATCAATAGCATGACTGACGTCGGTCAGATGCAGTGCAGAAGGAAACTAGCGACTGCAGCTAGTCGGCCGACGTCGGCAGCACCAGGCAAGCAGGGACCGGCGTCGGTCGCTTGTGTGTTCCAAAACTGTTGTTGACGAATAGTCAGTTAAGTGAAGTGAGTTTTTGCATGTCAAATGACTAATTATAGTCACGAGATGTGTATCTAATTATTGTAGTTAGATTTCTATTTTTGTAACCATGGGATTCTATTTAAAGACCCATGAGGCATGTATTGTAATTACCAAGAAGGCAAGTAAAAGCATTGAAGCAAGCAAGGTCAAGGAGATCTATAGGTGTAAGGTCAAGGAGATCAGCTGAAGCATTCAAGGAGGGATAATAACTCAGGCTATAGAGTTGTTGTGTTGAGCAAGAGAGAGAGGGAAGAATGTCTTGAGGTGTGGCAAGCCTTTGAGGTGGAGGAAGAAGTGGCATCTTCCTTATTGTATTTTCTTCTAGTAATATCTAATACAAGAGTGTGTATTGTCTCTCAAATTCTTTGATGTCTCAAGTTTCTAGTTACTTTATCATTCTGGTATAATTTCGTGTTTAATTGCTTATAAGAAAGTAATCAATTGTGCTTCCATTGGATAAGGGGTCACCTAACAGTTGGTATCAGAGCTACAGTTTGCAGGAAGCAGGTTATTGTTTTTGATTATAGGTCATTCACAGGATTTTTTGATTGAGTGGGAGTTCAAAAATGGTAGAAGAAAGTAAGCTACGAATGGAGAAGTTTAATGACAAAAATTATCAACATTGGAGGATGCAGATTGAGGATTATCTGTATCAGAAGGATCTGTACTTACCATTGGGTGGGGTTGCATGCAAGCCCACAGATATGAAGGATGAAGAATGGAGTGTTCTTGATCGAAAGGCTCTCGGTTCCATAAGGTTGAGCCTTGCATCATTTGTGATTTCCAGCTTATCACAGTGCAAGACAATGGAAGAGTTGATAAATTCCTTGGCGAATTTATACTAAAAGCCCTCGGCTTCTAATAAGGTATATCTTATGAAGCAGCTATTTACTTTGAAAATTTAGGAAGGTGGATTGGTACATACTCATCTCAGTGATTTCCATTGTTTGGTAAACCAATTAGCTTCAGTCAATATTGTTTTTGATGATGAGGTAAAGGCTCTCTTGATTTTATGTTCTTTGCCTGAAAGTTGGGACAGTTTGGTTATGGCAGTAAGTAATTCTGCATCTACTTCTAAAATATTAAAAGTTGATGATGTTGTGAGTGTGATCTTGAATGAGGAAATATGCAGGAGAAGCATAGGTGAATCATCAGGGAATGCTCTAAGTGCAGAAAGTAGGGGAAGGCAAAGGGAGAAGGTTGAGCAAGGGAAATCAAAGTCGGGAAGGAGATCCGAATCCAAAGGTGTTACCTGCTGGTTTTGTGGAAAGAAAGGACATACAAAGGAGTGTTGGTTGAGAGATAAAGAGAATCAACATGCAGGTATTGAAGAAGCAAAAGATGCAAATATTGTGGTACAGGATGCTCTCATACTTTCTTTGGATAGTCAGGTAGGATCATGGATTTTAGATTTTGGTTCATCTTTTCATGCATCCCCAAACAGAGATTTGTTCCATGAGTATGAACAGGGAGACTTTGGAGTAATTTTTTTAGGGGATGGTACGCCTTGTCAGATAGTTGGCAAAGGGAAAGTGCAGCTAAGATTGCAAATTGACAACACATGGGTGTTGAAGGAGGTCATGCATGTTCCAATTCTGAAGCAGAGTTTGATTTCTGTTGGAAGGTTGGGTGATGAGGGATGCACAATAACCCTCACAATGGATTTTTGGAAGGTTACCAAGGGCGCACTTGTTCTAGTAAGAGGTAAGAAAGTAGATACTCTTTATCTATCTACTTGTATTATTGATTCTACTTCTGGTGTAGATTCAAAGATGTGGCTTAATAGGCTTGGTCACATGAATAAGAAGGGAATGGAAGTTCTTGATTCAAAAGGTATGTGTTCAAATTTGGAAAGCATAGATAGAGTTCATTGTAGAAAAAGGAAATTTGATTCTTTTAACAAAAACAAAGAAGCCTTGGTGTTTATGGAGGAGATGAAGGATAGAGATCAATCACAGGGGCTGAATAAATCTAAGCAGGGCAGTATGGATAGAGGTTTGATCCAAGATGATCTCGCAAATAAAGATTTCATCATTTACAGGAACATACAGACACTGATGTCAGTCACTTGGGACCAATGTCGGTCATCCAGATACCGACATCAGTCATGTGCAGACCAGCAGGGTCGGTAGGTCAGGCAGGAGAAGTCTGACGTCGATCATCAAGACTGACGTCGATAGGAGGGACACCGGCGTCAGCCAGGGAAATGACGTCGATAGTCAGGGTCAGTGCAGGGAACTGACATCGGTCGGGAGCAGACTGGGAGATGGCTGAGATCGGTCACTAGATCGGATGATGGGTGGATAGCTAGCTATCAAGGAGTCTCAAACACCCATATGGAGGTCAGAAATGGTAAGTGAACCTCATATTCATTGTTCACCTTCTTTATATTGCTTATTGATAGTCAAGAACTAGGAAGATGGAAGAAGCAATGCAGGTAAAATCCAAAAATAGTGGGAGCTTGGCATAGATGAGGAGTGTGAGTCCTTGGAGAAGAACCAAACAGGTATTTGTTGGTAGAGTTGTCAGCTGGAAGAAAGCACTGGATAGAGGGATGGATTCCCATATTAGAGAAGAGAGTGGATGGACACGTGAGATAGAACGCTATGGTATATGGTCTTGATTAGGCTGCAGACAATGGAGGTTTGATCATTGTATTTTATCTTTACCAGGTTGGATAATATTAGCTACATTATCCTATTACTGTATTGTGTTACTTTTTGCAAGGTTTCATAAACAAGGAGTTTTCTGAGCTAAGGGTAGAGTTGGTTCAGAAGTATGTCATGAAGAATTTGGGAGCAGCAAAATTCTTATGGCATAAGTGACAGGTATAGCATCATAGGTTTGCGTGGTGGTTGGTCTTCAATAGTGACTTTGAAGAGGGATACAAAGCCAAAGGAACAAAATAGATGGTGTACAAGTACAGGTACAGTAGCAGTTGTTTATCTCCAAGTGGGAGATTGTTAGGGTGTGGAGCTAAAAGCTTTAACTATTTGCAGACACGAAGAAGAGGATGCTGAAGAACCAGAAGCACCAGCGTTGGCAGCATGACCGACATTGGTCAGATGTAGTGCAAAAGGAAACTGGCGATGGTAGCTAGTCGGCTGATGTCAGTAGCACTAGGCAAGCAGGGACCGGCATCGGTCGCCTGTGTGTTCTAGAACTGCTGTTGATGAACAGTCAGTTAAGTGAAGCGAGTGTTTGCATGTCAAATGACTAATTATAGTCATGATCTACATGTCTAATTATTGTAGTTAGATTTCTATTTTTGTAACCATGGGATTCTATTTAAAGACCCATGAGGCATGTATTGTAATTACCAAGAAGGCAATTAAAAGCATTGAAGCAAGCAAGGTCAAGGAGATCTAGAGGTGTAAGGTCAAGGAGATCAGCTGAAGCATTCAAGGAGGGATAATAACTCAAGCTATAGAGTTGTTGTGTTGAGCAAGAGAGAGAGGGAAGAAGGTCTTGAGGTGTGGCAAGCCTTTGAGGTGGAGGAAGAAGTGGCATCTTCGTTATTGTATTTTCTTCTAGTAATATCTAATACAAGAGTGTGTATTGTCTCTCAAATTCTTTGTTGTCTCAAGTTTCTAGTTACTTTATCATTCTGGTATAATTCCGTATTTAATTGCTTATAAGAAAGTAATCAATTATGCTTCCGTTGGATAAGGGGTCACCTAACAATTTCACATAACAATCCACTATAATTGCATATAGATGAGTCTTTTTCATAGCATATAGTTTCAATTGTGCATCCATTAAGATTTCATCTTATAGAGTCTCCACATATAGCTACAATTAGTACACCATAAATAGTATTAGATACAAGGCATGTTCCTACACAAAATGAGTAGTATGGGAACTTTTTTAGTTGGCCATTAGGGTTTAGATAGTGATACAACACACAGTCATATGGGTATCAGTTCATAACTTCACTTAGTGGACAACGATGGAGCCAAAGGGCTAGCTTTTGTATTCTTGAGCCACTCTTGGGGAATTGAACACAAAGTGATACACACAGATTGATATCTTACATCCTCTTATACTAAAAGCTAACATTCCTAGTTCCACATGAATATCCCTAGCCAAACAAAAATTATCCAAATCTTGATCTTACCGATATCTTATTTTACCAATCTTAAACCAACTCGGTTTACCAAATAAATTTATAAATTATAAAACAATAAAGGTTTTTTACTCACATATGATTTAAAATCAAAATTAACATCATAATTAAACCTATTAAATAAAAATCAAATCACATCCCAAATACAACCATATCAACATCAATGCCAAATCAACTATTTCTAATCAACCATTTGCAATAGACATACCAATATACTACAAATTCCATAACATAATATGCATGAGTCAAAGTCAAACCAATATCCATATATATATATATATATATATATATATATATATATATATATAACAAGTTTATAAAACACATACACCATATCAAATGCAATGAGTCATGAATGGGCATCATGCCCTCACTCTCAGTTTCACTATACCCACTAGTACTAGTCCCATCATCCACCCTAGCACTTGATGGTCCCACACCTCTTCAAGCTATTGCATGCCTCTTACAATGACTTTCTAACTCTAGTATCCAACTATTCTCCTCACACAAGTTTGCATATCACCTCTGAAGGTCTATATACTCATCCATGATCCTCATGCTAACAGAACCAAAATCAAGTTAAGGCATCTTATGCCTATCCAACTCAAATCTTAGTTCATCTCTCTCTTTCTTGTTGTCCTAACATATACATCTATCACTATATCATCCTTGTCAAATAAATGAGCATGAATACTGACCATGACCATCACTCTCTCTATCAATCCCTCCACTACATTATTAGGTACATGCCATGTGAGCTATCAAAGTTTTGAGTCAATGATGGTCTCCCAATAATCATCATCTCCACTCCCCACCCCAGCTTGTGCTTCATCCTGAGCACCTCCCATTTCACCTACACAAAAAGTATGGCGCTACATTAGATATATAATTTAAAATCAAACTAAAATCACAAATTTGTACATAATTCAAATGTAATCACTACCTATTTCCTATCATCTAGATCAGCTCAAGATCCTCATACTCAAGATCATCCCCTACCTTAATAGGATATAGTGGAGCCCACTGATACCTAGCCCACCATGTAGTGCATGCATCTATACATCCAACATCATCCACATCCAAAATATCTATGGACACATCCCTCACATCCAAAGGCAATGGTGTAAGCTCATTCTCAATAGGTGTTTCATGAGTTCTTTCCCTTCTAGATGCTTGTGCACTCCTCACCCACACCCATGTTATTGGGGGCACACCCTGTGGTACCCCAAACTATCTAGTCACATGTTCATACTAAAAGTGCTTATATACTCCAACCCAATGGTCATGTATCTAATAATTGACCCTCATATATTACAACTACATTCCATCCTCTACCCACCTAAGAAATCCTCTTTATGGGTTCTATATGATATCACCAGCCACTAATCTATCTAGCACCTACCTATAATGATCCATCCTAGGGGATCGTATAGCCAATGTACTCATCCACTGCTCTACAAATGGCTATGGAGGTTCTCACATTTTCCTCAGTAATCTAATTAGTCACACAAATATTATGTGCTCATAGGCTAAATAATGCAATAAGGTCGATGCACTCAATGCACCACTAAATAACTCCTATGTAAACCTATAAAGATCCTTGTATAGGTGGGCTAGTCTAGTCTTCCCCCATGAGAATACAATGCCATATACCTCCACACTATGCATAATCCTATACATCATATATGAAATAGACATTCCACTCCTATCCACAACAACAAATGATGTAAAAAAATAGCCAACCATTTCTACAAGTGCAGAACACTAGAATGCATAATAACTGATAGTAGTAAATCACTGTCACTCCCTCTCTGATGTATACCTGAGGGCATACCCACAAATATAATGATGCACAATCAACAACATAAGCACCCATATCATATTATACCATCACTCACCACCCACTAACTGAGAAATAAAAAATGCAATACATATCCTCTAGAGTCATAGTCATCTCCCCTATAAGAAGACATAAAGTACATGTATCTACATTCCACCTCTCACATAAGGTGATAATCATATATCAATATGACTATACTATGTCTACATCATAAACATGACTTAATCCTGACCTATCCATGATAGCTCTCTCATAAACAGATAATTGTAATAACCTCAATGTCTCTATCACTTGGCCTCCATTGAACTTTCTCATCCCTACCTCACCAATAAATATTACCAAGTCAAAATCCAAGCAAAAATAATAGCAAGTAGTAAAGTAGCATCTCAAAAAATCTTTCCCATTTGATAACAACACTATAAAAAGGACAACAGTGCTGGACAGGAGTGCTGAAATGTGGATAGCAATGTTGAAACCTAGATAAGAGCTCTGAACCTTGAACAAGAGTGCCAAAACTAGAGAAAAAAATCTAGGTTACTTTAAAGATCTCAAAAACACCAAAATAGGCCTAAAACTAAACAAAAACCAAGCATTTGGGTTACTTATCAGGGTCACATCACCACCAACCTGAACCTGGGCTACCAACTACTTGAATTAAGTCATGGCAAGTGCTCATCTCCTCAACATCTCTCTCATTCCAAAGCTCAAAATCTCAACCTAGTCAATGCACAAATGAATCATGAATCAATGCAATTTCCCATATTAGCCAACTCTTTCGATCAAAGCAAAATACCATTTTGTCCATAACTCAAACCCCATAACCCTATTTTTTAAATCACTTTCTTCTACAAAATCATGATAATGATACCCTTGACATCACTCAAACTTTTCTCTCTTACTACATCATCTACCTACTATGGCATGAACATTTATATATTTTTCTTATATCTAGACACACACCTTGGTCCTCAAGAATCCAAACATGTTCCACTTTCAACAACTCAATCTAATCAATCCAACAACCTTTTAAGATATTCACAACATGCTAACATTGTTTTTATTGTTATGCCACTAATCATCACTTTTGGCTCGACCTCCTCTATAAAAAAATTCATCACTCTCCCCAAAAGGGGGGCATCATTCATACTATTCATATTTCTACACTTACCTAGCATACCCACTCACTCTCATAGGTGGATACACCATGGTTCTGATACATCCAGCATTTAGATTATCAAATTTAGCTTAGATTGGTCAAGATATACAATTATTCAGATTATATGGGTCACTCAACATTACTCAAGACATTCAAATAGATACACCTTTAGTTTATAGATACATAGACTATTTAGATACAGTGGTTTAGATCATATAAAACCACAGTGATTTCATCTTATAGGTACACAAACTATTTAGACATAGTGGTTAAAATTATATGGATTCACAATAATTTTGGTATAGATATAAACTCAAATACTAGATTTGGGGGCATGTACATACTACATGTCTCACACATACAAATTCATACAACATGACATAGTTTTTAGAATTAGATAGCAAGCTATAGACATAGTACAGAGCACAGTGTTTTGGGTCTCCAATTTTGCACATAAGGCATGGAAAGATATGGCATATCATATGTGGTTATACATATTACAAGATTATATAGGTGTATCACTCACATACCATATTTTGGGGCATGACACAAATGTTCATGTTCTTCATCACTCATGATTATATAGATAGAATGGTAAGACATGGCATTCTCTTATTTCACATTGAATAGAGTTTTAAATTACACCTAGTTGTACCGAGGTTGTCATCAAGTTGGACTGCATGGCTGTCTATAGTGGTTGGTTCATTACATTACCTAGACCTAGAATATATGAGTTTGTGTAGGACAGAGGATAGACAATGGTTTTGGGCCTATGAGCATTTCTCAGTTCTAATTCAGATATTCAAAATGGGGGCATGATATATTTTTCTCTTCACAACATACAAATTTTATACACACATTCCAGATTACATGAGTTTATGTAGGATAGAGGATAGACATTGGTTTTTGGCCTTTGAGTGTTCCTTATCTTCAATCAAATTCAGCATAGGGGCAAGCATTGCCCTCCTCTATGATACATAGATTCCACATTCAAATTTAGTATAGGGGGCATCCACTCCATGGATTCCTTATCTCTCTAGATACTATTCGACTCTTCATCCACTTCTCTGGCTAGGAAGTGAGTTGGACCCTTGAAGCACATTTATATCCACAAAGGTAATTTCAGGTATGAATGTTCCTTTTCTTTTTTTTACTCTAGTATTTCATTTCATTTCACAACTAGAACAAATGGGGAAAAAAAACATACACCCTAAATTGGTCAATAAACCACACATATCATGTCTTTTCATAGTCTTTTTCATAGAAGATTCCAATTGGAGAATATGAGCCTTGTCCACATTATCCATGTCTTGGTTTTACTTATCTTGGTCTTGTTTCTTGCTTGAGTCACCTTTTTATCCATAACAAGTCATCTAGAACCTTTTGACCAGTGATTCCACCTCAACTAAATAGTATTCCTCATGTCAATCCTATTCCCTCAAGTCTCGAGCCTATGGGATAAGAGCACTGGGATTGGACTATAGCATTAGACCTTAGGGTGTCCCATTTTTAGTGCTCTTGTCCTTTTACATTTTGAGTCCTAACAGTCATTTCTCTTCATTCAAGAGGTCATAAACCCTTCTTATTCCCTCCCTTAAGTTTCATTTATCTTTTTGATGTTGGCTAATGTGAATAAAACTACCAAATTCAAAATAAAGAGTCTCCTATATAAAGGACTTAACAAGGCATTGTATATCTAGCACTTACTACTTAAGCATAGTAAATAATTAAAAATCAATCAATATTATAGCTCAACATTCTGCATCACCCATAGATTTGCATGCTTGATCAAGGAAGGGCCTATACAAAAGTTGATTCTTACATCTACCATATACATTGATTATGCATGTTCCCTAAGGGAGCACTACATTTGATCTTAGACCCTAGATTGAAGGTTAATGTAGGTAGTAATCAGGACAGTAGGGGTTCTAGATCATGTGCTTGTACTTCCCCTAACCTAGATTTTCCCCCTTTTGCTTTTTATGTATTTTTTGTTTCTTGTGTGTAGATAGACTTAGGGTTTGAATATTAAAACAACTCTACAATCAGCTCCATCAACATTTAGAATCCAAAATTTTATGGGTAGGCTCACACAAGAATAATGCAAAGAACCCAAAAACATTAGGTCTTTATGAGTAGTTTGGACAATAGTGATAGAAAAAGACAACATCATTGAACCCTGAAGTGTCCTATTTTTGATGGTCATATCCTTTCATCGAATGAAATCTAGATCCAAGTTCTTGACATCTTCCCAGTCTAGCACAATAGTTTTCAAGATTTTAAACAAACATCTTAGTCTATTTTTCTAGATAAATTAATTTTTTCTCTATGTAATTGATTTGATCAAATTGATATAAAATCTACATTTTACTATATTTGATTAGATTTTACCCTTAATCTAGATCCTTTATTGTTTAGGAACTAAACACTAGTTTTTTAAAAATAATAAAATAGGGAGACATCCATATTTTTCACTTGTATAAGGGTAGGAACCCATAGTAGTATTTAATTTTATGTACTCCAATAAGGGGATGTACTCGAGACACTTCAAAGTTGTGTACTTTGATAAGTGATGTACTTATAACACTTTAGCTACTCCCATACGAGGATTTATTCATGACTTAACCTAGAAGAATTTTAGATGGTGTTCAAAATATATTAGATTTATTTGAAAATGTTGTTAAATATTTTATGTAGAATTACATTTAAAGTTTGACAAATATTTGGTGGCACTCCCTTTCACCATATTCATGTATACCGTTTTATGTTTCTCATATTTCAATAAATTATTATTATTCAGCATTCACCCATATGCGTGTATAAAAATAATAATGTTTTTGTAAATTCATAAGTACATCATTATTTTGCAATAATTTAGTCACAAACAACTAACAACTAACCACTAACAAAAACCCTAGAAACCCTATGGAAATTTTCTTGTTAATTTTTCCAATATTTTTTTGATTTTTTCCTGCATATTTAAATCAAAATTTCACATTTAATTTTTAAAATTCACCATATTAATTTTAAAAATCATTTCTTTCAAAATCTAGTTGAATTTACTAGGTCCCTTTGCTTCTTGAGGTATCACCTTATACATAAATCAGAATTTCACATTTAATTTTTAAAATTTACCATAGTAATTTTTAAAATAATTTCTTTTGAACCCTAGCTAAATTTATTAGGTCCCTTTGCTTCTTGAGGTATCATCTTACATGTTTGTGAGATTTGTATCCTTTTTATGCATATTCTAATTTCTTGTTTGTAAGGCTTTTCATTTCTTTTATTCATTACTTTCCTTCTATCACATTTTTCTTATTACAACTTATTGTAAAAAATTCAATCCATTTTTTATTTGTTTTCCTACTTTAACAGTGGCCCAATATACTTGTTTTGATGAAACTGATAAGAGGGAACTTCAAGACCTTTTAACTAAACATCTTAATATACAAGATGCTATGCTTAAAATATTACAAGAAGAAAAACATAAAACAAACAATGGTTAATCCTCTCAAATCATAGAACAACTAGTTGCAAATGACACTATGGGGGCAATTATGTCTCAACAATTCCTATAGCATCCCAACCTTCCTATGTGGTACCACCAGTTATGACTAATACATCATTGTTTCCCGATGTAGTTGCCCTTGTGTAAGAGATAAAATCTCTTCAATCCAAGATGCTACGTCTTGAGTAAGGTGCCTCTAGACAAACACAGACTTTGGATTCTTTTAATCTACTTCATACACCATTAACATGTCATAAAGCTTCTACACCCTTTCCACCAGGTTTTATTTAACCCAAACTCACTCTATATGATGGAAAGGGTGATCTAAAGATGTACTTGAGAGATTTTCACGTAGCATGCTTGGACTATGTACCAAATGACTGGTTACTAACCAAGTTATTTCCACAAATTTTAAAGGATTATGATATACAATAGTTCTATAGTCTACCTAATCAATTGATCATATCATTCAATCCTTTAGCTGACATGTTCCTATCTCATTTCAGCATTAACATAGCTGACATATTCTTATCTCAGCTCATTTTATCACAACAAAAACAAATGTTAAATGAGCATCTCATAGATTATGCTCTTCGATATAAGAATATCTTGGCTAAAATGACTAGCCCCATGACTAATCAAGAATTACAATATCTCTTCAAACAAAGTCTTATGCCAACTTTGCATGCGTCAATAATGTTCAAAATATTCTCTTCCTTCATTGAGTTATGTCATACACTAAAGGAAAGGGAAGTCAAATTAATTTCAATGGATAAACTCAAGTATACAAGCATATCAGAAACAACAAACAAGAGTAACAGTAAAGTCCCATACAAAGTAAAGGTTAATGATAACAAAAGTCAAAATCAACCTACTATTAATATGGCTTTAGATCCCCCTCATAGAGTTGTTTTATTTGTTCCTGTTCGAAAAGCCTTTACCAATCAACTAGTATATCCAACTAGAGTCTTATTATAGTTATTAGAATGCAATATCATATCTCTCCCATATATTTGGGAAATTGATACAAAAAAACCTATTCCACAGAGATATGATTTAAATAAATTTTATGATTTTCATAGGGCACCAGGCCACATAACAAATAGATGCATCAATTTGAAACACAATATACAAAACTTGATAGATGACAACCTTATTGACATTGACACTCTAGTTGAGCCTCCTCAGGCAAAGTAAACACAAGATAAGGCTCTGAAAAAAAATTAGATCCTTTTTTATAGAATTATAAATAAGAGATAGGGGATAAATTAGGTATTCACCATGCATATCATTCACCCCTATACCAGCTACATATCAATCACCTTTAGTTGAGTCACATCCTTTGAGCAACATGATCAGTGTGTATAATTTTAGAGTTTTAGCTAGACCTTCCATCTCTTTCTCGGAGCAAAAGATAATTAAGGATGATTTATATTACCATGCATTCTTTATTAGATCTTACATTAGTCATCATTCCATTCATTTTATTTTCATAGGTAATGGATCCAATGTGAACATGTGCACTATGACATTACTTCAGCATTTAAGATATTCAGAATAGGATATTTCCCTGATGAACATAGTTATTAGTAGATTTAGTGGGAACATACAAAGTTCATTGGGTGAGATTATACTTCCTCTATAGGTTGGTCCAACACATTTGGCCACACCATTTACTATTGTTCCCAGTGTAGGAGTCTTTGACATGTTTCTTGGTTGACCATGGATTCATAAACTTTGTGTAGTACCTTCTACAGTTCATAGACGCATGAAATTTATTCATGCTAATCAAGTTGTTACAGTTGGTGGAGTTCCATATGAATTACCACTCCCCACTTCAGAGCCATATCCTACTCCACAGTCACCAGTTTTAGTTCCTCAACCAATTATAATTATTCTCCTAGTTTAGATTTATCCATAGTCAAGGCCTTCCTCACCAGCACAAAGAGTTCATACACTTCCATGAAGGCCTCTTTTAAAGCAACCATAGTTTCAGGACTCTAGACAGTTTATAGCTATAGTATTCACACCTAGGGTAGTATCATTGATGTTTCATGCCTCTACACATAGAGAACATGTTCAAAGAGCTTTTTCTACTACCAGATGGGTCCCTAAGATTCCTAAAATTGCATCCACTTCTCAGAGTTACAAGGGGAGCTCACAGTCAGTTTCTACTATAGATATTTTAGAGCATTTATAACATACATAGCTTTTAGAGTCATAATCTCAGCCTTTCCATTATGCTTCACAATCATGCATGATCCCTCTCCTTGATAAAGGACACCATGATAGGGAGTATCTTATGAGAATCATTGGTTAGTATCATTTCTCTCAGCTTACTTGTACATAATTTTTCAAAATTACTTGTATATAGCTTCTATTTAATTACTTGTACATAGTCTCCTTATGAATGATTGTACATATATTATTTCAAAAATATAAAAAACAAATACAAAATATAAAAACATCCAATTAACTCAAAATACAAAAAACATTTTAATTGTATACATTATCCATGCTTTACATTTCTACTACCATGTTAGACTTACATTTTTTTGTTCTATGTTATTGTTTGTCGATTTATCTACATTACCATACTTCACTTGATCTTATTTGAGTGTGTGCAGTGACACTTAGATCTTTGATTGTTTCACTCTACCCATTGAAGGGGCATCCTACTTCATAAATTTAAGACATACATTGACATATCTACACACTAGGAGCATCTTCTACATGACTACACCATCCAAGTTATGTCATTCCTACATCACACACTCTAGTTATCATGTTGATGAACATTACTTACTTGCTTACATAGATTATTCTATCGACACTCACTAGTATATAGCACTTATGTATTTCTTAGCATCTAGTTAGTCTTGTACTACATTTTTTGCATAATTTCACATCTTGCTTTGATTAATTATATGAGATTGTATTTATAGAATTTACATGCCTTCCTTTTTGGCTTTGTATACCTAGATGTGATTGCATTTCTCAGCTCTTATTTTTTCTATTGTGTGTGCCTAAGGACATTTTTCATTTTATTTTGCTTTTATTTTTGTGTGTGCCTTAGGACATTTGTCAATATCCTTTTCATGTACTCTTCTATGTGCTTGTGGCCTTTGTGTCAACCTGGATGCTTGCTTTCTATTTTGAGTGGCATGTGCCCATATCCCTTATTTGCTTGGCCCCTTGGCCTTTTTGTATGTTTTTTTCTTCTTGCCTTTTGTGCTTATTGTTTGTTAACTTCTCACTATTTGCAATGCCATGATCCACATCATGCATTATCTCATTTTCTTGGATGCCATGATGGACATCATGCTCCATCCTTCCTTGACAATTAAACAATTAACATTTTAAGTTTAAATTTAGTATAATACACATGCTATTACATTTTTACATCTATCTAGGAATACTATTATTGGTATAACAATCTCTAATATAAACTATGTTATATCTTGAGACATCTTTTCGATTATCATTGCTATATCATGTATCTCACACCATAACACACGTGCAAGGCTCTTTCTTCTCAGGATAGTCATTACATGGTATTTATTCCTACCCTCAAAAGAGGAGGTAATAAAAAGGGGTTTTTTCATAGAGATCAAAGCCCCTACTAGTCAAAAAATTGGTTTCATAACACTCAGAATAGCAACCAGAACCCAAATTAGGTAGAACAGACTAGGAAGATAGTGATGAACATAGAATAGTGATCACAAACAACAAAGTACAAGATTACCACACTTGGACTATAATATCAAATAAAAAAGTGTCTTATTTTTGGTGCTCTTATCCAAATAGTAGAAAAAACAAATTTTTCAGATATAGACAGAAATGTAATTTTAGTTACAGTTTTGTCAACTACATTATAATGTAGAATCAACAATTTTAGTACAATTTTTCTCAGAGAATATAGATATAGGGGCAATCATTACAGCATTATGGCTCTTGCTTCCAATTTTAGATAGGGTAGTTGGTAAACTTCTAGATCAAAATCTATGTTACAAACACTAATGATTAAGGGTAATGTGCATGGCACACTAGCTTTCTTTTCTTTTCAAGTTTAGTAAATTACCTAGGTATTCTCAGTAATTGCATGCCTTATTCCATCTACAAGTGGTTGGCATCATTTTAGAGTGGCTTTCATACAAGCCTAGTTCTTAGTTTTGGAGTGGCTTTCATACAAGCCTAATCTCCACCTTATAGAGTGGCCAAGATTGACCTAGTTCTCAATACACATTCAACTATCCATGCCACATTATCAAACTACAAAAAATTCATGGGATTTAGGAGCCATATCAAATGACACACATTTATATCAATGTCAATTTAGAGCTTTACTTAGTGGGTGATTATGGAGCAAAGGGCCAACCTTTGTATTCTTGAGACACCTACTCAAAGGGATTGGAGACACAGTCCAAACATAGATTAACACATGCATGATCACATACCTTCACGTAGTGGATAATGATGGATCCAAAGGACCAACATTTATATTCTTGAGCTACCTACTCAAAGGGATTAGACACATAGTAAAAAAATTGATTAACACACATATGAGTACATATCTTCATTTAGTGGGTGATGATGGAGCCAAAGGACTAGCCTTTACATTCTTGAGCCACCCTAAGGGACTTGAGCACTCAGTTCCATTCATTATATTACTCTTGGTTCAGTATATACCTAACATCACTTAGTATCACAACAAGTGTTGTATTGGTTCATGTACCTGGTAAGTTTATGTACACTTTCTATTTTTCCTGTATCCTTGTATTTCCCTTTGCTTCATCACTAAAATAAAGGGGGGGAAATGTAGTCATATAAAATGACCAAATTGGTATTTTGAGTGTGGCTTATGAAACCTAATCCATATATCCTTTTTATATGCTCTTGTGACCCTTCTAAACACATTTTTTTATTGCCAATCATATGTAACCTTTTAGACAAACATTCTAACTTAGCCAAACTCTATTTATTAGGACAATTCTATCCCCTAGTTCCTGAGCCTATAAGAGAAAAGTGTCATACCTAGACTACAGTGTTGAAATGTAGGGTGTCCCATTTTTAGTGCTCTTATCCAATCACACTTTGACCCTAAATAATCAATTTTATTTTATTCTTATTTTTCATCATGTTGGCCTAGTGTGAATACATTTAACCCATGACCAATAGTTTCCTATAAAATCCCATTCAAAGTTCATTTACAAAGGGAGATGACAAATTTTACAAATGCAAGCAAGAATACAAACAAACCACTAAGGAAAACTTCCTATTCTCTGTATACAATCACCCAACATAGCTTCAAACAGATTAAAACTCTCACACCAGTCCCTAACCACCTCAAGTACTCTCATTTTGGTATTTTTGCATCCACATTACACTATTGCAAAAAACACATCAAGTGAGAGAACTACACATGGCTTAATCCCTCTATAGAGTACTGGTATGTAATTAGAATTCCCACATAATGGGTGTGGATCACACTTTTAGTGCATCTTACACACACTATCCCCCCTTTTCAATTGATTCAAATCTTGTTTATCAATCATAATGGAGGGTTAGGGTTTGAAGATTAAAATACATCTACTACAAGCTCTATGGACATTCATCACTTGAAATTTCATAAGAAATCTCATACAATAACAATGCAAAGAACCTATAAAAATTAGGTCTCTATGATCAGTTTGGATAATAGTAGTAGAAGAGGACAACAATGCCAAACCCTAAAGTATCTTTTTTTTTTTTGGTTCTCTCCTTTCATCGAATGAAAGCTAGATTCTAATTTATGACACTATCCCAGTCCTACATAGCCAGTTTTAGACACTATAATAGCCATTTCAACCTATTTTAACCTAAGTTATATTCTTCTAATTTATTTCTATTTTTAGAAAGGTACAAAAAATAAATTAAATTATACAAATTAGGACTGTAATATGATTTAACTATTTTATGAATAATGGAGTTTTATTCCTATTTTAGTTAATGGTTTGGATTAATAAATAATATTTCAATAATTATAGTCCTTATTTATATAATTTATGGATATTTTTTACCTTTCTAAAAATAGTATTAAATTAGGGAAAAAATAACTTGGCTTAAAACAAGATAAAATGGTTGAGACAGGGTCTGAAATTGGCTGTACAGGATTGGGACAGTGTTGCAAATCAAAATCTAACTTTCATTTTGTGAAAGACATGACTGCTAAATATAGGACACTTTGGGGTCCAATTTTATTGTCCTCTTTTACCACTATTTTCTAAACTCCTTATAAAGACCTAATTTTTTTAGGTCCTTTGTGTTGTTCTTGTGTAAACCTACCTATGAAATTTTAAGTGTTGAATGTTGATGGAGCTTGATGTAGATTTATTTCAATCTTTAAACCTTAACCCTCCATTATACTTGTTAAATGGGATTTAAATCACTTAAAAAGGGGGGTGGGGGGAGGGGGGCGGGGGGTTAGTGTGTGTAAGATCATTGAACATGTGATCCATATATCTTATGTGGGCACACTATCTACAAACCAATACGCTGAAGAGAGATCAAGCCATATGTAGTTCTCCCATTTGATGTGCTTTATGCAATAGTATAATACAGATGAAAAAATACCTAATTGAGAGTACTTGAGGTGGTTAGTTACTAGTGTAAAATTTTGAATATGCTTTCATCTATGTTGGGTGAATGTATGTAGAGGATAAAAAATTTTGCCTTAGTGGTTTGTTTGTATTCTTGTTTGCTTTGTAAGATTTTCACCTCACTTTGTAAGTGACCTTTTGATGGGATTTTTATAGGGAAATATTGGTCATGGGTTAAATGTATTCATGCTAGGTTGACATGATGAAGGATAGGAATTTGATGTAATTGACTGTTTGAGATCAAAGTATGATTCTCTAGTAAAAAATGGGACACCTTAGGGTCTGATGTTATAGTCCAGGTATGGTGCTCTTGTCTTACAAGCTCGAGACTTGGGGGATAGAGTTGGCCTAGGAAAAAGAGCCTAGCTAAGATAGAGTCAGGGTTTAAAAGTTTAAGGATGATTGATAATGAGTAAAAAGGTGTCTAGAAAGGTCACAAGAGCATGAAATAAATACCTATGGATTGGGTGTCACAAGCCACACTCAAATTACCAATTTTGACATTTTATATGACTACATTTGCCCCCTTTTATTCAAGTGATGTAGCAAAGTGAAATACTAGGATAAAGAAAAAATAGAAAGCATACTTGAACTTACCTACAAGGATGAAGTCCATGAAGATATGTGATGGGGAATATGTGTAGAGAGAGTGCATCATGAAGTGTAAATTTGCAAGATAAAATAAAGAGTAGATTAATTCTTACTAAACATGTTATGTTTAAAATAAGAACATACAAAAGCTAGGTAAAAGAGAAAGGAAGAGAGAGGAATGAATACACGTCACTAGGTATACAAAGTAATACAAAACCTATTGTGATGCTAAGTGATGTTTGAGTGATACTGGGTATGTGTTGAACTTAGAGTAATATCATGAACGGAGCTAAGTGTTCAATTCTCTGAGGGTGGATTAAGAATTCAAAGGCTGGCCCTTTAGCTCCATCATTGCCTACTAAGTGAATCTATGTGATCATGCATATGTTAATAAATATTTGGACTATGTGTCCAATCCCTCTGAGTAGGTGGCTCAAGAATACAAAGGCTAGCTAGTCTTTTGGCTCTATCATTGCCCACTAAGTTAAGTTATGAACTAATAATGGAATGAATGTTTGTCATATAAGATGGCTCTTGAAGCCCATGAATGTTCTATAATATGATAATGTAGCATGGATAGCCTAATGTGTACTGAAAACTAGGCCAATCTTGGTCATTCCAAAACATAGAGATTATCCTTATATGAAAGCCACTCTAAATTGGGGACTAGACTTGTATAAAAGCCACTCTAAAATTATGTCAACCACCTAGAGATGGAATAAGGCATGAAAATATTGAGAATACCTAATTAATGTATTAAACTTGGAAAAAAAATAATGCTCATTACCCCCAATCACTGATGTCTATAACATGGATTCTGATTTGTAAGTTATACCAATTTCCCAATCTAAAACTAAAAGTGAGAGCCATCATGCCACACATGATGCTCCTTATATCTAGATTTTATGAGAAACATTTTACTAAAACTACTAATTATGAACTAAACTATAGCTAAAAAAACTATAACTAAACTTACCTTTCTATCTATTTTTGGAAAATCTAGGTTTTCTGATGTTTAGATAAGAGTGTTGAAAACAAGACACTTTGCTAGCTGGTGCTATAGTCTATGTATGATATCTTATATTTTGATATTTTTTAATATTGTTTTGTGTTCATCACTATATTTTTGGTCTATTCTACCTAATTTGGGTTCTGGTTGTTGTTCTAAGTGTTCTAAAAATTGATTTTTTGACTGGTATAAGGCTCTGATCTTTATGATAAAACCTCTATTTTTTACCTCCTCTTTTCAAGGTAGGAATGAAAACCCTAAAATAATTATTTTTAGAAGAAATAGCCCTACAAGTGTGTTATTTTGATAAATACATAATATAGTAATGATAATCGAAAAGATGTCTCAAGATATAGCATAGTTTTGTATTAGAGACTGTTAGATCAATAGGGGCATGCCTAAATAGATGTAACAATGTAATAGCTTGTGTAGTATACTAAATTAAAACTAGAAAATGTTAGTATTTAGTTGTTAGTGGCTAGTTATCAATGAGGGATGGAGCATGATGTCCATCATGGAATCTAAGAAAGCAAGATAATGCATGATGTGGATCATAGCATTTGCAAATAATGAGAAACAAGCAAGCATACAAGGTAAAAAGCATACAAAAGAGGCCAAAGGTACAAGAAAATAATGGACATGGGCACATGTCACTCAAATTGGAAATCAAGCATACGAGGCATATTCAAATGCTTACATACACATACGATTGAAAATAAGCAAGGTTGACATGAAGGCCATAAACACATAGTAGATTACAAGCAAATAACATTGGAAAATATCATAAAGCACACACAAGAATAAAATCAAAGGACATTAGTAAATGTCCTAAGACTTACATACACATACGATTGAAAATAAGCAAGGTTGACATGAAGGCCATAAACACATAGCAGATTACAAGCAAAGAACATTGGCAAATATCCTAAAGCACACACAAGAATAAAATCAAAGTATATTAGTAAATGTCCTAAGACATACACAAGAATATAAGAAAAGGACATTGGAAAATGTCCTAAGTCACACACAAGAGATAAAATAGGAAATGAGAAATGTGATTACATATAGTTATGCAAAGAAAGAAAATAAGGCATGTAAATGCTATAAATACAATCACATCTATTTAATCAAAGCAAGAAGTGAAATTTGATAGAGTAATCTATCTATATACTAGTGAATGTCAATAGAGTAATCTATGTAAGCTAGTAAGTAATGTACATCAATATGATAAATAAAGTGTGTAGTATAGGAGTGACATAACCTTGATGGTGTAGTCATGTAGAAGATGCCCCTAATGGGTAGATATATCAATGTATGTCTCGAGTGTAAAAGTAGGATTCCCCCTCAATGGGTAGAGTGAAGCAATCAAGGATCTGGGTGTCACTACACACACTCAAAGAATATCAAGTGAATCATGGTAATGTAGATAAATTGATAAACAATAGCATAGAATAATAAATTGTAAGTCTAGCATGGTAGTAGAAATATAAAGCATGGATGATGCATACAGTTGAAATGTTTTTATTTTATTTAAATGTTTTTGTATTTTAACATATTTGAATGTTTTTTTATTTGGACATATTTGAATATTTTTATATTTTAAAATAATCTATGTACAATAAATCATAAGGAGACTATGTATAAGTAATTTTAAAAAAAGCTATATACAAGTAATTTTGAAAACTTATGTATAATAAATACTAAGAAGAAATGATACTAATCGATGAGTCTCATAAGAGACTCCCTATCATGGTATCATGTATCAAGGAGAGGGATCATGCATGATCATGAAGTATGATGGAAGTGTTAAGACTGTGACTCTGAGAATTGGATGCAATTGTGGGGATCTTTGGGACCCATCTGGTAGTAGAATAAGTTCTCTAAAAGTGTGCTCTGTGTGTAGCAGCATGAGACCTCAATGGTGTTGCCCTAGGTATGAATATTATATCTAAAAACTATTTTGAGTCCTAAAACTATCGTTGATGTAGTATTCACTCTAAGAGAAGCCTTTGTGTAAGTGTATAAACTCTCTATGTTGGCAAGGGAGGCCTCAATTGTGTCTAAATCTCAATTAGAAGAACTATAACTAGTGGAGAAACTAAAACTGGTGAATATGGAGTATGAGATGGCTCTGAAGTGGGGAGTTGTGACTCATATGGAACTCCACCAACTATAATAACCTGATTAGCATGAATAAACTCCATGCATCTATGAACTATAGAATGTATTTCATGAAGTTTCTAAATCCATGGTTGACGAAGCAACATATTGAAGACTCCTACATTGATAACAATAATAAATGTTGTGGCCACATGTGTTGGACCAATCTATAGAGGAAGTACAATCCCATCTAATGAACTTTGTATGTGCCCACTAAATCTACTAATAACTTTGTCTATGAGGGTAATATCCTGCTCTAAATATCCCAAATGTTACAGTAATGTCATAGTGCACATGTTCACTCTAGATCCATTATCTATGAGAACACTATGAATGGGATGATGATTAAGGTAAGCTCTGATAAAGAGTGCATGGTAATCTGAATCATCCTTAACTATCTCCTACTCTGAGAAGGAGATGAAAGGTCTAGCTAGAACTCTAGAATTATACACACCAATCATGTTTCTCAAAGAATGTGACTTAATTGAAGGTGCTTGATATGTAGCTAGTAAAGGGTGTGCATGATATGCATGGTGAATTCTTGATGTATCCCTTATCTTTTGTTTAGAATGCTATGGGAAAGGATTTGAGAAAAAATTTAGAAGCTTATCCTATCTTTGCTTTGCTGAGGAGGCTCAACTAGAGTGCCAATGTTAATAAGGTTATCATCTATCAATTCATGAATCTTGTGTTTCAAACTGATGCATTTGTTTTTTGTGTGGCTTAGTTCCCTATGAAAATCATTAAATGCATTCTGATCATATCCCTATGGAAGAGGCTTTGTTGTGTCAATTTCTTGAATGGGTGGGAGAGATATGATATTGCATTCCAATAACTACTGTAAGACTCTAGCTAGAGCTATTGGTAGATTGGTAAAGGCTTGCTAAGGAGGCATGGATAAAACCACTCACTAAGGGGGATCTAAAGTTATATTAACTATAGGCCGATTTTGACTTTTGCTATCATTAATCTTTACATTATATGGGACTTTATTTTTACTCTTTTTTTTTTTTTTTGATATGTTTGTGTACTTGAGTTTGTCCATTGAAATTAATTTGACTTCCCTTTATTTTAGTGTATGATATAACTTAGTGAAGGAAGAGAATATTTTGAACATTATTGACTCATGCAAAGATGGTAGAAGACTCTATTTAAAGAGATATTATAATTCTTGATTAGCCATGGGGCTAGTCATTTTATCCAAGATAGTCTTATATCTAAGAACATAATCTATGAGATGCTCATTTGACCTTTGTTTCTATTATGCAACTTCAACATAAGAAACCTTGTCACTTATGTTAATTCTGAAATGAGATAGGAATATGTAAGCTAAAGGATTAAATGTATTGACTGACTGATTTGATAGACTATAGAACCATTATAGAGTATAATCTTTTAAACTCCATGGAAATAACTTGGTTAGTAACTAATTATTTGGCACATAGTCTAAGCAGCTACATGAAAAGCTCACTAGTGTGTTTCTAGATCACCCTTACCATCATATAGACTGAGCTTAGGTTGAACAAAACCTAGTGGCAAGGGTGTAGAATCAATATGATGTGCCAATGGCGTATGAAGTAGAGCAAAAAAATCCAAGGCATGTGTTGGTCTAAATGCACCTTACTCAAGATGTACTTACTTATTTATGACATTACTAAATCATTTGGGATATTCAAAGTTAGGATATTACCCTAATAGATATAGTTATAAGTGGATTTAATGGACACATACACAGTTTATTGGGTGAGATTGTACTTCCTCTATAATTTAGTCTAACACATGTGGCCACATCTTTTACTATTTTTTTCAGTGTAAGAGTCTTCGATATGTTACTTGGTCGATCATGGATTCAAAATTTATGCAATACCTCCTACAGTTCATAGATGTGTGAAATTCATTCACACTAATTAGGTTGTTACAATTGGTGGAGTTTCATATGAGTTACCACTCCCCACTTTAGAGACATCTTCTAATTTATAGCCACTAGTTTTAGCTCCTCCACCAATTTTAACTCCTTTACCAGTTATAGTTCTTCCTCTAGTTTATATTTAGACACATTCGAGGCCTCCCTTGACAAAATAGAGAGTTCATACACTTCCACAGAGGCTTCTTTTAGAGCAACCATAGTTTTAGGATTCTAGATAATCTCTTGCTACAGTATTCACACCCAGGTTAATATAATTGAGATCTCATGCTTCTACACAAAACATACTTTTAAAGAGCTTCTTCTACTAATATATGGGTCCCTAAGATCCCAACAGTTGCATCTAGTTCTTAGATTTATAGAGGGACCCCAAAATTAGTTTCCACTATAAATATTTTAGAGCATTTATAGCATATACAACTTTCAGAATCACAGTCTCAGTCCTTCCATCATGCTTCATGAGCATGCACAATCCCTCTCCTAGATACAAGATACAATGATAGGGAGTCTCTTATAAGACTCATCAGTTAGTATCATTTCTTCTTAGTCTTTCTTGTACATATTTTTTCAAAACTACTTTTATGTAACTTCTTTTCAAATTACTAGTACATAGTCTCCTTATGATTGATTGTACATAGCTTATTTCAAAAGTATCAAAAACAATATAACAAGTCAAAATACAAAAATATTCAAATATGTCAAAATAAAAAAAAATCAATATGTCAAAATATAAAAACATTAAAATATGTGAAAATACCAAAAACATTTCAATTTTATGCATTATCCATGCTTTACATTTTTACTACCATGCTAAACTTAAATTTTATTATTCTGTGTTATTGTTTATCAATTAATCTAAATTACCATGCTTCACTTGATCTTCTTTGAGTGTGTGTAGTGACACCTAAATCCTTGACCACTTCACTCTACTCATTAAGGGGCAATTCTACTTCTACATCACAAATATACATTGACTTATCTACCCACCGGGGGCATCTTCTACATGACTACACCACCCAGGTTATGTCATTCCTATACCACACACTCTAGTTATCATGTTGATGTACATTACTTATTAGCTTACATAGATTACTCTATTGACATTCACTAGTATATAGCACTTGTGTATTTCTTAGCATATACCTAGTATTCTACTCCATGTCTTGCATAATTTCTTTGATTAATTAGATATGATTGTATTTCTAGCATTTACATGCTTTTATTTCTTGCTTTGTGTAGCTATATGTGATTGCATTTCTCAGTTCCTATTTTATCTCTTGTATGTGTTTTAGGACATTTACCAATATCCTTTGATTCTATTATTGTGTGTACCAAATGACATTTGCCAATGTCCTTTGTTTCTTTTACTATGTGTGCCTTAGGACATTTTCTAAAGTCCTTTGTTTATACTCTTCTATGTGCTTATGGCCCTCGTGCCAACCTTGCTTATTTTTAATTGTATATGTATGTGGGCTTTTGAACATGCCTAGTATGTTTGCTTTCTAGTTTGAATGACATGTGCCCATGTCCCTTGTTTTCTTAGCCCCTTGACCACTTTTGTATGGTTCTTGTTTCTTGCCTTGTATGCTTGTTGCTTATTTGATTCTCACTATTTACAATGCCATGATCCACATCATGCATTATATTACTTTTTTGGATTTTATGATGGACATCATGCTCCATACCTCTTTGAAAACTAATAACTAACAACTAACATTTCCAATTTCAAATCAGTATATTGCACATGTTATTATATTGTTACATCTATCTAGGCATACCCCATTTTATCTAATAATCTCCAATACAAATTATGTTATATCTTGAGACATTTTTTTTATTATCGTTATTATATCATGTATCTCCCACCATAACATAATTGAAGGGATATTTATTCTATGGTAAATAATTATAGGGTCTTCATTCCTACCCTCATAAGAGGGGTCAATAAACAAGGGTTTTATCATAGAGATCAAAGCCTT
The DNA here is from genome assembly GCA_037957365.1 of Torreya grandis. Lineage (NCBI taxonomy): Eukaryota > Viridiplantae > Streptophyta > Pinopsida > Cupressales > Taxaceae > Torreya > Torreya grandis. Next base: position 1,791,699 of record JARHVA010001228.1, on the reverse strand, counting down.
CTACTAGTTAAAAATCAATGTTTAGAATGCTCAGATTAACAACCAAAACCCAAACTAGGTAGACCAGACCAAAAACATAGTGATGAATTAAAAATAGTGATTAGAAATAGAAAAAGATAAGAGTGACACACTTGGACTACAATTTTGATAGCAAAGTGTCTTATTTTTGGCACTCCTATCCAAACAACAAAAAACCCAAATTTTCTAGAAATAAATAGAAACTTAAGTTTAGTTACAGTTTTGTTAGTTACAATATAGTTCAAAATTAGTAGCTTCAATACAATTTTTATTACATAATCCAAATATAATGGGCATCATGCATGGTATGATGGCTTTTGCTTCTAGTTTCAAATAGGGTAATTGGTACAACTTCCAGATCAGAATCCATGTTATAGACACTAGTGATTGGAAGCAATGTTCATGACACATTTGCCCTTTTTTCCAATTTCATTACATTACCCAAGTATTCTCAGCATTTTCATGGCTTGTTCCATCTACAAGTGGTTGACATCATTTCAGAGTGGCTTTCATATAAGTCTAGTTCTTAGTTTTGAAGTGGCTTTCATACAATCCTAATTTCCACCTTTTAGAGTGGCTAAGATTGGCCTAGTTCTCAGTACACATTCAAATATCCATGCCACAATGTCATATTATAGAGCATTCATGGGATTTAGGATCCATCTCATATGACATACATTCATACCGATATCAGTTTATAGATTCACTTAGTAGGCAATGATGGAGCCAAAGGACTAGCTAACCTTTATATTCTTGAGCCACCTACTCAAAGGGATTAGATACATAGTCTAAATAATGGTTAACACATGCATGATCATATAGCTTTATTTAGTGGGTGATGATGGAGCCAAATGGATAGCCTTTGAATTATTAAGCCACTCTCAAGGCATTGAGCACTTAGCTCCGTTCACGATATTACTTTATGTATATCACATACCTAGCATCACTCAACATCACAATAGGTTTTATATTATTTTATGTACTCAGTGAGGTGTATTCATTCCTTTCTCTTCCTCTCTCTTTTACCTAGCTTTTGTACATTCTTATTTTATACATAGTGTGTCTAGTAAAAATTGGTCTACTTTTTGTTTTCTTTTACAAATTTAAACTTCATAATTTGATCTCTCTATGCACACTCAGCATCACACATATTTATGGGCTTCACCCTTGTAGGTAGGTTTAGGTACACTTTCTACTTTTATTTTATCTTAGTATTTCACTTTGCTACATCACTATAATAAAGGGGGGCAAATGTAGTCATATAAAATATCAAAATTAGTAGTTTGAGTGTGGTTTGTGACACCCTATCCATAGGACTTTCTTAAATGCTCTTGTGACCCTTATAGATATAAATTTTCTCATTATCGATCATCTGTAAACTTTTGAACCCTGATTCTAGTTCATACAGGCTCTATTTTGAAAGCCAATTCTATCCCCCTAGGTCTTGAGCTTATAGGAGAGGAGCGTCATACCTGGACTATAGCACTGGACCCTAGGGTGTCTCATTTTTGGTGCTCTTATATAATAAAACTTTGAGTCTAAATGGTAAATTTTATTCAATTCATATCCTTCATCATGTCAACCTAGTATGAATACATTTAAGCCATGACCAATAGTTCCCTATAAAATCCCATTCAAAGTTCATTTACAAAGGGAGGTGAAAAATATTATAAAGCAAGCAAGAATAAAAACAAACCACTAAGGCAAATTTCCCTATTCTCTACATATAATAACCCAACACAACTACAAACATATTCAAACCCTCATACCAGTCCTTAGTTATCTCAAATACTATTAAATTGACATTTTAAAATATGCATCACATTATTACACAAAGTGCATCAAGTGGGAGAATTACATATGGCTTGATCCCTCTTCAGAATATTGGTATATAGGCAATTTACCCACACAAGGGGTGTGAATGTGTGATCCACGCCCCTTGTGTGGGCATGTTGCCTACATACCAATACTCTGAAGAGGGATCTAGCCATATGTAGTTCTCCCACTTGATGTGCTTTGTGCAATAGTGTGATGTGGATCCAAAAATGCTAATTTAATGTTATTTAAGATAGTTAGGGATTAGTATCAGGGTTTGAATATGTTTACATCTATGTTGGGTGACTATATGTAGAGAATAGGGAAATTTTACTTAGTGGTTTTTTTGTATTCTTGATTTCTTTGTAAATGAACTTCAAATGGGCTTTTATAGGAAACTATTGGTCATGGGTTCAATGTATTTGTGTTAGGCCAACATGATGAAGGATAGGAATCATATGATATTTATCATTTGGGATCAAAGTGTGATTACATAAGAGCATAAAAAATAGGACACCCTAAAGTCTGATGCTATAGTTTAGGTATGATATTCTTATCCTATAGGCTCATGACCTAGTGGGATAGAATTGGTCTAATAAAGAGAGCCTGGTTGAGCTAAAATCAGGGTTTAGAAGTCTATGAATGATCGATAATGATCAAAAAGGTATCTAGAAGGGTCATAAGAGCATGAAAGAAGGTTTTATGAATAGGGTGTCACAAAGAGTACATCATCTCTTACTAGACATATTATGTCTAAAACAAGAATGTACAAAAGCTAGGTAAAAGAGAGAGGAAGAGAAAGGAATGAATACATCTCACTAGGTATGTGAACCAATACAAAACCTATTATGATGTTGAGTGGTGTTTAGGTGATGCTGAGTGATGTTGGACATGTGTTGTATCAAAATTAATATTGTGTATGGAGCTAAGTGCTCAATTCCCTAAGAGTGGCTCAAGAATGCAAAGACTAGCCCTTTGGCTCCATCGTCACCCACTAAGTGAAGCTATGTGGTCATGTGTGTGTTAATCAATGTTTGGACTATGTGTTAAATCCCTTTGAGTAAGTGGATCAAGAATACAAAGGTTGGCCCTTTAGCTCCATTATCACCTACTAAGTGAAGCTATAAATTGATATTGGTATGAATGTGTGTCATATGAGGTGGCTCCTAAAGCCCATGAATGTTCTGTAATCTAACAATATGATGTGAATAGACAAATGTGTATTGAGAACTAAGCCAATGTTGGCCACTCTAAAAGGTGGAGATTAGGCTTGTATGAAAGCTACTCCAAAATTGGGAACTAGGTTTATATGAAATCCACTCTAAAATTATGCCAACCACCTGCAGATGAAATAAGGCACTTAATTACTAAGAATACCTAGGTAATGTACTAAACTTGGAAATAAAATAAAACCAATGTGACATGCACATTTCCCCCAATCACTGGTATCTATAACATGGATTCTGATCTAGAAGTTTTACCAATTGCCTTATCTAAAATTGGAAGTGAGAGACATCATGCCTTGCATGATGCCCCCTATATCTAGATTCTCTGAGAAAAACTATTACTGAAACTACTGATTTTGAACTAAACTATTACTGACAAAACTATAACTAAACTTACCTTTTTGCCTATTTATGTAAAATCTAAGTTTCTTATATTTGGATAGGAGCACCAAAAATGGGACACTTTGCTATCTAGTGTTGTAGTCCAAGTATGGTGTTCTTATCCTTTGCTTTTTCTAAATATTGTTCTTTATTCATCATTGCAATTTTAGTCTGTTCTACCTAGTTTGGGTTCTAGTTACTAATCTGAGTATTCTAAAAACTAATTTTTCAATTGGTATAAGATTTTGGTCTCTATGATAAATCCCCTATTTGTTTCCCCCTCTTTTGAGGGTAGGAATGAATACCCTACAATGACTACCCTCAAAAGAAAGAGTCTTGCAAGTGTGTTATACTACAAAATACATGATATAGCAATGATAATAAAAAATATGCCTCAAAATATAGCATAATATGTATTGGATATTGTTATATCAATAAGGGTATGCCTATATAGATGTAACAATGTAATAGCATGTGTAGTATACTGAATTGAAATTGGAAATGCTAGTTGTTAGTTGTCAAGGAGGGATGGAGCATGATGTCCTTCATGGCATCCAAGAAATCAAGAAAATACATGATGTGTATCATGGCATTTAAAATAATAAGAAGCAAACAAGAAATAAGCACACAAGGCAAGAAATAAGAAGCATACAAAAGTGGCCAAGGGGCTGATCAAACAAGGGACATGGGCACATGTTACTCAAACTAGAAAAAAAGCATACAAGGCATATTCAAATGCCCACATACACATATAATTAAAAACAATAAAGGTTGACACAAATGACATAAGCACATAAAAGAGTATAGGTAAAGGACAATAAAAAATGTCCTAAGGCACACACAAGAATAAAAGTAAAGCACATTGGCAAATTTCCTAAGGCACATATAAGAGACAAAATAAGAACTGAGAAATGCAATCACATCTAGCTATGCAAAGAAATAAAAGAAGACATGTAAATGATATAAATACAATCACATCTAACTAATCAAAGAAAGAAGTTAAAGTATGCAAAACATAGAGTACAAGACTAGGTATATGCTAAAAAATACACAAGTGTTATATACTAGTGAATGCCGATAGAGTAACCTGTGTAAGCTAGTAAGTAATATACATCAAAATGATAACTAGAGTGTGTGGTGTAGGAATGACATAACCTTGATGGTGTAGTCATATAGAAGATGCCCCCAGTGGGTAGATATGTTGATGTATGTCTCAAATTTAGAAGTAGGATGCCCCATCAATGGATAGAGTAAAGCAATCAAGGATCTAGGTGTCACTACACACAATCAAAGAAGATCAAGTGAAACATGGTAATGTACATAAATTGGTAAATAATAGCATAGAATATAAAAATGTAAGTCTAACATGGTAGTATAAATGTAAGGCATGGATAATGCATACAATTGAAATGTTTTTAGTATTTTGAGTTATTTGAATGTTTTTGTATTTTGATATTTTGTATTATTTTTTTGTGTTTTCATATTTATTTAAATGTTTCTATATTTTGAAATTTTATACTATTTTTGGTATTTTTAAATGAGCTATGTACAATCAATCATAAGGAGACCATGTACAATAAATTGAAAAGAAGCTATATACAAGTAATTCTGAGAAATTGTGTATAAGTAAGCAGAAAGAAACTATGTGTAAGTGGAGAAACAATCATACTAATCGATGAGTCTCAGAAGAGACTCCCTATCATGGTGTCTTGTATCAAATAAAGGAAATTTGCATGATTGTGAAGCATGAGGGAATGGTTATGAATATGACTCTAAATATTTGGATTCATTGTCGGTATCTTGGAAATCATAATAACCTATATTATTCCACTTATAATTATAATCTTGATTTTGAACCAATGGAATGCTAGTGTTGAATTTTGTTATATCTAGATATTTTCCTTTGATGAATTGTGTCTGTGAATGATTTGCCTTAAGATGTTCAATAAATATCAAACCTTAGTGACAAGCATTATCAACTGCTAGAATAGGAGTAGCAATGCCTTGACCATGTTTTCCCAACCCTTGACCTTAATAATCAAACTTTTTTAGATATTTTTAACCAAAACTATATTACTTTGAAAGTTAAGCCTCATTTCAGAGAGGTAGATTTGCATAGTTTTTGTGTTTTACCTATGTTTATGGTACTATTTATTTCTCTAATTTTACTTTTTGATCCTTTTGTTGTTCTGAGTTATGCTTTGGTAACCACTTTTATATTGTTTTTAAATTTGACCTTTGTGAATGTGTTCTTGTGTCACTATGGATTCCTTGACTGATTTACCTTATATAGGATCCTTATTAACAATTATCTATTGTATATGTTTTTTAATGTAGAACATGAATCTGCCTGATGCCCATGCATTCTATGATATGCATAATAATATCTAGATTTTCTCATTGGATGTAGAGGAGCTAGTTTGATCAACTTAAATTTAATAATTTCCCTTAGTACCTCACTTTAACTCTTATTTAATCTTTGAATGATTTTTTAATCACTAGTTGTAGAGTTACTTTGTTATGATTTCTTATTTTGATATGTAACATTGCTTACAACCAATTGACTAGGTGAAGGTGTATATATATGATTAGCACTAGGGTGCCTTTGAGGATTTTGTATTATAATATTATTTTCCAATCTTGTGATAATTTTATGTAATAGTTGATTCTAAATTTTTAAATCTAAAATTAACTTGCTCTTACTAGTGATTTGATCCCTTAGAGTCTCACAAGTGAAAACCCTAAGTGCTTCTAATTGAATATGTAAGCACATATGTTGAAGAGGGTTTAAAGAAGATACAGGTGGAATGTATACATTAGGTGTTGAGAGTGTCTATTGAGAGAGGAGGTGAATTATTAGACAATAATTTACATTCAAATTCAAAACCATTCATCATACATGAATATGAAAGCTTAAACATTCAAAGCATGAACAAGAGCATACAACATTTGAACACACCATTTCTATGGGAAAACCTCTAGGGGAATAAAACCAACTATCAATCCTATAAACCAATGGACTACAGTCTTATAAGGATAATACAAACAAGATACGTTAGACTAGCACCAACTGATCAACGAGCATCCACCCCTCAATTTAGTCTAGCTCCAACTAGACCTTTAGCGAGCTCCAATTAGCAAGGAGGATACAAACCCATAGGTGGTTAATCACCCACTAAATTACCTCTGATCTGATTTCCACCACTTATCTTATGTATTCTACACTTGATGATTACCTTCTCTTGCTTTAACACTTGTAAACCCCTTCACAATCCATTCACTCAACTAAGTCACACTTTAGACTGTTAGGTCTAATGACTTGTTAGCTTATGAACATAATTAGTTAAGCATGACTGATCCTCTTCACCCTCTAAATTTCCTTAATTACCTACCTCTACTCCTTTAATAAACTCTCTCCTTTGCTTGAATGCACACACTCACACACACATACAAATAGCCCAATTTGACCTTGTATATATATCACTCTTCCATCTAACCCATATTGGTCAAAAAAGTTACTTTCCACACTTGTATTACCTTTATAAAAGATCCAAAAACACATCCTTAAGCCAAAACAAACACTCCATATGTCGTCCATTACCCAAATCAATCTTAATCCTTCTTTAGAACATAATTAGGCCTAATGAATTAGCCATTCATTTGTCTTTCAACACATATGACCAACTCCATGAATAATATCCTTCACAAATTCTTAAAACACATAAAAATGGATCTCATAAAATCACTTCAAACTTCCCCAAGTTTTTAATCCATTTTGAACTTCAAACCACGCCTTGGACCAAGCCATTTTCTCTCTCGCTCCAAGTCCTACTAACACTTAGAAAATACTACCAAGAAGAACTGAAGCATGATCTTGATTTCCTAAAAAATACTTTAAAAAATCACATGGGTATATCCTCCATGACCTAAGAAACATCACCAATACCATTTGGCACCTTCACATAGCTTAGAACCATCCAAACTAACTCAAACAATCAGAGTATTCAAACTGGTCAAACATCCCAAAAGCACAGTCAAAGAACTTTGACTGCTCCAACCAAACTAGAGCCAAACTATGATGAATAAATCCATGTACTAAATATATAATACTCAAAAAATACCACCAAGGTCTCACTCACCTCAAACTCTACTTAGAATAGCTCAAACTAGCCTCTCCAAATAGGCCACTTCAGTCTGCCTACAAGCTCCAAAAATTAGTCATGTAGAAGTCCTTGTCTAGCACATGAAAGAACACTTTCATACCTTATAATCCACATTCATATCTAATATTTTATCTCTATGTCAACCTCAAATAGTTATTTCTCATGTCCAAGAAGCATTCATTGGTCTAACAGACCAATTCCTCATATTACTATCTTACAGTCTTCATTACTCAAGTAAGTCACTTTGAAAGCATCTTCTTACCTATTTATGATCAACATCACAACTTACCAATCAGGGTATTAAGAGGCATGGGTATCTAACAAAGACATTAATACATTATATCCATCCCTACTCACTTGAAACTCTTCCCTAAGCACAAATTCACTCTGGTTGGATTTTGTTCACTATTTACACTATCTATAGATTAACGACTAGTCAACTTGATTAACCTAGATAATTGACATAGAGCACATAAATTTCCCAATTGACTCCATAGAGCTCAATAAAAATTCTTGGCCTTCAATCCCCAATAACACTCATGTGTTGACTCAGTCAATCCTACCTGTGGCACTAAAAATATCAAAAATAAGCATATTTATGTACCTTCTATTCATTGTCTTGACACACCACTACCACTTGGAGATTCCTAGAGGAGTCCTTTATAACATCCAATCATCACATTTTATCACCCAATCCATTCTAATCCCAAACCATCAATATTTTCTCAATAACTCCATTATGAGGGTTTATAAAGGGTTTTTGACCAGTTTACATTCTTAAAGAATGTTCATAAAGCTCTATCCCTCAATCCACTACAAAATACATGGAAAGGATTCTTAGATCCATGTTCCACATCTCCCAAAAGGCTTAGGTGCCCATGCCAAGTATACATTAACTAGTGAACATTGAAACTTTTCTCTTGAGCTCAAAATACACCATTCAAGCCACTTCTAAAGCTTCTAAACCAACATTCTAACTTTTTAGCTCAATCTCTGACCTCTGACATGGTCAACACCTTTGAACACACCTATCTAATCAACCACCATGCTCATATCAGGTCAACCATTTTGAAATCATTATTTGACCCTTCATAAGTCTTTACAATCCCACTTAAGCCAACTAGGCCAATGGTCAAACTATCATGCAAACCATTGTCTACCTCTTATAAACCATATACCTAACCATTGTCTACCTCTTATTTAGTTAAGGGTCTAGATTAACAAATTAGTAAATAATATTTTAATAATTTTAGTCCTAATTTGTATAATTTATTTGTCTTTTTATCTTTCTAAAAATAGTAATAAATAAGAAGAAAATATAACTTATCTAAAAATAGGCTAAAATGATTGTTACAGGATCTAAAACTAGATGTACAGGGCTAAGACAGTGTCGCAAATCAAAATTGAGATTTTGTTTTGTGAAAGGATAAGACATCTAAAAATAGGATACTTTGGGGTCCAACATTGTTATTCTCTTATGTCATTGTCCAAACTACTCATAAAGACCTAATTTTTTTGGGTTCTTTACATTATTCCTATGTGAGCCTACCTATGAAATTTTAAGTGTTGAATTTTCATGGAGGTCATTATAGATCTATTTTAATCTTTAAACCCTAACCTTCCATCATAATTGATAAACATGATTTGAATCACTTCTAAAGGGAGCGTTAGTGTGTGTAATATTCATTGAACGTGTGATCCACACCCCTTGTATGGGCACACTACCTAGATACCAATACTCCAAAGAGGGATCAAGCCATATGTAGTTCTCCCACTTGATGTGTTTTTTGAAATAGTGTAATATAGATGCAAAAATGTCAAATTGAGAGCGCTTGAGGTGGCTAGGGATTGTTGTGAGAGTTTGAATGTATTTTTAGCTGTGTTGGGTGAAAGTATATAGAGAATAGGGAAGTTTATCTTAGTTTTTTGTTTGTATTCTTACTTGATTTATAATATTTATCACCTACCTTATAAATGAATTTTGGATAGGATTTTATAAGGAACAATTGGTCATGGGTTAAATGTATTCACACCAATCCGACATAATGAAGGATAAGAATCGAATGAAAATAGTCATTTATGATCAAATTGAAAAGGGATAAGAGCACCAAAAATGGGACACCCTAGGGTCCAAAATTGTATTCCAAGTATGACACTCCTCTCTTATAGACTCGGGACTTGGGGGATTAGGATTGGTCTTGGAAATAGAGTCCAGATGAGATGGAATGACCGTTTGGAAGGCTATGAATGACTGGAAATGAGTAAAAAGATGTCTAAAAGGGTCACAAGAACATGTAATAAGGTCCTATGGATAGGGTGTCACAAACCACACTCAAAATACCAAATATTTAGACAACATGCCCACACAAAGGGTGTGGATCACATGTTCAGTGCATCTTACACAGATTAACCCCCCCTTTTCAAGTCATTCAAACCCTGTTTATTAAGTATGATGGAGGGTTAGGGTTTGAAGATTAAAATATCTCTACAATGAGCTCTATAGACATTCAACACTTTAAATTTCATAGGAATAGGACAAAGAACCCAAAAATTTCAAGTCTTTGTGAGTAGTTTGGAAAACAATGGCAGAAGAGGACAACACTAAAACCTGAAGTATTCTTAAATACTATTACAATTATTACAATCCTAATTTGTATAATTTATCTATCCTTTTTACCTTTCTAAAAATAATATTAAATTAGGAAAAATTATAACTTAGCTTAAAATAGGCTAAAATGGCTATTACAGGTTTTGAAACTAGTTGTGCAATATTGGGACCGTGTCATAAATCAGAATCTAACTTTTATTTGGTAAAAGGATAAGACTACCAAAAAATGACACTTTAGGGTATGATATTGTTGTCCTTTTTTGCCACTATTATCTAAACTACTCACAGAGATCTAATTTTACAAGGTTCTTTGCATTTTTTCGTATGTGAGCCTGTTTGTGAAATTTCTAGTGTTAAATATCCACGAAGCTCATTGTAGAGATATTTTAATCTTTGAACCCTAACCCTCCATCATGCTTGATAAATGAGATTTGAATCACTTAAAAAGGGGGGGTTAGTGTGTGTAAGATACACTGCACGTGTGATCCACACCCCTTATGTGGGTATGTTGCCTATATACCAATACTCTAAAGAGGGATCAAGCTATATGTAGTTCTCCCACTTGATGTGCTTTGTGCAATAGTGTAATGCAAATTCAAAAATGCCAAATTAAGAGTGCTTAAAGTGGCTAGGGACTGGTGTGAGAGTTTTAATGCATTTGAAAATGTGTTGGGTGACTGTATGTAGAGAATAGGAAACTTTTCCTTAGTGGTTTGTTTATATTCTTGCTTGCTTTGTAATATTATCACCTCTCCCTTTTGTAAATGAACTTTGAATGGGGTTTTATAGGAAATAGTTGGTCATGGATTAGATGTATTTGTGCTAGTCTGATATAATGAAGGATAGGAATCAGAGGAAATTGACCATTTGGTTTCAAAGTGTGATTGGATAGGAGCACTAAAAATGGGACACCCTAGGGTCTAGTGTTATATTCCAGGTATGACATTCCTATCCTATAGGCTCAAGACTTAGGGGATAGGATTGGCTTGAGAAATAGAGTTTGGCTAAGCTAGAATCAAGGTTTAGAAGTCTATGAGAAAAAGGTGTCTATAAGGGTCACAAGAGCATGCAAGAAGGTCCTATGGATAAGGTGTCACAAACCACACTCAAAATACCAATTTGGAAATTTTATATGACTATATTTACCCCACCTTTATTCTAATGATGCAATAAATTGAAATACTAGGATAAAAGAAAAGTAGAAAGAGTACCTAAACTTACCTACAAGGGTGAAGCTATGTGATGTTGAGTGTGTATAGAGAGATCACATCATGAAGTGTGAATCTATAAAAGAAAACAAAGAGTAGATTAATTCTTACTAGACATTCTATATCTAAAATAAGAATGTAAAAAAGATGGGTAAAAGAGAGAGGAAGAAAAATGAATGAACAAACCTCATTGGGTACGTGAACCAATACAAAACATGTTATGATGTTGAGTGATGTTGAGTATGTGTTGAACTAAGAGTAATATTTTAACTAAAACTCAATGATCAATTCCCTGATAGTGGCTCAAGAATATAAATGTTGGCCCTTTAGCTCCATCATTTCCCTCTAAGTGAAGCTATGAGATCATACATGTGTTAATCAATGTTTAGAATATGTGTCTAGTACCTCTAAGTAGGTGTCTCAAGAATATAAAGGCTAAATAGTCCTTTGGCTCCATCGTAGCCTACTAAGTGAAGCTATGAACTAATATCAATATGAATATGTGTCATATGAGATGGCTGCTGAAGCCCATGAATGCTTTGTAATCTAACAATGATGTGTGGATAGTTGAATGTGTACTGAGAACTATGCCAATCTTGACCACTTTAAAAGGTGGAGATTAGGCTTGTATGAAATCCACTCTAAAACTAGGAACTAGGCTTATATGAAAGCCACTCTAAAATGATGCCAACCACCTATAGATGGAATAAGCCATGTAACTACTAAGAATACCTGGGTAATGTACTAAACTTGGAAAGAAAAGAAATCTAATGTGCCATGCACATTGTCCCCAATCACTGGTGTCTGTAACATGGATTCTTATCTATAATTTGTACTAATTGCCCTATCTAAAACTAGAAGTGAGAGCCATCATGACATGCATGATGCCCCCTATATCTAGATTCTCTAAGAAAAACTATACTTCAATTATTTATTTTGAATTGTATTATAGCTGACAAAATTATAACTAAACTTAACTTTCTATCTATTTTTAGAAAATCTAGGTTTTCTATTGTTTCGATAGAAGCATTGAAAATAGGACACCCTATTGTCTAGGATTGTAATCCAAGTATGGCACTCATGTCCTTTGCTATTTCTGATCACTATTCTATGTTCATCACTATTTTTCTAGTCTGTTCTACTTGGTTTGGGTTTTGGTTATTGTTTTGAGTATTCTGAAACTAATTTTTTTGACCAGTAAAAGGCTCTGATCTCTGTGAAAAAACCATGTTTTTTGCCTCCTCTTATGAGGGTAGGAATGAAGACCCTGTAATGCCTGCCCTCAGAATAAAGAGCCCTACAATTGTGTTATACTATAAAATACATGATATAGTAATGATAATTGAAAAGTTATCTCAAGATATAGCACAGTTTGTAATAGATATTGATAGATGTAACAATGTAATAGCAATGTTAGTTGTTAGTTGTTAGTTGTTAGTTGTTAGTTGTTAGTTGTTAGTTGTTAGTTGTTACTTATTAGTTGTAGTTTTCAAGAAGGGATGGAGCATGATGTCCATTATTGCATCCAAAAAATCAAGATAATGCATGATGTGGATCATGGAATTGTAAAATAATTGATAAATAAGCAAATAACAAGAACACAAGGCAAAAATCAAGAAGCACACAAGAGTGGCCAAGGGTCCAAGCAAACAAGAGACATGGGCACATGTCAATCAAATTGAAAATCAAGAATACAAGGCATGTTAAAATGCCCACATAAACATACAATTAAAAATAAGCAATGACTATCACAAGGGATACAAGAACATAGAAGAGTAAAAATAAAAGACAGTGACAAATGTCATAAGGCACACACGAGAATGGAAGCAAAGGACATTGAAAAATGTCCTAACACACACACAAGAGATAAAATAGGAATTAACAAATACAACCACATCTAGTTATGCAAAGCAAGAAAGGAAGGTATGTAAATGTTGGAAATACAATTGCACCTAACTAATCAAAGCAAGAATTAAAAGAATACAAAACATTTAGTACAAGACTAGGTAGATGCTAAGAAATACACAAGTGCTATATACTAGTGATTGTTGATAGAATAATCTGTATAAGCTAGTAAGTAATATACATCAACATCATAACTAGAGTGTGTGTTGTAGGAATGACATAACCTCGATGGTGTAGTCATGTAGAAGATGCCCCTAGTAGGTACATATATCGATGTATGTCTCAAATGTAAAAGTAGGATTCCCCTCAATGGATAGAGTGAAGTAATCAAGGATCTAGATGTCACTCCATGCACTCAAAGAAGATCAAGTGAAGCATGGTAATGTAGATAAATCAACATACAATAGCATGAAACAAAAAAATTTAAGTCTAGCATGGTAGTAGAAATGTAAAGCATAGATAATACATATAATTGAAATATTTTTGTTATTTTTAGTTATTTAAATGTTTTTTTTTTTGACATATTTGAATGCTTTTGTATTTTTGAATTATTTGAATGTTTTTTTTATTTTGACCTGTTATATTATTTTTGAAATAAGCTATGTACAAGTAAGCTTATAAAAACTATGTACAATCAAGCTGAAAGATTATGTACAAGAAAATTGAGAAATTATTTACAATTACACTGAGAAGAAATGATATTAACTGATGAGTCTTATGAGAGACTCCTTATCATGGTGTCCTATATCAAGGAGAGGGATCATGCATGATCATGAAGAATGATGGAAGGGTTGAGATTGTGACTTTGAAATCTATGTATGTTGTAAATGCTATAAAATATCTATATTAAAAATTTATTTTTGGGTACCCCTATAATTTTGAGAAGTGGATGCAAATGTTGGGCTCTTAGGGACCCATTTAGAATTAGATACATGAGGCCTCAATAATACTACTTTGGGTGTGCATACTGTAACTAAAAATTATCTAGAGGGTTGTTCAAAAAGAGGCCTATATGGAAGTACATGAACTCTCTGTGCTAGCTAAAAAGGCCTTAACTATGGCTAAATCTAAATTGGAGGAGGAACTGTAACTGGTGGAGAAGCAAAAAATGGTGACTATAGAGTAGTATATGGCTCTGAAGTGGGGAGTGGTAACTCATATGAAACTCTACCAACTATAATAACCTTATTAGCATGAATAATTAAAGAGGCTAAACAAGTTGAGTCTTTCATGCCTTCAGAGCAACCAGTTACAAATGAAACTATGAGGACAACTATGTCTTAACAAACCCCTATAGCAGCCCAACCTTCCTATAAGGCACCACTAGTTATGCCTAGTACATCTTTGTTTTTTTATGTGGTTTCCCTTGTGCAAAAGATAAAATATCTTCAATCTAAGGTGCTACATCTTGAGCAAGGTGCCTATAGACCAACACAGACCTTAGTTTCTTTTGCTCTACTTCATACACCATTAGCACATCATATTGCTTCTACACCCTTGCCACCACATTTTGTTTAACCTAAGCTCACCATATATGATGGCAAGGGTGATCCAAACACACACTTGAGAACTTTTCATGTATCATACTTAGACTATGTGCCAAATGATTGGTTATTAATCAAGTTATTTCCATGAAGTTTAAAGAATTATGCTCTACAATGGTTCTATAGTCTATTGAATTAGTCGATCAATGCATTCAATCCTTTAGCTGACATTTTCCTAGTTCATTTCAACATTAACATAGGTGACAAGGTTTCTTATGCCCAAGTTTCACAATAAAAAGGTCAAATGAGCATCTCACAAATTATGTTCTTCGATATAACACTATCTTGGCTGAAATGACTAGCCCCATGGCCAATCAATAATTATAGGATATCTTGAAACAAAGTCTTTTACCAGCTTTACATGAGTCAATAATATTCAAAAGATTCTCTTCCTTCATCAAGTTATTGTATACACTAAAGGAAAGGGAAGTCAAATTAATTTCAATGGGTAAACTCTAGTACATAAGCATATCAAAAACAACAAACAAGAGTAATAGTAAAGTCCCATATAAAGTAAAGGTCAATGATATCAAAATTCAAAATAAACCCCCTCATCAAGTGGTTTTATCAACACCTCCTCGGTGAGCCCTTACCAATTTACCAATATCTCCAATGAGAGTCTTATAATAGCTATTAGAATGTAATATCATATCTCTCCCTCCTATTTAGGAATTTGATCCAATAAAGCCTCTTCCACGTGGATATGATCAGAATGTATTTTGTAATTTTCATAGGGCACTAGGCCATATAACAAATAGATGCATCAATTTGAAACACAAGATACAAGACTTGATAAATGGAAACCTTATTGATTTTGGCACCCCAATTGAACCTCCTCAGTCAAAGAAAACATAGGACAAAGCTTTGTAACTTTTCTCAAATCCTTTCCCACAAAATTATAAACAAGAAACAAGGGACAGATTAGGTATTCACCATGCATATCATGCACACCCTTCACTAGTTACATACTAGGCACCTTCAGTTGAGTCACATTCTTTGAGCAACATGATTGGTGTGTATAATTCTAGAGTTCTAGCTAAACATTCAATCTCCTTCTCAGAGAAAAAGATAGTTGAGGATGATTCTAATTACCAATCACTCTTTATTAGAGCTTACATTAATCATCATCCCAT
Source organism: Torreya grandis (assembly GCA_037957365.1). NCBI lineage: Eukaryota > Viridiplantae > Streptophyta > Pinopsida > Cupressales > Taxaceae > Torreya > Torreya grandis. Next base: position 1,775,698 of record JARHVA010001228.1, on the reverse strand, counting down.
TCATAGTGTTCTCATAGATAATAGATCTAGTGTGAACATGTGCACTATGACATTACTATAGCATTTGGGATATTTAAATTAGGATATTACCTCGATAGATATAGTTATCAGTGGATTTAGTGGACACATATAGATTTCATTGGGTAAGATTTTACTTCTTTTATAGGTTGCTCTGACACATGTGGCCACACCATTTACTATTATTCCCAGTACAAGAGTCTTTGACATGTTGCTTGGTCGACCATGGATTCAAAAACTTTGTGCAGTACCTTCTACACTTTATAGATGCATGAGATTCATTCATGATAATCAAGTTTTTAGTTGGTGGAGTTTTATATTAGTTACCACTCCCCACTTCAGATCCATCTCCTACTTTACAATTACCAATTTCAGCTTCTCCACTAGTTATAGTTATTCCTCTAATTCAAATTCAGCCAAAACTGAGGCCTCTATCACTATCACAGAGAGTTCATACACTTCCATAGAGGCCTCTTTTATAGCAACCATAGTTTCAGGACTATAGATAGTTTCTAGCTACATTATTCACACCCAGGGTAGTATCATTGAGGTCTCATGCCTCTACACACAGAGCACATTTTCAAAGAGATTCTTCTACTACCAAATGGGTCCTTAAGATGCCAACAGTTGTATCCACTTCTTATAATTATAAGGGGACCCTACATTCAGTTTCCAATATAGATATTTTAGATTATTTATAGTATACATAGCTTTTAGAGTCACAATCTCAATCCTTCCATTGTGATTCACGATCATGCATGATCCCTCTCCTTGATATAGGACACCATGATAGGGAGTTTCTCATGAGACTCATGAGTTAGTATCATTTCTTCTTGATCTTTCTTGTACATAGCTTCACTTCTTTTCAATTTCTTGTACATAGTCTCCTTATGATTGATTGTACATAGCTTATTTTCAATTTCTTGTACATAGTCTCCTTATGATTAATTGTACATAGCTGATTTTCAATAGTTACATGCTTTATTCCATATACAGGTGGTTGACATCATTTTAGATTGGCTTTCATATAATCTTAGTTCCCAATTTTGGAGTGGCTTTTATGTAAGTCTAGTTCTTAGTTTTAGAGTGGCTTTTATACAAGCCTAATCTCCACCTTTTAGAGTTGTGAAGATTGACCTAGTTCTTAGTACACATTTATTTATCCATGTCACATTATCAGATTATAGAGCATTCATGGGATCCATCTCATACAACACACATTCATACTAGTATCAGTTCATAGCTTCACTTAGTAGGCAATGATGGAGCTAAAGGACTAGCTAGCCTTTGTATTCTTGATCCACCTACTTAGAGGGATTGGGAACATAGTCCAAATATCAATTAACACACGTATGACCACATAGCTTCACCTAGCAGGTGATGGTGGAGTGAAAGGGCTAGACTTTGTATTCTTGATCCTGTCTCGAGTAATTGAGCACTTAGATCCATTCATGATATTACTTTCGATACAACACATATCCAACATCACTCAACATCACCACAGGTTTTGTATTGGTTTGTGTACTCAATGAGGTGTATTTGTTCCTTTCTCTTTCTCTCTCTTTTACCCATATTTTGTATGTTCTTATTTTAGACATAGCATGTATAATAATAACTGATCTACTCTTTATTTTATCTTATAGGTTTACACTTCATGATGTGTTCTCTCTACACACACTCAGCATCACACAACTTTATGGGTTTCACCCTCACAGGTAAGTTCAAGTACACTTTCTAAATTTTATTTATCATAGTATTTTGCTTTGCTTCATCACTAGAATAGAGGGGAGCAAATTTAGTCATATAAAATGTCAAAATTGATAGTTTGAGTGTGGATTATGACACCCAATCCATAGGTCCTTCTTACATCCTCTTGTGACCCTTCTAGACATTTTTTTGCTCATTATCAGTCATTTGTAGACTTATAAACCCTAATTCTAGCTCAATCAGGCTCTATTTCCTAGGTCAATTCTATCCTTCCAAGTCTCGAGCCTGTAGGATAGGAGTGTCATACTTGGACTACATCATCAAACCTTAGGGTGTCTCATTTTTGGCACTCTTATATAATCACACTTTGAACCCAAATGGTCAATTTCATCTAATTCTTATCCATCATCATGTTGGCCTAGCACAAATATATTTAACCCATGACCAATAGTTCCCTATAAAATCTCATCTAAAGTTCATTTACAAAAGGAGGTGACAACTATTAAAAATCAAGCAAGAATACAAACAAACCATTAAATCAAAATTATCTATTCTCTACATACAGTCACCCAACATAATTAAAAACATATTCAAACTCTCACACTAGTCCCTAGCCACCTCAAACACTCTGAATTTGAAATTTTTGAACCCACATCACACTATTACACAAAGCACATCAAGTGAGAGAACTACATATGGCTTGATCCCTTTTCAGAGTATTGGTATGTAGGTAGTGTGCCCACACAAGGGGTGTGGATCACACATTTAGTACATCTTACACACACTACCAGCACCTTTTTCAAGTGATTTAAATCCTATTTATCAAGCATGATGGGGGGTTAGGGTTTAAAGTTTAAAATATCTCTACAGTGAGTTTTGTTGATATTCATTACTCAAAATTGCATAGGCAAACTCACATAAGAACAACGTAAACAACCCAAAAAATTAGGTCTCTATGAGAAGTTTGGATAATATTGGCTGTAGTGGACAATGGCATTAGACATTAGGGTGTTCTATTTTTGGTAGTCCTATATTTTCATCGAATGAAAGGCAAATTATGATTTATGACACTGTCCCAGTCTTACACAACCAATTTTAGACCCTACAATAGCCATTTCAACCTGTTTTAAGCTAATTTATAATTTTTCCTAATTTATTGCTATTTTTAGAAAGGTAAAAAGGACAAATTAAATTATACAAATCAAGACTGTAATTATTGGAATATTATTTACTGATTTATTAATCCATAACTTTTAACTAAAATAGGAATAAAACTCCATTATTCTCAAAATAATTAAATCATTTGGTGAACCCAGCTTACTTCGTTTACACATAAAAACCCTAGAAACCTTAGGGAAAATTCATTGATGATTTTTCTAATATTTTTGTGATTTCTTCTACATATTTAAATAAAAATTTCATATGTAATTTTTAAATTGACCTTAATAATTTTAAAAATAATTTCCTTCAAACCCTAGTTTCCTATACTAGGTCCTCATATTTTTCCAATATTTTTTTAATTTTTTTCCTACATATTTAAATAAAAAATTCACATTTAATTTTTAAAATTTACCTTAATAATTTTAAAAATAATTTCTTTCAAACACTAGTTGAATTTACTAGGTCCCTTTTCTTCTTGAGATATCACCTTACATGTTTGTGAGCTTCGTATCCTTTTTATGCATATTCTAGTTTGTTGCTTTTAAGACTTTACATTTCCTTTATTCAGTACTTTCCTTCCATTGCATTTTGCTTATTACAAAAAATTCAATCCATTTTCAATTTGTTTTCCTATCTTAACAATGGTCCTATACCAATTTTGATGAAACTAATAAGAGGAAACTTCAAGACCGTTTAACTAATCATCCTAATATTCAACATAACATGCTTAAAATACTAAAAGAAGAACAATAAAAAGTGAAAAATGGTCAATCTTCTCAAACCATAGAACAACCAATTTCAAATGACATTATGGGGACAATTATGTCTCAACAACCCCATATAGAAACCTAACCTTCTTATGAGGCGCAACTAGTTATGACTAGTACATCTTTGTCTCCTTATGTGGTTGCCCTTGTGCAAGAGATAAAATATCTTCAATCCAAAGTGATAAATCTTGAGCAAGATGCCTTTAGACCAACACAAGCCTTGGATTCTTTTAATCTACTTCATACACCATTAGCATGTCATATTGCTTCTACACCCTTGCCACTAGGTTTTGTTCAACCCAAGCTCACTCTATATGATGGTGAGGGTTATCTAGAGACACACTTGAGATATTTTCATGTAGCATGCTTGGACTATGTGCCAAATGAATGGTTATTAACCAATCTATTTTCATGGAGTTTAAAGGATTATGCTCTTCAATGGTTCTATAGTCTACCAAATCAGTCAGTCAATGCATTCAATCCTTTAGCTGATATGTTTCTAGCTCATTTCAGCTTTAACATAGGTGACAAAGTTTCTTATGCTCAAATTGCATAATAGAAACAAAGGTCAAAAGAACATCTCACAGATTATGTTCTTTGATATAAGACTATCTTAGCTAAAATGACTATCCCCATGGCCGATTAAGAATTGCAATATCTCTTACAATAGAGTCTTCTATCAGCTTTACATTAGTCAATAATGTTCAAAAAGTTCTCTTTCTTCACTGAGTTATGTCATACACTAAAGGAAAGGGAAGTCAAATTAATTTCAATAGACAAACTCAAGTACACAAGTATATCAAAAACAATAAACAAGAGTAATACTAAAGTCCCATATAAAGTAAAGGTCAATGGTATCAAAAGTCAAAATCAACCTATAGTTAATGCAGCTTCAGAGCCCCCTCAACAAGTGGTTTTATTATCACCTCCTCGACAAACCTTTACCAATCTACCAGTATCTCCAGCCAGAGTCTTACAACAACTATTGGAATGTAATATTGTTGACGCAGTGGATTGCACCCTTGATAGGAGGATGATCTCCTATCTTCCAAGCATCACAATGGAAACTCCTCTCTTGCCTGTGGGTCTGGAAAAACTGAGAGGAGAGTCTCTAGATAAGGGCTAGCACCCTTTGATGTATCTGATTTATTCCAGTAAGTTGCTAATACATATATATAATGGGGGGGTGAAAAGAAAGAAGGATTATTGAAAAACTGAACCTAACTTAAGAGGGTGATGCACCAAACAAGTTTTATCTACTCATACTCACACTTTGAAGCATAAGAACACATACATACACTTTATCTGATGAAAGGACCAAACTGAAGGGAGCTTAACAGGGAGGCTTTAATGGAAACACATAAAAAATGAACTTACCATAGGCACTGTAGGAAAAGCACACTATATGGTAACCTTCTTCTGCCTCTATGTTCCAGATACAGCTCTTCTTGTTACCTACAGGAATGGAACTTTGTCTATACCAGGTGTATTGGTATCAAGCCTATGAAAGCATTAAGAAGCAATGACTGAATAAAAGACTAACACTCAGACACACTCAGAGATATATCCAACCAGAATAGAGGTAAAAAATGTGTATTCTATTGATTCCAGGTGAAAATTGGTAGGGCTTTGCCTTACAATATGAGATATATCCCTTCTAAAAATGAGAATTTTACAATATATAGGGGAAGAAAAGGCCTTTTGGCACCCTTTTACAAGCAACCCATGTGCATTCTGAGCATTGGGAAGAGGAAGCCACTTGATAGATAATATTGTGTCGGCTCCCATTTTAACTTTAGGAGTTTAAGATATATTAAATGTCATATGTGAAATTATGGGTCATGCCATTTGTCTATAAATAAGACCGCTCCTTTAAGACATTCACATGGTTTGTCTACTCATCAATGCAAAGTGAAGAAAAATGGGTCACACCATTCACTGTTTGTGCCCCTTGATGATCACTTGGCAAATACTGTGTCAACCACTAGAGTAACTCCTTAATTCGACACCTTCTTTTTCCACTTAGACTATTTTATCCATTTTTGCACTTCGCTCTTTTGCCTCTTCTTGGCTTTGTCTTTTCTAGTTCCTTCATCCTTTGGGAGCTATCTTTTGCTAATTCTTTGGCTCTTTGGGCTCCCTTCTTGGTGGTTTCTTCCTTTTAGATTTAAGCCTTTGAATTCCTTTAGGGTCACGCCTTTCATTTAAAAATCAACAACTATTTCCTTGCCATCAAGTTGACATTCATGTGCCCATCGCCATTTGGTCAATTCCTTTAGCCTTTTCTTTGTTCAAGTCTCTGTCATTGAACCTTCTGGTTGAACCTGAACCATTTTTTAGAGTTTAATGGTTCAATGGTTCAACACTTTGTGTTCTGCAAGGAGTCACATCCATTTAATTCCCTTATGGATTTAATATATCATTAAACCTATTGGTAGAACCAACTACTTGAACAAACCACTTAAACCAATTGCTTGAACCAACTGCTTAAACTAATTGCTTGAACTAATCGCTTGAACCAATCACTTAAACCAACCGCTTGAACCAACAATGGTTCAAAAGTTTAATGGCTCAACGGTTTAATATTTCTAAGTTCAAAGTGATTGAACCAAGCAATTGAACTAAGTGATTGAACCAATCACTTGAACCAATAATGGTTCAACAATTCAATAATTCAATGGTTCAATATTTCCAAGTTCAAAGCGATTGAACCAAGTGATGGTTCAAAGTTAAAGTTCAAAGTTCATGTTGTTGAATTGGTTCATCCTCTTGCTGAAAGACTTGTGCAAACCAAAAATTAAATTGGCTCAGAGCAGTAGGGGAAGAAGGATACTAATTTTTTCCTTGCAGGGCCAAAAAGGTCAACAAAATGGCAATTCCCAGGGGAAGCATGCTTGCTATAATTAGAAACTAGTAGCCTCAAATTCCATTGGGCACGGAGTCAAGATGCAGCTTTGAAAGAATCAGTAATAGCCTTGTGATATCCAAGAATCAATCATAGATTTTTTGGCCCGCAAAAGAAAATAACAACACACACAATACTAAGAAAACTACTAACATGTGTAGAAGCACTTAGGGAAAATAGGGAAAAATAAGGAAAATATATACATGATGGGAGAAGAGCTTAGTGATAATTCTTAAGATGTATCCCATTTATTGGGATATACAGTCCTTCACCATCCAATCTAGAGAGCTAGAATGCATTATGTTTTTTGCATTGAGTGATGACGTATGGACTACTCCATAGGGCATCAAACTTCGTGTGCTTTCTAACCTTTTTATGAAGATCTCTTTTCAAAGTATTTATTTGTCTATTGTGGACAGCTGGTCATAGAAGCCATAGCTTGGTCGCTTGTCTCTTGAAGCTCCATCAGCTTGCATAGCCTAACCTCCATGTTATTGCCTTCTTCTAACTGCAGCTGGTGATCAAGGTCCAAGGTTGGCAACTCAAGTGAAATAGGAAGCCTAGCTTCTCTTCTATACATGAGCGTGTATGGTGAATTACCAATTTCTCTCTTTGGGTTAACCCTATCTACCCATAGAGCTATTTTCAACTTGACATGCTAAGTCCTCTGATTCTCTTCCATTGCCCTCTTGATAATCCTGATCAGATTCTTATTGGTAGACTCAGCCAACCCATTCCCCTGTGGGTAGTAGTTTGATGAAGTGCTAAGATAGATACCATATCTCAACACCCATTCACTTGTTTTAGTTCGCAAAAAATCTAAAGCATTATCTAAGATGATGGTAGTTGGAACCCCAAACCTTGCCACCAAGTCCTCATAAAAATCTAGGACTGCACTTTCATTGGCTTCCTTCAAAGCAATAGCATCTACCCATCTTATGAAGTAGTCTATGGCAGTCAGGACCCACTTGTGTCCAGTGTTGGAGGGAGGGTTAATCATCCCTATAAAGTCAAGGCCCCATTGCATGAATGGTTGCTCCACTTGAATAGGCTATAAAGGCATGGCAACCAGATGTTGCTTCCCATCAAAGAGCACACACTTTTGGCACTTTCATACCTAAGCATGGGTGTCTCTGAATAGAGTATGCCATAAGTAACTATCTCTCATTATTTTTGCAGTTGTAGGCCTAGGAGTAAAGTGACCACCAGCTGGCCCATCATGGAACTCAAATAGCACCCTGTCAGCCTGACTTGGGTCTATGCACCTTAAAATCAGTCCTGAGAGATCCCTTCTGAACAGCACTCCATCAATCAGGACATAAGGGAGAGATTGGAGTCTAAAATATCTCTTCTTGGTCTTATCAAGGCCCTACAGGCACTCATTAATGAGAAGGATACACCTCAAGTTTGATGTTCAATCCTTCATAACAGTTGGTTTTTCTATTGTAGTTACATCATGAATTAGCAAATTATCCTCCTTTTGTTGTCTAAAGTCTAAAACAAGGTGTTCACATAGGCCTCTCCATCTTACCAACTTAGTGATCTTGATATCTATGCCGTATTCCATTACCTTAGTGATCCACCCCGCTCTCTTTTCATTCAGGTCACGGTTGGTCAAGAAATCCTTGATGCCAGGATGTGGAACCATGAGGTGAATTCTGCTATTAGATAACATATACCTAAATTTCTTTAGACTTTGTATGATTGCAAGGAATTGCTTCTCCACATATGTATACCTGACCTCAAAACCCTCTAGGCCTTGGCTAAAAAATGCAAGTGGTTGCTCAAGGTTATCACCATTCACTTGGGTAAGCATGGCAGAGATTACCTCTTCATTTATGAAGGTGTAGAGGTTGAAACTCTTGGTGAAGTTAGGATTAAACAAGGTAGGAGCCTGGGTGATAGCCTACTTGATCTCTTCAAATCTATAACTCTGTTGCACTGTCCATAGGAACTTCTCATCTTTCTTCAGCATAGAGGTCAATGGCTTGACTACTTTCACAAAATTTGGAATAAATCTCTAGATGAAATTTATTTTGCCAAAGAAGCTCTATAGGCCCTTCTTGTGTTTAGGTAAAGACAGCTCCAGGATGGAGTGAACTCTCTCTGGATCAATGGTCAAGCCTTCCTTGGAAACAATGTGGCCAAGGAGTTTACCCTCATGGACAACGAACACACATTTTTTTGGGTTGAGAGAGATACCGAACTCTCTACACCTCTCAAAGATTTGTTTGAGGTGTTTCATGTGTTGGCCCACCTCCTTAGAGAATATTGTCACATCATCAAGATACACCAGCATAGTGTTATTTATTAGGCCTCAAAAGGCCATGTCCATGGCTTGTTGAAAGGTGGCACCATCATTGGATAGTCTGAATGGCATTTTCTTATAAGCAAACATCCCCCATTTGGTAGTGAAGGTTGTCTTGTACTGGTCACACTCTTGCACCAAAATTTGATTATATCTTGAATACCCATCCAGGAGGGAGAAATGCTCCCTACCTATCACCATTTTAAGGATCTATTCCATGCTTGGGAGAGGCTAATGGTCTTTCAAAGAGACTCTATGGAGGTCTCTAAAATCTATGCATAGTCTGATCTCCCCATTCTTTTTCCAGACAAGAACAAGATTGGCCAACCAAGAGGAGTGTTTGATGGGAAATATTACTCTGGATTCAATCAACTTGGTGAGTTCCTTTCGCATGAGAGGTTCAATCTTTGGGTTGACAAGCCTTTGCTTCTACTTGATCAGCTTGTCACCTTCCTCTAGTTCAATGGTATGTTGGGCCAAACTTGGGTCAAAACCCTTCAAATCACTATATTCCCAAGTGAAGACATCAGCAAACTCTTGGCACAAAAAGGTGAAGGCCTACCTTTCATGGTCTATGCACACTTTCCCAAGTGCAAGTAGCTTATCTTTGAATATTTCAACCTTCTCATAGATCTCCTCCTTAGTTGTGATGCTTGCCTTATCACTTTTCAACTACTCATCTTCGTTGAAGATACTCTCAAGAGTGACCAAGCCTTTAGGAAGTTTATTGTTCTTCAGCTGAACCATTTGGTTGCCATATTGATGTTGTAGCTTAACCTAGTTTTTAGCAACAAACTCAGATTCTTCTTACAAGAAGAGTGTTATTTGCTAGTCACTGTCAAACACCTGCTAGTTAGTGATGTTGTCAGGTACAGAGGGCCAGATTACTACCTTTAAGTGGTGTGAACTACAGTCTCAGCCTATTTCCCTAAGGATATCAAACTAGGCACCAACTGCTACCAACTTATCTACTTACTTGTTATGTTCTCTAGGAATGGAGGTAACATTGAAAGCAAAGAAATTCTCTACTAAGTCCCACACCTTTTGTTTGAAGACTTAAGCAAAGAATTCTTTGTCAGATTTTGGCTCCTTACCTAATTCACAATTATCTCACTGTCACCAAAAACCTGTAGCTCTTTGATTCCTCTTTTCCTCACCCACTTCAAACCATGTATGAGGGATTTTTACTTCATGACATTGCTTGTGCAAGAAAATTGAAACTTGAAAGCCGAAAAGTGTTTCTCCTTTAAAGGAGAATCTAGCACCACTCCACCACCAGCTCCCAACTTACTTCTTGAGCCATCAAAGAAAAGCTCCCATAAACCTGAGCTTTCTTGACTTACTTTCATCAAATTTGGTACAAAAGTACCCTCTTAGTGCATGCAATAAATCCCAAGGCCTGCCTCTTCTATAAACTTGTAAGGATCATGCTCGAAGTTGTCACTTCCCCATTCATCTAAGAGCAGGTCAGCAACTCCTTCAAGTGCAGAGGATGGAGATTGATCCACTTAGAATTCTTCCTAGTCAATAATGGCATAGTTGATATTTTCCACTTTGAGTGAGTATGGTTCTAGATGATCTCTATGGAGTGGCTCTAATTCAATCTTAACCTTAGTCTCATACTTGGTTCTAAAAACCAGATAAGACCAATTTGCTGCTAGGTAACCACCTATCTTGGATGTGAAATCCCTAGTCAAGCAAATAGCAAAGTAAGGAGGGACATCTGCCACTACCACATCATGAGGAAATGAGAAGGTCCGGTAGGTGTTTAGCATCAAGCTCAAACCCTTTACCACTCCAACTATCTTTGCTGGTATTCCATCCAGCTGTAAGACTCCCTTAGTCATTTCTTCATATTTTAGCCCCAGCTTATCAGCTATGCATTTGGGCATTACTGAGGTGCTTGCTCCACTATCAATGATGAAGTTATGCACCAAGAAATATCCTATGACTAAGGATAAATAAAAAGGGGGAACCTTTTCCTCTTTCTTAACTTGGCCTGATGTGGAAGGTTGCCCATTCATCATCAGAACATTGTTGACTTTTATTGGGATAGTTTGTTCATTCAGCTCATGCAATTTTTTTTGTAGCATGTCCTTTTGTCCTGGTATTGATAATGAATCCCACAAGGAGATGTTCATGTGCAACTTCTTCATTTGGTCTACCACATTGATTCTAGGGTTGCCTTCTTTCAAATTTTATTTGGGATTACTTACAACCTAATGCGCAGGTCGAGGAGCTGAAGGTGCAACTAGAGGTCTGAAATTTGGAACCTTTTGGTTTACATGTGATGAAGAAGATGGTGTTGACATTTGAGAAACTATTTGAGCAATTGTTTGAGCTTCTTCCATTTCTCTCCTTTTGGACCTTGTGTTGGCCGCGACATAGTCACCCTAATTGTCTGCACTACCCATGTAATTGATTGCATAGAACTCACCCTCCAGGTGATTCACGAGAGTAAAATTAGGCTGAATCTAACTGTTGTCCATGCTGGGTTGCACTAAAGCCTCAAATCTTAGGAATTGGGCAGCTACTTGATTATCTTGTACATTTGTGTAGTAACTCAGCATTTCATTCATATAAATAGCCTGATCTTGACCATATCCAATGGTTGAGAAACTGGGTTGTTCCTGTACCAGATTGTTTTGAGCAGGTGCTAGAGCCTTAGATGATGAAGGGGTGTCTGGATTATAGCCTTGAAAAGGTCTAGCCTGTGTAAACTGACTCTGCCCTTGATTGTAATTCTGGAAAGGGGGTTTATTTGCTTGCACATACTACTGATATCCTTGATTTGGTTGATTGCCTTGAGCTTGTTGCTTTATAAGAGCCACTAGTTTATTTGTTACACTTTGTAATAGGCTTTTGACTTCATGGAAGTCATTGGATGAAGTAGCAACCAACTTTTATATGCCAAGCAGAAGAGCCAAGGTGGGTGCAGTAGTCTGGATTGGAGGTAGAAATTCAGGAAAGAGTGGCATATGAGGCCTAAGGGCTATCTTTCTAACTTGCACTAGGCAATTCTCAGCCGTTATAGCTATGTCATAGGCAGTAGGTAGCACATGTCCTCTGATGAACTACATCATAACAGAAATATCATTATTCAACACTTTCAAATAATAGAGGAAAGCATAGCTTGGATTTAGCTTTACCAGAATGGGGATTCTATCCCAAGTCTTCTAAAAACAAGTATTAAAATCTTGCATGAACTTGTGTGGAGCTCTTTTCATAGTGATCGGCTGCTCGGCAAGTGAGAGGTGGTCGCTCTTCTCCCCAAATTAGTTCATTAAAAGGGTGCCTAATTCATTCTAAGAATCGACTGAATTCATGGGCAAAGTCCCATACATGTCCAGAACCTTGCCTTTGAAAGACAATGCCAGCAATCTGATTGTAATATTTTCCTCAGTGACATTGTGAATATTGTAGAGGTTAGCAATATTTTTGATGTGTTTGATAGCAGTAATGGGCCCTTCTCCATTAAAGGGAGGCACACTTTCAAGGACTGATCCTAGAATTGGGTCATAATGCAATAGATTCAAAGGACTCTGACCATGAAAGGCCATAAAAGGTAAAGCCATGGCTATGATAGGATTCAATCAGGGCCTTCATGCATGGGTGTATCTTATAGCAAGTTTGGGAAGGTGATTTATTGAATAAGGATGAATTTTTCCAAACCTCAGTCACTTTTCTAAGTTTAAAGGAAATTCCACATATTCAAAATGACACCCTTAACAGTAGAACGCATGGTGATTTTAGGCATAGAAGATCAGATTGGTCTTTGATCAGAGACTGATGTTCCTACCAATGGAGTCACCAGATGCTAAAAATGGTTTATTTTGCTATAGCAGGACCAACATCAATCTTGGAACTTTTTTGAGTGTTAAAACATAGTCCCATTGGGTGTGCCAAAAACTATTGACGTAGTGGATTGCACCCTTGTTAGGAGGATGATCTCCTGTCTTCCAAGAATCACAATGGAAACTCCTCGCTTGCTTGTGGGTCTAGAAAAACTGAGAGGAGAGTCTCTAGATAAGTGATAGCTCCCTTTGATGCATCTGAGTTATTCCAGTAAGTTATTAATACATACATTATATATATATATATATATATATATATATATATATATATATATATATATATAATGGGGGTGAGAAGAGAGAAGGATTACTAAAAAATAGAACCTAACCTAAGAGGGTGATGCACCAAACAAGTTTGATCTACTCATACTCACACTCTGAACCATAAGAACACATACATACACTTTATCTGATGAAAGGGCTAGACTGAAGGGAGCTTAACAGGGAGGCTTTAATGGAAACACACAAAAAATGAACTTACCATAGGCATTTTAGGAAAAGCACACTATCTAGTAACCTTCTTCTGCCTCTGCACTCTAGATACAACTTTTCTTCTTACCTACAGGAATGGCACTTTGTCTATACCAGGTGTATTGGTATCAAGCCTGTGAAAGCATTAGGAAGCAATGACTGAACACAAGACTAACACTCAGACACACTCAGAGATATATCTAACCAGAATAGAGGTAAAAAATATGTATTTTATTGATTACAGGTGAAAATTGGCAGGGCTTTGCCTTAAAATATGATATATATCCCTTCTCAAAATGAGAAGTTTACAATATATAGGGGAAGAAAATGCCTTTTGGCACCCTTTTAAAAGTGGCCCATGTTCATTCCAAGCATTGGGAAGAGGAAGCCGCTCGATAGATAATGTTGTGTCAGCTCCTATTTTGACTTTAGGCATTTAAGATATATTAAATGTCATATGTGAAATTATGGGCCACGTCATTTATCTGTAAACAAGACTGGTCCTTCAAGGCATTCACGTGGTTTGTCTGCTTATCAATGCAAAGTGAAGAAAAATGGGTCACACCATTCACTATTTGTACCCCTTGATGATCACTTGGCAAATACTATGTCAACCACTGGAGCAACTCCTTAAGTCAACACCTTCCTTTGCCACTTGGACTATTTTGTCCATTTCTACACTTGGCTCTTTTGCCTCTTCCTGGCTTTGTCTTTTCTAGCTCCTTTGTCCTTCAGGGGCTATCTTCTGCTAATTCTTTGGCTCTTTGGGCTCCCTTCTCGGTGGTTTCTTCCTTTTGGCTTTAAGCCTTTGAATTCCTTCAGGCTCACACCTTTCATTTAAAAATCAATGGCTATTTCCTTGCCATAAAGTTGACATTCATGTGCCCATCGCCATTTGGTCAATTCCTTCGGCCTTTTCTTTGTTTGGGTCTCTGTCATTAAACCTTTTGGTTAAACCTAAACCATTTTTTGGAGTTCAACGGTTCAATGGTTCAACACTTTGTGTTCTACAAGGAGTCGTGTCCATTCAATTCCCTTGTGGATTTAATGTATCATTGAACCTAATAGTAGAACCAACTGCTTGAACCAACAATGGTTCAACAGTTCAACAGTTCAATGGTTCAATATTTCCAAGTTCAAAGTGATTGAACCAAGTGATTAAACCAAGCAATTAAACCAATTGCTTGAACCAACAATGGTTCAACAGTTTAACAGTTTAACGGTTCAATATTTCCAAGTTCAAAGCGATTGAACCAAGTGATTGAACCAAGCAATTAAACCAAGAGATTGAACCAAGCGATGGTTCAAAGTTCAAGTTCAAAGTTCATGTTGTTGAACTAGTTCATCCTCTTGTAGAAATACTTGTGCAAACCAAAAATTAAACTGGCTCAGAATAGCAGGGGAAGAAGGAGACCAATTTTTGCCCTACAGGGCTAAAAAGGTCAACAAATATCATATCTCTCCTTCCTATTAGAGGTTGATCCAAAAAAGCCTCTTCCATGTGGATATGATTAGAATGCATTTTTTGATGTTCATAGGGTACCAGGCTACACAAAAAAATAGATGCATCAATTTGAAACACAATATACAAGACTTGATAGATGGCAACCTTATTGATCTTGGCACTCTAATTGAACCTCCTCAGGTAAAGCAAACATAGGACAAATCATTGAAACTTTTCTTAGATTCTTTCCCAAAACATTCTAAACAAGAAATAAGGAACACATCAGGTGTTCACCATGCATATCATGCACACCCTCCACCATCCACATACTAAGCACCTTTAGTTGAGTCACATCCTTTGAGCAACATGATCAGTGTGTATAATTTTAGAGTTTCAACTAGATCTTCCATCTTATTCTCAGAGTAGGAGATAGTTGAGGATGATTTAAATTACCATGAACTCTTTATCAAAGCTTACATTAATCATCATCTCATTCATAGTTTTCTCATAGACAATGGATCTAGTGTGAACATGTGTACTATGACATTACTATAGCATTTAGGATATTCAAAGTAGGATATTACCCTGACAGATATAGTTACTAGTGGATTCAGTGGGCACATACAGAGTTCATTGGGTGAGATTGTACTTCCTCCATAGGTTGGTCCCACACATGTGGCCATACCTTTTACTATCATTCCCAATGCAAGAGTCTTCAATATGTTACTTGATTGACCATGGATTTAGAAACTTCATGTAGTACCTTCTACAGTTTATAGATGCATGAAATTAATTCATAATAATCAGGTTATTATAGTTGGTAGAGTTATGTATGAGTTACCACTCCCCACTTCAGAGCCATCTAATACCTTACAACCACTAGTTTTAGCCCCTCCACTATTTTTAGCTTCTCCACCAATTACATTTCTTCCTCCAATTTAGATCTAGACATAGTCAAGGCCTCCCTCGCCAACATAGAGAGTTCATGTACTTCATCAGATAATTTTAAGATTCTAGACAGTTTTTAGCTACAGTATTCACACCCAAGGTAGTATCATTGAGGTATGATGCCTATACACATAGAGCACACTTTTAGAGAGATTTTTATACTACCAGATGGGTCCCTAATATCCCAATAGTTACATCCACTTCTCAGAATTACAGGTTGACCCCACAATTAGTTTCCACTACAAAGATTTCAGAGGATTTACAACATACACAGCTTTTAGAGTCACAGTCTTAGACCTTCCATCATGCTTCAAGATCATGCTTGATCCCTCTCCTATATATAGGACACCATGATATGGAGTTTCTCATGAGACTCATCGATTAGTATCATTTCTTCTTAGTCTTAATTGTACATATCTTCTTTTCAATTTCTTGTACATAGTCTCCTTATGATTGATTGAACATAGCTTATTTCAAAAATACCGAAAATAATATAACATTTCAAAAATATAAAAACATTTATATAATTCAAAACATTAAAAATATTTCAATTGTATGCATCATCCATGTTTTACATTTCTACTACCATGCTACACTTACAGTTTATTATTTTATGCTATTGTTTGTCAATTTATCTAGATTACCATGCTTCATTTGATCTTCTTTGAGAGTGTGTAGTGACACCCATATTATTGATTACATCACTCTACCCATTGATAGGGCATCCTAATTCTACATTAGAGACACACATCGATATATCTACCCATCGGGGGCATCTTCTACATGACTACACCATCTAGGTTATGTCGTTCCTACAGCACACACTCTAGTTATCATGTTGATGTACATCAATTACAATATTACATAGATTATTCTATCAACACTCAATAATATATAGAATTTTTATATTTATTAGCATCTACATAGCCTTTTACTACATGTTTTTCATACTTTCACTTCTTACTTTGACTAGTTAGATGTGATTGTATTTACAACATTTACATGTCTTCCTTTCTTGATTTGTGTACTAGATGTGATTGCATTTCTCAGTTCATGTTTTGTCTCTTATGTGTGTCTTAGGACATTTGCCAATGTCCTTTGCTTTTATTCTTGTGTGTGCCTTAGGACATTTTTCAATGTCTTTTGCCTTTAATATTATATGTGTTTGTGGCCTTCGTGCCAACCTTACTTATTTTCAATTGTATGTGTATGTGGGAATTTGAATATACCTTGTATGTTTGATTTCTAATTTGAGTGGCATGTGTCCATGTCCCTTATGTGTTTGGCCCCTTGGCCTCTTTTGTATTCTTCTTGTTTCTTGCCTTGTGTGCTTATTTATTTTCTTGCTTCTCATTGTTTTCAAATGCCATTATCCACATCATGCATTATCTTGATTTCTTGGATTTCATGATGGACATCATGATCCATCTCTCCTTGACAACTAACCACTAACAACCAAAAAATAACATTTTCTTATTTTAATTTAGTATACTACACATGTTATTACATTGTTACATCTATCTAGGCATACTCTTGTTGATCTAACAATCTCCAATAAAAAACTATGATATATCTTGAGACATCTTTTTGACTATAATTGCTATATCATATAGTTTGTAGCATAACACACTTGTAAGGATATTTCTTCTAAGGGTAGTCACTATAGGGTCTTCATTCTTACCCTCAGAAGAGGGAGCAACAAATAGGGGTTTTTTCATAGAGATCATAGCCTTCTACAGGTCAAAAAAAAGTTTTAAGAACACTCAGAATAGCAACCAGAACCCAAACTAGGTAGAATAGACCAGAAACATAGTGATGAATATAGAACAATAATTAGAAATAGAAAAGGATAAGAGTACCATACTTGGACTACAACATTGGATAGAAAATTGTCCTATTTTTGGTGCTTCTATCCAAACAACATAAAACCCATATTTTCTAGAAATATGTGGAAAAGTAAGTCCAGTTATAGTTTTATCAGCAATAGTTCAGTTCAAATTGGGTAGTTTTAGGATAGTTTTTTTAAAAGAATCTAGATATAAGGGGCATCATGCATACTATGATGGCTCTCACTTCCAATTTTAGATTGGACAGTTAGTATAAATTTTAGATCAAAATTCATATTACGGACACTAGTGACTGGGGGAAATGTGTGTGACACATTTTCCTTCTTTTATTTTTAGTTCATTAAATGATCCAGGTATTCTCAATAGTTGTGTGCCTTATTCCATCTACAAGTGGTTGGCATCATTTTGAATTGGCTTTCATATAAGCCTAGTTCTCAATTTTGGAGTGGCTTTCAGACAAGCCTAATCTCCACCTTTTGGAGTGGCTAAGATTGGCCTAGTTCTCAATACACATTTAGCTATCCATGCCACATTATCATATTACAAAGCATTAATGGGATTCAAATCCATCTCATATGACATAGATTCATACTAGTATCAGTTCATAGCTTAACTTAGTGGGAAATGATGGAGCCAAAGGACTAGTTAGCCTTTTTATTCTTGAGCCACCTACTCAGAGGAAATGGACACATAGTCCAAATTTTGATTACCACATGCATGATCACATAGCTTCACATAGTGGGTGATGATGGATCCAAAGGGCCAGCCTTTATATTCTTGAGCCACCCTTAAAGAATTGAGCACTCAGCTCCATTTATGATATTAGTCTTGGTACAACACATACCCAACATCACTCAACATCATAAAAGGTTTTGTATTGATTCGCATACCCAGTGACGTGTATTCATTCATTTATCTTCCTCTCTCTTTTAGTTAGCTTTTGTACATTCTTATTATTAGACATAGTGTGTCTAGTAAAAACTAATCTACTATTTATTTTCTCTTGCATATTTTCACTTCATGATGTGCTCTCTCTATATACACTCAGCATCACACAACTTCATAAACTCTACCCTTGCAGTTAAGTTCAGGTATGCTTTCTACTTTTCCTTTATCCTAGTACTTCACTTTGTTGTATCACTAGAATAAAGGGGGGTAAATGTAGTCATATAAAATTTCCAAATTAGTAGTTTGAGTGTGGCTTGTGATACCTTATCCATAGGTACTTCTTGCATGCTCTTGTGAACCTTTTAGACACCTTTTTCTCATTTCTAGTCATCTGTAGCCCTCCAAATGGTCATTCTAGCTCAGTCAGACTCTATTTCCTAGGTCAATCATATCCCCTTAGGTCATGAGCCTATAGGATAGGAGCACCATACCTAGACTATAGCACTAGACTCTAGGTTGTCTTATTTTTGGTTTTCTTGTCCCTTTGTAATTTGAACCCAAATTATCATTTTCATCTGATTCCTATTCTTCATTATGTCAACCTAGTGTGAATACATCTAACCCATGACCAATAGATTCCTATAAAAATCCCATTTAAAGTTCATTTACAAGGGAGGTGACAAATCTTACAAAACAAACAATAATACAAACAAACCACCAAGGCAAATTTACATATTCTTTGCATACAATCACCTAACACATCTATAAACAAATTCAAACTCTCACATCAGTCCCTAGCCACCTCAACCACTCTCAATTTGGTATTTTTGTATCTGCATCACACTATTACACAAAGCAAATCAAGTGGGAGAACTACATATGGCTTAATCCCTCTTTAGAGTATTGGTATGTAGGCAGTGTGCCCACACAAGGGGTGTGGATCACACATTCGGTGTATCTTACACACACTAACCCCCTTATCAAGTGATTCAAATATCATTTATCAAGCATGATGGAGGGTTAGGGTTTGAAGTTTAGAATAACTCTAAAATGAGTTTTGTAGACATTTAGCACTTGAAATTCATAGGCAGACTCACATAGGAATAGCATAAAGAACCTAGAAAAATTAGGTCTCTATGAGTAGTTTGGAAAATAGCGGTAGAAGAGGACAATAACATCGGACCCTGAAGTGTCTTGTTTTTGGCAGTCCTATCCTTTCACCAAATGAAATCCAAATTTTGATTTATGACAATATCTCAATCCTACACAGCCAGTTTCAAACCTTGCAACAACCATTTCAACCTGTTTTAAGCTAAGTTATATTTATCCTAATTTATTACTATTTTTAAAAAGTTAAAAAAGATAGATAAATTATACAAATTAGGACTGTAATTATTGGAATATTATTTATTAATTTATTAATCTAGACCCTTTAACTAAAATAGGAACAAAACTCCATTATTTCCAAAATAGTTAAATCACTAGTATACATTTTTATGTCAGAGGCATTATATTGGCATGGAGCTTTCAAATGAATATATTATGTATATCCACCTCAATTTGCTCACCTATTCCATCTCATTTAATTTCATCTAACTTGTCTTACTCATTCTCCTAGTCATTTATCTAATAAATCTCCTATATTTCCCTTATTTTTATCAACCTTATCCTCATCCCACATCAATTACTCATATCGTTAATTCTTCATTATCTCATGTCATTTGTCCTTAATTTTATCTCATTCATTATTTGTAAATTCACATCCTACGTAACTACCACCTACCTCCATTATCTCATACAAATCATGTCTTAAACTTGTCTAATCTCATCCCAATCACACTTAAATGTTTCGAGGAGATTCTAAAGTGTTACAACTCTAGAATCCTCCATCACCTTCCCATCTTCTAGAGATTTCTTCTCTAAAATCCTCCAAGGAATTTTATGTTCCTTGGAAATTCATCTCCTCCATTTATATAAACAAACTTTCTTCCATGGTTCACCCAAGGGATTTGAAGATCACAACTATGCTATCAACTTTCTAAATGGATCAAACTTTACAACATTCCTCTGATCTTGAGAAAAGTTGAGCACATCAATTTGTTGATCAACTAAGATAAATCCTATGTAAAATTGGATAAAACTTCTTTGGAGAAAATATTCATGAGAGATTTCACTATAGTCAACCTCTCCAAGCCTCTTTGATACTTGGTAAAGATTGGTTCAACTCAAGGGTCTTGGATCTAATACCTCAACTTTGAGGGTCTTCCATTTATATGCTTCAGGTGTAATCAAATTGGGCATCAAGTGGCAAGTTTTTCTCATAAGAATGCTCAGATTTTTGCCCCTTGTGCTTGGTTGATCTAGAGGAAGAAAAGTAGAGATTTAGATCTTGAGTTCATTTGGCATAATCATGGCATTTTTATCACCTTTCAAGTGGTCCTACTCATTGCTAGATGAGGAACCCTCCCACTAGTAAGGAGGATGGGTTAAGGGTGGATGCAGCTCAAGAGGAGCCTCTTCCTCCTTCATTGGTCCTAATAGCGATCACCCCTCATCCCTCTTTAGAGAAACTCAAGATGATTGTGGACTCTATGATTAAAAAGGAGCATGGGACAGAGGTAAAAAGACTGAGGATGGATGCCTAAGAAATGGTTAGGGATGGGACCCAATGGACCATGGATGGCCTTCTCTCCTACTAAGGTAGAAGTTTGATTTTGATCAATGGTCAAAAATTGAATTCTCTTGGTTGTGTTTTTTATACTCTATCTCTTCGTGTATGTTGTTATTTTGTATTTTGCTCACTCTCTGAGTTTTGGCTGAAGCTAGCTGGTTTACTGAATTTTGGTAGATTTCTTGTTGATGTCTTTTGTATTTATTTTTTAGTGGTAGGCTTGGCCTCATGGTACTTAGTCTTTTTTTGAGATGTGAATTTATTTGGGTGGTATCTCGTCCTTCTAAATGTTTTCGTATTGGGTTGTGGATCCCCATCAAAACCCTCCTTTAACCCATATAAAAAGACTTGCCAAATTAGTCCATTATCAAGTTAATCATCATCTATTTATATGTTGTATATACTTTGAGTCTATACAAGGCAATCCAACAAACATTAAGCAATCTACTTTGTCAATGGGGCACATCCTTTTTTTTATATGCATGAAGGCGTTATATAGAATCATTGAATTACATAAAATGTCGATATCTTTTCCCATATTTTAGAAATAAACATACAGTGGATTTACAATATTGAGTAAACATACACCTAAATCAATTATTTCCTTTGACATAGCAGCCATAAGTAAGGGGCATCCACATCATCAAAATCACCCAGGCCACGATCCTAGGCTTAATTGCTTGACTCGTTGTTTTAGGTAACTAGAAAGATTTTCACCTTTGTGGATAGATATAAGCAACCATCATCATAACTAATCAAAATACAAACCTTTTGATACATCTTAGAATTTTAGAGATAGGTTGCATGTAAGAATGAAGTAACAATGTTTTATTTCATTTGTGTTTTGCATTTAATCCATCTTCCTTGCCCAATTAGAAGTATGTGTAGATTTGAGATGGTTGCATATTAATATACCTTGCATCTTGTTTCCATTCCAATTTTATGTATATGCATATTAATATACCTTTCATTTTATCTCCATTCCAATTCTTTGTATATACATTAATGCTTCCATTCCAATTCTATGTATATACATTAAGATGTTGATTATATATTGTCTCCAAGATGAAGATCATGTGGCCTTAATCCATGGATCATTTGAGTATATCATCATGATAAATACTTGGTGGGTGTGCAACAACAAATAAGAATTAACTCATTGATGGGGCATGCATTTAATTGGAAGATTTAAAATCAAACTGTGTAACATCTATCAAACTGCCTATGCCATGATGAGAGTTTTGGAATGAATGCAGAATAGGTGTCTATAGGGATCATTTTGAATGCTCAAGAAAAAATTGAGCATGTAATTAAATATTTATTTCTTATAAATTTATTATAATAAGATATTTCTATAATTTATGCAAGTTTTTTTTTGGAAAATTATATTAGAATTTTAATAAGAAATCTAATTTTTCACAATTTATATAATTTTTTTAAAAAGAACTGTGTAAAAAAATTTATGATCAATATTTACATCATAATAAATAAATCATTACCAAGAAGAGAATATACTATTTTTGTTGTGTTAAAGTTAAAATGGGGGGGTGGGGCGGTGGATGGGCAGCCAATGAATATTTTTCTATTATAAAAATCTATCAAAAACTTATAAAATTGACATAATAAAACCATTCAGGTGTAATAAATATAATCAATACATTTAACTATAGTGAATACATTTCATAAACAATGTTTTAACGAACATAGATGATATAGTGAAAATTTTATAAATACAAATTTAACATATGTGGGTTGGATCCTTTTGTGGGAAGTTGTTGATGTGGCCTCCAACCACATAATGGATTCACAAATCCATAATCCTCACATAACACAACTTTCTCATGAATTCAACACATAAATTAAATACATTCTCATTAATTCCCTCCCAAATACAAAAGATTTAAACAAAGCTTATCTCTCATCCCATACATAACTTGGCCAACATGCCAAGGAGGCATCTCAAATTCTTTACACCAATCCTTTCCCCAAATTCACCAAGCCTCTCTTATAAAGCAAAAAATGCAATTATATATATAAATACATGGAAGAATGAGAGAGAAACAAAGAAGCCCACAAATTTTACCTCTTCCACTTGGAAGGAATATTCATCAATAGGAAAAGGTGTTCCACCATGTGATCCACTTTAGTTTGGACCCCTCCAACAAGTGAAATCTTCAAAAGGTGTTCCCCACTCCACATGTGCTTCCAAAAACTTGTGGAATCTCCTTTTGAAATAGATGAAACCCATTAATTTTTCTCCCCACATGGAATTCATCCCACTTTCATAATGGCAATCAAAATCAAGCCCCCACATTGAACTTTTCCCCACTTCACATGGGTGATCAATCTGGAATAGTGGTATTGGTCTCCTGCTTGCACAAGAGTCAAAAAAGGTAAAGAATATCTTTTTGGACAAGAGATCAATTCATAATTATGGAGACCCACTACAAATTTGACCCATATCCATTCATATCAACCCAAAAGAGATGTCATATGTGCCTTGGTGGAGAACTATGCCCCACATGCCAGCTCACTAGGATGAACAGTGTATGCCACATCATTAGTGAATAGTGATAATATGACTAGTGTTTTTCTACCACATCAATTGTTGTGTTGAGTATAGTCAAGTTTCTAAAAGGATATGGAAGACTAATGGCCAAATACAATAGAAGGAATGTAATCTAAAGCAAAATCTTAGCCAACAGCACCTCACTCTTGAAGAGCAACCTCTTGACATATCCTTACAAACTATTGCTGCCCAAACAGAATCTTATATAAGAAAGTGTGAGGTTTATAAGGGCCAATGTGTTCAAATTTAGGCCAATTTATTTTAGATTAAACATGGTGATCGGGGATCTAAATACTTCTTCAATTATTTGCAATACAAATAGCACCATGAACATATTTCAACCAGTCTTACTGAGGATGAAACTGAGACTTCTTCACTTGATTACATTAAGGGTGTCTTTTTTAGCATTATAGCACTCTATTCTAGGAAAAGCACTACTTTGAAGAATATGAATCATTTCTAAAGGAATGGTTGCAACAATGTATTTTGTGAAAGGTAGATCAGGTTACCAACCACCTTATTGAGCAACATCTCACTTTAACTGATCTTGAAACAACCCTTTGGATATAGAATATTGAAAAGGCTCCTAGTTTGGATGGGCTCCTGATTGAATTCCTCTAAGCTATATGGCCTACCCTCAAGATAGAATTGTTTAATATGTATCAAGAGGTGGAGGCCAATGGATCCTTGGGGTCTGTCATTAACCATGGCTTAATCAAATAAATCCCTAAAGTTAGAAACAATAATAACATATGTGGTTGGCACCCCATCACTCTCCTTAATGTATCTTTAAAAATTATTACAAAGGCTATTGCTATGAAACTGAAACCTATAACTCAGGATAATGTTTGACCTGAGCAAACTAGGTTCCTAAAAGGTAGATACATTTTAGACAATCTACTCTATGTAGAAGAAACTGCTCAGTGCATTTAAGATTTTGATCAAGATGCACTATTGGTCAAAATTGACTTTGACAAAGCCTATGATCAGATTTATTGGTGTTTTATTCTTAAGATGCTTAAGTGGTTGGGATTCAGCCCACATTTTAGACATCCCATTCAAATGCTCTTTGTTGAAGCACATGCCCAAGTCATGGTTAATGGCAGCCTCACAACATCCTTTAACCTCAAAAGGTCCATCCATCAAGGTTGTCTAATCGCCCCTTTTTTGTATGTGTTCATTGTTGATGCCCTTAAATATATGCTTCAATCAGCTCCTCAACAAGGTGATTTGAAAGGAATTACTCTTCCACAATGTTCTTATGCTCTAAACTCTCATTTTACTAATGATTCTCTTCTTTTTATGTAAAATACTCAACAAGAAATTACCGATGTGCAGTCTATTCTTGATATATACTATGATTTATCTGGATCCAAGCTGTGTAGCCATAAAGCATAAGTCATTTTCATCAAAAGTGAACCTAGTTTGGCTTGGATTCCCTCAACATGGAATGCCATTCCTATTAAGAATAAATCAAAAATTAAAGTGGAACAATTTCATAGAATCAAAATAACAAAAGCTATGAAAATAGATACATAAACAACAAAAATTAAAATGCATAATAAGAATACAGGATTTAACATAGTTCACCCAATGTGGGCTACATCCACCAAGAAACACTTGCTAAGGTTTTATTACAAGCCAACAAGAGTATAGTCCACTCTCATATCAGTCTTCTCATAATTATAATGTACAAATATTATTTGGAGCTATGCTCAACAAATTCTCTTGAATTTACGTTTGAATTCACATACTTTGTTCACCTTCTCAAGTTTAGCTCTATCAATGTATTGCCTACTATATGTCCATATATAATACATCAACATAACAATTTTGCAAAACAATGGGTACCAAAACCATGGGCCAAGTCAACCCATATCGGTTCCCCATTAAGGGGGTCCAAAAAAAATTTAGATGTTACCGCCTTTGAACCCCGACGAGAATACATAAAGAGTGTATAGTACATTTTAATGTAAAATATTTCAAATACATTTTAATGTGGAAATAGGCTCTACAACATAACAATTCATCATGAGAATATTACACATTACTTGGGTATCTCGTTTGGCATCCACCTCTCCCCTTGAGACATGTGGGATTGGGTGCTTGATAAAATTTTTAAAAAGGTGGATAATTAGTCTTGTAAATTTATGTCCTTAGCAAGCAAGTTGATTGTAAGTAACCACATTTTTTTGGCCAACCATGTTTACTACTCATCTTGTTGGTTTCCCTCAAAATCAGCTTATGACAAACTCATACAACTGGTTTGTGGTTTCCTATGGAATAACAACTCTGGAAAGAAAAGTGTGGCAGCCATCTCAGGGAAGCTATATACTCAGCCTAAATCTACGAGTGGGTCTTGAATTATTGATCCAATACAACAAGGAAAATGTCTTGTTTCCAAATGGGAGGCAACAGCCACCAAAGGTACTAAGACACTGAAGATTCTTGTCAGGGAACGAGTTTAGCATGCATCTCACAAGGGCTCTTGGACCTTCATTCCTTGAGAGCACAAAATTTTAAATGCATCTTACTTTGATATTTCTGCTTCTCTTCTCCTAAGATATAATTGGGAAACTTGGTAGGAAATAACCCTTTTTCTCCAATGGCATCATCAATCCCTTCGATATGGATTGAGTATGCCCAACTCTAGTATTTGGTGGAATCAGATTATTCAGTCTAATAATATTCCCCTTATTGTTTAGCCATAATTCAGTGCCAAATCATTTGAAAAAAAACATTATTAAAATCAAAGATATTTGGAACAAGGACACTGATAGTTGGTTGTCTTTTAACTCACTACGTCATACTTTTGGGCTACCTACAAAAATTAATCTAGTCTATATTTCCCTTATTCAGCTGATTATGCCTGAAGTACTCCTTCAAATTACCATTAACCCTACACACCTTGGATAGATTGGTGATGGCCAAACCAAGGAGCTATAGTCACTACCTTACCAAGATTTTTGTATCATCGTGTTCAACCCCTACTTCCTCTTGTTAATTATTTTAATGCCAATTGCTCTATGTCTTTTTTTAACTCTCAATGGCAACGCTTGGTAAATGCAATTTGGCAATGCCCTAATGAGGCCAAGTGTCAATTATTAGGCTAGCACATTCTATATATGAAACTTATGTTGGTCAAAATTTATCCATGCTCAGACTTGCTACTAGAAAATGTATTTTGATATGCCCTTGAAACTATTCCTCACTTTTTCTAGTACTTCCCATCCTCTTCTCAGCTTTGGTTTGCTCTTTTCTCCTCTATTTTATAACTCTTTCCTAGCATTTTCAATTAAAAAACTACCATGTTAGGCATTTTCTCCCCTATCACCCCCTCCATCATATGGAACACTTGTAGGTTAGTCATCCTCTTTTATATTTGGAAAAATTGTTGTTAACAACTTTACTCTAAGAAATGTTCAGTTTTAGTTATTTAGCAAACTTAGATTATATCCTCTCTCTTTTTTACAGTTGGAATAGTTCAACACTGGAAACCTTGAACTATTTGTTGTGATTGAAAATATTAAGTAAAATCTTAAAACACTAGAAAGGAGATAAATTATCATTGTTTTTGTTTCATTGTTGGTTCATAATTTCAGTGTTTTGGTCTATTTCAGCTTACTTGGGGGTCTAGTTTTTTGGACTATATTTTAGTATAAAGCCTACGTCTCAGTCATACCTTTTGAATGGATATGTCTCCCTTTATTTCTTGAAGCACCGATGCTTTCAAATCCACTCCCAGGATATCCATTCAAAGATGTGCCTCTTCAATATAGTCATTAAGGCTATAATATAGGGTTCAAGGATTGGGGACCTAGTCTAGGTTCCGTTGATTGGGCTCATATTGAGAGGGTCCAAACTCCCATGATTCAATGCCATCATCCAAACTGAGTTTTCCACCCAGCGTCTATGCCTTAAGATTATCTTCTAGTTTATTTTTTACATTCACATACTCAAAACCATAAAGGATTCAGTTTCAAACTGTGTAAAGTATCCATACTTAACCCTATATTTTTCAGAGATGCTTACATCTTTGGGCCTTTATAAACATCAACATCATTGGTATTCTGACACTAGTTTGCTCCTTTGATCTATCGACATATCTATTGAGAGGTTACCTCCTTCTATGGGCTCTTTAAATGCTCTTCCCTGACTTATTCCCTTAAAGGGGGTCATCATTAGATTTTTCAAAGAGGATATCTATAGGCAATACATCCAAGTCATTTGGATCTTTCCTTCTTAATTGCTCAGCCCTAAGCTTGAATTTTACACTGAACATTTCTTGCATGTGGTGGAGGGTGTCATTTGTTGCCTTAACTATCTCTAGTGTCATTAGTCTCATGGTTTAAGGTTTCCCCTCAGCCAAATAGGGTATGCTCACACTAGCTGTAGGTTGAGACTGGTCATCATATTCCACATGGGGATTGGATTTATCATCTTTGGCCCTCCAGGAGATGGATATTGAGAATTATCAAATCTAGGGGAGATACCATTATCTTTACAGAGACTCTCACAACTCTATGTCCACTATATTTTGGTACTTGAATCAATGGTGCTTGACCCTTTTTATTTGGGAGGTTGTCACCCTTCAATGTAGGTCCCTACAGGGAGCCCCTAGATCCCCCTCAAGTTGATCACTTCATTATTTTAGCCCCTCACAGAGGTTGGTAGCATTAAATGCACTTTTGATGCTTTCATTTCACACACTAAGGGGGGTAGGTCACTAAGGTAGTGCTCATCTCTTCACAATACTATTCCTAAGGTATCACAACACACTAGATCTCCGTGATGGGGATATACTCCTATTCGGCATCATGGATTTGCTTCTTCATGACCGTCTCCTTGGATGCAAAGGAAAAAACACATTAATATTTTATTTCTTTCCGTGAGAGCTTCTGTGGCCTTAGATTTTAAGAGGGATTTTAGAGGAAGTGTTTTAATTCCTCGTAGGATTATCCAACCTAGGCCCCTCAACACTAGACATTGCCTAAAGAGCATTATTAAATCCGACATTGGCCCTTCCACAGTGATAGACAATGACACAATTGATTCCTCTATCTCAAGCACAGTTCGAAATATTTGATGATACTAATATTCAGTGTTTTTGACTTTTGAATTTGATCAGTGAATGCTCTTTGGGGGTTCTTACTTCCTCCATATGGCTATATGTATTATTAACCTACTTATATTTTAAAAGGATCCAAAAATACATATATTTAAAACCGTAGGAAATGGGAACCTCCTCTACATCCAAATTTAGCGGTAGGACATTAAAAAATAAAAACTCCGCATACTTCGTTCTACAACATACAAATAAAGCTTAAGAATTGTTTAAAAGACTCTAATTCTTTGGCAGTCACCATCCATCCTCGGCCCCTTTTTTCCGCGAAAGCCTGTGATTTTAGCTTTAGTTTGCAACGTACAGGCTTATCGTCTTTAAACACTTCTGAATCTTATGTGTGCCGCAATGTTTCCATCATTCATAAATTGACAATTAGTTTTGTAAACATGACCGAGCAATGTTACTTCAATCTCGCGATTCTCTTCTGCTATAAGACACAACAGAATTGCACCTTTTAAACTTGCATCTCCTAACTCCACATCCAAAGTTTCTTTTCCGATGGAAAGTTGGGGGATGTCCATTACCCTGACATGTTCAAGACTGTGTTTGATACCATCCTGCCAACATTTCAAAAATCCATTAATCATTATTGAAGATATTTAGTACATGTTGTCTGTTGTACTTGGTTTGAGATTTTAGACTCCCACCATTTTATCAATGTCCTTCGCGTTGACAAGTGTTCCCCAAATGATAGCAGTAGATATGTTTGACTAAAGTTGACTTCCCCGATCCGCCAAGTCCCACAATCCCCACAATTATGGTTTTGGCAGATTCACTCAATTCAGATTGATACAAAATCTCATTTTGGAAATGCTCTGCGGCCTGGTCGAGTCCCACAGGGTGGGCAGCTACATCCAGAGGTTCCGTTATCTTTATGATGGTCAAAGGCTTTGGCATAAGCTCCCTTGCTAATATGGCGAAGATCTCAAGGTTGAATGTCGCAGAAAATGGGAATAATCTTGGTGTCATTACAATCCAGCATCCATAACAGCTCATTCAAACACCATGTAGATTCTGCATATGTAGGAGAGAAAATGGCAATATGAACGGAGGAAATCTATGGTCGACAAATCTGGTTGAAATCGTGTACCATCAGTTGTATAATAACTCGCCTCCACTAATAATTCAGTCCCTTTTATTTTTACCGGATAATTCATAATGCTAATGCTACATGATGTCCAGCCTGGCAGGATAGTAGCAATTATGATTACCTTTTAGGTTGTCAAATATTTTATATCAATATTAGCATTTATTTGTATTATTAATATTTACGTAGTATGTATTTATTGTAATTTTGTATAAAAATTTGTGCCATCAATTAGTTCGAGTCATTTTTTCATATTGGTGGGTTTTAATATCATGTAGTTTTAAAATATGTTGTCATAAAAATTAAGGAATAAAATAATTTTTTGGTGTGTAATTGATTTAAATTGATTAACAAGTTAAATTTTTTTGGGAAATAAAGTTATTTTGAATTAAAAATTACGAAAATACTTCGCATTGTCTCATAGAATTGAAGCATTTAAAAAAAGATGAACGTGGATTATGATTGTTAGTGATCCGATCAACCAATGGATTCCATGTGTTAAATCCAACAATCTTGATGACAAAGCCCTGGTGACAGATTTGGCAATTTGTAGAGCCAATTACAGCATTCCACGTATACCCTACCAATCTCAGTGACATAACGAGAACTAATAAGACGCTATCATGAGTAACATTGTCAGTCTCGACCTTATAAGGCTTGTCATTTGAGGGCCAATGCGAGCAGACCATGTGGTAGTTGACACTGTTGGAGATAAAATGAGAATGCCACATGTCGTGATCATGGGGACCCAACAATAGATTCTCGATGACAGATGTTGTCAAAAAATGGACCAATCCGAAGGCACCACATGTCACACGTTAAACCTAGAGTTGTGAGACACATCAACCTCTTAAATTTTGCATACTTGCCACGCAGCAGACCTACACTTATTTTGGGGTAGCTAGCAACTTCACCACATCAAGGCGTGAAAGTATCATATATGAGCTAGCCTATTACCTTCCCAGTACTACTTAATGCATCAACACAAACAAGAAATGGAAAATTTTAGTAATTTCTACATCAAAGCTCAAAACACATACTTATATGTAATGTCTAATGAATGGCCATACCACATGGCCCAACCACACCTTGAGAATAGGTAAAGTCGTGTGAGGAGTTGGTTGCCCCACTCACCTAAGCTTGGTGATCCGTGCCTAAATGTCAGGGCTATCTGTGCATGAAATTTCCATGAGTGACATCTTTTCATGGTTCGGTGGTTCTGAAGGCTAAGCCGTTGCCCCTTCATCATAGAGGGAAAATACATATAGCTGACAAAATATATACTTATATTAAACAAACTAATAGGCAAGCTTGCATTGCTTTTTGTACACAAACTATTTTTAAATACAACAAATTTTGTCTTAAACCCACCAAAAAAATAGAAATATTTATATTTTTAGATTTTATAGAGTGGGAAGTCGCAGCACCACCCTTCCCCACACTCCACCATTGCCTTATACTTTAGCTCCATCAAGGGTTGGTGTTGACATGCTTTACATTGGAAGATCGTTTACCTAAAATACTGTATACATTAGGAAAATAGATAGATAGTACAAGGAAATGAAACATAATAGATAGTTGAAAATAAAAATGTTCCAATGCTCTTAAAGCTAATGGAGGGCTCCTTTGAAGATGCTCACTTGCCTTTCCTTAGACTTCAAGTTGCACCTAGGCTTCCGAGCTCTCGCCTCCTATTGCACCAAGAACCACACATGCCATCATGTTTGTTTTTCCTACCATTTCTTTTGGTTTACACCACTGCAATATCAAATAAAACACAACTTTACCTGCTATGCTATAAACTTGAAAACACAGTCTTCTCAACTTCCTCTATTTCTATGACTCATGACAATCTACACTAGCTTTGCAACCTCCATTGGCATGGCATGTTAAATTCTCTCCATGCACAAACAAGCATATGTATGTGTGTCCTCAGTCGCCTCACCAGATAACACACCATTTATTATTATTGGTTTGATAAATAGGTTGTGTTAATCAACTTTACATTAATTTTTTGTGATTTTTTGTTTATCATTTCTTTACTCCTTAATTTGTTTTTATCAATGTGCTTCAGGGCAGGTTAATTCCTCATATAGTATGTTTAAAACTATGTTAGAATACATGTTATATAATATAATATTTATATATATTATATGTAAGATGATATTTATATATATTATATAATATTCATATATATTATACAATTGATGTTTAATACAAAAAAATATTATAATATATATTATATAATACTTATATAACAACTACTATTTAATATATATATATATATATATATATATATATATATATATATATATATATATATATAATCGGGACTTGAATCACCATGCAATACTTTCATGTACGATGGCTTGCATTCTTCATGAAAAGAGATAACGTCTTTGCCTAATCTCTATGTCAAATCTACAAGTCCCTTGGTTTCAATCAAGTGAAATCTATATTGACTAGTTGAAGAGCCCAACATGTTGGGGTCGAGCTAAGTGTGGGTGATCGATTTTTGTGTTGGTGATTGCAATGGACAAATTATTTTCATTACAAGGTGCTGGAAAAATTAGAAGCAATCAAGATTGAAGTTGTAAACGCTTTGATTGTTTGTGATTATTTTTCCTAGCTAGATCTGTCAAGGTGATCAAACATGATGTGATGTGGTTGAAAAAAAATCATTTCCATACTATACTTAGGCATGATCTTCACCAATGATCATCAACATTCTAATTCTAAATCTTCATTTGAAATATGTCATCTTGATTTTATGATAGATTGCATATGTGCCCGTTAGGTTCTAAGCTGACGTTTAGGCATTTAGAAGCTTGTATGGATTTAAGACAACTATTAGATTTACATGACTTGCATCAATTAGAAAGGGGTACATAAATTTCAAGGTGGCAGGGTCTTTGATTGTAAGTTTGTTATTGTGAAGGGTCAACGAGGACAACATGATGTTGATTTGATTAATGGGTCCCAATTACACACGCATACCACATTTATCCTAATTAACCCCTATTGACATGCATCTACTCCCCCTACAATATTTACAAACCCGTATACGTAATGGAAAAAGTCAGTTTATAATCAAAGATTTCCAAATAATAGAATAACTTCTTCCTTCATATAGACATTGTTATGGTTCGATTCATCTCATGGTTTTGTAGATACTCAATAGTGTTTAACATTGGTGTCCATGTCCAACTAACAACCATTTTAATTTTTATTATGAAACAAATATTTTAAGCACTTAATCATGTTTATCTAGACTAGTTTATTCTGGTACAATCAAATGTCGTAGAAAATGGGAATAATCTTGGCTCCATTACAATCCAACGTCCATGACAGCTCATT
Organism: Torreya grandis; assembly: GCA_037957365.1. Lineage (NCBI taxonomy): Eukaryota > Viridiplantae > Streptophyta > Pinopsida > Cupressales > Taxaceae > Torreya > Torreya grandis. The sequence goes on along the minus strand of JARHVA010001228.1, from coordinate 1,742,571 downwards.
CAAGCACCATAGTGATTCCACATATGTAGGAGAGAAAATGGCAATATGAACGGAGGAACTGCTGAGATAAGCAAGGGGTGGTGCAAGTTAGCAGTTGCGGAGTGAGTGTAGCAGAAAAGTAAAGAAAATAGGTGTGTATTTGATTGAGCTGTCCTGCAATTCATGGAGGTAACCAATGAGTGGTGACCATTAGTCAAAGAAATTAATTGACAAATGGTGGTGCAAAAGTTGGACGTACTAATTTATGGCCGACAAATAAAAGAAGAGTATTCCAATGAGCTATCCCACAAGACAGGTCATGGAGTATCATTACTTGTTATTTAGTCATAAATTCCATATTATTATTAGTAACTATTACTCACTATTAGTTTGTATTGGATCGAAAAGGCCAATTTACTAGGCCACAATTTGATCAGAGATGAATTAGAGGAAGATGATTATTGCATATAATGCATTGTCCTAGTTAGGGATACATTGATGCAGTTTAGAAGATGCACATGATGTGCATGGATAAATCAGAGTATTTTTGTGATTTCCAAGTTTAACTTGCATTGTTTGTAAGAAGTCACTTCAGTGTCCGTTTAGACACAAAAGTGGCAAAAAATGAGTTCTATAGTTTTCCCCTGTTTGAGAAGGCATTGTGAGACATAGGCACAATAACATCTTCTCAAATAATGAGAAATTTCATGCCTTAAATAAGAAGAAAAATCCATGCAATGATGGAATGATGTTGCAAACAAATTTTAGGAAGCCTATGATGCCCCCTTGAGGTGGTGATCGACACATGATTGATGGATGGTCCCTCGAAAAAAAGCAAGAATAAGAATGAAATTAACATATGGGTGAGATTAATATAATCGAGATAATGCTTGCACCCATTGATTAAAAGTATTTATTTACCCAAAGGTGGTTATAATCAGTAATAGAGGTTGAGACACTAATTTTTCCAATGACGGTTATAATCAGTGGCACAGGTATGTGCCCCAGTAGGATGGATGGGTCGAAATAATGATTTGCCCAAAGGCTATTATAATCATTAAGATGATCTAGATTAAATAATGATTTTCCCTAGTAGAGAAGATTTAATCATGATAAATTGAGTGCTCCCCAATAGGGTGGGTTGGCAAGCATAACTCAAGGATATAACTTGTTACACAGATTAAAGATGAGCAGGTGCAAACATAGATGTGATTGTCTAATAACAGAAGAATCCACAAACAACCAGACACATGAGGATGTACAAAGTGATGAAAGATATGATTGAAAGAAAAAAGGTGGTCAAGCTAACCCACGATATGTCATGTATTTAAGCGCTACCTACATAATCCAAATAGTCCTCGAGCTAATGAGTTCACCCAGAAGCAAGAGAAAATAGAATGAGGAATATAATAAAATAATAGGAATTGATCAATGTGAATGACTCAGTTATACCTACCAATGTGGAGATGTTTGTCCTTGTTAACATATGATACAACCAAAATGGTCAATGGGTTTATTTGATCAAGGAGGGTGAGAGGATTTGCTAAGGTGAACAAGGAGAAATTTTTATAGCACCATTGTTTGTAAGCTCCACCAAACTAACATTTTTGTAGCATGTGATTATATGCACCATGATATAAAGCACCATGATGACATGGTCGTAATGTGCATAACAATTGACTCCCGATCTAATAAACAATTGAAAATAATGCACAAATGATAAAAACCATGATGATAATGTTGACATATGAATATGGATAGACTCAAGAATAATGCACAAAGAATCACTCAATGGGCGTATATACACTGAGTCAAGGCACAATAGAGAAAGTAAATAAATAGGCAAACAAACAAATAAGCAAACAAACCCATAGAAAGATTGAAAGTAAAAGCAATAGAAAGCATTTTGTCGTTAACCAAGTCCTATATACATGTGAAGGCCCAATGGAATAATAAATAGATGGTGCCCCCAAGAAAACTATATGCAAGGGACCAAAATGTAGGGATAAGATATCCTGATATACATTGTACACTTTGATGTACCCAAACAAGCTGAAAGTTACAAGCTGGGCCTAAAAGTGCGAAATGGACACTGTCCCTAAGCAAGGATACATACAAAGGGAAGGTTACAACCCCAATGGTTGTGGAATGCATTAGAACCAACAATGGATTTGCCCCAGTAGGGCGGGTCGAGGATGGATGAATAGGTTTAGATAAGACAAATGTTTTTGTATTTTGGGGCTTTATGTATCTCTAAGAGATTGTAAGCCAATTTTCTAATTTTTAGGATTTTTGAAATATTTCAATTTTTTTTAGAATTTTTTAGGCATCTCAAATCAATGGATAATTATGAGACACATAGTGAGAGTGTGGTTGACAGATGCTTGCAAATGTTGAGAGCATGGGAAAAGGGGTGACTGAGTTGACCTCAAAAAATACAGAGAGATGCCTACATAGTCTAAATGGACCTCAAGTCACTATAGTTCAAAGGTATAGAAAAGTATGAAAGGATGGTAAGGCAAGGCAAAGGGCAAGTCTAAGCACATGGAAAGGTATGAAATAATGTCAAGGTGATTGGTAAATAGAAAAGGCAAGGAAAATGGTTCTTTTGTTCCTATTGATGTGGAGATGCACGTCCTGATCAACATATGTATTGGGTTTGTATTTTTAATAATTCTTCAAGTGCTAAAGAGTAGCCCCAATGAGCTAGCATGCTATCCCTTCATGCAAGACTGTGGTCTTACATGCTCACTTGAAGCATATGACTAGAGACCAGTTCCTGAGGGTTATGTTGTGCAGTAACATATTAGTTATATTCTTTGGGTTTTAACTTATAACTGAATAGAAGTTACACAAAAAAAGAGATAAACTAATTTGATCCTTGTATCATTCAACTCAGCCACTATAATTACGCAAATCAATGTCATTTGAAGTTCAAAATTGTTACTCAAAAAAAGCAAAAGTATGCATAGAACTCATATTACATTTCAACCACAAGTACTTCATAAAGGCAACAATAAGTCTTAAACAAACCAACTACACTCATATATGCATAACTTATCAATTAATTGGAACTTGAACAACAAAACTAATTGAAATATCGTAAACGTTTATATTATGCTTCAATAAATGATATCCAAAATCTATCACATTACAATGGTTTCATAGGGCTATTTATACTTGTTTTTCCCTGACCAAGTAGTTACATCATAAATGACATGAGTAAATGGCCAATGAACTTCTCCATGAATTAAGAGTCATGGCGGTCTATTAACTAGTTTCTCCTAAGGACCTGGGCCTTTGCACCCCCTATATACTCCTTCTATGCTAGATCCTTACTACCATGTGTCTATTTCCTTACGAGCTAGTGCAAAACTACTGATGAATGTGATCTGGGTGACCCTTGAGAATCACTCCTTAACCATCTTCCACTACCCATGCACTCCCCAAATCTTCCACTATTGTTCTGAGTCTTATGATCTCAGGCTCTTCATGGTTAATTCTCTTCTTTGAATGGGTCCTATCACACTATGATTTCATGCCCTTGTCCTTTCATGCCCTATAGGTTCCATGCTACGGTGCTTTAGTGCCATTCAAGTTTCATGCCATAGTCTTTATGTGTTATTCTTCTTCCACATTATGTTGGTTATGCACTAAACTATCAAAACACTTAGCCAAAATTTGGGGTCCAACATCACCCCACACTAAAATCTTAGTCCATCCTCGACTAAGTCTCAATGGCAACTTCTGCCAAAAATTCAAGCCCCATCTACTCAATCTACTTCTTGACATTATTTCAATGTGACAATGTATCAAGCAACTTTGCAGTTATTTGTTCAATAGTTGCTTTAGACTTCTTGATCTCCTCAAGTTGGTCACATGTCTCATTAGCCTTTTTAACCAATTCATCCAAGGATGTGCTAGCATCCTTCTGGACTTCTTCCAATGTCAAACTTCACTAAAAACCTATCCTTGGAGCACTGTAAAATTGGCATTCAATTGTTGACGATGTGAATTTATATTCTTCTCCATCATTTCCACAACTTTGAATGCTTTTGCATGCTTGGCATGATCCCTTATTAATAGGGTAACATCAGCCATTTTTGGCCTCTGGGTTTCCTTTATATGGATCCAAGCCTCTAAGACTTTATTTGGGTGTACCAACCATTCAAAAATCCTGTCCAAGATGGGGATGACTTCCCTAACTCTTTCAAAGGTGTGCTAGCATACTTCAATTGCCTCAGTAAACTGCTCTTCTTGTACAAGTGTTTCATTCCTCAGTGTGGGTTACTCTTTGTAGTGCTTCAAAATGAGATCTAATAAAGTCTCTAATTTATTTATGGTGTCCCCATTTAGAGGCACACCATCCACTAATGTTGGCTCTTGGCCCAAAATTGTTTTACACTATTAAGTTGTGGAGTAAAAGTTTCACTGATGCAAATGTGGAGGTTACTGAGTTACAGAGTAACTGACATTGGTCAGGCCAACTGACATCGGTCATCTACAGCTACACAGTTACTGACATCAGTTAGTAGTCGGCCGGCATTGGTCAGACAGGAACCGATGTTGGTCACCTGTGTGTTTCCAGAACTGTTCTAATTTTAGATGAATAGTGAGTTTGCATGTAAAGACTAATTTTAGTCTTGAGTCTGTGTTTCTAATTATTATTTGGTTTGGGATCTATTTAAGAGACCCATGGGGCTGTATTGTAATTGTATTGGAGGCAACAACAATTGGGTTGATTGTCACAATCAGAGTAGGCAACAACAACCATTGGATTGATTGTCACTGGAGGGAACAACTCAGTATTGAGTTGGTTGTAATTAATTGAGAGAGAGAACTCTTGAGGGAGAATTACTGTACACCCAAGAGGTGTGGGAAGAGTGAGATTTCTTCATTGTATTTCCTTTTAGAAGAGTGTTAATACAGATTGTATTGTTTCTCATATCATCTATTCTTTGCTATTTCTGAATTCTAGTTACTTATTACTTCTGGTTTAATTCTGTGTTTAGTTGCTTATACAAAGGTAATCAATTATACTCTCCAGTAGAGTAGAGGATCCTAAGAGTTGGTATCAGAGCTTGGTTCACTAACAAGTGGTAGAGCGTGTTAGTATTTGTTGATTACAGGTCACTCACAGGGATTTCTGTTTGAGTGGGAGTAAAGCAATGCCAGAAGAAAGTAAGCCAAGAATGGAGAAATTTAATGGCAAGAATTATCAATTATGGAGGATGCAGATAGAAGATTATTTGTATCAAAAAGATCTGTACTTATCATTGGGTGGGGCTTCATGTAAGCCCACATGTATGCATGATGAAGAATGGAAGGTTCTTGACAGAAAGGCTCTTGGAGCTATAAGGCTGACCCTGGCAGCTTCTGTGTTTTCCAACTTATCTCAGGCAAGGACAATGGTGGAGTTAATGGAATCTTTAGCAAATTTATATGAAAAACCCTCAACTTCAAATAAGGTATTTCTTATGAAGCAATTATTTAATTTGCAAATGCTGGAAGGTGGATCGATATATAGTCATCTTAATGATTTCCATGGAATTGTAAATCAGTTAACTTCAGTCAAAATAGTTTTTGATGATGAAATTAAGGCTCTCTTAATCTTATGCTCTTTACTTGAAAGCTGGCATAGCTTGGTAATGGTAGTTAGTAATACTGCATCTGCTTCAACTATCTTGAAAGTTGATGATGTTGTTAGTGTAATCTTAAATGAAGAAATTCACAAGAAAAGCACAGGGGAGACATCAGGTAATGCTTTAAGTGTTGAAAGCAGGGGATGGAAAAAAGAGAAGGGCAAGCAAGGGAAATCAAGGTCAAAGATAGGCAGTAGATCCAAATCCAGGTATGGTAGTATAACCTGCTAGAATTGTGGAAAGAAAGGACATGCAAAGAAAGATTGTTGGTTTAAAGAAAATCAGCATGAAGGTAATGAAGAAGCAGATGTTGCAGGTATTGTTGCACAGGATGCTCTTACATTTTCCTTAGATAGTCATGTAGAATCATGGGTTTTAGATTCTAGTGCTTCTTTCTATGCAACCACAAATAAAGAATTTTTTCATGATTATGTCCATGGAGACTTTGAAAAAGTTTATTTAGGGGATGGTGAGCCTTGTCAAATGGTTGGCAAAGGGAAAGTGTAGCTGAGATTGTAGACTGGCAACATGTGGGTGTTGAAGGATGTCATGCATGTACCCATCCTGATGAGGAATTTGATTTCAATAGGGATGTTGGGTGATGAGGATTGCACAGTAACTCTCACAGCAAAATCTTGGAAAGTTTCCAAGGGTGCACTTGTATTAGCAAGAGGTAAGAAAGTAGGTACACTTTATCTATCTACTTGTAATACTAATTCTCCTTCTATTTTATCTACTTCAGATGTAGATGCAAAGATGTGGCTTTGTAGGCTTGGTCACATGAGTGAGAAGGGAATGGATGTTCTTAAGTCAAAAGGTATGCTTTCAAATTTGATAGATCTAGATTTCTTTGAGCATTGTATTTTTGGGAAATAGGTGAAAGTGAGGTTTCTCACAACTGGGTCAACAAAGAAGAAGCACAGGTTAGAGTTTGTTCACACAAAGGTGTGGGGACCAGCTCAGGGAGCTTCTATTGGAGGATCATAGTATTATGTTTCTTTCATTGATGATGCTACAATAAAGGTATGGGTTTATTGCATAAAGTGGAAATCTGATGTTTTTGACACATTTAAGACATGGAAAGCCTTGGTTTCAAGGAGAAGGTGATGGATAGAGATCAGCTCAAGAGGCTGAATAATTTTGAGCAGGGCAATTTGGACAAGGTTATGATCCAAAATGAGCTCACGGGTAAAAATCATCACTCACAGGAAAACACAGTTACTAACATCGGTCAGGTGAGAACCGACGTCGATTAGGCAGGTTCAGGTAGGGACTGACGTCGGTCTGGTGGAGATCAAAGTCAGTGATGTCAGGCTGGTGGAAACTGATGTCAGTTAGGTAAGAATTGACGTCGGTCAGGTCGGTCACATGGAACCGACATTGGTCAGGTGTAAATCGAGAGATGACTGGGATTGGTCACTGTTAGAATGAAATTTGGGTAGACAGTAAGTTGTCAATGAGTCTTAAACACCCATGAGGAGATCTAAAAGGGTAAGTAAGCCTCAAATTTGTTATTCCCCTTCTTTATACTAATTATTGCTCACTGATGGTCGAGAACCAGGAAGTTTTTAAGAGGTAATGCAGGTAGAATCCAAGAAACAGTGGGAGCATGGCATGAATGAGTAAATTAATTCCTTAGAAAAGAACCAAACGTGGGATTTGGTTGAGTTGCCAGTCAGAAGGAAAGCACTGAAAGACGAATGGATTCATAGGTTAAAGAAAGGAGAGAATGGATAGGTGAGACAGAAGGCTAGGTTATATGGTCTTGAGCAAGCTCCAGGATAGTGGTATTTAAGGTTTGACAGGTTTATGACAAAGCATGGCTTTAGTCAATGTCAATGTGACCATTGTGTTTATTTTACCAGGTTGGATAATGATAGCTACATTATCCTATTATTGTATGTAGTGTATATGCTTGTTGCAGGGTCACACATGCAAGGAATTGCTGAGCTAAAGGTAAAAGTAGCTCAGACATGTGCCAAGAAGGATTTGGGAGCAAAAATCCTTGGCATAAATATTTCTAGAGACAGGGAAAATCACAAGTTGATTTTGTCTCAAGAGGATTATGTGAATAAAGTAGTGGAGAGGTTCAATTTACAGGGTGTAAAACTGGTTAACACACCTATGGCTGGACAGTTCAAGTTAAGCTATGAACAGTGTCCTAAATCACATGATGAGGTTGAGTACATGGTATGTACTAAACCTGATATTGCCCAAGGAGTGGGAGTTATCAACAAGTTTATGGCCAATCTAAGAAAGGAGCACTGGAAAGCAGTTCAGTGGATTCTCAAGTATCTGAGAGGGACCAACAGCAGGTATTTATGTTATGCAGGTTCAAGCACTTCTCTACATGGGTATGTAGATTCAGATATGGCAGGTGACTTGGATGGTAGGGGAAGCACCACAGGATATGTGTTCATTGTTGGTGGTTGATCTTCAAGATTGAACTTGAAGATGGAGATAAAAGCTAGAAACAAATTAGAGGATGTATAGGTATAGGTATAGGTGTAACTATTTATCTCCAAGTGGGAGATTGTTAAGTTGTGGAGCTAAAAGCTTCACTGATGCAAATGTGGAGGTTGTTGAGTTATAGAGTAACTGATGTCGATCAGGCCAACCAACATTGGTCATCTACAGCTACACAATTACCGACATCGATTAGTAGCCGGCTGGCATCAGTCAGACAGGAACTGACGTCGGTCACCTGTGTGTTTCCAAAAATGTTCTAATTTTAGACAAACAATGAGTTTGCATGTAAAGACTAATTTTAGTCTTGAGTCTGTGTTTCTAATTATTGTTTGGTTTGGGATATATTATAAGAGACCCATGGGGCTATATTGTAATTGTATTGGAGGCAACAACAATTGGGTTGATTGTCACAATCAGAGTAGGCAACAACAACCATTGGGTTGATTGTCACTGGAGGGAACAACTCAGTATTGAGTTGGTTGTAATTGATTGAGAGAGAGAACTCTTGAGGGAGAATTACTATACACCCAAGAGGTGTGGGAAGAGTGAGATTTCTTCATTGTATTTCCTTCTAGAAGAGTGTTAATACAAATTATATTATTTCTCGTATCATCTATTCTTTGCTATTTCTGAATTCTAGTTACTTATTACTTTTGGTTTAATTATGTGTTTAGTTGCTTATACAAAGGTAATCAATTGTACTCTCCAGTAGAGTAGAGGATCCTAACATACACAAATTAAATGTTTTAACTTTGGCCTATGTGGCCTCCTTTACTTATTGCTTCAAATCAACCACTTCCTCTATGAGCACCTTTTTGGTGACAACTTCCTTATCATACATACCCACCACCTGGGCATGTTTCTTATATGTGTCATATGCATCATAGTCTGACAACATATTCTGGCATGTGACTTCCAAATCCATCTTCAAAAATGTTTCGCTAGCTTGTAGAAGGGTGATACTTTGGGGATTAACCCACAGTGGTTTTGGCAGTGTGGGAGCATCAAGACCTAAGAATAGGCTATCTTATGGGACTCAAAATTATGCTCCTCATTATACATGTCCAACAAGAAGTACATCTACCTCTTTGTGTCTAGATGTGCATTTTAGGGAAGGAAGTACGACCATAAATATAACATCCTATCAGGGACACCCATTTGATATTGGATGTGTAGATTAGTGGATACATCAATGGTAGGTTCTTCCTCAGACCCAGCTAGCTCCTTCCCTTTATTTGGGCAGCGTTTCGGTATCTCAATCTCTCCTTTGGTAGCTAAAGAAGTATAATCGATAGCCATCCTGCTCATCTGATGATCTTCACCATATAAACCCCTAATGTCCAATGGTGAGTATTTAAATGTGGCCTCTTCCTCATGCACTAGGGAGGGTGTTTTCTTGAAATCAGTGCCCAATTCTTACTTCTATATTGTAGGTTCTTAATGTTTGGGCTCTTACATTGGCATTCTTCATAGTACAACCCTTAATGATGAAGCCTTTAGAGGTGATGCTTATGAAGTTATCTTAGGGGTAAAAGTAGAGGTTGAGAAATGTGTGGGGGAGAAGGTGGAGGTTGAGGGACCTTTAGAGGTATAAATTTGGGTGGAGAAGGTCAGGGAGGAGAACAATAAGGTAGATAAGGGTGCGACGTAGAAGGTCGAGGAGGAGAAGGGCATGGTGGAGAAGGGCACGATGGAGAAGGTCAGGGAAGTGAAAGTCTTGGTGGTGAGGGGGTAGGTTGTGATGCTCTGGTAATCCTCTATTTTTTTAAGGAACTTGTTATTATATTATGTTGGCATCATTCCTAGCCCACTTCTTCTTCAAGGGAGGTACTGGTGGGAGATTTTCCCGTGTATGTTTTATGCCCTTTAAACTCTTATGCCTGATTTGTATCATGTAGAATAGATTATGTACCTATGTTCCCACCAATATTGGCTTGACCTTGATGTCCATTTGTTATATCTCCTTCTTCTCCTTGTAGGCCTTCTTGCCTGGGTAGATGTACATCTTTCAAAGAGTGTGAATCTCCAAGTTGACTATATCTACCTCCAAGGCAATAGGTTGTGCATGATAAATTTGGTTCACTAAATCGATGAAGTATTATGCTAAAAAGGTATATGGTAGCTTCAACCACATAGAGATTTATCCTAAAGGGACCATCTTGATGTGTACTAGAGAGAAGTGTTGATTTAGGGTGAACTGGGCTTATTCATCAATCAAGCTGGGTAAATCCTTTGGAATTCACCATTCATTCCTGAATACCTCCTTCATCCCATCAAACCAAGACTTTATTTTTATTTTATAGGAGGGGGTGATATGCTTTGAGCATGTTAACACCTTATAATTCTTAGTAGGGGACTTATTCTTGGTTGGGTATTCCTACTTCAATGCTCTAGTGGTGTAATCAGATACACCAATCTCATAAAAAACCATCAATAATAGAAAAACTCTTGATAAAAACCTATGATTGGGTATCTGATGGGCCTTCTTCACATCTTCGATGATTTTATGGCTAAAATACATAGCCCAATTATACTTTAAGCCTTCAGTAACCTATTGGGTGATATAGGGTGGGTCATGTCTACCCGTTTTCAATGATTGGTGCCACCGATCTTGGTCATTATAATTTGCATTGCAATCCAGAGGGTAGGGTCCTATAGTTTTTTCATGTGCATGGCATGGCCTTAATTTTGATACATCTGTGTCATGGATATATTTATGATCTCCTTGATATTCCCAAGTCATATACTACATCCAGTCTTGAACATTATAGCCCCGACACCTTACTTATCCTCTCTGGTGTGATCTTCATGTTAAACCCAATCAAGTAGATGTAGTCCTCATGGATGCATGAGAGTAAGAAATTGATGGAATCCATGGGTTTTATAATGTAAGATAAATTAAACAACTAGAAAAACCCCACAACATCTAAGGAATTGAATATCTTGAGGTCATATACCACTTGGTTCTTAGTTTTTTGGTGCTCAACTTGGTAGTCATTTTGTAATTTAACCTTGTTCCCAAGTTGATGATTGTTGTAATAAAAAATTGTGAAATTAGGCACCTTAGAGACCCAATTCTTCATACACAACATCGTCTCTGGGTACTACATTTATTCGATCATCAATGGTGGGGGTGGAGATGATTATGTCTTCTTTTCCTAAATGCCATACTAGCTTCTTCTCCTTCTAAACATTGTGCCTATTCTTCAAGTGTCTCCTCTATAATGAATATTAATTCTCCCCAAGTACTTCCTCTTCCTTAAGTATCATCAGTAATGGATAAATCCTTAAAGCCTTCTTCTTAGGCCACATCACCCTTCGAGGATCCTAAAGGTTGAGGCATGGCCGTCCAACATTCCCAAAAGAATACATGGTTATTATGTTGTTGATTTTGGCTTCTTTATATTCACTACTCTTTAATGGTGGACTTCCCTTATGACCTACAACTAAATGTCTTCCTTACCATGGTCATATTTCAACGTTTGTCATATGTTTTGATTATGTAGCTTGGATACTTGTTTGTACTCAACACACCCTACAGACCACCAAAGGCACTTGAATTATAGAATCATAATTGAATCATGATTAGAATAGACTGACCTAATCAATTGGATTCAAACATGCCATCCTTATTTGGAGAGATATCACAAACATGCTCATTTTTTCTACTAGGCCTACTTAGACCCCTTGTAGCCTTGTATGGCCACTGCAGACCTCATAACTCTCTTTAATGATCACTTAAATCCATTAAAATCTATATCTATTGTCCATTATCATTACCCATAATACATGCCAAGTATGAGCCTCAAACTCATCAATCTCAGCATACTTTCTTCTTCAACCTATAAGCCAATTATGACTCCTAGAAGACTAAAACATGAATAAAATGAATTATACTTACTTATAAACCACTATAAAACTTTTTTTAGCTACCCATTTGTCCCATTAAATATATATTAGTCTTTCAACCTCAAAATCCAAAGATAGACCACTTTTCTAAACATGCCCAAATCACTAGGCCTTCAAAGCAAACCTTGGTCAAAGGTCAACCTATGGTCAATGCAGAAACTTAAAACTTCTCCAAACCTATAGGTCACCATCCATAATTTTTGACCAAATTTCAATATCCCATTCCATGGGGAACCATGACTTCTTTTATGCCACCAAACACTTGCTCTTAGGGAAAAGAGCCTATGACCACTCAAAATACTCCATCTGGCATAAACGGATTGAACAACCTATGAAATAACTTGGAACATGTCTAAAACACATTTTAATACCTTCCTAGGCATATAAAACTTCATGACATATCTCCAATCTTCAAGTGACTCTTGAAATCAAATAATGTGTACATATAGGCCACAACCTACAGTAGTTATCTTGACCAAATGGTCAAACACATACTTGAGCACCTAAAAAACATCTTGAAGAATTCTATTCTACTTTGACATGTAAAAACCAACTTGAATCATCTAATTCCAATCATCTATCCATTATAAATCATCATAAGAGCATCTTGGACAACTTCTAGGTAGTCATCACTACCAAAATTGGTCAACTCTGACTTTTGACCATAAAACACATGTTTGAACTCATCAAGGACTTAGATCACCTGGGAATGATTCATGGTAATGTTATACATGCTCCCATACAATCCAATCCACCTTTCTCCTTCAAATTACTACCCATATCAAGCATCCAAAAATGATCAAAAATACACTTTAAGACCAGGAGACTTGAAAATACCTTTTGAACAATCATCCTTGCTTATTTCTCTTCACTAACCTATAGGATCAATTAGACCTCCTCAAGTAGGCTTGAATATCTTCAAAATATGGAAAAATATCTTTTCATGTATTCTTCAAACAACACAAGACATTAAGACTCAAATCATAGATCAGCTTTTTCTTATGGAACAACTCAACTCTATATGCCATAATCTTCAACCTTTATCTTCATACAAACAAGATCTAGCCTGATAGCTCAAAATTATAGGCATCATCAGATATGTAATAGAGACCAAATAACATGCTTAAAATCTTTTAATGATCTCAAATTATTCTCCCTTTCTAAAACATCACATCTTCAATGCACAGACCCAAATGCAACTCTTGAAACAATAATCTTCAACCTCTGTAGCAAGCATACTCAGAGCCCAATGATCCTCTTGAGCTAGCTATTTAAATATGATATCAAACTAATTATTATCAGAGCATATACAAATGACAAATTACCTTGAGAACACTATCATATAATTTTATATCTCTCTTAAATTAGCCTCTACATGCAAATAAGTTATCTCTTCGATCAATCAGGTCTGCCTTTCTTCTTCCTTTCTCAGCAGGTCTTCAAACAACAAACTAAGTCACTATTTTCTCTATTTCATATGAGCACCTTTAGATATTCAATACATGAATCAGAAGCATGACTTCATAGCCATTCTTGCCTCTCTGCCTTGTCCTTCAATGCAATTTAATCATCAATATATTTGCTCTTACTCAGAAAGCTTCATTAGCTCTCATATCATTTGCATATACTATCAAGACACCATTAGGCTATGTTTATCCTTAAATTGTATACCTATAACTTTTAGGACACCTACACATAATTATACCTATCATGCTTTCTAACTAAGAATACATCTTTAATAATCCCTACCATACAACTCAGGTTTGATCTTGGATTTGGCTTCAGTATAGTCTTTCTTCTTTGAACTTGCTAGTGCCAACATGCAAACCTTTATGTAGAATTCAAATCTGATCTTCATATACTTATACATCATAGATAAACCTTCACAACTCATAAAATATTAAGAACCAGGCTACCGTACTAATCATCACCAAATCTAACAACTCTACCAACAAGCTGACTACGCAGACACCAACAACCAAGCTACTCACAAGATCACCTTCCAAGCTAATTAAGCCTAAAAAAAGACCTGATCTGATACCAATTATTAAGAGTAACTATCTATATGGAGGGTTGATTTAGTAAAAAATAATTTACATTCAATTTCAAAACCATTCATCATACATGAACATGAAAGCTTAAACATTTAAAGCATGAACACGAGCATTCAACATATAAACACACCATTTCTGTGGGAAACCCTCTAGGGGAAGAAAACCCAATATCAAGCCTATAAACCAATGGACTAAAATCCTATAAGGATAATATAAAAAAGAGATGTTATACCAGAACCAACTGATCAAGGAGCATCCACCCCTCAATTTAGTCCAGCTCCAACTAGACCTTTAGTTATCTCCAACTAGCAAGGAGGCTACAACCCCCTAGGTGATTAAGTAACCAATCAACCAAATTTTCTCTAATGTCCACCATTGATCTAATTTCCACCACTACTATGATGTCTTCTACACCTGATGATCACCTTCTCTTTCTCTAACACTTCCAAACCCCTTCACAAGCCATTCGCTCAACTACGTCACACTTTAGATTGTTAGATCTAATGTTAGCTCATGAACAGAATCAATAAAACATGAATAATCATATTCACCCTCTAAATTTACTAAATTACCTACCTCTTATCCTTGAATAAAATCTCTCCTTTACCTGAATGCACACACTCACACATACATACAAATAGCCCAATTTGACCTTGTATATATATCACTCTTCCATCTAACCCATCTTGGTCGGCCAAGATACTTTCCAAACTTTTATTACCTTTATAAAATTTCCAAAAATTTTTCATAAAACACACACAAACACTCCATAGGTCGTACATTTCCCAAAGCAAGCTTAATCCTTCTTTAGAACACAATTAGGCATAATGAATTAGCCCTTCATTATTCTTTCACCACATATGACCAAATCCATGAATAATAGCATTAATAAATTCTTAAAATTCATAAAAATGGATCTCAGAAAATCACTTCACACTTCCCCAATTTTTCAATCCATTTTTAACTTCAAACCACACCTTGAACTAAGCCATTTTCTCTCGCGCCAAGTCCTGCTAACACTCAAAAAATACTGCCAAGAAGAAATGAAGCATGATCTTGATTTCCTAAAAAAAACACCTAAAAATATCACATTGATATATCCTCCATGACATAATAATTAAAAAAAAAACATTTTTCACCTTAACATAGTTCAAAACCATCCAAACTAACTCAAAAAATTAGAGTACTCAAACTGGTCAAACATCCTAGAAACACAGTCAAATAACATTGAATGCTCCAACAAAAATAGAGCCAAAATATAAATAAAAAAATACATTTAATGAATATATAACACTAATAAAATACCACCAAGATCTCACTCACCTCAAAATCTGCTCAAAATATCTCAAACTAGCCTCTCCAAATAGGCCACTTCAGTCTGCATGTAAGCTCCAAAAACTAGTCATGTAGAACTCCTTGTCTAGCACATTAAAGAACACTTTAATAAATTATTATCCACATTCATATATTCTATGTGATCTCTATTTCAACCTCCAATAGTCATTTCTCATGTCCAAGAAGCATTCATTGGTCTAATAGACCAATTCCTGAGATTATTGTCTTACAATCTTCATTACTGAGGTAAGTCACTTTGAAAGCACCTTCTTACTTGTGTATGGTCAAAATCACCATTTTTAAATCAAATTATTAAGAGGAACAGGTCTTTAAAAAATACCTTAATACAATATATCCATCCCTTCTCACTTGAAAATCTTCCCTAAGCACAAATTCACTCTGCTTTGAGTTTATTCACTATTTACACTGTTTGTAGATTAATGAATAGTCAAATTGATTAAACTATATAATTGACATAGAGCACATAAATTTAAAAAATAAATTCATATACCTCAAGAACAAGTCTTGGCCTTTAATCTCCAATAACTCTCATGTGTTTACTCAATCAACCCTGTCTTTAACACTAAAAATATCACAAACAAGCATATGTTTTTACCTTCTGCTTATTGTCCTGACACACCACTACCACTTAGAGATGACTATAGGAGTCCTATATAACCTCAAATCATCACATTTGATCACCCAATCCATTCTGAGCCCAAACCATCAATATTTTATCAATCACTCAATTATGAGGGTTTATAAAGGGTTTCTGACCAGTTTACATTCTTAACGAATGTTCATAAAGATTTGTCCCTCAATCCACTAAAAAATACATGGAAAGGATTCTTATATACATGTTCCACATATCCCAAAATTCTTAGGTCCCCATGCAAAGTCTACATGAACTAGTGAACATTGAAACTTTTCTCTCGAGCTCAAAATACACCATTTGAGCCACCTCTGAAGCTTCTAAACCAACTTTATGACTTTGTAGCTCAATCTCTAACCTCAAAAATTTTCAAAACCTTTTAACACACCTATATAATCAACCACCATGCTCATATCATCTCAACCACTCTAAAATCATTCTTTGACCCTTCACAAGGCCTCACAAGCCCACCTAGGCCAACTAGGCCAATGGCTAAACTATCATTCAGACCACTATACACCTCTTGAAAACCATATACCTGACCTCTTATCATCGTATACATGTCCAAAGTGCATATTCCAAGCATACTAAGCTCTGCCAAGCTAGATCTTCTTCATGATTCCTCAAACTAGCTTACCAAGCCTACTAGACCTAAAGCCAATAGACCTACTAGCCACTTAATGACACTTGGAAAGACTCCAAATGCTCTCTCAACCATATGGCTATACCATGTACTCTCTCTTCATGATTCATTCCATCCACTCATGCCTCCATATAACCAATTACTCCCATAATCTCTCATTAGCAACCAAGTACTAAGATCATGCATATTAGACCAAAAACACTCTCATGTCACTTTGTCCTCACCAATGCCACTTGGCATCAATGACAACACATCACTGCCACCAATATCTCAACATTAATAATAATAGCATAGGTTTCCTCACCTTTTTGAGGGGTGATAGTATGGACCTAGTTAGAGGGAAAGTAACTATCACCCTCTTGGGGGAGAGGAGGAGAAAGAAATTATTTCCTCTTGAAACCATGTGATAGTTTGTGTCTAGTAGTGACAGATAAATACTCAAAAGTATTCAAAGATTTATATGCATATAGATAGAAATAATTTATGTGGAATGAAATGTATGTACTATGAGTGATAATTTGTATAACAATATGTTTATAAAGAGCATTCCACATGAGAGATAGCAAGCAAGGGATATAGAGCATGAAATTGTGAAGTAATGCATAAAAAAACTTTGACTTGTGATATGGCATTTCTAATATGTTTAATAAGATAGTCTTGAAAATTATTCCATATGAGAGAGATAAAGTATGTAATGAAGCCTTGTATTAAATAAAAATGAACATTGCTTTGAAGGAAAGAGATCTTAACAAGTTTAGTAGTAACTTTCTTAATATAATCCCATATTATGAAAAATAAGCATCAGAGGGAAAGAATGAAGTTTTGCATTAACATATAATAAAATTCTTCATTCATATACATGTTAGGGTCGAGTATAGACTCATTATTTACAATAAATGTTTTGAAATAAGTGAGATCCATTTTTTAATTTTAATGTGAAATCTGAATTAGATGTAACGGACATAGTAAATTCAACTAAGGCTTGAAAGAAATGATTTTAAAAATTACTAAGGTAAATTTAAAAATTAGATATGAAATGCTGATTTAAATAGGTATGAAAAAAAAAATACTGAAAAAATTAGTAAGGAATTTACCCTAGGGTTTCTAGGGTTTTTGTTCATAAATGAAGTCAGGTTCACCAAATGATTTAACCTTTTTGGTAATAATGGAGTTATATTCTTAATTTAGTTAAGGGTATGGATTAATAAATTAGTAAATAATATTTTAATAATTATAATCCTAATTTCTATAATTTATTTGTCTTTTTTATCTTTCTAAAAATAACAATAAATAAGAAGAAAATGTAACTTATCTGGAAATAGACTGAAACGATTATTGCAGGGTTTGAAACTAGATGTGTAGGGTTGGGATAGTGTCACAAATTAGAATCTATATTTTTTTTGTGAAAGGATAAGACCTCTGAAAATAGGACACTTTGGGGTCCAATGTTATTGTCCTCTTCTATCATTGTCCAAACTACTCATAGAGACCTGATTTTTTTGGGTTCTTTGTATTATTCGTATGTGAGTCTACTTATTGAATTTTAAATGTTGAATTTCCATGGAGGTAATTATAGATCTATTTTAATCTTCAAAACCTAACCGTCCATCATGATTGATAAATAGGATTTGAATCACTTGCAAAAGGGGCATTAGTGTGTGTAAAATTCATTGAACGTGTGATCCACACCCCTTGCATGGGCAAACTGCCTATATACCAATACTCCAAAGAGGGATCAAGCCATATGTAGTTCTCCCACTTGATGTGATTTATGAAATAATTTAATATAGATGCAAAAAAATTAAATTGAGAGTGCTTGAGGTGGCTAGGGACTGGTGTGAGAGTTTGAATGTGTTTATAGTTGTGTTGGGTGAAAGTATATAGAGAATAGGAAATTTTATCTTAGTGGTTTGTTTGTATTCTCACTTGCTTTGTATGATTTATCACCTCCCTTATAAATCAATTTCAGATGGGATTTTATAAGGAATAATTGGTCATGGGTTAAATGTATTCATACCAAGCTAACATAATGAAGGATAAGAATTGAATGAAAATAGTCATTTGGGATCAAATTACAAAGGGACAAGAGCACCGAAAATGGGACATCCTAGAGTCCAGTATTGTATTCCAAGTATGATGCTCTGATCTTATAGACTCAAGACCTAAGGGATCAGTATTGGTCAAAGAAATAGAGTCTGGATGAGCTGGAATGATCATTTAGAAGGCTACAAATGATTGAAAATGAGTAAAAAGATGTCTAAAATGGTCACAAGAGCATGGAAGAAGGTCATATAGATAGGGTGTCACAAACCACACTCAAATTACCAAGTATGTATACAACATGCCCACATAATTGTTGTGGATCACATTTTTAGTGCATCTTACACACATTAATCACCCCTTTTCAAGTCATTCAAATCATGTTTATTAAGTATGATGGAGGGATAGGGTTTGAAGATTAAAACAACTATATAATGAGCTTCATATAAATTCAACCCTTTAAATTTCATAGGTAGTCCCACATAGGAATACGATAAAGAACCCAAAAAAATCAAGTTTTTGTGAGTAGTTTGGACAATAATGGTAGAAGAGGACAACAATGCTAAACCCCAAATTATTCTTAAATAATATTACAATAATTACAATCCTAATTTGTATAATTTATCTATCCTTTTTACCTTTCTAAAAATAATATTAAATTAGGATAAATTATAACTTAGCTTAAAATAGGCTAAAACGACTATTGTAGGGTTTGAAATTAGCTATGCTAGACTAGGATAGTGTCACAAATTAGAATCTGACTTTCATTTGGTAAAAAGACAAGACCACCAAAAAAAAGACACTTTAGGGTACAACATTTTTGTCCTCTTTTTCCACTATTATCTAAACTACTCATAGAGATCTATTTTTTTATAGATTCTTTGCATTGTTCCTATGTGAGCCTACTTGTGAAATTTCAAGTGTTGAATATCCTTGAAGCTTGTTATAGAGATGTTTTAATATTTGAAACCTAACCCTCTGAGATCATGCTTGATAAATGAGATTTGAATCACTTGAAAAGGGGGGTTAGTGTGTGTAAGATACATTGAACATGTGATCCACACCCCTTGTGTGGGCATGTTTCTTATATACCAATACTCTAAAGAGGAATCAAGCTATATGTAGTTCTACCACTTGATGTGCTTTGTGCAATAGTGTAATATGGATGCAAAAATGCCAAATTGAGAGTGTTTGAGGTGGCTAGGGACTGGTGTGAGAGTTTGAATGTGTTTTTAGATGTGTTGGGTGATTGTATGTAGAGAATAGGAAAGTTTTCCTTGGTGGTTTATTTATATTCTTGCTTGCTTTGTAATATTTATCACCTCCCCCCTTTGTAAATAAAATTTGAATGGAATTATATAGGATATAATTGGTCATGGATTAGATGTATTTATGCTAGTCTGATATAATGAAGGATAGGAATTAGAGGAAATTGACCATTTGGGTTCAAAGTGTGATTGGATAAGAGCACTAAAAATGGGACACGCTAGGGTCTAGTGCTATAGTCAAGGTATGGCATTCCTGTCCTACAAGCTCGAGACCTAGGGGATAGAATTGGCTTGGGAAATAAAGTTTGGATAAGTTGAAATCAGGGTGTAAAAGTCTACAGATGATCGATAATGAGAAAAAAAGTTCTATATGGGTCAAAAGAGCATGTAATAAGGTCTTATGGATAAGGTGTCACAAATAAACTCAAACTACTAATTTGGACATTTTATATGACTACATTCTCACGCCCCCCCCCTCCGCCCAATTTAATCTAGTGATGTAGTAAATCAAAATACTAAGATAAAGGAAAAGTAGAAAGAGTACCTAAACTTACCTACAAGGGTGAAGCCCATGAAGCTATGTGATGTTGAGTGTGTATAGAGAGATCACATTGTGAAGTGTGAATTTGTAAAAGAAAATAAAGAGTAGAATAATTCTTACTAGACATGTTATATCTAAAACAAGAATGTACAAAAGTTGGGTAAAAGAGAGGAAGAAAAAGGAATGAACACACCTCACTGGGTATGTGAACCAATACAAAATATGTTATAATGTTGAGTGATGTTTGAGTGATGTTGATAATGTGTTAAAACAAGATTAATATCATGAATGAAACTAAGTGATCAATTCCCTGAGAGTGGCTCAAGAATATAAATGCTAGCCCTTTAGCTCCATCGTCACCCTCTAAGTGAAGCTATGTGATTAACACATGTATGATCACATAGCTTCACTTAGAGGGTGATGATGGAGCTAAAGGGCAAACATTTACATTCTTGAGCCACTCTCAGGGAATTGATCACTTAGTTTCATCACAATATTACTCTTGGTTCAACACATAATCAACATCAGTCAACATCATAACATGTTTTGTATTAGTTCACATACCCGGTGAGGTGTGTTCATTCCTTTTTATTCCTCTCTTTTATGCAGCTTTTATGCATTCTTATTTTAGATATAGCATGTCTAGTAAGAATTGATCTACTCTTTAGTTTCTTTTACAAATTCACACTTCACGATGTGATCTCTCTATACACACTTACCATCACATAGCTTCATGGGCTTCACCCTTGTAGGTAAGTTTAGGTACTCTTTATACTTTTCTTTTATCCTAGTATTTCAATTTACTACATCACTAGAATAAAGGTTGGGGGGAGAATATAGTCATATTAAATGTCCAAATTAGTAGTTTGAGTGTGGTTTGTGACACCTTATCCATAGGACCTTCTTGTATGCTCTTGTGACCCTTATAAACACCTTTTTGCTCATTATCAATCATCAGACTTCTAAACCTTGATTCCAGCTCAACTAAACTTTATTTCCCAAGCCAATTCTATCCCCTAGGTCCTGAGCTTGTAGGACAAGAATGTCATACTTGGAATATAACACCAGACCCTAGGGCGTCCCATTTTTAGTGATCCTATCTAATCACACTTTGAACCCAAATGGTCAATTTCCTCTAATTCTTATCCTTCATTATATCAAACTAGCACAAATACATCTAATCCTTGACCATTTATTTCCTATAAAATTCCATTCAAAGTTCATTTACAAAGGGGGGAGGTGATAAATATTACAAAGCAAGCAAGAATATAAATAAACCACCAAGGAAAACTTTCCTATTCTCTGCATACAGTCACCCAACACATTTGAAAACACATTCATACTATCACACTAGTCCCTAGCCACCTCAAACACTCTCAATTTGGCATTTTTGCATCCATATTACACTATTGCACAAAGCACATCAAGTGAGAGAACTACATATAGCTTGATCCCTCTTTAGAGTATTGGTATCTAAGAAACATGCCCACACAAGGGGTGTGGATCACATGTTTAGTGTATCTTAAACATACTAACCCCCCTTTTTAAGTGATTCAAATCTCATTTATCAAGCATGATGGAGGGTTAGGGTTTGAAGATTAAAACATCTCTATAACAAGCTCCGTGGATATTCAACACTTGTTATTTCACAGGCTGTCCCACATAGGAACAATGCAAGGAATCTATAAAAATTAGATCTCTATGAGTAGTTTAGATAATATTGGAACAAGATGACAAAAATGTTGTATCTTAAAGTGTCTTTTTTTTGTGGTCCTGTCCTTTTACCAAATGAAAGTCAGATTCTAATTTGTGACATTATCCCAATTCTGCACAACCAATTTCAAACCCTACAATAGGCATTTTAGCCTATTTTAAGCTAAGTTATAATTTATCCTAATTTAATATTATTTTTGGAAAGGTAAAAAGGATAGATAAATTATACAAATTAGGATTGTAATTATTGTAATATTATTTAAGAATAATTCAGGGTTAGTACTGTTGTCCTCTTCTGCCATTATTGTCCAAACTACTCATAGAGACTTGATTTTTTGGGTTCTTTATCCTATTCTTGTGTGATCCTACCTATGAAATTTAAAGGGTTGAATGTATACAAAGCTCATTTTAGAGTTGTTTTAATCTTCAAACCCTAACCCTCCATCATACTTAATAAACAGGATTTGAATGACTTGAAAATGGGGGGGTTAATTTGTGTAAGATGTGTTGTACCCCAAAAATATCACTCATTTTTGGAACAACATTTGAACTATTTTGGTCTTATACACCAAAATTATCTCTTCTCTTTCCAAAATTTGTCTTGGGCATTCAAATTCTTTAGTTTTCAAGCTTTTCATGAATCTACGGACTCAGTAGGAAGAAAAATCTATGAACTATGCAGGAAAAAGGAAAATCTATGGACTTTGCAGGCATGTTCATTTCTACATGTTCAAAGGCTTCTACAGATGGTTTCAGTCAAAGGAATCAATTTTTCAACACTTACTCATTTTTCCCTTTGTTTCAGTGCCTTGGTTCAAATAGAAATCTCCATCGGCAAACATCAACAGTAGTTTCAACATTTGGTTCATCCTCTGGTTCAACATCTTTTGGTTCAAAGGATTGGTTCAAAGCCTAAGTTTAATCAGAAATATCTATCGGCAAGCATTCAAGCAAAAAGGACTTGAACCATTAAACCGTTGAACCATTGAACTACTTTGGTTCAACAAGTTCAACATCTTTGGCAAGAGTTAAGCGCTTCATCAAGGTTCAAAGTTCAATCGTTTCAATTGG
Source organism: Torreya grandis (assembly GCA_037957365.1). Taxonomy (NCBI): domain Eukaryota; kingdom Viridiplantae; phylum Streptophyta; class Pinopsida; order Cupressales; family Taxaceae; genus Torreya; species Torreya grandis. Next base: position 1,719,255 of record JARHVA010001228.1, on the reverse strand, counting down.
TTCATCGGCTTCAAAACACTTGGCCAAATCAAGGCAGCTTGAACCATTGAACCACTTTGGTTCAAAGGTTCAACGGGTTCAAGGTTTAATGGCAAGTTCAACCAAAGGAACGGTTCAATGGCTTAGTTCAACCAAGCGGTTTAACGCTTTATTTCACTCAGGTGGTTCATTCCCTTTGTTTCAGCATCTTTTGGTTCAATCAAATGGTTCATCAGTTGGTTCAAAGCTTTGTTTGAACCGTTGAACCAAAACATGGTTCAACATCTTGGTCCAATGAAAAGGTTCACGGCATGGTTCAACCAAGTGATTCACTCACTTGGTTCACTCGGTTCATCCGCTTGGTTCATTCAGTCAGTTCATTCAATTAAACCATCAGCTTGAACCATTTTGGTTCAAAGCCTTGGTTCAATCGATTGGTTCAACAAAATGGTTCAACTATTCATTCAAAGTTAAGTTCATAATGTTTGGTTTAATGCTTAGATCATTGGCTTGTTTCATCCAATTAAACCATCGACTTAAACCATTTTTGGTTTAACCGATTGGTTCAACATCTTGGTTCAACAAAATGGTTCATCGCCAAAGTTCAAAGGGGTGGTTCAATGCAAAATGAAGCTTCTCGAAGGACAAGTGCCCTTGTGGAGGACACTTAATCAACAAAATCATCCTTCAGAAGGGTCATTTTCAAGGAAGCTGAAAGGTAATTCTTTCAAATTTGTTTAAGGCATTTAAAATTGGCTAAGACATAATTATTTCAAATTTTTGACCGAAGGAATTCCTTCGAATAAAAAGTCTAAAAGAAATCAAAGAAGTGAATTCGAAGACTTGTTCAAAGACTTGGTGGAACAAATAATTCTATGGACTTTTTATCTACGGGAATTTTCCTCAGACTTTTGTCTGCGAGAATTTTCCCCAGGGAAAATGTCCATGAGAAACGTTCCCAAGAGGAAGCGTAAGAAAATCTTGGCGGAATTTGTGAAGGGCCGTTGAAGGACCCTGAAGGGCAAGTGCCCTTGCAGGGGACCCTCGGCTGCCAATTTGAAGACACTTCCTGAAGCTGAAGGGTCACCCGAAGGCCATTTAAAGATTGCCTGAAGGATAGATACTCTTGTGGGAGGTTTTTTTGACTCAAAATAGGTCATTTCTCAAGGCCTAAAAGGGCAAGTCCAATCCAACAAAGACCAAGCAAGAAGCCTGAAGGACCAAGGGGTGATGCGCTCAAAGACATCAAATTCAACACAGCCGACTAGCTGTTGGAAACATAGTGATGGGCATGTGAATGTAAAATTGAAGACAACAAAATAACTATGATCCTTTGAACTTACAGACCAAAATGCATTCCCAAAATTCAAGGCCAAGACTAGTAGAAAGTGAGGAAGGAATAGAACAGCAAATTGAATCTAGGACCTGATTCAATTACCTAAGAAAGGAGGAACGATGAAGGTAGGATCAGATCACCAAGTGGACATTGAAAGTTGTGAACTTTCAATAGCGTGACTTGTTTCTCTACATTGATAAAATCAAATGGGTAAAATGCCCCTAATTTCTAGCCTATCTTCCTAACAGATTCCAATGCATCATGATGTGTTACTATTCTCGAGTCCTTCTTGAAATGGCTATATAAGGGACTTTCTTCTATTGTAAATGGATCTCTTTTTTGACAATAAAAATGAACCTCTACCCAAATTGAAAGGCACTTATGAGACTTTGAGCTCAGTTTGTTTATCATATTTTGTTATTGGAATAAGAAAGCAAATGGTTTTTTAGACTTTGTGTTGTGATATCTTTGTTGTTAAGGAAACTATTCTTATGTCTTTTTCCTTGATGTATTATCTGTTCCTTTAATTCAACAAGCAAGATTAGTGAAATTAGTTATAAAGTTGTCCTAAAGAGTTAACTGTGGAGAGACTTTGTGCCCCCATAATTGCCTTTCAGTGTGTTTTCTTTTTTTTCTGTGTAAAAGACTTTGAGAAGACTTTGTGCTCTCATTGTTCTTCGTATCTTACTCTTGAGCAATCTAGGTGAAGACTTTGTGCTGCATCTCAATTTGCTGGTTATTACATTTTGCTGTTACTATCTGGAGTATTCTTGTGGCTTGTTGAATAGTACTTCTGAAAGAAGAGGAGTGCTTTTTTTCATTTTCCTTGAGTTTCTCCTGTGATCTTCATACATCATCTCTGAAGAAAGAGAGATGGATGGTTTGTCCTACCCTTGAGTATTATTTTCTATTAATATATATATAGCATACCTATAGGGAACCTCCCCTTGATGAGAGGAGAGATCAGTCTCCTTCTGATGTGGTAAATCTACACATTTGGATGACCAGTCTTCCTACTTTCACTGATCAGACCTATTTTGTTTATCAGTACGCTGATCGACAAAATATTCAACCAACAATTTTTGGTGACTCTACTAGGGATATCACATCCATTATCCATTTATAATCTATCCATTCACCTCCACATTAATTGGGAAAGAATGCACAGTTTAAAGCCTCAAGCTTTAACTGAAGCAAGGTCAATTCTTTCCACTTTTGTTTCACAATCTGGCAGATTCAAGGTATACACGAAGCTAAAGGGCTAAAGGTATTGTTGACCCTATATTCGAGTTAGTACAGTAAAGTGATTTTGATCCATTTCCTTCACCATCTCATCTCCAATGAACCATGATTTTTCTTCCTACTATAACTAGATCTCCATTGCTAGACGAAGTATCTACTTCTGTTGTTGATAAAGTTATACCTATAATTACCCCTCTAAGATTTGTTATCCCTCCTTTTCAAAATCCTATAATGGCAGTTCAAGGTCCCTGGGGTAATACTTTTGGTCCTCTCAATCTTACTCCACCTCTACATGAGCTTCCACACAGTTCTAGGAAGAACTTCCCCAAATTCTATGGTGATGGGAAAGTTCACCTTGATGAGCACATTACAGCTTTCAACATAGCTTGTGGAGTAATCAAAGTAGAATTTGAAGATGTAATAGTCAAGTTATTTGTAGAGACATTGCAAGGTGTTGTTGTAGATTGGTTTTATCATCTACAAGCTCAATCTGTGACTGATTGGAATACTCTCAAAGCTAAGTTTGAAGCCAGATTCAAACCTACAAAAGATACACATACACTTATGGCTCAACTTACATAGATGAAGAAAGAGCCTCATGAGCCTATGAGGGACTTCATAGCCAAATTTGACAAACTAAGAAACATAATCCCTGTAATTGCTAGACCTACAGCTGAGAATCTCAAATGTTTTTTTATTAATTCTTAGTTACCTAACATTAATTTTATTTTGAGGCATGCTGGTCAAATAGATCTTGCTACAGCTCAAATTTTGGCCACTAAAGTAGAAGATGATCTCATCTTAGCAGGGAAGATAAGAAGACATCCGAATAGAAATAAAGCTTCATCATCTTTTGAATATGCATTTACAGGCACCACAAATCCAATGGTGTAAAAATTAGCAAATGAGTTGCTTGCTCTCAAAAAGCAAATGGCTCAGGGAATGTCTTCTGCTCCTTCATACAAAAGGACATTCCTAAATTAGTCTTATCATGGCAATGTTGCCAAGAATCAAGGGTAATAGAATCGCCTTCCTCCTCCATAAGGGAAACTTGCCCTGGAAGCTCCTCCAGCCAATTCAGCAATGGGATATCTTGAAGTAGAATCAAAATTCTCTTATCAGCTTGAATTGAACCAAGAAAATGACGTTGATCTCCTTGAAGACAATCAAGAAGAATCAACTAGCGACTCCCATATTAGTTTCTTAAATTACCAAGATGAACCTGAAAGCAAAGGAAAAGATTTTGATGGATCATATGCAGTGTTTACCAGATCTAAAAGCCAATTAATCCAACAAGCTGATAAAGAGAAGACAGAAGAGCAACCACAGCCAGTAGTCATAATTGCTAAACATGGAACCACCTTGCCTTTTCAGTCAAAGGACACGGTAATCACCCAAAAGGTAAATACATTAATTACACCTTCCCCTTCTACTTCTAATTTGCAAACCCACCCACCTCCCATCCCTTCTAAAATTCAAAAAGTTGAAGTACCTTTCTCTGTACCTAGCTCGATCCAGCCATTTGACATAATCGATCATGTCAAAAAAACAAAAATACAAATGTTTGAGTTCATATATTTGTAGTCCAATCCTGACTAATTGAATAAGTTGGTCTAATATGTTAAAAATCAAACCATTCCTATAGGATAAAAGGCTAAAAAGGTAACTCCTAATTCTATAAAGAACACACCTATTCTAAATAATTTGGTCATTACTCCTCCAGCTGCTCTTGGAAAAATAGAACCTTTCTATGTTTCTCTGTTAATTAATGGCCACAAGCTGAGTAATTGTATCATAGATTTAGGTGCATCTGATAATGTCATGCTAGCTAAAGTAGCTGAGTCTCTTGGTCTCACATTGACTAAAACCTTTGGGAGATTCTTCTCCATGGAAAACAAGCAAGTACCATTGTTGGGGCAAATCAAAGATTCTCAATTTGCATTTGCAACCTTTCTAGATAAGAGAATCAAGATGACTGTCTTGGTGGCTGATGTCCCAACATCTTATGGTATTTTGCTGGGATGAAATTTTTGTAAGGACATGGGAGGAGAATTAAGCATGGATCTATCTGAGGCAAGGATCCCTGTACAAGGCATAATGAAGAGGTTGGTCCCTAAAAAGGAAGCAAAGTATGTAGTCACCTAGACATCAGCCCCTAAAGCTCAAATCCTTTTTGAATCTGCAGGTATGGGTAACTATTTTCTATCTATAGATGAAATGCATGAAACACCTGAGAGTATTAACTCAGAAGTCAGTTCTACAAGAATAGCAGAAGAACTAGTAGGCTGCAGTACAGACCAAAAAAGATCATCCATCTCTGATAAAGAAAAGTCTAAAAAAAATTAGTATCAGATGAGATATAGACTTTGGAATTTGATGGTAGCTATTCCTCTACCGATTTGGGAGCTAGGATTGTCTTCATATCTCCTCAAAGAGATATGTTCCCTTCATCTTACAAATTATAGTTCAACAACACTAACAATACAGCTGAATATGAATCTCTATTGCTGGGCATGAGGTTACTCAAGAAAAAGGCATCAAGTTTCTTCATGCCAAAGGGGATGCTAAATTAGTAGTTTTTCAAGTGAGGAATCTATACCAAACTAAAAATAAAAGATTACACCACTACCATAACTTAGTTTGGGACCAACTTGAAATTTTTGATGCTTTCAACATTTTTGCCATACCTAGAGAGTCTAATGACAGAGCTGATGCACTTACTGTTTCAAGAACTCTCTTAGTTTCTCATTTAGATTTTAAATAAGGATAGGTATACCATTAAGTTGGTCTATAGACCAAGTGTTCCTAACAATGCTGATCATTGGCAAGTATTCAATGATGATCATCAAATCATTGCCTCTTTGGAACAAAAAGATAATTTTGAACAGCTATGTTTTGAAGGTAGTGAACCTCAGAAGAATGAATCTGTGTCTGAATCTAGCTCATATATAAATGAAGAATACTTGCAACTAAAAGGAAAAAAAATTCCTAAAGGCTTGGTTTCTCTTGAAAAGTTGTTTGATAAACATGATAAATTCATTAAACAACAACAAATAGACTCGAGTTTCTCTCAAGGATTTGATTAAGTGAAACTATGTACTGAAAAAAATCCCAAGATGATCAATATTGGTAAGTGCTACACCCCTGAAGAAAGACTCAAGTTCACCTCTTTACTCTGTCAATACATGGATGTCTTAGCATATTCTTATAAAGACTTGAAGTCTCTCAGACCAGATGAAATCCACCATAACATTCCTCTCAAGGCTGACTCAATGCCATACAAGCAAAAATATAGACAGTATAATCCAAAAATATCAGGTACTATTCTTTCTAAGATACAAAAGATGTTGAATGCTAGAATCATCTTCCCAATCCATCATTCCACATGGATTGCGAATATCATGCCAGTAAGGAAGAAGAATGGTGAAATTCACATTTGTGTAGATTTTAGAAATCTAAATCAAGCATCTTTGAAGGATAATTATCCTTTGCCCATTATGGATCAAGTGTTTCAAATAGTGACAGGTGCAGAAATGTTATCAATGTTGGATGGCTTCTTAGGTTATAATCAAGTTGAAGTTGGTGAGGCAGACCAACACAAAACTGCATTCACCATGCCTTGGGGTACATTTGCATATAAGAGAATGCCTTTTGGTCTAATAAATGTTGGTGCTACCTTTCAGAGAGCTAGGATCTAGATTTCAAAGATGTTATTGGTAAATTCATAATGGTATACCTTGATGATTTGACTATCTTTTCAAAGCATCGATCTGATCATGTATGCCACCTACAATAAGTGTTGGAGCACTGCTGCCAGAATGGTATTTCCTTAAATCCTAAAAAGTCTATTTTTGGAGTAACAGAGGGAAAACTCCTTAGACACATTGTGTCCAAAGAAGGCATAAAGATTGACTCAGACAGAGTCAAATCTATTCAAGAGCTTAATCTACCTACAAGTAAGAATGTTGTTCATTCTTTCTTCAGAAAGGTGAATTTCTTATGGAGATTCATCCCTAAATTTGTTGAGAAGACTAGATACATTGTAAACATGATGAAAGGGAAGACCATCTTCAGCTGGACTAAAGAAAGTAAATCAGCATTTTAGGATATTAAAACTACCATTGCTCATGCCCCTACCTTGGTTTGCCCAGATTACAATAAGGATTTCATCATATACAGCTATGCATCTGAACACACTCTTTCAGTGATTCTTGTTCAATAGGATAAGGAAGGTATGGAATCTCCTCTCTTTTATGAGTTGCCCTCTCAAAACTCATGAGATGAAGTATTTAAATATAGAGAAGCATGCTTATGCCTTGGTGAAAGCAATCAAACATTTTCACTTCTATATTCTAAATTCACATACTACTGCCCTAGTGCCTGATACTACAGTCAAGTCTATATTAACTCAATAGGAGTTTGGCATGAAAAGAGGTAATTAGATTACAAAGATCCAAGAGTTTGATCTAGACATCAAGCCAATAAATTTGGTCAGGGGTAAAGGCTTATGCCAATTAATTGCTGACAATAAGCCAGAAGACACACAACGTGAAGAAACTGAAGTAGAAGAGACTCTAATAGTCCTTTTTGTCTCCACTACTAATGAGTGATATTTAGGTATCGTTTATTTCTTTACTTATGGTGAATGTCCTGCTCATTTGTCTTACAAAGAAAGGAAGCCAATCAAGTTGAAAACTACCAATTTTGTCCTTTGGGATAACGGCCTATACAAGAGAAGCATAGATGGAGTATTCCTTCGCTATGTAGACAAAGAGCAACAAACTCAGCTTTTGAAATCTTTCCATAATCTAGCCTGTGGAGGATATTTTTTTACTTCTGTGATTGCTCACAACATTCTACGAGCTAGGTATTACTGGCTGACTCTTTTCTAAGATGCACATAAATGGGTGAGAAAATGTGAACTCTGTCAACAATTTGTTGGAAGACCCAAGTTAGCTGCTATACCTCTCAAGCCAGTGATCATAGAAGAACCTTTCTAGCAATGGGGACTTGATTTTATTAGAATAATATATGCATCTTCAAGTGCTGGACATGATTATGTCTTTACAGCAACTGATTATTTCACCAAGTGGGTAGAAGCAATCCCAATTAAGCATGCTACTTCAGAAGCTATATGCAACTTCTTTAAAGAAAATATCATTTCCAGGTTTGGAGTTCTAATTAAAATTGTTACTGATAATGCAGCTTGTTTCACCTCTCAAGAGATTACACAATTCTATTTTCATTATGGAATTACACTCTCTCACTCTTCTGATTATTTTTCACAAGGAAATGGACAAGCTAAGTCTAGTAATAAGAATTTGGTAACTATTATTAAGAAGCTAGTAGATGACAATTAGAGAACATGTCATAAAGCATTGGTTGATGCTCTGTGGGCAGATAGAATCACTCCAAAGAGGGCAATTGGTATGTCTCCTTTTCAACTTCTTTATGGTATCAATGATGAGATACCAATCACTTTAGAATTGCCAACCTTGAAATTGGTAAAGGCAATCGAAGATCAGACATATGAAAGTTCTCTTGACAAAAGAATCATGTGCCTGACTGAGTTGGAATAACAGAGAACCATGGTGGTAGACAAAAAAATTTCTCATCAAAGTCTGGTAAAGAAACTCTTTGATCAAAAGCCCAGAAATCATGATTTCTAGATTGGGGATCAAGTCCTGCTATGGGACAAAAGAAGAGAACCAAAGGGGATGCATGGAAAGTTTGACTCCCTTTAGAGAGGCCCATTTATAATTCATCAACACATTGGTGAAAATAGCTTTCTATTAAAATATCAAGATGGTACACTCTTTTCTCTACCCCATAATGGGCAGCATCTAAAACATTTCAACTCTTGAAGTGTCATATCTTTACATCTGTATATATGTATATTTGTACAATTTTCAATTCTATTTTATTTTGTTTGTTTCCATTTTTGGAGCCTTTCATTTCTGGGTAACATGACTCTGTAACCCAATGGTACACATGAAGACACTGGAGATTCTGGATTCTACTCCTTTCAATTCCTTTTGCAATTGACAGAAGTTCCCCAACAAGAGCCAGCTATTGTCCCCCAAAAATATCACTCATTTTTGGGACAACATTTGAACTATTTTGGTCTTGCAGACCAAAATTATCTCTTCTCTTTCCAAAATTTGTCTTGGGCATTCAAATTCTTCAGTTTTCAAGCTTTTCATGAATCTACAGACTCAGCAAGAAGAAAAATCTACAGACTATGCAGGAAAAAGGAAAATCTATAGACTCTGTAGGCATGTTCATTTCTACAAGTTCAAAGGCTTCTGCAGATGGTTTCAGTCAAAAGAATTAGTTTTTCAACACTTAGTCATTTTTCCCTTTGTTTCAATGCCTTGGTTCAAATAGAAATCTCCATCGGCAAACATTAGCAGTAGGTTCAACATGTGGTTCATCCTCTAGTTCAACGTCTTTTGGTTCAAAGGATTGGTTCAAAGCCTAAGTTCAATCAGAAATATCTATCGACAAGCATTCAAGCAAAAAGGACTTGAACCATTGAACTGTTGAACCATTGAACTACTTTGGTTCAAAGGTTCAATGGGTTCAAGGTTCAACAAGTTCAATGTCTTTGACAAGAGTTAAGCGCTTCATCAAGGTTCAAAGTTTAATCGCTTCAATTAGTTCATTGGCTTCAAAACACTTGGCCAAATAAAGGCGGCTTGAGCCATTGAATCACTTTGGTTCAAAGGTTCAACGGGTTCAAGGTTCAATGATAGGTTCAACCAAAGGAACAGTTCAATGGCTCAGTTCAACCAAGTGGTTCAACACTTTATTTCACTCGGGTGGTTCATTCCCTTTGTTTTAGCGTCTTTTGGTTCAATCAAATGGTTCATCAATCGGTTCAAAGCTTTTTTTGAACCATTGAACCAAAACTTGGTTCAATGTCTTGGTTCAACGAAAAGGTTCACGACATGGTTCAACCAAGTGATTCACTCACTTGGTTCACTCGATTCACCCGCTTGGTTCATTCAGTCAGTTCATTCAATTGAACCATCAGCTTGAACCATTTTGGTTCAAAGTCTTGGTTTAAGTGATTGGTTCAACAAAACAATTCAACTATTGGTTCAAAGGCAAGTTCATAATGTTTGGTTCAATGCTTAGTTCATTGGCTTGTTTCATCCAATTGAACCATCGGCTTGAACCATTTTTGGTTCAACCGATTGGTTTAATGTCTTGGTTCAATAGAATGGTTCCTCACCAAAGTTTAAAGGGGTGGTTCAATGCAAAAGGAAGCTTCCCAAAGGACAAGTTCCCTTGCAGAGGACACTTAATCAACAAAATCACCCTTCAAAAGGGTCATTTTCAAGGAAGCTAAAAGGTAATTCTTTCAAATTTTTGTCTGAAGGAATTACTTCAGACAAAAAGTTTGAAAGAAATCAAAGAAGTGAATCCAAAGACTTGTTCAAAGACTTGGCGAAACAAATAATTCCACAAACTTTTTGTCTACGGGAATTTTCCTCAAACTTTTATTTGTGGGAATTTTCCCCAAACTTTTGGTCCACAAGAATTTTCCCTGGGGAAAATGTCTGTGAGAAACATTCACAGGAGGAATCATAAGAAAAGCCTGAGGGAATTTGTGAAGGGCCACTGAAGGACCCTGAAGGGAAAGTGCCCTTGCGGGGGACTCTCGGCTGCCAATTTGAAGACACTTCTTGAAGCCGAAGGGTCACCCGAAGAAGCCCGAAGGCCATTTAAAGATTGCCCAAAGGATAGATACTCTTGTGGGAGGTTTTTTTGACTCAAAATAGGTCATTTATCAAGGCCTAAAAGGGTAAGTCCGATCCAACAAAGACCAAACAAGAAGCCTGAGGACCAAGGGGTGACGCGCCTAAAGACGTCAAATTCACAACAGCCGACTAGTCGTTGGAAACATAGTGATGAGCGTGTGAACGTCAAATTGAAGACAACAAAATAACTATTGATCCTTTGAACTTATAGACCAGAATGTATTCCCAAAATTCAAGGCCAAGACCAGTAGAAAGTGAGGAAGGAATAGAATAGCAAATTGAATCCAGGACCCAATTCAATTAACTAAGAAAGGAGGAACGATGAAGGTAGGATTAGATCGCCAGGTGGACATTGAAAGTTGTGAAATTTAAATAACATGACTTGTTTCTCTACATTGATATAATCAAATGGGTAAAATGCCCCTAATTTCCAGCTTGTCTTCCTAACAAATTCTAACACAGCATGATGTGTTACTATTCTCGAGTCCTTCTTGAAATGGCTATATAAGGGACTTTTTTCTATTGTAAATGGATCTCTTTTTTGACAATCAGAATGAACCTCTGCCCAAATTGAAAGGCACTTCTGAGACTTTGAGCCCAATTTGTTTATCATATTTTGTTATTGGAATAAGAAAGCAAATGGTTTTTTAGACTTTGTGTTGTGATATCTTTGTTGTTAAGGAAACTGTTCTTATGTCTTTTCCTTGATGTATTATCTGTTCCTTTAATTCAACAAGCAGGATTAGTGAAATTAGTTAGAAAGATTTCTTAAAGAGTTAACTGTGGAGAGACTTTGTGCCCCCATAATTACCTTTCAGTGTGTTTTCTTTTCATTTCTGTGTAAAAGACTTTGAGAAGACTTTGTGCTCTCATTGTTCTTTGTATCTTACTCTTGAGGAATCTAGGTGAAGACTTTGTGTTGCATCTCAATTTGTTAGTTATTACATTTTTTGCTACATTTTACTGTTACTATCTGGAGTATTCTTGTGGCTTGCTGAATAGTACTTTTGAAAGAAGAGGAGTGCTTTCTGTCATTTTCCTTGAGTTTCTCTTGTGATCTGCATACATCATCTCTGAAGAAAGAGAGATGGATGGTTTGTCCCACCCTTGAGTATTATTTTCTGTTTATATATATATATATATATATATAGCATACCTATAGGGAACCTCCCCTTAATGAGAGGTGAGATCATTCTCCTTCTGATGTGGTAAATCTACACATTTGGACAACCAGTCTTCCTACTTTGGCTGATCAGACCTATTTTGTTTATCAGTATGCTTATCGACAAAATATTCAACCAACAAGATGCACTGAACATATGATCCACACCCCTTATGTGGGCATGTTGTTTACATAATTGGTATTTTGAGTGTGGTTTGTGACACCCTATCTATATGACCTTCTTGCATGCTCTTATGACCATTCTAGACATTTTTTTACTCATTTGTAGTCATTTGTAGCCTTCCAAACGATCATTCCAGCTCATCCAGACTCTATTTCTCATACCAGTCCTGATCCCCCAGGTCCTGAGTCTATGAGATAAGAGAATCATACTTGGAATACAATACTGGACCCTAGGGTGTCCCATTTTTGGTGCTCTTGTCCCTTTGTAATTTGATCCTAAATGACTATTTTCATTTGATTATTATCCTTCATTATGTTAGCTTAGTGTGAATACATTTAACCCATGACCAATTGTTCTCTATATACTTTCACCCAACACAGCTATAAACACATTCAAACTCTCACACCAGTCCCTAGCCACCTCAAGCGCTCTCAATTTTACATTTTTGCATCTATATTACATTATTTCACAAAGAACATCAAGTGGGAGAAATAGATATGGTTTGATCCCTCTTTGGAGGATTGGTATGTAGGCAGTGTGCCCATACAAGGGGTGTGGATCACACATTCGATGTATTTTACACACATTAATTCCCCTTTTGCAAGTGATTCAAATCCTATTTATCAATCATGATGGAGGGTTAGGGTTTGAAGATTAAAATATCTCTATAATGACCTCCATGGAATTCAACACTTGAAATTTCATAGGCAGGCTCACATAGGAACAATGCAAAGAACCTAAAAAAATTAGGTCTCTATGAGTAGTTTGGACAACGCTAGAAGAGGAAAATAATGTTGGACTCCAATGTGTCCTATTTTCAAAGGTCTTATACTTTTAGAAAACAAAATCTAGATTCTAATTTGTGACACTATCCTAGCTCTGCACATCTAGTTTTAGACCCTACAACAATCGTTTTAGCCTGTTTCTAGATAAGTTATATTTTCTTCTTATTTATTGCTATTTTTAGAAAGATAAAAAAGACAAATAATTATACAAATTAGGACTATAATTATTGAAATATTATTTACTAATTTATTAATCCATACCCTTAACTAAATTAATAATATAACTCCATTATTACCAAAAAAGTTAAATCATTTGGTGAACCTGACTTACTTCATTTACGCATAAAACCCCTAGAAACCCTAGGGTAAATTCCTTGCTAATTTTTTTAGTATTTTTTAATTTTTTTTCAATCCTATTTAAATCAACATTTCATATTTAATTTTTAAATTTACCTTAGTAATTTTAAAAATCATTTCTTTCAAACCTTAGTTGAATTTACTATGTTCCTTACATCCAATTCAAATTTCACATTAAAAATCAAAAAATGGATCTCACTTATTTCAAAACATTTATTTCAAATAATAAGGAGTCTATACTTGACCCTAACATGTATATGAATGATGAAGTTTACTATATGTTAATGCAAAACCTCATTCTTTCCCTCTGATGCGTATTTTTCATAATATCGGATGATATTAAGAAAGTTACTACTAAACTTGTTAAGATCCCTTTCCTTCAAAGCAATGTTTATTTTTATTTAATACAAGGCTTCATTACATTCTTTCTCTCTCTCATATGGAATAATTTTCAAGACTATCTTATTAAACATATTAGAAATGTCATATCACAAGTAACAGTTTTTTATGCATTACTTCATAATTTCATGCTCTCTATGCCTTGCTTGCTATCTTTTGCTCTACTTCATACACCATTAGCACGTCATATTGTTTCTATACCCCTACCACTAGGTTTTGTTCAACCCAAGCTCACTCAATATGATGGTAAGGGTGATTTAGAGACACACTTGAGATATTTTCATGCATCATGCTTGGACTATGTGTCAAATGAATGGTTATTAACCAAGCTATTTTCATAGAGTTTAAAGGATTATGCTCTACAATAGTTCTATAGTCTACCAAATCAGTGAGTCAATTAATTCAATCCTTTAGCTGATATGTTTCTAGCTCATTTCAACATTAAAATAGGTGACAAAGTTTCTTATGCCCAAATTGTATAAGAGAAACAAAGGTCAAATAAACATCTCACAGATTGTGTTCTTCGAAATAAGACTATCTTGGCTAAAATGACTAGCCCCATGGCCAATTAACAATTACAATATCTCTTCAAATAGAGTCTTCTGTCAGCTTTACATGAGTCAATAATGTTCAAAAATTTCTCTTTCTTCACTAATTTTTATCATACACTAAAGGAACGGGAAGTCAAATTAATTTAGATAGGTAAACTCAAGTACACAAGTATATCAAAAACAACAAACAAGAGTAATAGTAAAGTCCTATATAAAGTAAAGGTCAATGATATCAAAATTCAAAATCAACCTATAGTTAATGTTGCTTGAGATCCCCCTCAATGAGTGGTTTTATTATCATCTCCTTGAAGAGCCTTTACCAATCTACTAGTATCTCCAGCTCGAGTCTTACAACAACTATTGGAATGTAATATCATATCTCTCCTTCCTATTTAGGAAGTTGATCCAATAAAGACTCTTTCATGTGGATATGATCAGAATGCATTTTGTGATTTTTTGAGGGTACCAAGCCACACAACAAATAGATGCATCAATTTTAAACATAATATACAAGACTTGATAGATGACAACCTTATTGATCTTGGCACTCAAATTAAACCTCCTCAGGGAAAACAAACACATGACAAATCTTTGAAACTTTTCTCAGATCCTTTCACATAACATTCTAAACAAGAGACAGGGGATACATCAGGTGTTCACCATGCATATCATGCACACCCTCCACTAGACACATACCAATCACCTTTAGTTGAGTCACATCCTTTGAGCAACATGATCGGTGTGTATAATTTTAGAGTTTCAACTAGACCTTCCATATTCTTCTCAAAGTAGGAGATAGTTGAGGATGATTCAAATTACCATGCACTCTTTATCAGAGCTTACATTAATCACCATCTTATTCATAGTGTTCTCATAGATATTGGATCTAGTGTGAACATGTGCAATTTGACATTACTACAACATTTGGGATATTCAAAGCAGGATATTACCTTGATGGATATAGTTAACAATGGATTTAGTGGGTACATATATAGTTCATTGGATGAGATTATACTTCCTTCATAGGTTGGTCCCAGACATGTGACCATACCTTTTACTATCATTCCCAATGTTGGGGTCTTTGAGATGTTACTTGATTGGCCATGGATTTAGAAACTTCATGTAATACCTTCTACAGTTCATAAATGCATGAAATTAATTCATGATAATTAGGTTATTATATTTGGTATAGTTTCGTATGAGTTACCACTCCACACTTTAGAGCCATCTACCACCTTACAACTACTAGTTTTAGCTCCTCCACTAGTTTCAACTTCTCCACCAATTAGATTTCTTCCTCCAGCTCAGATTTAGACATATTCAAGGCCTCCCTCACTAGCATAGAGAGTTCATGCACTTCATCGGAGGTCTCTCTTAGAGTAACCACTACATCAATGATAATTTTAAGATTCTAGACAATGTTTAGCTATAGTATTCACACCCAAGGTAGTATCATTGGGGTCTCATGCCTCTACACATAGAGCACACATTTAGAGAGATTTTTATACTACCAAATGGGTCTCTAAGAGCCCAATAGTTACACCTAATTATCAAAATTATATGGGGACCCCACAATCAGTTTCCACTATAAAGATTTTAGAGCATTTACAACATACATAGCTTTGAGAGTCACAGTCTCAGCCCTTCCATCATGATTCAAGATCATGCATGATCCCTCTCCTAGATATAGGACACCATGATATGAATTTTATCATGAGACTCATCAGTTAGTATCACTTTTCTTAGTCTTGATTGTAGATAGCTTCTTTTTAATTCCTTGTACATAGTCTCCTTATGATTGATTGTACACAACTTCTTTTAAATTTCTTTTACATAGTCTCCTTATGATTGATTGAACATAGCTTATTTCAAAAATACCAAAAATAATATAACATTTCAAAAATATAAAAACATTTAAATAATTTAAAACACTAAAAATATTTCAATTATATGCATCATCCATGCTTTACATTTCTACTACCATGCTAGACTTATAGTTTATTATTCTATGCTATTGTTTGTTGATTTATCTAGATTACCATGCTTCATTTGATCTTCTTTGAGTGTGTGCAGTGACACCCAAATTATTTATTACTTCACTCTACCCATTGAGAGGGCATCGTAGTTATACATTAGAGACACACATCGATATATCTACCCATCGGGGGCATCTTCTACATGACTACACCATTTAGGTTATGTCATTCCTACACTACACACTCTTGTTATCATGTTGATGTACATTAATTAATAGATTACATAGATTATTCTAACAACACTCACTAATATATAACACATTTATATTTCTTAGAATATACATAGTCTTTTACAACATGTCTATATACTTTAACTTATTGCTTTGATTAGTTAGATGTGATTATATTAACAACATTTACATGTCTTCCTTTCTTTCTTTGTGTACTAGATGTGCTTGCATTTATAAATTCATGTTTTTTCTCTTGTGTGTGTCTTAGGACATTTTCCAATATCCTTTGCTTTTATTCTTGTGTGTGCCTTAGGAAATTTTCCAATGTCCTTTTCCTATAATCTTCTATGTGCTTATGGCCTTTGTGTCAACCTTACTTGTTTTCAATTATATGTGTATGTGGGAATTTGAATATACCTTGTATGTTTGATTTCCAATTTGAGTGACATGTGCCCATGTCCCTTATGTGTTTGGCCCCTTGGCCTCTTTTGTATACTTCTTATTTCTTACCTTGTGTGCTTATTTATTTACTTGCTTCTCATTGTTTGAAAATGCCATGATCCACATCATGCATTATCTTGCTTTCTTGGATTCCATGATGGACATCATGATCCATCTCTCCTTGATAGCTAACCACTAACAACTAACAACTAACATTTTCTAGTTTTAATTTAGTTTACTACACATGATATTACATTATTACATCTATCTAGGCATTCTCATGTTGATTTAACAATCTTTAGTACAAACCTATGATATATCTTGAGACATCTTTTTTATTATAATTACTATATCATGTATTTTATAGCATAACACACTTGTAAGGCTCTTTCTTCTAAGGGTAGTCATTGTAGGGTCTTCATTCCCACCCTCAGAAGAGGGGGCAAAAAATAGGAGTTTTATCATAGAGATCAGAGCCTTCTACTTGTCAAAAAATAGTTTTAAGAACACTCAAAATAGCAACCAGAACCCAAACTAGGTAGAATGGACCAAAAACATAGTGATGAATATAGAACAATAAATAGAAATAGCAAAGGATAAGAGCACCATACTTGGACTGCAGCACTGGACAACAAATTATCCTATTTTTGGTGTTCTTAGCTAAACAACATAAAACTCAAATTTTCTAAAAATAGGCAAAAAGGTAAGTTCAATTACAATTTTTTCAGCAATAATTTAGTTTAAATTGGGCAGTTTCAGTATAGTTTTTCATAGAGAATCTAGATATAAGGGGCATCATGCATGGTATGATGGCTTTCACTTCCAATTTTAGATTGGGCAGTTGTTATAAATTTTAAATCAAAATCCATGTTACAAACACCAGTGATTGGGGGCAATGTGTGTGACACATTTTCCTTCTTTTATTTTCTAATCATTGCATGACCCAGGTATTCTCAGTAGTTGCGTGCCTTATTCCATCTACAAGTGGTTGGCATCATTTTGAATTGGCTTTCATATAAGCCTAGTTCTCAATTTTGGAGTGGATTTCATACAAGCCTAATCTCCACCTTTTAGAGTGGCTAAGATTGGTCGAGTTCTTAGTACACATTCAACTAGCCATGCCACAGTATCAGATTATAGAGCATTCATGGGCTTCAAATCCATCTCATATAACACACATTCATACTGGTATCAATTCATAGCTTCACTTGGTGGGTAAAGATAGAGCCAAAGGACTAGTTAGCCTTTGTATTCTTGAGCCACCTACTCAGAGAAAATTGACACATAATCCAAACATTGATTAACACATGCACGATCACATAGCATCATATAGTGGGTGATGATGGATCCAAAGGGCCAACCTTTGTATTCTTGAGCCACCCTTAAGGAATTGAGGACTCAACTCCATTTATGATATTAGTCTTTGTACAACACATACCCAACATCACTCAACATCACAAAAGGTTTTGTATTGAATCGCATACTTGGTGAGGTGTATTTATTCATTTCTCTTCCTCTCTCTTTTACTTAGATTTTGTACGTTCTTTTTATTAGACATAGTATGTCTAGTAAAAACTATTCTACTCTTTATTTTCTCTTGTAGATTTGTACTTCATGATGTTTTCTCTATATATACACTCAGCATCACACAACTTCATGGACTTCACCCTTGCAGTTAAGTTCATGTACGCTTTCTACTTTTCCTTTATCCTAGTACTTCACTTTGTTGTATCATTAGAATAAAGGTGGGGTAAATATAGTCATATAAAATGTCCAAATTGGTAGTTTGAGTGTGGATTTTGACACCTTATCCATAGGTACTTCTTGCATGTTCTTGTGAGCCTTCTAAACACCTTTTTGCTCATTTCTAGTCATTTTTAGCCTTCCAAACAATCATTCCATCTCATTCAAACTCTTTTTCCCAGGTCAATCCTATCCCCCTAGGTCTTGAACCTATAAGACAAGAGAGCCATACCTAGACTATAGCATTGGACCCTAGGGTGTCCTATTTTTGGTGCTTTTTTCCCTTTGTAATTTGAACCCAAATTATCATTTACATCTGATTCCTATTCTTCATTATGTTAGGCTAGCATGAATACATCTAACCCATGACCAATAGCTTAATATAAAAATCCCATTCAAATTTCATTTATAAGAGAGGTGACAAATCTTACAAAACAAGAAAGAATACAAACAAACCACCAAGGCAAATTTCCCTATTCTCTGCATATAGTCACCCAACATAACAACAAACATATTCAAACTCTCACATCAATCCCTAACCACATAAAACACTCTCAATTTGGAATTTTTGCATCCACATCACACTATTTCACAAATCAAATCAAGTGGGAGAAATACATATGGCTTAATCCCTCTTCAGAGTATTGGTATGTAGGCAATGTGCCCACAGAAGGGGTGTAGATCATATGTTTCATGCATCTTACACACACTAACCCCCTTATCAAGTGATTCAAATCTCATTTATCAAGCATGATGGAGGGTTAGGGTTTAAAGTTTAAAATAACTCTACAACAAGTTTTATATACATTTAGCACTCAAAAATCATAGGCATACTCACATAAGAATAACGCAAACAACCCAAAAAAATTAGGTCTCTATGAGTAGTTTGGACAATAGTGACAAAAGAGGACAAAAACGTCAGACCATGAAGTGTCCTATTTTTGTTAGTCCTATCATTTCACTAAATAAAATCCAAATTTTGATTTGTGACACTATCTCAGTCCTGCACAACTAGTTTCAAACCCTGTAACAACTGTTTCAACCTGTTTTAAGCTAAGTTATATTTATCCTAATTTATTACTATTTTTAAAAAGTTAAAAAGGATAGATAAATTATACAAATTAGGACTATAATTATTGAAATATTATTTATTTATTTATTAATCTAGACCCTTTAACTAAAATAGGAATAAAACTCCATTATTCCCAAAATAGTTAAATCACTAGTATACATTTTTATGTCAAAGGCATTATATTGGCATGGAGCTTGCAAATGAGTATATTATGTATATTCACCTCAATTTGCTCGTCTATTTCTTCTCATCTAATTTCATCTAACTTGTCTTACTCATTTTCCTAGTCATTTATCTAATAAATCTCCTTTATTCCCCTTGTTTTATCAACCTTATCCTCATCCCACATCAATTAATCATATCATTAATTATTCATTATTTCATGTCATTTGTCCTTAATTTTATCTCATTCATTATTTATTAATTCACATCTTACGTAATTATAACCTACGTCCATTATCTCATACAAATCATGTGTTAAACTTGTCTACTCTCATCCCAATCACACTTAAATGTTTCAAAGAGATTCTAAAGTGTTACAACTCTAGAATCCTCCATTACCTTCCCATCTTCTAGAGATTTCTTCTCTAGAATCCTCCAAGGAATTGTATGTTCCTTGGAAATTCATCTCCTCCATTTATATAAAAAAACTTTCTTCCATGGTTCACCCAAGGGATTTATAGATCAAAACTATGCTATCAACTTTCCAAATGGATCAAACTTTACAACATTCCTCTGATCTTGAGAAAAGTTGAGCACATCACTTTGTTAATCAACCAGGATATATCCTATGTAAAATTGGATGAAGCTTATTTGGAGAAAATATTCATGAGAGATTGCACTATAGTCAACCTATCCAAGCCTCTTTGATACTTGGTAAAGATTGGCTCAACTCAAGGGTCTTGGATCCAATACCTCAACTTTGAAGGTCTTCCATTTAGATGCTTCAGGTGCAATCAAATTGGGCATCAGGTGGCAAGTTGTTCTGATAAGAATGCTCAAATTTTTTCCCTTTGTGCTCAATTGATATAGAGGAAGAAAAGCAAAGCTTCAGATTTTATGTTTATTTGGCATAATCTTGGAATTCTTATCACCTTTCAAGTGGTCCTACTCATTGCTTGATGAGGAACCCTCCAACTAGTAAGGAGGATGGGTTGAGGGTGGATGCAGTTCAAGAGGAGCCTCTTCCTCCTCTATTGGTCTTGATAGTGATCACACCTCATCCCTCTTTAGAGAAACTCAAGGTGATTGTGGACTCTATGATTAAAAAGGAGCATGGGATAGAGGTAAAAAGACTGAGGATGGATGCTTAAGAAAAGGTTATGGATGGGACCAAGTGGACCATGGATGGCCTTCTCTCATACCAAGGTAGAAGATTTATTTTGATCAATGGTTAAACATTAAATTCTCTTGGTTGTGTTTTTTTATACTCTATCTTTTCGTGTATGTTGCTATTTTGTATGTTGCTCACTCACTGAAATTACGCTGAAGCAAGCTGATTTACTAAATTTTGGTAAATTTCTTGTTGATGCCTTTTGTATTTATTTTTTAGTGGCAAGCTTGGTCTCATGGTACTTAATATTGTTTTGAGATGTGAATTTATTTGGGTGGTATCTCATCCTTCTAAATGTTTTCGTATTGGGTTGTGGATCCCCGTCAAAACCCTCCTTTAACCCATATAAAAAAAACATGCCAAATTAGTCCATTATCAAGTTAATCATCATCCATCTATATGGTGTATATACTTTGAGTCTATACAAGGCAATCCAACAAACATAAATCAATCTACTTTGTCAATGGGGCACATCCTTTTTTTTTATATGCATGAAGGCATTATATAGAATCATTGAATTACATAAAATGTTGGTATCTTTTCCCATATTTTGGAAATAAACATATAGTGGATTTACAATATTAATTAAACATACATCTAAATCAGTGAGTTCCTTTGACATACAAACCACAAGGGGCATCTATGTCGTCAAAATCACCCAGGACACCATCCTAGGCTTCATTGCTTGACTCATTGTTTTAGGTATCTAGAGAGATTTGCACCTTGGTGGATGGATATAAGAAACCATCATCATAACTAATCAAACTACAACCCTTTCAATAAATCTTGGTATTTTGGTGATAGGTTGCATGTAAGAATGAAATAACAATGTTTTATTTCATTTGTGTTTTGCGCTCAATCCATCTTCGTTGCCCAATTAAAAGAATGCATAGATTTGAGATGGTTGCATATTAATATACCTTGCATCATATTTCTGTTCCAATTTTATGTATATGAATATTAACATACCTTGCATGTTATCTCCACTCCAATTATATGTATATACATTAAGATGCTTCTATTCCAATTCTATGTGTATACATTAATATGTTGATTATATGTTGTCTCCCAGCGACCAGACGAAGATCATGTGGCCTTAATCTATGGATAATTTGAGTATATAATCATGATAAATACTTGGTGGGTGTGTAAAAACAAATAAGAATTAACTCATTGATGGGGCATGCATTTAATTGGAAGATTTAAAATCAAATTGTGTAACATTTATCAAACTGCCTATGCCACGATGAGAGATTTGAAATGAATGTAGAATAGGTGTCTACAGGGATCATTTTGAATGCTCAAGAACAAATTGAGCATGTAATTAAATATTTATTTCCTATAAATCTATTATAATAATATTTTTTTATAATTTATGCAAGTTTTTGTTTTGAAATTTGTATTAGAATTTTAATAAGAAATCTAATTTTTCACAATATGTGTGTGTGTGTGTGTGTGTGTGTGTGTGTGTGTGTGTGTGTGTGTGTGTGTGTGTGTGTGTGTGTGTGTATTTAAAAGAACTGTGTAAATTTTAATATGATCAATATTTACATCATAATAAATAATTCATTACCAAGAAGAGAATATACTATTATTGTTGTGTTAAAGTTAAAATGGGGAGGGGGGGTGCGGCGGTGGACAGGCATCCACTGAATATTTTTCTATTATAAAAATCTATCAAAAACTTATAAAATTGACATAATAAAACCATGTAGGTGCAATAAATATAGTCAATACATTTAACTATAGTGAATACATCTCATATATAATGTTTTAATAAACGCAGATGATATAGTGAAAATTTTATAAATACATATTTAACATATGTGGGTTAGATCCTTTTGTGGGAAGTTGTTGATGTGGCCTCCAACCACATAATGGATTCACAAATCCATAATCCTCACATAACATAAATTTCTCAGGAATTCAACACATAAATTCAATACATTCTCATTAATTCCCTCCCAAATACAAAATATTTCAAATAAGCTTATCTCTCATCCCATACATAACTTGACCAACATGCCAAGGAGGCATCTAAAAGGCTTTACACCATGCCTATCCCCAAATTCACCAAGCCTCTCTTATATAGCAAAGAATACAATTATTTATATAAATACATGGAATAATGAGAGAGAAACAAAAGAAGCCCACAAATTTTACCTCCTCCACTTGGAAGGACTATTAATCAATAGTAAAATGTGTTCCACCATGTGATCCACTTTAGTTTGGACCCCTCCAACAAGTGAAATCTTCAAAAGGTGTTCCCCACTCCACATGTGCTTCCAAAAACTTGTGGAATCTCCTTTTGACATAGATTAAACACATTAGTTTTTCTCCCCACATGGAATTCATCCTACTTTCATAATGGCAATCAAAATCAAGTCCCCACATGGAACTTTTCACCACTTCACATGGGTGATTAATCTGGATTAGTGGTATTGGTCTCCCACTTGCATAAGAGTCAAAAAAGGTAAAGAATCTATTTTTTGACAAGAGATCAATTCATAATTATAAATACCCACTACAAATTTAACCCATATCCATCCATATCAACCCAAAAGACATGTCCTATGTGCCTTGGTGGAGAACTATGCCCCACATGCCACCTCACTAGGATGAACAGTGTATGCCACATCATTAGTGAATAGTGATAATATGAATAGTGTTTTATACTACATCAGTTGTTGTGTCAAGTATAGTCAAGTTTCTAAAAGGATATGGAAGACAAATGTACAAAAACAACAAAAGAAGGAATGTAATCTAAAGCAAAATCTTAGCCAGCAGCACCTCACTCTTGAAGAGTAGCCTCATGACATATCCTTACAAACTATTACTACCCAAATAGAATATTATATAAGAAAGTGTGAGGTTTATAAGGGCTAAGGTGTTAAAATGTAGGCCCATTTATTTTAGATAAACATGGTGATCATGGATCTAAATACTTCTTCAAGTATTTGCAATATAAACATCATCATGAACATATTTCAATCATTCTTACTAAGGATGAAACTGAGACTTCTTCACTTGATTACATTAAGGGTGTCTTTTTTCAGCATTATAGCACTCTATTCTAGGAAAAGCACTACTTTGAAGAATGTGAATCATTTCTAAATCAATCGTTATAATAATGTATTTTTTGAAAGGTAGATCAAGGTACCAACCACCTTCTTGAGGAACGTCTCACTTTAACTGATCTTGAAACAACCCTTTAGATATAGAAGACTGAAAAGGCTCTTGGTTTGGATAGGCTCCTGATTGAATTCCTCCAAGCTCTATGGCCTACCCTCAAGATATATATTTTTAATATGTATCAAGAGGTGGAGGCCAATGGATCCTTGGTGTTGTCATTAACCATGGCTTGATCAAATTAATCCCTAAATTTAGAAACAATAATAACATAATTGGTTGGCACCCCATCACTCTCCTTAATGTATCTTTAAAAATTATTACAAAGGCTACTGGTATGAAATTGAAACCTATAACTCAGGATATTGTTTGATCTAATCAAACTAGGTTCCTAAAAGGTAGATACATTTTGGACAATCTACTCTATGTAGAAGAAAATGCTCGGTGCATTTAAGATTCTGATCAAGATGTACTATTGGTCAAAATTGACTTTGACAAAGCCTACGATTATATTCATTGGTGTTTTATTCTTAAGATGCTTAAGTGGTTGGGATTATGCCCACATTTCAGACATCCCATTCAAATGCTCTTTGTTGAAGCACATGCCCAAGTCATGGTTAATGGTAGCCTCACAACATCCTTTAACCTTGAAAGTTCCATCCATCAAGGTTGTCTAATCGCCCCTTTTTTATATGTGTTCATTGTTGATGCCCTTAAATATATGCTTCAATGAGCTCCTCAGCAAGGTGATTTGAAAGGAATTACTCTTCCACAATGTTCTTATGCTCTAAACTCTCATTTTACTAATGATTATCTTCTTTTTATGTAAAACACTCAACAATAAATTATCAATGTGCAGTCTATTCTTGATATATACTATGATTTATCTAGATCCAAGCTATGTAGCCACAAATCAGAAGTCATTTTCATCAAAAGTGCACCTAGTTTGGCTTGGATACCCTCAACATGGAATGACATTCCTATTAAGAATAAATCATAAATTAACATGGAACAATTTCATAGAATCACAATAACAAAAGCTATGAAAATAGATACATAAACAACAAAAATTAAAATGCATAATAAGAAGATAGGATTTAACATAGTTCACCCAATGTGGGATACATCCACTAAGAAACACTTACAAAGATTTAATTACAATCCAAAAAGAGTATAGTCCACTCTTAGACCAGTCTTCTCATAATTATAATGCATACATATTATTTGGAGCTGCGCTCAACAAATTCTCTTGAATTTGCATCTGAATTCACACAATTTGTTCACCTTCTCAAGATTAATTCTATCGATGTATTGCCTACTATATGTCCATCTATAATACGTCAACATAATGGTTTTACAAAATAATGGGTACCAAAACCATGGGCCAAGTAAACCCATAATGGTTCCCCATTAAGGGGGTCTAAATTTTTTTTTAGAGATTACCACCCTCAAACCCTAACGAGAATACATAAAGAGTGTATAGTACATTTTAATGTAAAATATTTCAAATACAATGTAATGTGGAAATGGGCTCTACAACATAACAATTCCTCCTAAGAATATTACACATTACTTGGGTATCTCGTTTGACATCTAGCTCTCCCTTTGAGACATGTGTGACTCGGTGCTTAATAAAATTTAAAAAAAGGTGAATAATTGGTCTTGTAAATTTATGTCCTTAGCAAGCAAGTTGATTGTTAGTAACCACATTATTTTGGCCAGCCATGTTTACTACTCATCTTGTTGGTTTCCCTCAAAATTAGCTTATGAAAAACTCATACAATTAGTTTGTGGTTTCCTATGGAATAACAACTCTAGAAAAAAAAAAGTATGGCAGCCATCTCAGGGAAGCTATATACTTAGCATAAATCTACAAGTGGGCCTTGAATTATTGATCCAATACAACAAGGAAAATGTCATGTTATAAACCAAAAGTACTAAGACATTGAAGATTCTTGTCAGGTAATGAGTTCAACATGCATCTCATAAGGGCTCTTGGACCTTCATTCCTTGGGAGCACAAAATTTTAAATGCATCTTACTTTGATATTTCTACTTCTCTTCTCCTAAGGCATAATTGGGAAACTTGGCAGCAGGAAATAACCCTTTTTCTCCAATGGCATCATGAATCCCTTCAATATGGATTGAGTATGCCCAACTCTAGTATTTGGTGGAATCAGTTTATTCAGTCTAATAATATTCCCATTGTTGTTTAGCTAGAATTCAGTGCCCAGTCATTTGAGAAAAAAACATTAATAAAATCAAGGATATTTGAAACAAGGACAACAATAATTGGTTGTCTTGTAACTCACTACATCATACTTTTGGGCTACCTTTAAAAGTTAATCTAGTCTATATTTCCCTTATTCAGTTGATTATGCCTGAGGTACTCCTTTAAATTACCATTAGCCCTACACCCCTTTGATAGATTGGTGATGGCCAAACCAAGGAGCTATAGTCACTGCCTTACCAAGATTTTTGTATCATCATGTTCAACCCCTAATTCCTATTGTTTATTCTTTTAATGCCAATTGGTCTATCTTTTTTTAATTCTCAATGGCAGCACATGGTAAATGCAATTTGGCAATGCCCTGATGAGGCCAAGTGTCAATTATTAGGCTAGTGCATTCTGTATATGAAACTTATGTTGGTCAAACTTTATCCATGCTCAGACTTTCTACTAGAAAATGTATTTTGCTATGCCCTTGAAACTATTCCTCACTTTTTTTGGTACTTCCCATCCACTTCTCAGCTTTGGTTTGCTCTTCTCTCCTCTATTTTATAACTCTTTCCTAGCAATTTCAGTTAAAAAACTATCATGTTAGCCTTTTTCTCCCCTATCACCCCCTCCATCATATGAAACACTTGTAGGCTAGTCATCCTCTTTTATATTTGGAAAAATTGTTGTTAACAACTTTACTCTAAGAAATGTTTAGTTTTAGTTATTTAACAAACTTAGATTATATCCTCTCTTTTTTTACAGTTGGAACAGTTCAACACTGGAAAGCCTGAACTACTTGTTGTGATTGAGAAGATTAAGGAAAAGCTTAAAACATTAGAAAGGAGATAAATTATCATTGTTTTTATTTCATTGTTGGTTCATAATTTCAATGTTTTGGTTTGTTTCAACTTACTTGGGGGTTTACTTTTTTAGAGTATATTTTAGTATAAAGCATACGTCTCAGTCATGCCTTTTGAAGGGATATGTCTCCCTTTATTTCTTAGAGCACCAAAGCTTTCAAATCCACTCCCAAGATAATCATTCAAAGATGTGCCTCTTCAATACAGTCATTAAGGCTATAATTTTATATAGGTTCAAGGATTGGGGACCTAGTCTAGGTTTTATTGATTGGGCTCATATTGAGAGGGTCCAAAATCCCATGATTTAATGCCATCATCCATATTGAGTTTTCCACCCAGCCTCTATGCCTCAAGACTATCTTCTAGATTATTTTTTACATTCACATACTCAAAAACCATAAAGGATTCAGTTTCAAGATCCATACTTAGCCCTATATTTTTTAGAGATGATTACATCTTTAGACCCTTATAGACATCGACATCATTGGTATTCTGACATTAGTTTGCTCATTCGATCTATCGACATCTCTATTGATAGGTTACCTCCTTCTAGGTACTCTTTAAATGCTCTTCCCTAACTTATTCCCTTAAAGGAGGTCATCATTAGAGTTTTCAAAGAGGATATCTATAGGCAATACATCCAAGTCATTTGGATCTTTCCTTCTTAATCACTTAGCACCAAGCTTGAATTTTACACTGACCATTTCTTACATGTGGTGGAGGGTGTCATTTGTTGCTTTAACTATCTCTAGTGTCATTAGTCTCATGGTTTAAGGTTTCCCCTCGACTAAATAAGGGTATGCTCACACTTGCTATAGGTTGAGACTGGTCATCATATTCCACATGGGGTTTGGATTTATCATCTTTGCCCCTCCAGGAGATGGATACAAAAAATTATCAAATCTAGGGGAGATACCATTATCTTTACAGAGACTCTCATAACTCTATGTCCACTATATTTTGGTACTTGAATCAATGGTGCTTGGCCCTTTTTATTTGGGAGGTTGTCACCCTTCGATGCAGGTCCCTACAGGGAGCCCCTAGATTCCCCTCAGGTTGATCACTTCATTATTTTAGCCCGTCACAGAGGTTGGTGGCATTAAATGCACTTTTAACCATTTCTTTTGCACTCATTATTCTCTACCCACCTATCAAGATGGATAAAAAGTTCTTCATCTTTTTCACATGTGGACTACCTCACATTCAATGTTTTGTTTGCACATCTTCTTTTCTTCTTGAGCTTCCTATTATAGATCTTCAACTAGCGTTGATATCAAATGCTACAATCAAGGATAGGGGGCTAAGTTAATGGCTACCTTGTCCTTGCAACTTGGACCCAAATCACTCTAATTGTGGAAATAATTTTACTAAGATCACATACATCAGAGTAATTCAATATTGTAGAGACCTTTCAAATATTGGAATGCATAACAACAATGCCAACATTCATCTAAGGCTTTGTAAAGCAATTAAACAACAAAGAAATATGACTCAAGGATTTTTATAAATAGCTAGCTTCATCTCTAGGCTAAAATCCCACTCCTAACTTCATATCATCTTAAAAATATTATTGACTTTAATTTGGGTTTAAAACCCATTACAAATCTACTCTCATATTTCTCAATGGTTTCTTTACGTGTCATATTCTTCCGAAGGTTACACAACTAAGTATCACTCTTACAAAGAGCTTTGTCTCTGTTTAATACGAACCTAGTTTTCCACAACTTCCTCAATCTCTTAAACGAGTCTTCCACAACCTCCTTGATTCCTCAAGTTATTTGATTGTAAGTTTGTTATTGTGAAGGGTCAATG
The DNA here is from genome assembly GCA_037957365.1 of Torreya grandis. NCBI lineage: Eukaryota > Viridiplantae > Streptophyta > Pinopsida > Cupressales > Taxaceae > Torreya > Torreya grandis. The sequence goes on along the minus strand of JARHVA010001228.1, from coordinate 1,690,678 downwards.
AGTATAACATGATGCTGATTTGATTAATGGGTCCCAATTACACACGCATACCACATTTATCCTAATTAACCCCTATCGACATGCATCTATTCCCCCTACAATATTTACAAACCCGTATATGTAATGGAAAAACTCAGTTTCTAATCAAGGATTTCTAAATAATAGAATAACTTCTTTCTTCATATAGACTTTGTTACGGTTTGATTCATCTCATAGTTTTGTAGATGCTCAACAATTTTTAACATTGGTGTCCATGTCCAACTAACAACCATTTTAATTTTTATTATGAAACAAATATTTTAAGCACTTAATCATGTTTATCTATACTATTTTATTCTAGTACAATCAAATGTTGTAGAAAATGGGAATAATCTTGGCTCCATTAGAATCTAGCATCCATGATAGCTCATTCAAACACCATGGAGATTCCACATATGTAGGAGAGAAATTGGCAATATGGAGGAACTATTGATAGCTTTTGTTATTGTAGGGGATAAATAATGTTCCACTTGTAGTTTGTGTTCTCTTGATGTTGGGTCCTCTGTGATTTATGAAGACATGATATGTTGGCAACACTTCTTCCATGATGGAAATCCAACACTTCACACAGAGGTAGCAACAAAAATAAAAGGGAGATGCAGACCACTGAGGTTGTAAAAAAAATAAAGCGGGCATATTTCATTGAGCTAAAAACTTTACTAAGTTGAGACCACTGAGGTTGCAAAAAAAGCATGCATATTCCATTGAGCTGTCTCGTAATTGAGATAAGCAATGGGTGGTGCACTAGCAGTTGTTGAATGAGTGTAGCAGAAAAGTAAAGAAAATAGGTGTGTATTTGGTTAATTCATGGAGGTAACCAATGAGTGGTAACTATTAGTCAAAAATGGGTTTTTCAAGAAATTAATTGACAAATGGTGGTGCAAAAGTTGGACGTACTAATTTATGGCTGACATATAAAAGAAGAGTATTCCAATGAGCTGTCCTACAAGATAGGGCGTGGAGTATGATTGTTTGTTAGTTACTCATAGATTCCACACCATTATTAGTAACTATTACTCACTATTAGTTTGTATTGGATCAAAATATGTGTAATGTTGTTTAGGAGTATCATTGTTTCCTGTGGGAGGTTGGTGGTATGGGTTTTATTGATATCTTTCATTAAGTTTTTATTCTCTGTGTTAAGTGGATTACTTGCATAATTAAGGGTAAAGAAGTTTGGAAGATTTTTGTTAGGAATTGTATTGTTCAAGGGTGTTTTCCAATTGTACAGTTGGGAGAGGGATAAGTTTTCTCAATCTCCTTACTCTAACAGCTCTTGTCAAAGTGATGAGATCCTTTGTTATTAAGAGTATCTGGAAAGGTTGCGCATAATGAAACCTTGGCTGTTATGAAATGGTTTAGGCTTTAGGGATGGTTTATCCATACACCAACAATTTCCTTGGTGGTTGTCGATTATAAACATGCACATGGTGCCTCTAGCAGAAGTGCCTTGGATTCATGCACTTAGGTTTTATCGCAAAGGTATCCACAACATGCAACATCTCTTTTGTAAAGAAACTTGATTTTGGATCCCTTGGATGCCTTCCAAGAAAAATACAAGCTTTGTTTAGCTGACAAAGAGTCTTATGATGAGATTGTCGTAGTAGTGCCTATGGAGTTCCTTCACAAGATCTCCGTCAATTTTGTTGCCCTTGGTGGAAGGATTATAAATGGTACAAAGAGACTTGTTTCCAAAATTATGCTCCCAAAAAAGTGCATGAATGGCTCTCTCCACACATGCCTATGGTGGATAAATTCAAACAGAGGTGGAATATTCATTCCTCCACTTCTCTCAGGGAGAAATGATTTCACACTATCTAGCTTGCTTATACTGAGCCCAAAATTACTCATTTCAACTGGTGTTTATTATGTCAAGGACTACCTAATAGCATAACATTGGTCCAAGTGGGGATTTCTCTTTCCATGTGTCCCTTCTATCGCCACCTTGAAACCATAATGCACCTTTTCTAGCATTGCTTGAAGGCTTAGCATGGCTGGTTATGGATTCAGATATTTTTTCAACCAATTTGCTCCATTCCCTTTAGCTGGTGCCATATCATTTTTGAGGATAACTTCAGTCTGCCTCCTTAATTCACCCAAAATTGTCATGCTTTTAGAATGGAAATTTTATTTTGGCTATGAAAAGAATGTAATTCAATAATATTTTCTAATAATTTTGTTGACTCATGTGATCAATATGAATCCAAAAGGAGAGAATAGTATTATGTTAGTATGATTAAAACCAAATAAAAAACATAATATTAAAATAAACACCTCAAGCCTAGACACTCAAGGAGTAAGAGAACAATACAAGTAACTATTAATAGAAGACAAAACAAACAATATTTACCTTCCTTGAGAGTAAGAGTTGTATGTTGGCCATGGATGGATGTGATGGGTCATCTGATCAAACAATCTTTGGCAAAGGTGTTTCTTGCATCATCTCTCCTTGTCACCTTGTCGATGTTAGGATTGGTTTTGGCTTTGGATTAGCTCTCTCTCAACAAATGAGAATTATAACACTATAAAGAGATTTTAAAGGTATTTTAGCATAATAAATTACACTAAAAGAGCTTTTGAAGGTATTTTAACATAATAACATTTAATTAATAGGCATGGCTCAAAAATCTAGATATTTATTTGATATTTTGATTGCTTAACAACTCAAAAAAGATGATGTCATGATGGTGACATCATTTAGATATTTATGTGATGTCATGATGATGTCATCAATCTAGGTTTATGAATTTTTAAAAATATAAATTCAACAATTAATTAGCCATGGGATTTTTACCTATGTATTTAATTGGGTTTAAATAATTAAGCAATCCTGATCAAGTTAATTGTCATTTTTGAATTTTGACAAGTTGTCCCCAACACATGGTTGAAAAGGCCAATTTACGAGGCCACAACTTGATCAGAGATGAATTAGAGGAAGATGATTATTGTGTATAATAAATTGTCCTAGTTAGGGATACATTTATGTAGTTTAGAAGATGCACATGATGTGCACTGATGAATCAGATCATTCTTGTGATTTCCAAGTTTAACTTGCATTGTTTGTAAGAAGTCACTCCAGTGTTCATTTAGACAAAGAAGTGGCCAAAAAATAGTGTCTATAGTGTGCCCCTATTTTAGAATGCCCCTATTTAAGAAGGCATTGTGAGACACATGCACAGTAACATCTTCTCAAAGAATGAGAAATTTCATGCCTTAGATAAGAAGAAAAATCCATGCAATGATGGAATGATGCTGCAAACAAAGTTTAGGAAGTCTATGATGCCCCCTTGAGGTGGTGGCTGACACATACAATTGATGGATGGTCCCTCAAAAAAAGTAAGAATAAGAATGTAATTAACATATGGGTGAGATTAATACAATCAAGATAATGCTTTCACCCATTGATTAAAAGTATTGATTTACCCAAAGGTGGTTATAATCAGTAATAGAGGTTGAGACACTAATTTTTTCAATGGTGGTTACAATCAGTGGCACATGTATGTGCCCCAATAGGATGGATGGGTCAAAATAATGATTTTTCCAAGGGCAATTATAATCATTAAGATGATCTAGATTAAATAATGATTGTTCCCTAGTAGGGAAGATTTAATCATGATAAATTGATTGTTCCCCAATAGGGTGGGTTGGCAGGCATAACTCAAGGATATAACTTGTTACACAGATTAAAGATGAGCAAGTGCAAACATAGATGTAATTTTATAATGACAGAAGAATCCACAAACAACTAGACACATGAGGATGTACAAAGTGATGAAAGATATGATTGAAATAAAAAAGGTGGTCAAGCTAACCCAAGACATGTCATGTATCTAAGCATTGCCTACATAATCCAAATAGACCTCGAGCCAATGTAGTTCACCCAGAAGTAGGAGAAAATAAAATGAGGAATAAAATAAAATAATAAGAATTGATCAAAGTGAATGATTTAGTTATACCTACCAATGTGGACGTGTTTGTCCTTATTAACATATGATACAACTAGAATGGTCAATGGGTTTATTTTATCAAAGAGGGTGAGAGGATTTGCTAAGGTGAACAAGGAGAAATTTTTGTAGCACCATTGTTTGTAAGCTCCACCAAACTAATTTTTTTTGTAGCATGTGATTATATGCACCATGATATAAAGCATCATCATGACATGGTCATAATGTGCATAAGAATTGACTCTTGATCTAATAAACAATTGAAAATAATGCGCCAATGATAAAAACCATGATGATAATGTTGACGTATGAATATGGATAGACTCAAGAATAATGCACAAGGAATCACTCAATAGATGTATATACATTGATTCAAGGCACAGTAGTGAAAGTAAATAAATAGGCAAACAAATAAATAAGCAAACAAACCCACAGAAAGATTGAAAGTAAAAGCAATAGAAAGCATTTTGTCGTTAACCAAGTCATATATACATGTGAAGGCCCAATGAAATAATAAACAGATGGTTCCCCCAAGAAAATTATATACAAGGGACCAAAATATAGGGATAAGATATCCTGATATATGTTGCACACTTTGATTTACCCCAACAAGGTGAAAGCTACAAGCTTGGCCTAAAGTGCGAAATAGATAGTGCCCCTAAGCTTGGATACATACAAAAGGAAGGTTACAACACCAATGGTTGTGGTATGGATTGGAACCAACAATGGATTTTCCCCAATAGGGAGGGTTGAGGATGGATGAATAGGTTTAGATAAGAGAAATGTTTTTTGGATTTTGGGGCTTTATATATCTCTAAGAGATTGTAAGCCAATTTTCTAATTTTTAGGATTTTTGAAATATTTCAATTTTTTTTTGAAATTTTTTAGGCATCTCAACTCAATGGATAATTGCTACACCCCTAACCTATCACATGGATTAGGATAGGAATAGCCAACTTGTGGCTTACTTATCTCTCTTTGATGCTATATCACATTTCTCTATGCATTCATTTGGTTAGTAGGTCAGCCTATGGAGTAATCATGGCCTAGATAGACTATAAATATGAGGTAGTGGGTAATTATTTATCATCATATTGTGAATTCTACTCTTATTGAAGCTTATGGAGGTTTCCCCCTCGAAGTGGCTTGTCTTTTATCATATATTTTGATATATTTCAATCATATTTGGATCTATTTCTGCTATTCTACTTTATTGTTGAAGTAATTTCATTACAAGTGGTATTAGAGCTGCGACTTGGGCAATCTTGTGGGTGAAACCCTAATTTTTAAAATTTGGCTATATCTAAAAAATGGTTGTGAGTTTATATGTAATTTTTTTAATGGAGGTGTGAAATAATTTAATTAAGCTTTCATTAAAATTTTAGCTCATTTGGATCTGATTTACAAAATTTATCACCATTTTAGTTTTTTTTTCATAAAATTGCTCTATAGTGCGCATTTCAAAGATTTTTTTTGAGTTATTTACATTTTTGTAAATATTATAAAAATTTGGCTAGGATATGTTCTTTTTATGTTATGATTTTAGGCCTACATAATTCCAAAATCTCTTTGTCAAAGTTGGGTCAAAAGTGCCAATCAGGGTCGACATCGTAAAGCCCTTTTATGGCAGGTCCACAAACTTGGGGCTGAGAAAAGGTTGCTAAAAATCTAGGTAAAACTCCTAACAAGGAAGAGATGGAGTCAGAATGGGGATGTACTATATCCTTTTTACTAGGGTTCTCTGACATAGATCACAAAGTGAGCCAACTTGACTATAGTGTGCAAGGCATTCAAAGTGAGATGCAAGGCATACAATCTAATATGAAATCCATACAAGATAGTTTGGTAGATATCATGATGGATTTGAAAAATAATCAGTCAAATCATCTAGCTATCACTATTTCACAATCCCACTAGGGTGGTTCTCTCAATCAGTCTACTTCAAATCCAACTACATTTCCACAGAGGAACCTATTACCAAAGTGGGTATGCACAAATTTGATGGAAAAGATCCACTCAATTAGATCAACCAAATGGAGAATTTTTTTCATTTGCATTATATCCTAGGTGGATAGAAGGTTATCATGGCATCCTTGTATCTTAAACCTCATCAATTCATTTGGTATCGATGGTTTTGTGCTCAAAAGAAAAAGATGACTCTCAGTGTCACCTGGTCAGTTTTTATAGAGGAGCTGTAATTACACTATGGCAATAGTGTGATAGAGAATTACTTCAACCAACTAGAAAAACTATGATAGACTGGCTCAGTCAAGGATTATATTCATTATTTTTAGAACCTATCCTTACGTGTGGAGATAATTTCTAAGGAGAACTTGAATGACTTTATTTTGGGTAGACTCAAGGACCACATTCAACATGAGGTACACATGTTTAATCCACTTAAGATCTCTAATTCTATTATCATGGCACATAGAGTTGAGGAAAAATTCATGGCCAATAAGAATCAACCATTCACTCACTTCAAATATCATAGCATATCGACACCAACATTTCCTCCACCTACCAAATTGACCCCTCAACAAATTGAAGAGAAGCGTGCAAAAGAATTATGTTTCGGTTGTGATAGCAAGTGGAGTAAATGGCATAGATGTGCTGAGAAGAAGTTATTCTAGATTGAGGGATCCAATGAAGATGAAGAAGAAGATGATGCCTCTAATGATGATGAGGAAGAGATAGAGGAGGTACCTAAAGATTCCCAACCTACAATCTCTTGTCATGCACTTGAAGGTATTAGCACTCCACAAACTCTTAAGGTGGTGGGTTTCCTCAAGAAATAGAAGGTGACAGTGTTGATTGATTCAGGGAGCACACATAACTTAATCAACCATAATTTAGCCACTTGATTAAACTATTTCATCTACCCAACACCAGAATTTTAGGTCATGATTGCAGATGGTGGCACAATTAATTATTCAAGCAAATGCCATAGTATTAAGCTCGCTATGAGTGAGTATAATCTTGATTCTCCTATGTTTTCTATTCCCATAGGTAGCAAAGACATTATTTTGGGAGTCCAATAGCTCACAACCTTGGGTACCATTGAGATGAACTTCCAGGAACTATTCATGCGCTTTCATTCTGAAGGTAGGAAATTAAACTACATGGATTATAGGCAAAATCTCCATAATTGATTAGTTCACATTAGATGACTAAGATGCTAAAAAAGGGGACAGAGGGAATTATTGTATGATTATGTTCCATATAAGTTCAACCCACACAGGCATTTACACATCTTGATCTATAGATGATTTTTGATGACCACCCATCTATTTTTGGGGCCATGCCAAAAGGACTACCACCAAAAAGAGAACATGATCAGACCATTCAACTACTTCCAAAGAGTCAACCACCAAATATTAGACCATATAGATATCCATATGCATAGAAGAGTGAAATCAAAAAGATGTTCCATGAGATGCTAGAGGTAGGGATCATCAAGCACAACCAAAGTGCATATTCATCACCAGTGGTCATGGTGTAGAAGAAGGATGACACATGGAGGATGTGCCCAGATTATAGGGAACTCAACAAGTACACCATCAAAGATAAGTTTCCTATTCTAGTAATTGATGATTTACTTGATGAGTTGTATGGTGCTAATTATTTCACAAAATTAGGATCAAGGATGAAGATGTTCATAAAATTGCTTTTAGAATGCATGAGGTCCATTATGAGTTTTTAGTAATGCCCATTGGTCTTAAAAATGCACCATCTACTTTTTAGAGCTTGATGAACACTATTTTTAGGCCTTTTTAAGGAAGTTTGTGTTGACTTTCTTTGATGACATATTGATTTATAGTCAGACATTGGAAACACATCTATAACATGTGAAATAGGTGTTGATAGTTTTGGAGAAGCATCGACTTTATGAGAATCCATCCAAATGTGTTTTTCGAGTACAAGAGGTAGAGTACCTAGGTCACATTATTTCTCATGAAGGTGTCAAAGTTGATTCCCAAAAGATCAAACCTATGATGGAATGGCCCATGCCAAAAACTCTCAAAAACCTCTAAGGGTTCCTAGGACTAACAGGTTACTACCAAAGATTTGTGAAAGGTTATGGCAGCATAGCGGCTCCTCTCACTGCATTTCTAAAGAAGGATGCCTTCCATTGGAATGATGCCACCACCGAAGCATTTGAGAAACTAAAAGTAGCTATGTGCACCACCCCATTTTTGGCTACTCCAGACTCCTTAAAGACATTCACTGTTGAATGTGATGCTTTTGGATCTAGGTTGGGAACAATACTAATATAGGAAGGAAGACCCATTGCATTTAAGAGTCATCAATTCAAAGGTAATAATATACAAAAACCTATCTACGAGAAATAAATGATGTCTATTGTTCATGCAGTTAAACAATGGAGGCCCTATCTGATGGGTAGACACTTCAAGGTGAAAATGGATCATGATAGTCTCAAATACTTTTTGGAACAAAGATTATCATCTAAAGAACAACAAAAGTGGGTAACCAAAATGTTGGGTTATGATTTTGAAATCATCTACAAGAAGGGTAAAGATAATGTAGTAGCAAATGCACTATCCAGACGGGATACATCCACATAAGCATTACTTTGTGCAATGCCCATATTGCAAGCAGATTGGGTGGATGAAGCTAGGTTAGAATGGGAGCAAGATAAGGATAAATAGGTTCTAATTTAGAATCTCCAACAAGTTACTTTATCCTCTAACAAATTTGAATGGAAATGTAATGTCTTATGGTGTAAGGGTAGGTTATACTTGTGCAAAGATTCAGAGCTTAAGCATAAGATTCTTGTGGAGTTGCATGCATCTCCAATTGGGGGACACTCAGGGTTCTTGAAAACTTATCACAAAATTAAGAAATAATTATTTTGGGAAGGACTCAAGGGATATGTACAAAATTTTATGGTATAATTCTTGATATGCCAATAGAATAAAGGTGAGATAGTTAAGACCTCGGGTCTGTTACAATCTTTAGCAATTCCTAGTCAAAGGTGGGAGGAGGTTTCCATGGATTTCATCATAGGGTTGCCTTGTTCTGAAGGTAAGAATGTTATCTTGGTCATTGTAGACAAGCTTAAAAAATATGCCCATTTTTGTGCTCTCTCACACCCATTTTTAGCAAGTACAGTAGTAGTTATTTTTATGGAGGCAGTTCTAAAATTACATGGAACCCCAAAAATAATTGTAAGTGATCATGATCCTATTTTCACTAGTAATTTTTGGACTAAACTATTTTCTTGTTTGGGTACTCAGCTAGCTCATAGCTCATCTTACCACCCCCAATCTGATGGACAAACAAAAGTGGTTAACAAATGTTTAGAGGGGTATCTCCGTTGTTTTGTATTAGATAAATAGGAACATTGGGTTAAATAGATACCACTTGCAGAATGGTGGTATAACACATCTTTCCATACCTCTTCTAAAATTTCTCCATTTCTAGCACTATATGGTTACCATCCACCTTCCATCACTTCTTCATTAAAGATGCAAACCAAGGTTTGAGATGTGGAGGAGCACATTCAACATCAGCAAGAGGTTTTGGCTAGTTTGAGAGAGAATTTGGCCTTGGCACAAAATAGGATAAAGCAACAAGCAGATCAACACCATAGTGAGCAAAATTTTGAGGTGGGTGACTAGGTATTTGTACGTTTGCAACCTTACAAGTAGATGTCCTTGAAGCAAAAGAAAAATAACAACAAACTTGCTCCTAAGTATTATGGCCCTTATCAAGTTCTGTAAAAAATTAGAAGTGTGGCTTACAAGCTTGAGTTACCTCATTCATCTCACATACACCCAGTATTTCATGTTTACTTTGCGAGGAAGGTCATTGGACAGAAAGTTTCAGCCCAGACAGAGCTCCCAGAACTAGATGAAGGAAGAGTCATTTTGGAACCAGAGAAGATCCTCCAAACACTTACTAAGAGGTTGAGAACTTGAGTAGTGAAGATGCAACTTGGGAAGGTGAATATTTTCTACAACAACATCCAAAGTTGTTCAATGTTGAGGACAACGTTGGTTTGAAGGGGAAGGGCATGCTACACCCCTAACCTATCACATGTATTAAGATAGGAATAGCTGACTTCTGGCTTACTTATCCCTCTATGATTCTATATCACATTTCTCTATGCATTCATTTGGTTAGAAGGTCATCCTATGGAGTATCCATGGCCTAGATAGACTATAAATAGGAGGTAGTGGGTAATTATTTATCATCATATTGTAAATTCTACTCTTATTAAAGCTTGTGGAGGTTGCCCCCTTGAAGTGGCTTGTCTCTTATCATAAATTTTGATATATTTTAGTCATATTTGGATATATTTATGCTATTCTACTTTATTTTTGAATTAATTTCATTACAATAATTACAAGACACATAGTGAGAGTGTGGCTGAAAGATGCTCACAAATGGCGAAAGCATGGGAAAAGGGGTGACTGAGCTGACCTTAAAAAATATTGAGATATACCTACATAGTCTAAATAGACCTCAAGTCAATATAGTTCAAAGGTATGTAAAATTATGAAAGGATGGTAAGGCAAGGCAAAGGGCAAGTCTAAGCACATGGAAAGGTATGAAAAAATGTCAAGGTGAATGGTAAATGGAAAAGGCAAGGTAAATGGTTATTATGTTCTTGTTGATGTGGAGATGCAGTCTTGATCAACATATGTATTGGGTTTGTATTCTTAATAATGCTTCAAGTGCTAAAGAGTAGCCCCAATGAGCTAACACGATATCCCTTCATGCAAGACTGTGGTCTTGCACGCTCACCTGAAGCATGTGGCTAGAGACCGGCTCCTAAGGGTTAAGTTGTGCAGTAACATATTAGTTATATTCTTTGGGTTTTAACTTATATTTGATTATAATTTACACAAAGAAAGAGATAAACTAATTTGATCCTTGTATCATTCAGCTCAACCACTATAATGATGCAAATCAATGTCATTTAAAGTTCAAAATTGTTACTCAAAAAAAGTAGTATGCATAGAACTCATATTACATTTCAACCACAAGTACCTCACAAAGGCAATAATAGGTTTTAACCAAACCAACTGCACTAATATGTGCATAACTAATCAATTAATTGGAACTTGAACAATAGAACTAGTTAAAATATCATAAAAGTTTATATTATGCTTCAGTAAAAGATATTCAAAATCTATCACATTACAATGGTTTCATAGGGGTATTTATACTTTTTTTTCCTTGACCAAGTAGTTACATCATAAATGACATGATTAAATAGCTAATGAACTTCTCCATGAATTGAGAGTCATAGTTGTCTATTAACTAGTTTATCCTAAGGACCTGGGCCTTTGCACCCCCTATGTATCATTTTATGCTAGATCCTTACTACCATGTGTCTATTTCCTTATGAACTGGTGTAAAACTACTAATGAATGTGATATGGGTGACCCTTGAGAATCACTCCTTAACCATATTCCACTTCTCATGTGCTCCCCAAGTCTTCCACTATTGTGATCCAGGCATCAATTTAGGCGACAATTCGGGTGACAGTTCTACCCCAATTGATGACGGAACTTCCGGGAGACATAACTTTTGCACCGTAGCTCCAATTGACTCGTTGTTTGAACTGTTGGAAAGCTAAGAATGAGGAGAACATCGTGAAATGGCATCAAGATTTGCTTGATGAAGTTTGACCCCCGAAAACCCAATGGAAGTGCCTCAATTTTCAATTTTAGTAGTGTAGTCTAAAAATAGTAAGTTTCTAAAAATAATAATTCCTTGAATTTTGTATTGTTTTAAATATTGGAAGTCAAACCACTTCATCTCCCTTGAGATTGGTGACCTTCCACATCCTCCCCATGCTTTAAAATTTTGTATAAAAGAAGAGGTAACCCAAAATGTGAAGACAAACATCTCTTCCCAGAGATAAGCATATATTTGTATTGCGATCTTGAGTAATACTACATCTCTTCTCAGAGAATTCATTGTTACTATGTTATTTCTATGTTATTGTGATATTTATCAACCAAAGCTTCTGAGTTTTAGATCACATTGTTCTGAGTCTTATGCTATCAGGTTCTTCATGGTTAATTATCTTCTTTTATTGGGTCCTATCGCACTATGCTTTCATGCCCTTATCATTTCATGCCCTATAGGTTTTATGCCATAGTGATTCAGTGCCATTCTAGTTTCATGCCATAGTCTTTCTGTGTTATTCTTCTTCCACATTGTGTTGGTTATGCACCAAACTATCAAAACACTTAGCCAAAATTTGAGGTCCAAAATCACCCCACACTACACTCTTAGTCCATCCTGGACTAAGTCTCAATGGTAACCTCCACCAAAAATTCATGCCCCATCTACTCAATCTACTTCTCGACATTATTTCAATGTGACAATGTGTCGAGCAACTTTGCAGTTATTTGTTCAATAGTTGCTTTAGAATTCTTGATCTCCTCAGGTTGGTTAGATGTCTCATTGGCCTTTTTGACCAATTCATCCAAGGATGTGCTAGAATCCTTTTGGACTTCTTTTAGTGTCAATACTTTACTAAAAACCTATCCTTGGAGCACTGTAAAACTAGCACTCAATTGTTGACGATGTGAATTTATTTTCTTCTCCATTATTTTCACATCTTTGAATGCTTTTGTGTTCTTGGCATGATCCCTTATTAAGAGGGTAGCATCAGCCATTTTCTACCTTGGGTTCTCCTTTGTATGGATCCAAGCCTCCAAAACTTTATTTGGGTGCACCAACCATTCAAAAATCCTATCCAAGATGGGGATGACTTCCCCAACTCTTTCGAAGGTGTGTTAGCATACTTAAACTAACTCAGTAAACTACTCTACTTGTACCAATGTTTCATTCCTCAGTGTGGGTTGATCTTTTTAGTGCTTTAAAAGGAGATCTACTAAAGTCTTTAATTTATTTATGGTGTCCCCATTTAGAGGCACACCATCCACTAATGCTAGCTCTTGGCCCAAAATTGTTTTGCATAAATTAAATGTTTTAATTTTGGCCTCTATGGCTTCCTTTACTTATTACTTCAAATCAACCACTTTCTCTATGAGCACATTTTTAGTGACAACTTCCTTCTCATACATACCCACCACCTAGGCATGTTTCTTATCTATGTCATATGCATCATAGTTTGATAATATATTTTGGTATGTGACTTCCAAATCCATCTTCAAAAATGTTTTGCTAGATTTTAGAAGGGTAATATTTTAGGGATTAACCCACAGTGGTTTTGGCAGTGTGGGAGCATCAGGACCTAAGAAGAGGTTGTCTTATGGGAGCTCAAAATGATGCTCCTCATTATACATGTCCAACAAGAAGGACATATACCTCCTTGTGTCCAGATGTGCATCTTAGGGAAGGAAGTGTGGCCATAAATATAACATCTTTTTAGGGACACCCATTTGATATTAGATGTGCAGATTGGTGGATGCATCAATGGTAGGTTCTTCCTCATACCTAGCTGGCTCCTTCCCTTTATTTGGGTAGTGTTCCAATATCTCAACCTCTCCTTTGGTAGCTAAAGAAGTATAACTAATAGCCATCATGATCATCTATTGATCTTCACCATATAAACCCCAAATTTCTAATGGGCCTCTTCCTCATGCACTAGGGAGGGTGTCTTCTTGAAATTAGTGCCCAATTCTTACTTCTAGATTGTAGGTTTTTCATGTTCAGGTTCTTGTATTATCATTTTTCATAGTACAAACCTTAATGATGAAACCTTTAGAGGTGATGCTTATGAATTTATCTTAGGGGTAAAATCAGAGGTGGAAGATGATCCAAAACTTAGAAGCTTTGGTTGAAATATAATTTAATAAATAAGAACAATACAATAACAATAATGTTATCTCTGAGAAGAGATGTTTTATTCATCAAAATTTGTAGGTCTAAACATATGCTTTTCTCTGAGAAGAGATGTATTATTTCCCTTTTGGGTTAAATATTCATTTATACACATTTTTAAGGTAGGATGAGGATGTGTAAGGTCACCAATATTGAGGGAGATCAATTGGTTTGACTTTCACGATTTATAATAATACAACATTTGAAGAATTACTATTTTTAGAAACTTACTATTTTAGACTGCACTACTAGAATTGAAATTTGGGGCACTTCCATTGGGTTTTCATGGGTCAAAATCCATAAAGTATATCTTAGTTACATCTCACCACATTCTCCTTATTCTTAGCTTTCCAAGGGTTAAAACAGTGAGTCGATTGGAGCTACGATGCAAAAGTTATGGCTCCCAAAAGTTCTATCATCAATTAGGGTAGAACTGTCACCCAAATTATCACCTGAAATGTTGTTCAGATCATTCCTCCCTCCTTGAGAAGCAATGGTCCCCATTGCATCAAGATTTGTCATCAAATATGGTAGTTGTGTTTTGATTTGATTTCTAATGCATACTTAGAATGGACTGTGCTTTATGAAACTGTGTAGGGTTTAATTGTTCACCATTTCTATCTGACCATTAGTCTATAGATGAAAGGCTATGAACTTATTCATCTTGTTATCTATTTTCTTCTATTGTTGTGTTATTTGTATAGTCGGGGCTACAACATCATCCCTTTTGGATTCCTATGGCTTGACCACCATGAGAATGAATTTCTTAGCACTAATCAGGGAAATAGATGTAGAAGGTGGTACCTTTGGTACCCTGTAGTGCCATGTTCCAAGAGTGAGGGTTATCCTTTGATTTCTTGATTCATAGATGCCATGTCGATTGTACATAAATAGCTAACCAAAGAGTACATCACAAACATCTAGATTGACCACATCACATAAGACCTCATCTTGGAAAGGTTTTATTGTATATGACAGAAGACGTTGGTGAGTGACATGGAGGTTTCTCCCTGGACTCAACCATCCAATATTTTATGGCTTTGGGTGAGGCTTCATAGAAAAATTTAGGATTTTCACAACATTAGCAGAGATTAAATTCTTTTGACTCTCACTATCAAGAATGAAATGCAAAGGCTTAACTTTCACCCATAACTTAGAGTGAAACAACCTTTCCTTATCATCTAGCCTCTCCTCATGGGTTTGTGATGAAGTAATGATGGCATTGGGCTTGGCATCTTCAATTTCTTCTTTGACTGTAGGTTGTGTATTAGGTAGAGTAGTAGATGTTGATGATTGTGACTCAAAAAGTAGGGACTTGATGACTTGACATTCTTATTTGGAGTGCATTCTAGATTTGTGGTAATCACACCATTTATTAGTCTTCCCTTCATTTTGCTTCCAATTTTGGCCCCGTGTTTGACCTCCTTTGTCACTTTTCTATTTTGAAGGCTGACTCTTCATATTCATTCTTCCATGCTTCTGCTCAATCTTCACTATGAACTTGTATTCCTCACCAAGGGTTTCCAAAGTGAAGAGTTCCATCTCCCCCCATATATACCATTGTAGTCCACCATAATATTTGAGAACCTTATGTTTCTCACTTTTCTAGATGCACAGTCTTGTAGATATAGAATGAAAAATGTTAGTATAATCTCAAACAGACTATTCCTTGTCTTGGCAAAGTTGTCTCCACTCTATATACATATCATCTTATGCTCCAATGGGGTAGTATTCTTCATTTACAGCTTCTATGAAATCATCCCAGGTAGGTTCCACCTCAAGGCCAATATCATATGTACTAAATCTTTTCATGTACACTTCCCACCAATTTTTTACAGGCAATGATGCTTTTAAAAGAGTAAAAGTAATCTTCTCATTATTGGAGAATTTATTTACCAAAAAATATGAAGATAATTGATCTAACCAATTTTATACCGCATCATCATTGATTTTGCCTTCAAATGTAGGGATATCAAAATTCACCTGAACCTTGAAGGGTGTTGGGGCACTAAAATGATGTGGGGGTGCAGATGAGGAGCCAAAATTTCCCAAGGAGATTTTTTAGAGAATTTGGGAAAATTATTGTAGCATCTATGCTTGCTGCTATTGAAGGGCTTCATTCACCATTTCCTTGAAAGGATCAGATGTATTGATGTTGTCCACCATTTGAGGTTGTTTAGAGTGAATAGGTGGATAGTCTATTGGTTCTATTTTCCACCCAAGCTTCTTATAATCTGACCTCATCCTTGGGATCATACACTCTAAAGACAAACCACTCTAATACCACTAATCCAAAACTCACAAGATTTGGTTGGAAGATAATTTAAGAAATAATAACAACATAATAACAATAATGCTATCTCTGAGAAGAGATGTTTTAATCATCAAAATTTCTAGGTCCAAACATATGCTTATCTCTGAGAAGAGATGTCTTATTTCCCTTTTAGGTTACATATTAATTTATACACATTTTTAAGGTAGGAGGAGGATGTGGAATGTCACCAATATCGAGGGAGATCAAGTGGTTTGACTTTCATGATTTATAATAATACAAATTTTGAGGAATTACTATCTTTAGAAACTTACTATTTTTAGACTACACCACTAAAATTGAAATTTTGGGCACTTACATTAGGTTTTTGGGGGTCAAAATACATCAAGTTAATCTTAATTATATCTCACCACATTCTCCTCATTCTTATTTTTCCAACAGTTCAAATGGCGATTCGATTGGAGCTACGGTGTAAAGTTATGGCTCCTAAAAGTTCTGTCATCAATTAGGGTAGAACCGTCACCCAAATTATCACCTAAAATGTTGCTCAGATTAGAGAAATTTGTGGCGGAGAAGGTGGAGGTAAATTTAAATGTATAACTTTGGGTGGATAAGGTCAAGGAGGATTAGGGTGAGGAGGAGAAGGTTGAGGTGGAGAAGGGTGCGATGGAAAAGGTCGAGGAGGAGAAGGGCACGATGGCGAAGGTCAGCGAAGTGAAAGCCTTGGTGGTGAGGGGATAGGCTGTGATGCATAGGAAAACCTCTATTTTTTCAAGGAACCTATTATTATATTATTTCGGCACATTCCCAGCCCACTTTTTCTTCATGGCAGTTAATGGTTGGAGATTTTCTCATGTATGTTCTATGACCTTTAAACTCTTATACCTGAGTCATGTCATGTAGAATAGATTATGTACCTATTTTCCCACCAATATCAGCTTGACCTTGATGTTATTCTATCTCCTTCTCCTTGTATGCCTTCTTTCCTAGGTAGATGTACATCTTTCAAAAAGTGTGAATCTCCAAGTTGACACTATCTACCTCTAAGGCAATAGGTTGTACATGATAAATTTGGTTCACTGAGACAATGAAGTATGATGCTAAAAAGGTATATGGTATCTTCAAACATGTAGAGAATTATCCAAAAAAGGGCCATCTTGATGTGCACTAGAGAGAAGTGTTGATTTGAACTGATCTTGTTCATCAATCAAGGTGGGTAAATCCTTTGGAATTCACCATTCATTCTTGAATACCTCCTTCATCCCATCAAAAAAAGACTTCATTTTTATTTTATAGGAGGGGGTTGATATTCCTTGAGCATGTGAACACCTTATAATGCTTAGCAGGGGACTTATTCTTAGGCTAGTATGCCTACTTCAATGCTCTAGTGGTGTAATCAAATACACCAATCTCATAAAAAACCATCAATAATAGAAATACTCCCCATAAAAACCTATGATTAGGTATCTGATGGGCCTTCTTCACATTTTTGATGATTTTGTGGCTAAAATACATAGCCCAATTATGCTTTAAGCCTTAAATAACCTAGTGGGTGATATAGAGGTGGGTCATGTCTACCTCTTTTCAATGATTGGTGTCACTGATCTTGGTCATTAAAATTTGCATTACAACCTAGAGGGTAGGTTCCTACAGGTTTTTTATGTGCATAGCATGGCCTTAATTTTGATACATCTATGTCATGGATATCTTTATGATCTCCTTGATATTCCCAAGTCATATACTACATCTAGTCCTGAACATTACAGCCCTGACACCTTACTTATCCTCTCTAGTGTGATCTTCATGTTATACCCAATGAAGTAGATGTAGTCCTCATGGATGAATGAGAGTAAGAACTTGACTGAATCCATGGGTTTTCTAATGTAATGTAAATCAAACAATGAGAAAAACCCCACAACATCTAAGTAATTGAATATCTTGAGGTCATATACCACTTGGTTCTTGGTTTTTTGGTGCTCAACTTGGTAGTCATTTTGTAATTTAACCTTGTTCCCAAGTTGATGATGGTTGTAATAAAATATTGTGAAATTAGGCACCTTAGAGACCCAATTCTTCATACACAACATCATCTCTAGGTATTGCATTTATTTAATCATCAATGGTGGGGGTGGAGATGATTATGTCTTCTTTTCTAGAATGCCATACTAGCTTCTTCTCCTTCTATACATTGTGCCTATTCTTCAAGTGTCTCCTCTATAATGAATATTGATTCTCCCCCAAGTACTTCCTCTTCCTTAAGTATCATCAGTAATGGATAAATCCTTAAAGCCTTCTTCTTAGGCCACATCACCCTTCGAGGATACTAAAGGTTGAGGCATGGCCGTCCAACATTCCCAAAAGAAGACATGGTTATTGTGTTGTTGATTTTGGCTTCTTAAGATTCACTGCTCTTTAATGGTGGACTTCCCTTATGACCTACAGCTAAATGTCTTCCTTACCATGGTCATATTTCAACGTTTGTCATATGTTTTGATTATGTAGCTTGGATACTTGTTTGTACTCAATGCACCCTACAGACCACTAAAGGCACTTGAAGTATAGAATCATAATTGAATCATGATTAGAATAGACTCACCTAATTAATTGGATTCAAACATGCCATACTTATTTGGAGAGATATCACAAACATGCTCATTTTTTCTACTAGGCCTACTTAGACCCCTTGTAGCCTTATCTGGCCACTGCAGACCTCATAAATCTCTTTAATGATCACTTAAAGCCATGAAAATCTATATCTGTAGTCCATTATCATTACCCATAATACATGCCAAGTATGAGCCTCCAAATCATCAATCTCAGCATACTTCCTTCTTCAACCTATAAGCTAATTATGACTCCTAGAAGACCAAAACATGAATAAAATGAATTATACTTACTTGTAAACCACTATAAAACTTTTTTAGCTACCCATTTGGCCCATTCAATATATTTGAATCTTTCAACCTCCAAATTTAAAGATAGACCACTTTTCTAAACATGCCCAAATAACTAGGCCTTCAAAGCAAACCTTGGTCAAAGGTCAACCTATGGTCAATGCAGACACTTGAAACTAATTCCACACATATATTTCACCATCCATGGTCAATGCAGACACTTTTTCTTGGGAAAAAGAGCCTAAAACCACTTAGGATACTCCACCTAGCATAAATGGATTGAACAACCTATGAAATCACCTAGAACATGTCTAAAACACATGTGCATACCTTCCTAATCATATAACACTTCATGACATATCTAAAATCTTCAAGTGACTCTTGAAATCAAGCAATTTGTGCATACAAGCCACAACCTACAACAGATATCTTGACCAAATGGTCAAACACATACCTAAGCACCTCACAAACATCTCCAAGACTTATATTCTAAATTGAAATGTAAAAACCAACTTTAATCATCTAATTCAAATCATATATCCATTATAAATCATCATAAAAGCATCTTGGACAACTTCTAGACAGTCTTCACTACCAAAATTGGTCAACTCTAACTTTTGACCATAAAACACATGTTTGAACTCATCAAGGACTCAGATCACCTGTGAATGATTCATGGTAATCTTCTACATGATCCCATGTAATCCAATCCACATTTCTCCTTCAAATTACTACCCATATCAAGCATCTAAAAATGATCAAAAATGCACTTTAGGACTAGGAGACCTGAAAATACCTTTTGAACAATCATCCTTGCTTCTTTCTCTTCACTGACCTATAGGATCAATTAGAAATCCTCAAGTAGGATTTAATATCTTCAAAACATGGAAATATATCTTTTCATTTATTCTTAAAAAAATACAAGCCATTAAGACTCAAATCATATATCAACTTTTTCTTATGGAACAACTCAACTTTGTAAGCCACAATCTTCAACCTTTGTCTTCATACAAACAAGATCTAGCTTGATAGCTCAAAATTATAGGCATCATCAGATATGTAATAGAGACCAAATAACATACTTAAAAGCTTTCAATGATCTTATATTATTCTCCCTTTCTGAAACATCACATCTTCAAGGGACAAACCCAAAGGCAACTCTTGAAACAACAATCTTCAACCTCTGTAGTAAGCATACTCAAAACCTAATGATCCTCTTGAGCTAGCTCTTTAAATATGATATCAAACTAATTATTCTTAGAGAATCTAAAAATGCCATATTACCTTGAAAACACTATCATATAATTTTAGATCTCTCTTAAATTAGCCTCTACATGCCAATAAGCTATCTCTTCAATCAATCAGGTCTCCCTTTCTTCTTCCTTTCTCATCAAGTCTTCAAATAAAAAACTAAGTCACTATTTTCTCTATTTCATATGAGCACCTTTAGATAGTCAATGCATGAATCTGAAGCAAGAATTCATATCCATTCTTGCCTCTCTGCCCTATCCTTCAATGCAATTTAATCTTTAATATATTTGCTCTTACTCAGAAAGCTTCATTAACTCTCATATCATTTGCATATACTATCAAGACACCATTAGGCTATGTTTATCCTTAAATTTTATACCTATACATTTTATGACACCTACACATAATTATACCTATCATCCTTTCTAACCAAGAATCCATGTTTAATAATCCCTATCATACAACTCAAGTTTGATCTTGGATTTGGCTTCAGTATAGTCTTTCTTCTTTGAACTTGCTAGTGCCAACATGAAGACCTTTATGTAGACTTAATATAATTATCCATCATATAAAAACCTTCACAACTTATAAAATATGAATAACCAGGCTACCATACTAATCATCACCAAATCTAACAACTCTACCAACAAGCTGACTAGGCAGACACCAACAACCAAGCTACTCACAAGATCACCTTCCAAGCTGATTAAGCCTCAAAAATGACCTAATATGATACCAATTTTTAAGATTAGCTACTAAGAGGTGGGGTTAATTAGTATAAAATAATGTACATTTAATTTCAAAACCATTCATCATACATGAACATGAAAGCCTAAACATTTAAAGCATGAACAAGAGCACACAACATATGAACACACCATTTTTGTGGGAAACCATCTAGGGGAAGAAAACCTAATTTCAAGCCTATAAAATAATGGACTAAATTCCTATAATTATAATATAAACAAGATATTTTATACCAGCACCAACTGATCAAGGACCATCCACCCCTCAATTTAGTCCAGCTCCAACTAGACCTTGAGCTATCTCCAACTAGCAAGGAGGCTATAACCCCCTAGGTGATTAAGAACCCACTCAGACACCTTTTCTATAATTTCCACCTCTTATATGACGTATTATACACTTTATGATCACCTTATCTTGCTCTAACACTTGCAAACCCCTTCATAATCCATTCACTCAACTAAGTCACACTTTAGACTATTAGGTCTAACACTTTAGACTGTTAGGTATAATGACTTGTTAGCTCATGAAAATAATCAATAAAAATGACTTATAATCTTCACCCTCTAAATTTACTCAATTACCTACCTCTTCTCCTTGAATAAACTCTCTGCTTTGCTTGAATGCACACACTCACACACACATACAAATAGCTTGATTTGACCTTGTATATATATCACTCTTCCATCTAACCCATATTTGTCAGCCAATATACTTTAGACACTTGTATTTCCTTTATAAAAGATCAAAAAACACGTCATCAAGCCAAAAAAAACACTCCATAGGTCTTACATTTACCAAAGGAAGCTTAATACTTCTTTAGAACACAATTAGGCATAATGAATTAGCCCTTCATTATTCTTTCACCACATATGAAAAAATACATGAATAATAACCTTCACCAATGCTTTAAAAACATCAAAATTTATCTCATAAAATTACTTCACACTTCTCCAAGTGTTCAATCCATTTGGAACTTCAAACCACACCTTAAACCAAGCCATTTTCTCTCGCTCCAAGTCTTGCTAACACTCAAAAAATACTGCCAAGAACAGAAGCATGATCTTGATTTAATCAAACAAAAAAATAAAAAAATCACATGGATATATCTTCCATGACCTAAGAAACATCAAAAAAACCATTTGGAACCTTCACATAGCTTAGAACCATCCAAACTAACTCAAACAATCAGAGTACTCAAACTGGTCAAGCATCCCATAAACATAGTCAAATAAATTTGACTGCTTCAACCAAAATAGAGCCAAAATATGAAGAAAAAATAGATTTAATGAATCTAAGACACTAATACAATACCATCAAGGTCTCACTCAACTCAAACTTTTCTCAGAATAGCTCAAACTAGCCACTCTAAATAGGCCACTTCAGTCTGCCTGTAAGCTCTAAAAACTAGTCATGTAGAATTCCTTATCTAGAACATTAAATAACACTTTAATACCTTATAATCCACATTAATATATTATATGTGATCTCTATGTCAACCTCCAATATTTATTTCTCATGTCCAAGAAGCATTCATTGGTCTAACATACCAATTCCTTAGATTATTGTCTTACAATCTTCATTACTGAGGTAAGTCACATTGAAAGCACCTTATTACTTGTGTATAGTCAACATCACCATTTTAAAATAAAATTATTGAGATGAATATGTATTTAAAAAAGACCTCAATACATTATATCCATTCTTACTCACTTGAAAATCTTCCCTAAGCACAAATTCACTCTACTTGGATTTTATTCACTATTTACACTGTCTATAGATTAATGACTAGTCAACTTGATTGACCTAGATAATTGAAATAGAGCAAATAAATTTCCAAAATTACTCCATATACCTCAAGAACAATTCCTGGCCTTCAAGCTCCAATAACTCTCATGTGTTGACTCAGTTAACCCTACTTATAACACTAAAATATTACAAATAAGCATATGTTTATACCTTCTGCTCACTATCTTGACATACCACTACCACTTGGATATGCCTAAAGGATTCCTCTATAACCTCTAATCATCACATTTTATCACTCAATCTATTTTGAGCCCAAACCATCAATATTTTATCAATCGCTCAATTATGAGGGTTTATAAAGGGTTTCTGACCAGTTTACATTCTTAACAAATGTATATAAAGATTTGTCCCTAATCCACTATAAAATACATGTAAATGCTTCTTATATCCATGTTCCACATCTCCCAAAAGGCTTATGTCCCCATGAAAATTCTACATGAACTAGTGAACATTGAAACTTTTCTCTCAAGCTCAAAATGCACCATTTGAGCCACATCTAAAGCTTCTAAACCAACTTTATGACTTTGTAGCTCAATATATAATATATAACATGTTCAAAACCTTTTAACACACATATATAATCAATCACCATGCTCATATCAGGTCAACCACTCTAAATAAATCTTTGACCCTTCACAAGGCCTCACAAGCCCACCTAGGCCAACTAGGCCAATGGCTAAACTATCATTCAGACCACTATCCACCTCTTGAAAACCATATACCTGACCTCTTATCATCTTATACATGTCCAAAGTGCATATTCCAAGCATACTAAGCTCTGCCAAGCTAGATCTTCTTCATGATTCCTCAAACTAGCTTACCAAGCCTATTAGGCCTAAAGCCAATAGACCTAATAGCCACTTGATGACACTTGGAAAGACTCCAAATTCTCTCTCAACCATATGGACATACCATATACTCTCTCTCCATACTCCATGCCATTCACTCATGCCTACATAGAACCAAATGATCCCATAAGCTCTCATTAGCAACCAAGTACGAAGATCATGCATATTAGACCAAGAGCACTCTCATGCGACTTTATCATCACCAATGCCACCTGAAATCAATGACAACACATCACTGCCACCAATATCCCAACACTAAGAACAATAGCATAGGTTGCCTCACCTTCTGGAGGGGTGATAGTATGGACTTGGTTACAGGGAAATTAACTATCACCCTCTATGGGGAGAGGAGGAGAAGGAAATTATTTCCACTTGAAACCATGTGATAGCTTGTGTTTAGTAGTGCTAGAGAAATACTCAAAAGTATCAAAATATTTATATGCATCTAGATAGAAACAATGTATGTGGAATGAAATGTATGTAATATGAGTGATAAGTTGTATAACAATATGTTTATAAAGAGCATTCCACATGAGAGATAGCAAGCAAGGGATAAAGAGCATGAAATTGTGAAGTAATGCATAAAAAAACTTTGACTTGTGATATGACATTTCTAATATGTTTAATAAGATAGTCTTGAAAATTATTCCATATGAGAGAGAGAAACTATGTAATAATGCCTTGTATTAAATAAAAATAAACATTGCTTTGAAGGAAAGGGATCTTAACAAGTTTAGTAGTAACTTTCTTAATATCATCCCATATTATGAAAAGTAAGCATCAAAGGGAAATAATGAAGATTTGCATTACCATATAGTAAACTTCATCATTCATATACATGTTAGGGTCAAGTATAGACTCATTATTTCCAATAAATGTTTTGAAATAAGTGAGATCCATTTTTTGATTTTTAATTTGAAATCTAAATTGGATGTAAGGGACATAGTAAATTCAACTAAGGTTTGAAAGAAATGATTTTTAAAATTACTAAGGTAAATTTAAAAATTAAATATGAAATGCTGATTTAAATAGAAATGAAAAAAATCAAAAAATACTAAAAAAATAAGCAAGGAATTTACCGGAGGGTTTTGTGCGTAAATGAAGTAAGTCAGGTTCACCAAATGATTTAAATTTTTTGGTAATAATGAAGTTATATTACTAATTTAGTTAAGGGTATGGATTAATAAATCAATAAATAATATTGCAATAATTATAGTCCTAATTTGTATAATTTTTTTATCTTTCTAAAAATAGAAATAAATAAGAAGAAAATATAACTTATCTGGAAATAGGGTGAAACGATTGTTGCAGGGTCTGAAACTAGATGTGTAGGGCTGGCATAGTGTCACAAATTATAATCTAGATTTTTTTTTGTGAAATGATAAGACCTCTGAAAATAGGACACTTTGGGGTCCAACGTTGTTGTCCGCTTCTATCATTGTCCAAACTATTCATTGAGACCTAATTTTTTTGGGTTCTTTGCATTGTTCCTATATGAGTCTGCCTATGAAATTTTAAGTGTTGAATTTCCATAGAGGTAATTATAAAGCTTTTTAATCTTCAAACCCTAACCCTCCATCATGATTGATAAATAGGATTTGAATCACTTGCAAAAGGGGCATTAGTGTGTGTAAAATGCATTGAATGTGTGATCCACACCCCTTGTATGGGGATACTACCTACATACCAATAATCTAAAGAGGGATCAAGCCATATGTAGTTCTCCCACTTGATATTATTTGTGAAATAATGTAATATATATGCAAAAATGTTAAATTGAGAGTGCTTGATGTGGCTAGGGACTAGTGTGAGAGTTTGAATGTGTTTATAGTTGTGTTGGGTGAAAGTATATAGAGAATAGGAAAGTTTGTCTTAGTGGTTTATGTATATTCTTACTTACTTTGTAAGATTTGTCGCCTCCCTTATAAATTAATTTTGGATGGGATTTTATAAGGAACAATTGGTCATGGGTTAAATGTATTCACACCAAGCTGACATAATGAAGGATAAGAATCAAAGGAAAATAGCCATTTGGGATCAAATTACAAAGGGACAAGAGCACCAAAAATGGGACACCCTACGATCCAGTATTGTATTCCAAGTATGATGCTCTTATCTTATAGACTCAAGACTTGTGGCATCAGAATTGGTCTGTGAAATAGAGTCTGGATGAGCTGGAATGACCATTTGGAGGGCTATAAATGACTAGAAATGAGTAAAAAGATGTCTAGAAGGGTCACAAGAGCATGCAGGAAGGTCATATGGATAGGGTGTCACAAACCAAACTCAAACTACCAAGTATGTAAACAATGTGCCCACACAAGGGGTGTGGATCACATGTTCAATGCATCTTACACACATTAACCCCCCCTTTTCAAGTCATTCAAATCCTGTTTATTAAGTATGATGGAGGGTTAGGGTTTGAATATTAAAATATATCTGCAATGAGATTCATAGACATTCAAACCTTTAAATTTCATAGGTAGGCTCACACAGCAATATGACAAATAACCCAAAAAATCAAGTCTATGTGAGCAGTTTAGATAACAATGGTAGAAGAGGACAATAGCACTAAACCCCAAAGTATTCTTAAATAATATTACAATAATTACAATCCTCATTTGTATAATTTATCTATCCTTTTTAACTTTCTAAAAATAATATTAAATTAGGAGAAATTATAACTTTGCTTAAAATAGGCTAAAATGATTGTTGCAGGGTTTGAAATTGGTTGTGCAAGATTGGGATAGTGTCACAAATCAGAATCTAACTTTCATTTGGTAAAAGGACATGACCACAAGAAAAAAGACACTTTAAGGTATGACATTTTTGTCCTTTTTTTACACTATTATCTAAACTACTCACAGAGATCTAATTTTTATAGATTATTTGTATTGTTCCTATGTGAGCCTACCTATGAAATTTCAAGTGTTGAATATCCATGGAGCTTGTTATAAAGATGTTTTAATCTTCAAACCCTAACCCTCCATCATGCTTGATAAATGAGATTTGACTCACTTGAAAATGGGGGTTAGTCTATGTAAGATACACTAAATGTGTGATCCACACCCCTTGTGTGGGCATGTTTCTTATATACCAATACTCTAAAGAGTGTTTGAGGTGGCTAGGGATTGGTGTGAGAGTTTGAATGTGTTTTCAGATGTGTTGGGTGACTATATGCAGAGAATAGGAAAGTTTTCCTTGGTGGTTTATTTATATTCTTGCTTGCTTTGTAATATTTATCACCTCCCCCCTTCATAAATGAACTTTGAATGAAATTTTATAGGAAATAATTGGTCATGGATTAGATGTATTTGTGCTAGTCTGATATAAAGAAGGATAAGAATCAGAGGAAATTGACCATTTGGGTTCAAAGTGTGATTGAATAGGAGCACTACAAATGGGACACCCTAGGGTCTGGTGCTATAGTCTAGGTATGGCATTCTTTTTCTACAAGCTTGGGACCTAGGGGATAGGATTGGCTTGGGAAATAAAGTTTGGCTGAGCTGGAATCAAGGTTTAGAAGTCTATAGATGATCGACAATGAGAAAAAAGGTGTCTATAAGGGTCACAAGAGCATGCAAGAAGGTCTTATGGATAAGGTATCACAAACCACACTCAAACCACTAATTTGGACATTTTATATGACTGCATTTGCCCCCCCCCCACCTTATTCTAGTGATGTAGTAAATCAAAATACTAGGATAAAGGAAAAGAAAAAAGAGTACCTAAACTTACCTATAAGGGTGAAGCCCATAAATCTATGTGATGCTGAGTGTGTATAGAGAGATCACAGCATGAAGTGTGAATCTGTAAAAGAAAATAAAGAGTAGATCAATTCTTACTAGACATGTTATATCTAAAATAAGAATGTATAAAAGCTAGGTAAAAGAGAGGAAGAAAAAGGAATGAACACACCTCACCAAGTACATGAACCAATACAAAACATGTTATGATGTTGAGTGATGTTGATTATGTGTTGAACCAAGAGTAATATCATGAATGAAACTAAGTGATCAATTCCCTGAGAGTGGCTAAAGAATATAAATGTTGGCCCTTTAGCTCCATCATCACCCTCTAAGTGAATTTATGTGATCATACATGTGTTAATCAATGTTTGGAATATGTGTCCAATCCCTATAAGTGGGTGTCTCAAGAATACAAAGGCTAATTAGTCCTTTGGCTCCATCGTTACCCACTAAGTGAAGTTATGAACTAATATTAGTATGAATATGTGTCGTATGAGATGGATCCTCAAGCCCATGAATGCTCTATAATCTAACAATGATGTGTGGATAGTTTAATGTGTACTAAGAACTATGCCAATCTTGGCCACTTTAAAAGGTGAAGATTAGACTTGTATGAAAGCCACTCTGAAACTAGGAACTAGGATTATATGAAAGCCACTCTAAAATGATTCTAACCATATATAGATGGAATAAGGCACATAACTTCTAATAATACCTGGGTAATGTACTGAACTTGGAAAGAAAATAAAGCCAATGTGCCATGCACATTGCCCCCAATCAATGGTTTCTATAACATGGATTATTATCTATAATTTATACCAGTTGCCCTATCTGAAACTACAAGTGAGAACCATCATGACATGCATGATGCCCTCTATAACTAGATTCTCTAAGAAAAATTATACTTAAACTATTGATTTTGAATTGTACTATAGTTGACAAAATTATAATTGAACTTACCTTTCTGTTTGTTTCTAGAAAATCTGGGTTTTCTATTATTTGGATAGAAGCACCAAAAATAGGACACCCTATTGTCTAGTATTGGAGTCCAAGTATGGCATTCTTGTATTTTGCTATTTTTTATCAATATTTTGTGTTCATCACTATTTTCCTAGTCTGTCCAACCTAGTTTGGGTTTTGGTTATTGTTTTGAGTGCTCTAAAACTAATTTTTTTGCCCAGTAAAAGGCTCTGATCTTTGTGAAAAAACCCATGTTTGTTGCCTCCTCTTATGAGGGTAGGAATGAAGACCCTGTAATGCTTTCCCTCAAAAGAAAGAGCCCTACAAGTGTGTTATACTACAAAATACATGATATATCAATGATAATCAAAAATTTATCTCAAGATATAGCATAGTTTGTAATAGATATTGTTAGATCAACATAGGTATGCCTAGATGGATGTAACAATGTAATATCAAAGTTAGTCGTTAGTTGTTAGTTGTTGGTTTTCAAGAAGGGATGGAGCATGGTGTCCATCATTGCATCCAAGAAATCAAGATAATGCATGATTTGGATCATGGCATTATAAAACAATTGATAAATAAGCAAGTAACAAGCTCACAAGGCAAAAATCAAGAAGCATACAAGAGTCGCCAAAGGGCCAAGCAAACAAGAGACATGGGAACATGTCACTCAAACTGGAAATCAAGAATACAAGGCATTTTCAAATTCCCACATACACATACAATTGAAAATAAGAAATGACTATCAAGAGGGCTACAAGCACATAGAAGAGTACAAACAAAGGACATTGACAAATGTCATAGAGCACACTCAAGAATGGAAGAAAAGGATATTGAAAAATGTCATAAGGAACACTCAAGAATGGAAGCAAAGGACATTGAAAAATGTCCTAAGACACACAAGAGAGATAAAATAGGAACTAATAAATGCAATCACATCTAGCTATGAAAAGTAAGAAAAGAATGTATTTAAAAGCTAGAAATACAATCACATCTAACTAATCAAAGCGAGAATTGAAAGAAGGTAAAACATTTAGTACAAGACTAGGTAGATGCTAAGAAATACACAAGTGTAATATACTAGTGAGTGTTGATAGAATAATTTGTCAAAGCTAGTAAGTAACATAAGTCAACATCATAACTAGAGTGTGTGTTGTATGAATGACATAACATGGATGGTGTATTCATGTAGAAGATGCCCCCAGTAGGTAGATATATCGATGTATGTCTTGAATGTAAAAATAGGATTCCCCTCAATGGATATACTGAAGCAATCAAGGATATAGATGTCATTGCACGCACTCAAAGAAGATCAAGTGAAGCATGGTAATGTAGATAAATTGACATATAATAGCATAAAATAGCAAAATGTAATTCTAGCATGGTAGTAGAAATGTAAAGCATAGATAATACATATAATTGAAATATTTTTGTTGCTTTGAGTTATTTGATTTTTTTTATTTTGACATTTTTGAAAGTTTTTGTATTTTTGAATTATTTGAATGTTTTTGTATTTTGACTTGTTATATAATTTTTTAAATAAGCTATGTACAAGTAAGCATACAAAAACTATGTACAATCAAGCTGAAAGATTATGTACAAGAAAATTGAGAAATTATGTACAATTACACTGAGAAGAAATTATATTAATTAATAAGTCTTATGAGAGACTCCCTATCATGGTGTCCTATACCAAGGAGAGGGATCATGCGTGATCATGAAGAATGATGGAAGGGTTGAGATTATGACTCTAAAACCTGTGCATGTTATAAATGCTCTAAGATATCTATATTATAAACTGATTGTGGGGTAAACCTATAATTTTTAGAAGTGGATGCAAATGTTGGGCTCTTAGGGACCCATTTGGTAGCAAAAGAATCTCTCTAAAAATGTACTTTGTGTGTAGAGACATGAGACCTCAATGATACTACTCTGGGCGTGAATGTTGTAGCTAAAAATTGTTTAGAGTCCTTAAACTGTGGTTGCTCAAAAAGAGGCCTCTGTGGAAGTGCATGAAATCTCTGTGCTGGCAAGGAAGGCCTTGACTATGGATGAATCTAAAATGGAGGAGGAACTATAACTAGTGGAGAAGCAAAAACTGGTGACTTTAGAGTAGTATATGGCTCTAAAGTGGGGAGTGGTAACTAATATAAAACTCTACTAACTATAAAAACCTAATTAGAATGAAGAATTAAAAAGGCTAAACAAGTTGAGTCTTTCATGACTTTAGAGTAACCAATTGTAAATGACACTATGAGGACAACTATGTCTCAACAACCCCTATAGTAACCCAACCTTCTTATAAGGCACCACTAGTTATGGCTAGTAAATCTTTGTTTTTTGATGTGGTTGCCCTTGTGAAAAAGATAAAATCTCTTCAATCCAAGGTGTTACATCTTGAGCAAGGTGCCTATAGATGAACACAGACCTTGCATTCTTTTTCTCTACTTCATACACCATTGGCACATCATATTAATTCTATACCCTTGCCACCAGGTTTTGTTCAACCTAAGCTCACCCTATATGATGGCAAGGGTGATCCAAAGAAACACTTGAGAACTTTTCATGTAGAATACTTGGACTATGTGCCAAATGACTAGTTATTAATCAAGTTATTTCTATGGATTTTAAAGGATTATAATCTATAATGGTTCTATAGTATATCAAATTAGTTGATCAATGCATTCAATTCTTTAGCTGATATTTTCCTAGTTCATTTCAACATTAACATAGGTGACGAGGTTTCTTATGCCCAAATTTCACAACAAAAAGGTCAAATGAGCATCTCACAGATTATGTTCTTCGATATAAGACTATCTTGGCTAAAATGACTAGCCCCATGGCCAATCAATAATTATAGGATCTCTTGAAATGGAGTCCTCTACCAAATTTACATGAGTCAAAAATATTCAAAATATTATCCTCCTTCACTAAGTTATTACATACACTAAATGAAAGGGAAGTCAAATTAATTTCAATGGGTTAACTCAAGTACATAAGCATATCAAAAACAACAAATAAGAGGAATAGTAAAATCCCATATAAAGTAAAGGTCAATGATATGAAAAGTCAAAATAAACCCCCTCATTGAGTGGTTTTATCAACACCTCCTCGATGAACCTTTACCAATCTACCAGTATCTCCAGCGAGAGTCTTATAAAAGCTATTAGAATGTAATATCATATCTCTCCTTCCTATTCAAGAAGTTGATCCAACAAAGCCTCTTCCATGTGGATATGATCAAAATGCATTTTGTAATTTTCATAGGGCACCAGGCCATACAACAAATAGATGCATCAATTTGAAACGCAAGATATAAGAATTGATATATGGAAACCTTATTGATCTTGGCATTCCAATTGAACCTTCTCAGTCAAAGCAAACATAGGACAAAGCTTTGAAACTTTTGTCAAATACTTTCCCACAACATTATAAACAAGAGACAAGGGACACATTAGGTATTCACCATGCATATCATGCACAACCTCCACCAGTTACATACCAAGCACCTTCAATTGAGTCACATTCTTTGAGCAACATGATTGGTGTGTATAATTCTAGAGTTTTAGCTAGACCTTCAATCTCCTTCTCAGAGCAAAAGATAGTTAAGGATGATTCTAATTACCATGCACTCTCTATCAGAGCTTGCATTAATCATCATCCCATTAATAATGTTCTCATAGATAATGAATCTAATGTGAGCATGTGCACTATGACATTACTACAACATTTGTGATATTTAAAGCAAGATATTATCCTGATAGACATAGTTATTAGTGGATTTAGTGGGAACATATAGATTTCATTGGGTAAGATTTTACTTCTTCTACATGTTCATCTGACACATGTGGCCACACCATTTACTATTATTCCCAATACAAGAGTCTTTGACATGTTGTTTGGTTGACCATAGATTAAGAAACTTTGTGCAGTACCTTATAAAATTTATAGATGCATGAAATTTATTCATGACAATCAATTTTTTAATGTTGGTGGAGTTTCATATGGGTTACCACTCCCCACTTCAGATCCATCTCCTACTTTACAATTACCAATTTTAGCTTCTCCACTAGTTATAGTTCTTCCTCTAGTTCAAATTCAACCAAAACTAAGCCCTCCATCACTAGCACAGAGAGTTCATACACTTCCATAGAGGCCTCTTTTAATACAACCATAGTTTCAGAATTATAGATAATTTATAGCTACATTATTCACACCTAGAGTAGTATCATTGAGGTCTCATGCCTCTACACATAGAGCACATTTTCATAAGGATTATTCTACTACCAAATGGATCCTTAAGATCCCAACAGTTGCATCTACTTCTTAGAATTATAAGGGGACCCTATAGTTAATTTCCACTACAAATATTTTAGAGTATTTATAGTATACATAGCTTTCAAAGTCATAATCTCAATCCTTCCATTGTGCTTCATGATCATGCATGATCCCTCTCCTTGATATAGGACACCATGATAGGGAGTCTCTCATGAGAATCATCGATTAGTATCATTTCTTCTCGATCTTTCTTGTACATAACTTCACTTATTTTTAATTTATTGTACATAGTCTCCTTATGATTGATTGTACATAGCTTATTTTCAATTTCTTATACATAGTCTCCTTATGATTGATTGTACATAGATTATTTTCAATTTCTTGTACATAGTCTCCTTATGATTGATTATACATAGCTTCTTTTCAATTTCTTGTACATAGTCTCCTTATGATTGATTGTACATATCTTCTTTTCAATTTCTTGTACATAGTCTCCTTATGATTGATTGTACATAGCTTATTTCAAAAATAATGTAATATTTCAAAATATAAAAACATTCAAATATGTCAAAATAAAAAAAAATACAAAATATCAAAATATAAAAACATTCAAATAACTCAAAATACCAAAAACATTTTAATTGTATGCATTATCCATGCTTTACATTTATACTACCATGTTAGACTTACATTTTGATGCTTAATGCTATTGTTTGTTGATTTATCTATATTATCATGCTTCACTTGTTCTTTGAGTGTGTGTAGTGACACCCAAATTCTTGATTGTTTCACTCTACCCATTGAGAGGGCATCCTAATTCTACATTCGAGACAAACATCAATATATCTATCTATCGAGGGCATATTCTACATGACTACACCATCCAGGTTATTTTATTCATATGCCGCACACTCTAGTTATCATGTTGATGCACATTACTTACTAGATTACATAGATTATTCTATCAACACTCATTATTATATAACACTTATGTATTTATTAGCATCTACCTAGTCTTAAACTACATGTTTTGCATACTTTCACTTTTTGATTTGATTATTTAGATACGATTGTATTTTCAGCATTTACGTGCTTTCCTTTCTTTCTTTGCATAGTTAGATGTAATTGCATTTCTCAATTCATGTTTTGTCTCATGTGTGTGTATTATAACATTTGTCAATGTCTTTTGCTTCTATTCTTGTGTGTGCCTTAGGACATTTTCCAAGGTCCTTTGCTTATAATCTTCTATGTGCTTGTGGCCCTTGTGCTAACCTTGCTTGTTTTCAATTGTATGTGTATGTGGGCATTTGAACATGTCTTGTATGCTTGATTTCCAATTTGAGTGGCATGTGCTCATGTCCCTCGTTTGCTTGGTGCTTTGGCCATTTTTGTGTGCTTCTTGATTCTTGCCTTATGTGTTTATTTCTTATTTTCTTCTCAATTGTTTGCAATGCCATGATCCACATCATGCATTATTTTGATTTCTTAGATGCCATGATGGAGATCATGCTCCATCCCTCATTAACAACTTAAAACTAACAACTAAACTTTCTAGTTTCAATTTAGTATACTGCACATGTTATCACATTGTTACATCCATCTAAGCATACCCTTGTTGATTTAACAATCTCTAATACAAATTATATTATATCTTGAGACATATTTTCAATTATCATTACTATATCATGTATTTCATAACATAACATACTTTCAGGTCTCTTTCTTCTGAGGGAAACCATTGTAGGGTCTTAACTCTTACCCTTAGAAGAGCAAAAATAATTAGGGGTTTTGTCACAGAGATTAGAGCCTTCTACTAGTCAAAAATTCATTTTTTAAAACACTTAGAACAACAACCAAAACCCAAACCATGTAGAATAGACCAGAAAGATAGTGATGAACACTGAACAATGGTGATAAATAGATAGAAAGACAAGTTTAGTTACAATTTTGTCAACTATAGTATAGTTCAGAATTAGTAGCTTTAGTATAGTTTTTTTTAGAGAATTCATATATATGGGGCATCATCAATATCATGATGTCTTTTGCTTCCAATTTTAAATTGGGTAGTTGGTATAAATTCTAGATCAGAATCCATGTTACAGACACCAGTGATTAGGGGTAATGTGTGTGGCATATTTGCCTTCCTTTTTTCTCATTTTAGTACATTACCTAGGTATTCTCAATATTTACGTGCCTTATTCCATATACAGGTGGTTGGAATCATTTTAGATTGGCTTTCATATAAGCTTAGTTCCCAATTGTGGAGTGGCTTTCATGTAAGCCTAGTTCCTAGTTTCAGAGTGGCTTTCATACAAACCTAATGTCCACCTTTTAGAGTTTTCAAGATTGGCCTAGTTTTTCTTACACATTTAGTTATCCATGTCACATTATTATATTACAAAGCATTCATAGGCTTAAGGATCCATCTCATATGACACACATTCATATGAGTATCAGTTCATAGCTTCACTTAGTAGGCAACAATGGAGCTAAAGGACTAGCTAGCCTTTGTATTCTAAATCCACCTACTCAGAGGGATTAGACACATGGTCCAAACATCAATTAACATAGGTGACAAAGTTTCTTATGCCCAAATTGCATAATATAAACAAAGGTCAAATGAACATCTCACACATTATGTTCTTTGATATAAGACTATCTTGGCTAAAATGACTAGCCCTATGGCTAATTAAGAATTATAATATCTCTTCAAATAGAGTCTTCTATCAGTTTACATGAGTTAATAATGTTCAAAAAAAATTCTTTCTTCACTGAGTTATGTCATACACTAAAGGAATGGGAAGTCAAATTAATTTCAATAGGTAAACTCAAGTACACAAGTATATCAGAAACAACAAACAAGAGTAATAGTAAAGTCCCATATAAATTAAAGGTCAATGATATCAAAAGTAAAAATCAACCTATAGTTAATTTAGCTTTAGATCCCCCTTAGCAAGTAGTTTTATTATCATCTCCTTGATGAGCCTTTACCAATCTACCAGTATCTCCAACTAGAGTCTTACAACAACTATTGGAATGTAATTTCATATCTCTCCTTCCTATTCAAGAAGTTGATCCAACAAAGCCTCTTCCATGTGGATATGATCATAATGCATTTTGTGATTTTTAGAGGGTACCAAGCCACACAACAAATAGATGCATCAGTTTGAAACATAATATACAAGACCTGATAGATGGCAACCTTACTGATCTTGGCACTCCAATTGAACCTCCTCAGTCAAAGCAAACATAGGAAAAATCTTTGAAACTTTTCTCAAATCCTTTCCCACAACAATCTAAACAAGAGATAGGGGACACATCAGGTGTTCACCATGCATATCATGCACACCCTCCACCAGCCACATACCAGGCACCTTCAGTTGAGTCATATCCTTTGAGAAACATGATCGGTGTGTATAATTTCAGAGTTTCAACTAGACCTTCCATCTTCTTCTCAAAGTAAGAGATAGTTGAGGATGATTCAAATTACCATGCACTCTTTATTAGAGCTTACATTAATCATCATCTTATTCATAGTGTTCTCATAGACAATGGATCCATTATGAACATGTGCACAATGACATTACTACAACATTTGGGATATTCAAAGTAAGATATTATCATTATGGATATAGTTACCAATGGATTCAGTGAGCACATAAAGAGTTCATTGGGTGAGATTATACTTCCTTCATATGTTGGTCCCACACATGTGACCATACCTTTTACTATCATTCCCAATGCAGGAGTCTTCGATATGTTACTTGATCGGCCATGGATTTAGAAACTTCATGCATTACCTTTTATAGTTCAAAGATGCATGAAATTAATTCATGATAATTAGGTTATTTCAGTTGGTAGAGTTCCATATGAGTTACCACTCCCCACTTTAGAGCCATCTACTACCTTACAACTACTAGTTTTAGCTCCTCCACTAGTTTCAACTTATCCACCAATTACATTTCTTCCTCCAATTCAGATTTAGACATAGTCAAGGTCTCCCTCACCAGCATAGAGAATTCATGCACTTCATCGGAGGTCTCTCTTAGATTGACCACTACAACAGTGATAATTTTAAGATTCTAGATAATTTTTAGCTATAGTATTCACACCCAAGGTAGTATCATTGGGGCCTCATGCCTCTACACATAGAGCACACATTTAGAGATATTCTTATACTACCAGATTAGTCCCTAAGATCCCAACAATTACATACAATTCTTATAATTATAGGGGACCCCACAATTGGTTTCCACTATATATATTTTAGAGAATTTACAACATACATAGCTTTAGATTCACAGTCTTAGCCCTTCCATCATGCATGATCCCTCTCCTAGATATAGGACACCATGATATGGATTTTCTCATGAGACTCATCGGTTATTATCACTCATTTGTAGTCTTGATTGTACATAGCTTCTTTTCAATTTCTTGTACATAGTCTCCTTATGACTGATTGTACATAGCTTCATTTCAATTTCTTTTACATAGTCTCCTTATGATTGATTGAACATAACTTATTTCAAAAATACCAAAAATAATATAACATTTCAAAAATATAAAAACATTTAAATAAATTAAAACACTAAAAATATTTCAATTGTATGCATCATCCATGCTTTACATTTCTACTACCATGCTAGACTTACAGTTTATTATTCTATGTTATTATTTGTTGATTTATCTAGATTACCATGCTTCAGTTAATCTTCTTTGAGTGTGTGTAGTGACACCCAAATTATTTAATACTTCACTCTACCCATTGAGATGGCATCCTACTTCTACATTAGAGACACACATCGATATATCTACCCATTGGGGGCATCTTCTACCTGACTACACCATCTAGGTTATGTCATTCCTACACTACACACTCTAGTTATCATGTTGATGTACATTAATTAATAGATTACATATATTATTATATCAACACTCACTAATATATAGTACTTTTATATTTATTATCATCTACATAGTCTTTTACTACATGTTTTCATACTTTCACTTCTTGCTTTGATTAGTTAGATGTGATTGTATTTATAGCATTTACATGTCTTCCTTTCTTGATTTGTGTACTAGATGTGATTGAATTTATCAATTTATGTTTTGCATCTTGTGTGTGTCTTAGGAAATTTTCCAATGTCCTTTGATTTTATTCTTGTGTGTGCCTTAGGACATTTTCCAATGTCCTTTGCCTGTAATCTTCTATGTGCTTGTGGCCTTCATGTCAACCTCACTTATTTTCAATTATATGTGTATGTGGGAATTTGAATATACCTTGCATGTTTGATTTATAATTTGAGTGACATGTGCCCATGTCCCTTATGTGTTTGGCCCCTTGGCCTCTTTTGTATGCTTCTTATTTATTTCCTTGTGTGCTTGTTTGTTTGCTTACTTCTCATTGTTTGCAAATGCCATGATCCACATCATGCATTATCTTGCTTTCTTGGATTCCATGATGGACATCACGATCCATCTCTCCTTGAAATATAACCACTAACCACTAAAAAATAACATTTTTTAGTTTTAATTTAGTATAATACACATCCTATTACATTGTTACATCTATCTAGGCATACTCTTGTTGATCTAAAAATCTTCAATAAAAAACTATGATATATCTTGAGACATCTTTTTTATTATAATTACTATATCATGTATTTTGTAGCATAACACACTTGTAAGGCTCTTTCTTCTAAGGGTAGTCATTATAGGGTATTCATTCCTACCCTCAGAAGAGGGGGCAATAAATAGGGGTTTTGTCATAGAATTAGAGCCTTCTACCTGTCAAAAAATAGTTTTAAGAACACTCAAAATAGCAACTAGAACCCAAACTAGGTAGAACAGACCAAAAAAATAGTGATGAATATAGAACAATAATTAGAAATATTAAAGGATAAGAGCACCATACTTGGACTACAGCACTTGATAATAAATTATCCTATTTTTGGTGCTCCTAGCCAAACAACATAAAACCCAAATTTTCTAGAAATAGGCAAACAAGTATATTTAGTTACAATTTTGTCAGCAATAGTTTAGTATAAATTGGGTGGTTTAGTATAGTTTTTCTTAGATAATCTAGATATAAGGGGCATCATGAATGGTATGATGGATCTCACTTCCAATTTTAGATTGGGTATTTGGTATAACTTTTAAATCAAAATCCATGTTACAAACACTAGTGATTAGGGGTAATGTGTGTGACACATTTTCCTTCTTTTATTTTTAGTTCATTGTATGACCTAGGTATTAGTAGTATTTACATGCCTAATTCCATCTACAAGTGGTTGGCATCATTTTTAAGTGGCTTTCATATAATCCTAGTTCTCAATTTTGGAGTGGCTTTCATACAAGCCTAGTCTCCACCTTTCAGAGTGGCCAAGATTGGCCTAGTTCTCAGTACACATTCAGCTATCCATGCCACATTATTAGATTATAGAGAATTCATAGACTTCAAATCCATCTCATACAAATTCATACTAGTATCAGTTCATAGCTTCACTTAGTGGGTAATGATAGAGCCAAAGGACTAGTTAGCCTTTGTATTCTTGAGCCACCTACTCAGAGGAAATGGACACATAGTCCAAATCTTGATTAACACATGCATGATCACATAGCATCATACAGTGGGTAATGATGGATCCAAAGGGATAACCTTTGTATTATTGAGCCACCTTCAGGGAATTGAGCACTCAGCTCTATTATGATATTAGTCTTGGTATAACACATACCCAACATCACTCAACATCACAAAAGGTTTTGTATTGATTCGCATACCTGGTGAGGTGTATTTATTCATTTCTCTTCCTCTCTATTTTACTTAGCTTTTGTACATTCTTATTATTAGGTATAGTGTGTCTAGTAAAAATTGATCTTCTCTTTGTTTTCTCTTATAGATTTTTACTTCTTGATGTGATCTCTCTATATACACTTGACATCACACAACTTCATGGATTTCACCCTTGAAGTTAAGTTTGGGTACACTTTATACT
Source organism: Torreya grandis (assembly GCA_037957365.1). NCBI lineage: Eukaryota > Viridiplantae > Streptophyta > Pinopsida > Cupressales > Taxaceae > Torreya > Torreya grandis. The sequence goes on along the minus strand of JARHVA010001228.1, from coordinate 1,651,061 downwards.
TTTTATTTATCCTAGTACTTCACTTTGTTGAATCACTAGAATAAAGGGGTGGGTAAATGTAGTCATATAAAATGTCCAAATTTGTAGTTTGAGTGTGGCTTGTGACACCTTATCCATAGGTACTTCTTGCATGTTCTTGTGAACCTTCTAGACACCTTTTTGCTCATTTCTATTCATCTGTAGCCTTCTAAATAGTCATTGCAGCTCAGTCAGACTCTATTTCCTAGGTCAATCCTATCCCCCTAGGTCTTGAGCCTATAAGATAGGAGTGACATACCTAGACTATAGCACTGGACCCTAGGGTGTCCTATTTTTGGTGCTTTTGTCACTTTGTAATTTAAACCCATATTATCATTTTCATCTGATTCCTATTCTTCATTATGTCAGCCTAACATGAATACATATAACCCATGACCAATAGTTTCTCATAAAAAAACCATTCAAAGTTCATTTACAAGAGAGGTGATAAATCTTACAAAACAAGCAAGAATACAAACAAACGACCAAGGCAAATTTCCCTATTCTCTACATACAGTCACCCAACACAGCTAAAAACATATTCAAACTCTCACATCAATCCCTACCCACCTCAAACACTCTCAATTTGGCATTTTCTCATCCGCATCACATTATTTCACAAAGCAAATCAAGTGGGGGAACTACATGTGGCTTAATCACTCTTCAGAGTATTGGTATGTAGGCAGTGTGCCCACACAAAGGTTGTGGATCACACGTTCAGTGCATCTTACACACACTAACCCACTTATCAAGTGATTCAAATCTCATTTATCAAGCATGATGGATGGTTAGGGTTTGAAGTTTAAAATAACTCTACAATGAGTTTTGTATACATTTATCACTCAAAATTCATAGGTAGACTCACATAGTAATAGCGTAAAGAACACAAAAAAATTAGGTCTCTATGAGTAGTTTGGACAATAGCAGTAGAATAAGACAACAACATCAGACCTTGAAGTGTCTTATTTTTGGCAGTCATATCCTTTCACCAAATGAAATCTAGATTCTGATTTGTGACACTATCTCAGTCCTGCACAACCAGTTTCAAACCCTGTAACAATTGTTTTAACCTATTTTAAGCTAAGTTATATTTATCCTGATTTATTACTATTTTTAAAAAGTTAAAAAAGATAGATAAATTATAAAAATCAGGACTTTAATCATTGGAATATTATTTATTGATTTATTAATCCAGATCCTTTAACTAAAATAGGAATAAAACTCCATTATTCTAAAAATAGTTAAATCACTAGTATACATTTTTATGTTAGAGGCATTATATTGGCATGGAGCTTGCAAATGAATATATTATGTATATCCACCTAAATTTTCTCACCTATTTCATCTCATGTAATTTCATCTAACTTGTCTTACTCATTTTCCTAGTCATTTATCTAATAAATCTCTTTTATTCCCCTTGTTTTATCAACCTTATCCTCATCCCACATCAATTAATCATATCATTAATTCATCATTATCTCATGTCATTTGTCCTTAATTTTATCTCATTCATTATTACGTAACTACCACCTACCTACATTATCTCATACAAATCATGTCTTAAACTTGTCTACTCTCATCCCAATCACACTTAAATGTTTCAAAGAGATTCTAAAGTGTTACAACTCTATAATCCTCCATCACCTTCCCATCTTATAGATATTTCTTCTCTATAATCCTCCAAGGAATTTTATGTTCCTTGGAAATTCATCTCCTCCATTTATATAAAGAAACTTTTTTCCATGGTTCACCCAAGGTATTTGAAGATCACAACTATGCTATCAACTTTCCAAATGGATCAAACTTTACAACATTCCTCTGATCTTGAGAAAAGTCAAGCACATCACTTTGTTGATCAACTGGGATAGATCTTATGTAGAATTGGATGAAGCTTCTTTAGAGAAAATATTAATGAGAGATTGCACTATAGTTAACCTCTCCAAGCCTCTTTGATACTTGGTAAAGATTGGCTCAACTCAAGGGTCTTGGATCTTGTTGTCCCCCAAAAGTAACAGTCATTTTTGGGACAACATTTAAACTATTTTGGTCCTATAGACCAAAATTGTATCTTCCATTTTCAAAAAAATTTCTTAGACATTCAGATTCCTCATTTTCAAAGCTTCTCAAAAAATCTACAGACTTTTCTAGTCAAGTTCAATGGATTTTACATGTTGATTTCTACAGACTTTGTATCTTCATTTTCTACCAATAGGTTCATTTATATAGGTTCAAAGATTTATGTAGGTTGTTTCAATCAAAAGAATTGGTTTTCAACACTTGGTCATTTTTCAAAATTAGTTCAGAGCTTTGGTTCAGTTGAAAATCTTCATCGGCAAGCATCTGAGTATAAAAGGAGACCTAAACCATTAAACCGTTAAACCACTTTGGTTCAAAGGTTCAATGGGTTCAAGGTTTAACAAGTTCATCTTTGGCAAGAGTTAAGCACTTCATCAAGGTTCAAAGTCCAATCACTTCAATTAGTTCATCGGCTTCAAGACATTCAAGATAGCTTGAACCATTGAACCGTTGAACCATTGAACCACTTTGGTTCAAAAGTTCAATGGGTTCAAAGTTCAATGACAGGTTCAACATCAAAGTTCAAAGGAACAATTCAATGGCTCAGTTCAACCAAGTCTTTCAACTCTTTATTTCACACAATTGGTTCATTCTTTCAGTTCATCCTTTGGTTCAATGTCTACAGGTTTAATAGCAGGTTTGAAGACATTTTTCAAAGCTTTGATTGAATCGTTAAACCAAAACTTGGTTCAACATCTTGGTTCAATGATTGGTTCAACCACTTGACTCATTGAATGGTTCATCAACTTTTGGTTCAAAGGGGCTCGGCGCACTTCATTGAACCGTTGAACCAGTTTAATGGATTGGTTCAATCATTTGGTTCAATGAACAGGTTCAACTGTTGGTTCAAAGGCAAGTATAATGTCTTGGTTCAATGCTTAGTTTATCAGCTTGTTTCATTCATTAAACCATCAGCTTGAACCATTTTTGGTTCAATCAATTGGTTCAATGTCAAAGTTCAAAGGCAAGTTCAATGCAAAAGGCGACCTCTCGAAGGACAAGTGCCCTTGCGCAGGACACTTAATCAATAAAAACACCCTTTCGAAGGGTCATTTTTCAAAGAAGCCAAAAATTAATTCTTTCAGATTTGTTTAAGGCATTTGAAAATTAGCTAACAATTAATTCTTTCAGACTTTTGTCTGAAGGAATTCCTTCAGACAAAAAGTCTGAAAGAATTCTTGAAGTGGCTGCGGGCTCAAAAGATCCGAAGAATTGTTCAAAGATATGCCGAAACAAATAATTCTGTGGACTTTTGTCTGCGGGAATTTTCCCTGGACTTTTTGTCCGTAGGAATTTTCCCCAGAGTTTTTATTTGCGGGAATTTTCCCCAGGGAAATGTCTGTAAAAATGTGCGCGAAGCATAGTCTATGGGGAACTTCACAATAGAAAGCCTGGGGAAATATTTGTCTGCAAGGGCTGCTAAAGCAAAGGGCTGTCGAAGGACCCCGAAGGGTAGGTGCCCTTGTGGGGGACTCTCGATGGTCAAAGTAAAAGATAGGTCCAATCTGGAAGGATACTAAGCTGAAAGCTAAAAGAGGACCAAGGGGTGACGCGCCTGAAGACATCAAATTCAACATAATCAACTAGCCGTTGGAAGTATAATGACGGGCACGTGAATGTCAAATTTAGGACAGTTAAATAGCCATTGAGAGCACATTGATAGGCATGTAAACGTCAATTTTAAAGTCTATCAAATAGTTGTTGATCCTTTGGATTTACAGACCCAAATGCATTTCCAGAATTCAAGACCAAAACTAGCTGAAAGTGAGAAAAAATAGAATAATGGATGAATCCAAGGCCCGATTCAATTAATCTGGAAAGGAGGAATGATGAAGACAAGATCAGACCACCAGGTGGACATTGAAAGTTGTAATCTTTCAATTGCACGGCTTGTTTATCTACATTGAGAAGATCAAATGGGTAAAATGCCCCAAAGTTCCAGCTTGTCTTCCTAATAGTTCCCAACGCATCATGATGTATTACTATTCCTAAGTCCTTGAAGTGGCTATATAAGGGACTTTCTTTCATTGTAAAATCATCTTCTTTTTGACAATCTGAACGAAATTTTGCCGAAATTGAGAGGCATCATTGAGACTTTGTGCTCAGTTTGTTGATCATTTTCTGTTAATGAAAGCAAGGGACTTTTTCAGACTTTGTGCTATGATATCTTTTCTATTTCATTAATTTAATAAGTAGGATTAGTAAAATTAGTCAAGAAGGTGCCCTGAAGAATTAACTGTGGAGAGACTTTGTGCCCCCATAGCTACCTTTAGTGTGTTTTCTTTATATTATTGTGTAAAGGACTTTGAAGAGACTCTGTGCCTTCATCTTCCTTTGTATATTACTCTTGAGCATTTTAGGTGCAGACTTTGTGTTGTGTCTCGATTTGTTGGTTACCATACTTTCAGTGACATTCTGTTTCTATTTCCAGGAGTATTCTTGTCGCTGGTTGAATAGTTCTTCTGAAAGAAGAGGAGTTATGTATGTCATTCACTTGAGTTTTTCCTTTGTTTTGTACACATCATCTCTGAAGAAAGAGAGATGGATGACTTGTCCTACCCTATAGTATTATTTTCTGTCTATACATATACATAGCATATCCACAGGGAACCTCCCCTTAATGAGAGGAGAGAGCAGTCTCCTTCTAATGTGATAAACTTACACATTAGGATGACTAATCTTCTTGCTTTGGCTGATAAGACCTATTTTGTTTACCAATACGCTGATAGAAAAAATATTCAACCAACAGATCCAATACCTCAACTTTGAGGGTCTTCCATTTAGATGCTTCAGGTGAAATCAAATTGGGCATGAAGTGGCAAGTTGTTCTCATAAGAATGCTCAAAGTTTTGCCCCTTGTGCTTAATTGATCTAGAGGAAGAAAAGTAGAGCTTTAGATCTTGATTTCATTTGGCATAATCATGGCATTTTTATCACCTTTCAAGTGGTCCTACTCATTTCTCGATGAGGAACCCTCCCACTAGTAAGGAGGATGGGTTGAGGGTGGATGCAGCTCAAGAGGAGCCTCTTCCTCCTCCACTGGTCATGATAACGATCACCCCTCATCTGTCTTTAGAGAAACTCAAGGTGATTTTGGACTCTATGATTAAAAAGGAGCATGGGACATAGGTAAAATGAATGAGGATGGATGCCTAAGAAATGGTTAGGGATGGGAGCCAGTGGACCATGGATGGCTTTCTCTCCTACTAAGGTAGAAAATTGATTTTGATCAATGGTTAAACATTGAATCCTTCTAGTTGTGTTTTTTTATACTCTATCTTTTCATGTGTGTTGTTATTTTGTATGTTGCTCACTCACTGAGTTCTAGCTGAAGCTAACTGGTTTATTGAATTTTGGTATATTTCTTGTTGATGCCTTTTATATTTATTTTTTGGTGGTAGGGTTGGCCTCATGGTATTTAAGATTTTTTTGAGATGTGAATTTATTTGGGTGGTATCTTGTCCTTATAAATGTTTTTGTATTAGGTTGTGGATCCCCGTCAAAGCCTTCCTTTAACCCATATAAAAAAAGCTTGCCAAATTAGTCCATTATCAAGTTAATCATCATCCTTCTATATGGCGTATATACTTTGAGTCTGTACAAGGCAATCCAACAAGCATCAAGAAATCTACTTTGTCAATGGGGTACATCCTTTTTTTTATATATGCATGAAGGCATTATATAGAATCATTGAATTACATAAAATGTTGGCATTTTTTCCCATATTTTGGAAATAAACATACAGTGGATTTACAATATTGAGTAAATGTACATCTAAATCAGTGAGTTCCTTTGACATAGCAACCATAAGGGGCATCCACATCATCAAAATCACCCAGGACACGATCCTAGGCTTAATTGCTTGACTCATTATTTTAGGTATCTAGAGAGATTTTCACCTTGGTGGATGGATATAAGTAACCATCATCATAACTAATCATACTACAACCCTTTTGATACATCTTGGTATTTTGGAGATAGGTTGTATGTAAGAATGAAGTAACAATGTTTTATTTCATTTGTGTTTTGCATTCAATCCATCTTCCTTGCCCAATTAGAAGTATGTGTAGATTTGAGATGGTTGCATATTAATATACCTTGCATCTTATTTATATTCTAATTTTATGTATATTCATATTAATATACCTTGCATGTTATCTCCATTCCAATTCTATGTATATACATTAAGATGATTCTATTCCAATTCTATGTGTATACATTAATATGTTGATTATATGTTATCTCTCAGTGATCATATGAAGATCATGTGGCCTTAATCTATGGATAATTTCATTATATCATCATGATAAATACTTGGTGGGTTTTCAAAACAAATAAGAGTTAACTCATTGATGGGGCATTCATTTAATGAGAAGATTTAAAATCAAATTGTGTAACATCTATCAAATTACCTATGCCATGATGAGAGCTTTGGAATGAATGTAGAATAGGTGTCTCCAAGGATCATTTTGAATGCTCAAGAAAAAATTGAAAATGTAATTAAATATCTATTTCCTATAAATTTATTATAATAATATTTTTCTATAATTTATGCAAGTTTTTTTTTGGAAAATTATATTAGAATTTTAATAAGAAATCTAATTTTTCATAATATATATATATATATATATATATATATATATATATATATATATATATATATATATATATATATATCATTTTGAATGCTCAAGAACAAATTGAAAATGTAATTAAATATTTATTTCCTATAAATTTATTATAATAATATTTTTCTATAATTTATGCAAGTTTTTTTTTGGAAAATTGTATTAGAATTTTAATAAGAAATCTAATTTTTCATTATATATATATATATATATATATATATATATATATATATAAGAACCATGTAAATGTTTTTATGATAAATATTTACATCATAATAAATAATTCATTACCAAGAAGAGAATATACTATTATTGTTGTGTTAAAGTTAAAATGCAGGGGGTGGGGTGGTGGACGTGCAGCCACTGAATATTTTTATATTATAAAAATATATCAAAAACTTATAAAATTAACATAATAAAACCATTTAGGTGCAATAAATATAGTCAATACATTTTGATCCAGGCACCAATTTAGGCGACAACTCGGGTGACAGTTCCACCCCAATTGATGACGGAACTTCTGGGAGCCATAACTTTTGCACCGTAGCTCCAATTGACTCGTCGTTTGAACCATTGGAAAGCTAAGACTGAGGAGAGCATCATGAAATGGCATTGAAATCTGTTCAATGAAGTTTGACCACTGAAAACCCAATGGAAGTGCCTCAAATTTCAATTTTAGTTGTGCAGTCTAAAAATAGTAAGTTTCTAAAAATAGTAATTCCTCAAATTTTGTATTTTTTTTAATATTGGAAGTCAAACCACTTCATATCCCTCGAGATTGGTGACCTTACACATCCTTCCCATGCTTTCAAATTGTGTATAAAATAAGAGGTAACCTGAAATGTGAGGACAGACATCTCTTCCCAGAGATAAGCATATATTTGTATTGCGATCTTGAGTAATACTACATCTCTTCTCAGAGAATTCATTATTACTGTGTTATTTCTATGTTATTGAGATATTTATCAACTAAAACTTTTGAGTTTTGGATTAGTGGTATCAGAACGATTTGTCTTGAGAGTGTATGATCTCGAGGACGAGGTCAGGCTACAAGAAGCTTGGGTGGGAAACAACAGAGCTTCCAAATTTTCCACCTGTTTGCTCCAAATGACTTCAAATGGCAGACAACACCGAGACATCCGATCATTTTAAGGAAATGGTGAATGAGACCCTCCAATGGAAACAAGCGCAGATGCTACAACAATTTGCCCAAATTCTTCAAACATTTCTGATGGGAAATCCTGGCTCCGCGGCTCCACTTCTTGGCTCCTCATCTAGGGAACATCCTTTCAGTGCCCCAACACCCTTCAAGGTCCAGGTAAATTTTGATATTCCTATATTTGAAGGAAAAATCAATGCTGATGTAGTAGAAAATTGGTTGGATCAACTGTCTTCCTACTTCTCTGTAAATAAGTTCACCGATGGAGAAAAGATTACTTTTGCTCTTTTGAAATCAACATTGCCTGTGAAAAACTGGTGGGAAGTGTGCAAAAAGAGGTTCAGTACAGATGACATTGGCCTTGAGGTGAAACCTACCTGGGATGATTTTGTAGAAGCGATGAAAGAAGAATACTATCCCATCGAAGCATATGATGATCTCTACATACAGTGGCAACAACTTTGCCAAGGTAAGGACTAATTTGTTCAAGATTACACAGACACTTTTCATTCTTTGTCTGCAAGGTTGGGCATTCAAGACAGTGAGAAACATAAGACTCTCAAATATTGTGTTGGACTACAATGGTACATACGGGGGGAAATGGAACTCTTCAATTTGAAAACCCTCGATGAGGCATACAAATTTGCAGTGAAGATTGAACAGAAGCATGGCAGAAAGAATATGAAGAGTCAACCCTCAAAATGGAAAAGTGACAAGGAAGGTCAAACACGAGGCCCAAATTGGAAGCAAAAAGAGTTTCAGGATAAGAAATCCTAGAAAGGGAAGGTTGGAAAATGGTGTGATTACCACAAAACTGGAACTCACTCCAAAGAACAATGTCGAGCCATCAAGTCATTGCTTTCTGAGTCACAATACTCGACGTCCACTACTCTGCCTCATACACAACCCACAATCGAAGAGGATGAAGAATAAATTGTAGATGATGAGCCTGACACCATTATCGCTTCATCATAGAACTGTGAGGAAATACCAGATGACAAGGAAAGATTGTTCCACTCCAAATTATGGGTAAAAGGTAAGCCTTTACATTTCATTCTTGATAGTGGGAGTCAAAAGAATTTAATCTCTGCTAAAGTTGTGAAAAGTCTAAATCTATCCATGAAGCCTCATCTAAAGCCCTACAGTATTAGATGGTTAAGCCCAGGGAGAGACCTCTGTGTCACCCATCAGTGTCTTCTTTCATATGCTATAAAACCATTCCAAGATGAAGTCTTGTGTGATGTGGTCAATCTAGATGTTTGTGATGTACTCCTTAGTCATCCATTCATGTATGAGTGATATGGCATCTATGAATCACGAACCCAAAGGATCACCCTCACTCTTGGAACACAGCGCTATAGGGTACTAGAGGTACCACCTCCCACATCTGTCTCCCTGATTAGTGTGAAGCAATGCAAGAGATTGGTGGAGAAAACAAAGCAATTTGTCCTCATGGTGGTCAAGCCACAAAAATCCAAGAAGGCCGATGTTACAGTCCTGACTACACAATCAACACAACAATAGAAGTAGATAGGATGAATCACAGGAGAATATGATGACTTATTCAAGTCACCCACAGGAGTTCCACTGCATTGCCAGGTAAAGCATTCTATCGATTTGATCCCAGGATCACCTTTGCCTAACAGTGCTATGTATCACAGATCAGTTTTTGAGAATGATGAGATAAAAAGATAGATTCAAGAATTAATCCAAAAAGGTCACATCAAGCCAAGTTCTTCACCTTGTGGTAGCCTAATTGTCTTGGCACCGAAGAAAGATGGAACATGGAGGCTTTGCATTAACTATCGAACCCTGAATAAAATCTTTGTGAAGAATCGCTATCCTCTCCCCAGGATTGATGACCTACTGGACCAGCTCCATGGTGTGAAGTTCTTCACCAAAATTGATCTCAAATCTAGTTATCACCAAATTCCCATCGATCCCACTGATGTCTAGAAGATTGCATTCAAATCTAAGGAGAGGCTCTTTGAATGGTTGGTTATGCCTTTTGGCTTAACTAATGCACCTGCAACCTTCATGAGGATGATGGATGACATCCTACAACCCTTCACCAACTCATTTGTGGTTGTATACTTAGATGACATACTCATATATAGTAGGACATGGGAAGAACATTTGCAACATGTTCACAAGGTGCTTCAAACTCTTCGAGAGCATAAGTTGTATGCAAATCTTGACAAATGCACATTCAGGATGACAATAATTCAGTACCTTGAGTATATTGTGAATGAGGAAGGGGTCCATGTTGATCCAGAAAAGATTCAGGTTATTCGAGAATGGCCCACACCAAGGACCCTCACAGAGCTTCGTAGCTTTTTAGGTCTTGAAAATTTCTACCGCAGATTTGTTCTTGGATTTTCACATGTTGCTTGGTCACTAACCCAAGTGACTAAAGGAGGAACTAAAGCTACATTTTAGTGGGGTGAAATACAGCAAAGGGCATTTGAGAATTTGAAGAATAGACTCTGCTCAGCCCCTATTCTTGCCTTGCCAGATTTGCATCAACCTTTTGAGTTGATGACAGATGCATCTGAATATGCCATGGGAGCTGTCATCATGCAACATGGCCATCCTATTGCATATCACAGTGAAAATTTCACTGATACAGTTAGGAAATATCCAAAATATGATAAGGAGCTCTATGCCATTGTGCAAGCCTACAAAAAATGGAAACACTACATCTTGGGGAAATAAATGGTCATCCACACTGACCACCGACCATTGGAATTCATCCAGACACAAAGCAAGCTCTGAAATGAGAGGCATCAAAAGTGGGCCACATATCTTCAGCAATTCCACCTGATAATCAAACACAAAAATGGGAGCTCAAATATAGCTACAAATTGTCTGAGCCACCCACCAATTACTGCACTCACAACAGTTATGGACCTGTGCGGACATGAGACTGCCATTTGGGGTGCCCTGTATGAAGCAAATCCTACCTTTGCTGATACATATCAAGCACTTCAAAAAGGTACACATGTTTTTGATTTCTATTTGCAAGATAATGTCCTCTGTCATATGGGGCACATCTGTGTTCCAGTCGTAGAACAACAAAAGATGATATGGGAAGCACACTTTAGTAGGACTGTTGGACACTTTGGTATTGAGAAAACATTGGCAGTTCTTCAAAAACACTTCTACTGGCCCCGTATGCGAAAGGATGTGGAAAGATATCTCAAATCTTGCACCCCATGTGCGATAGCCAAGCCAACAAATAAGAAGCAAGGATTGTACATGCCATTTCCAGAACCAACCAGGCCTTGGGAATCTGTCTCAATGGATTTTCTCTCAGGTTTGCCCACTTCAAAACATGGTAAGGACTATATTTTTGTGGTAGTTGATCATTTTTCAAAAATGGCTATCATGATTGCCTGTAAGAAAAATATATCTACTAAGGAAACTACTCAACTATATTTTAGTCATGTATGGCTCCATTTTGTTCTTCCCAAGTCCATTGTCTCAGATCGAGATAGTAGGTTCTTGAGCATCTTCTGGTCCACTCTATGAAAGATGATGGATACTAAGCTGATGAAGTCCACAGCCTTCCATCCACAGACTGATGGTCAAACAGAGGTGGTAAACCACTTGATTATTCACATGATTCGTATGTATCACTCCAAACATCCATGCACATGGGATGAGGGACTTCTTTTCATACAACATGGATACAATCGGGCACTGCACAGCTCGACCAAGCACAGTCCATTCCAAGTATGTTTTGGGTTCCAACCTATGGCACCAGTTGATATAGCAGTTCCATTTTCCACCATGGAATACACACCTCATGGAAGATCTAAGGTAGCAAAAGCTACAAAGTTTATTGAACAAATGCAACACCTCCAGTAACAAGTTCATGACATCCTGGAGAAGATGAATTAAAAGTATAAGCAATGCCATGACAAACACAGGATTACACACCATTTTGTTGTGGGTGACAAGTTCTAGTTGTAGCTTCAGAAGGAATGACTTGTAGGCCCACACAGAAAGATTTGGCCTCTGCGATATGGTCCCTACACCATCATCAGAAGAGTTGGAGAAAATGCTTTTGAGTTGAACCTACCAGCCTACCTTGGTCTGCATCCAATATTCAATGTGGAGCTCCTCAAACCATATAATCCACCTCTCTTGGACACTTCAGTTGTAGTAGAACAACTTGACATTGATTAACTTGATCCACATAGTTTTTCTCTAGTGGAAGAGGATCAGATTGTGGATACCTGGATGAAGATAACAAGAGGATGCTCTATTCCACTTTATCGAGTGGTCAAAAGAGGCCAGCTTAGCCATCAAGGTGAGTGGCTCACAGAGAATCAAATCGAGAAAAAACTACCACACCTGATGGGGAGCATTGATGCAATGGGGACCATTACTTTTCAAGGAGGGAGGAATGATCCAGGCACCAATTTAGGCGACAATTTGGGTGACAGTTCCACCCCAATTGATGACAAAACTTCCGGGAGCCATAACTTTTGCACCGTAGCTCCAATTGACTCGCCGTTTAAACCGTTGGAAAGCTAAGAATGAGGATAAAGTTGTGAAATGGCATGATCTTTGCTTGATGAATTTTGGCCCCTAAAAACCCAATGGAAGTGCCTCGAATTTCAATTTTAGTAGTGCAGTCTAAAAATAGTAAGTTTCTAAAAATAGTAATTCCTCAAATTTTGTATTGTTTTTAATATTAAAAGTCAAACCACTTCATCTCCCTTGAGATTGGTGACCTTCCACATCCTTCCCATGCTTTCAAATTGTATATAAAAGAAGAGGTAACCCGAAATGTGAGGACAGACATCTCTTCCCAGAGATAAGCATATATTTGTATTGCGATCTTGAGTAATACTACATCTCTTCTCAGAGAATTCATTGTTACTATGTTATTTCTATGTTATTGAGATATTTATCAACCAAAACTTTTGAGTTTTGGATCACATTTAACTATAGTGAATACATTTCATATATAATGTTTTAATGAATGCAGATGATATAGTGAAAATTTTATAAATACATATTTAACATATGTGAGTTGGATCCTTTTGTGGGAAGTTGTTGATGTGGCCTCCAACCACATAATGTATTCACAAATCCATAATCCTCACATAACATAAATTTCTTATGAATTCAACACATAAATTTAATACATTCTCATTAATTCCCTCCCAAATACAAAATATTTCAACAAAGCTAATCTCTCATCCCATACATAACTTGGCCAACATGCCAAGGAGGCATCTCAAAGGCTTTACACCAAGCTTATCCCTAAATTCACCAAGCCTCTCTTATAAAGCAAAGAATAAAATTATTTATATGAATACATGGAAGAATGAGAAAGAAACAAAAGAAGCCCACAAATTTTACCTCCTCCACTTGGAATGACTATTCGTCAATAGTAAAAAGTGTTCCACCATGTGATCCACTTTAGTTTGGAACCCTGCAATAAGTGAAATCTTCAAAAAGGTGTTCCCCACTCCACATGTGCTTCCAAAAACTTATGGAATCTCCTTTTGACATAGATTAAACCCATTAATTTTTCTCCCCACATGGAATTCATCCTAATTTCATAATGGCAATCAAAATCAAGTCCCCACATTGAACTTTTCCCCATTTCACATGGGTGATCAATCTAGAATAGTGGTATCAGTCTCCCACTTGCACAAGAGTCAAAAAAGGTAAAGAATATCTTTTTTGACAAGAGATCAATTCATAATTATGGAGACCCACTACAAATTTGACCCATATCCATCCATATCAACCCAAAAGAGATGTCCTATGTGCCTTGGTGGAGAACTATGCCCCATATGCCACCTCATTAGGATGAATAGTGTCTGTCACATCATTAGTGAATAGTGATAATATGAATAGTGTTTTTCTACCACATCAATTATTGTGTCAAGTATAGTCAAGTTTCTAAAAGGATATGGAAGACTAATGGCCAAAAACAACAAAAGGAGGAATGTAATCTAAAGCAAAATCTTAGCCAGCAGCACCTCGCTCTTGAAGAGCAGCCTCATGACATATCCTTACAAACTATTGTTGCCTAAATAGAATATTATATAAGAAAGTGTGAGGTTTATAAGGGCCAAGGTGTTAAAATGTGGGCCGATTTATTTTAGATTAAAGATGGTGATCATGGATCTAAATACTTATTCAAGTATTTGCAATTCAAACATCACCATGAACATATTTCAACCATTCTTACTGAGGATGAAACTGAAACTTCTTCACTTGATAACATTAAGGGTGTCTTTTTTCAGCATTATAGCACTCTATTCTAGGAAAAGCACTACTTTGAAGAATATGAATCATTTCTAAAGGAATGGTTGCAACAATGTATTTTGTGAAAGGTAGATCAGGGTACCAACCACCTTCTTGAGCAACATCTCACTTAAATTGATCTTGAAACAACCCTTTGGATATAGAAGACTGAAAAAGCTCCTAGTTTGGATGGGCTCTTGATCGAATTCCTCCAAGCTTTATGGCCTACCCTCAAGATAGAATTATTTAATATGTATCAAGAGGTGGAGGCCAATGGATCCTTGGGGGTTGTAATTAACCATGGCTTGATCAAATTAATCCCTAAAGTTAGAAACAATAATAACATATGTGGTTGTCACCCCATCACTCTCCTTCATGTATATTTAAAAATCATTACAAAGGCTATTGTTATGAAATTGAAACCTATAACTCAGGATAGTGTTTGACTTGAGCAAACTAGGTTCCTAAAAGGTAGATACATTTTGGACAATCTGCTCTATGTAGAAGAAACTGCTCAATGCATTTAAGATGCTGATCAAGATGCACTATTGGTCAAAATTGACTTTGACAAAGCCTATGATCAGATTCATTGGTGTTTTATTCTTAAGATGCTTAAGTGGTTGGGATTCGGCCCACATTTTAGACATCCCATTCAAATGCTCTTTGTTGAAGCACATGCCCAAGTCATGGTTAATGTAGCCTCACAACATCCTTTAACCTCAAAAGGTCTATCCATCAAGGTTGTCTAATCGCCCCTTTTTTAGATTTGTTCATTGTTGATGCTCTTAAATATATGCTTCAATAAGCTCATCAGCAAGGTGATTTGAAAGGAATTACTCTTCCACAATGTTCTTATGCTCTAAACTCTTAGTTTAGTAATGATTCTCTTTTTTTATGTAAAATACTCAATAAGAAATTATCGATGTGCAGTTTATTCTTGATATATACTATGATTTATCTGGATCCAAGCTATGTAGCCACAAAGCGAAAGTCATTTTCATCAAAAGTGCACCTAGTTTGGCTCGGATTCCCTCAACATGGAATTCCATTCGTATTAAGAATAAATCAAAAATTAATGTGGAAATTTTTCGTAGAATCACAATAACAAAAGCTATGAAAATAGATACATAAACAACAAAAATTAAAATGCATAATAAGAAGATGGGATTTGACATAGTTCACCTAATGTGGGCTACATCCACCAAGAAACACTTACGAAGATTTTATTACAATCCAACAAGATTATAGTCCACTCTTAGATTAGTCTTCTCACAATTATAATGCACAAATATCTTTTGTAACTGCGCTCAACAAATTCTCTTGAATTTGCATCTAAATTTACACAATCTGTTCACCTTCTCAAGCATAGTTCTATCGATGTATCACCTACTATATGTCCATCTATAATAAGCCAACATAACGATTTTACAAAATAATGGGTACTAAAACCATGGGCCAAGTCAACCCATAACGGTTCCCCATTAAGGGGGCCCAAAAAAAAATTTAGAGGTTACCGCCCTCAAACCCTAGTGAGAATACATAAAGAGTGTATAGTACATTTTAATGTAAAATATTTCAAATACATTGTAATGAGGAAATAGGCTCTACAACATAGCAATTCTTTATGAGAATATTACATATTACTTGGATATCTCGTTTGGCATCCAGCTCTCCCCTTGAGACATGTGGGACTGGGTGCTTAATAAAATGCAGAAAAAGGTGGATAATTAGTCTTGTAAATTTATGTCCTTAGCAAGCAAGTTGATTGTTAGTAACCACATTTTTTTGGCCAGCCATGTTTACTACTCATCTTGTTGGTTTCCCTCAAAATCAGCTTATGACAAACTCATACAACTAGTTTGTGGTTTGCTATGGAATAACAAATCTTGAAAGAAAAGTATGGCAGCCATCTCAGGGAAGCTATATACTCAACGTAAATCTATGAGTGGGACTTGAATTATTGATCCAATACAACAAAGAAAATGTCTTGTTGCCAAATGGGTGGCAAGAGCCACCAAAGGTACTGAGATGCTGAATATTCTTGTCAGGGAATGATTTCAGCATGCATCTCATAAGGGCTCTTGGACCTTCATTCCTTGGGAGCACAAAATATTAAATGCATCTTACTTTGATATTTCTACTTCTCTTCTCCTAAGATATAATTGGGAAACTTGGTAGGAAATAACCCTTTTTCTCCAATGGCATCATCAATCCCTTGGATATGGATTGAGTATGCCCAACTCTAGTGTTTGGTAGAATCAATTTATTCAGTCTAATAATATTCCCCTTGTTTAGCTAGAATTCAGTGCCAAGTCATTTGAAAAAAAAAAACATTAATAAAATCAAGGATATTTGGAACAAGGACATTGATAGTTGGTTGTCTTGTAAGTCACTACATCATACTTTTGGGCTACCTACAAAAATTAATCCAATCTATATTTCCCTTATTCAGTTGATTATGCCTGAGGTACTCCTTCAAATTACCAATAATTCTACACCCCTTGGATAGATTGGTGATGGCCAAACCAAGGAGCTATAGTCATTGCCTTACCAAGATTTTTATATCATCGTGTTCAACCCCTACTTCCTCTTGTTAATTCTTTTAATGCCAATTGGTCTATGTATTTTTTTAATTCTCAATGGCAATGCATGGTAAATGCAATTTAGCAATGCCCTGATGAGGCCAAGTGTTAATTATTAGGCTAGCGCATTCTGTATATGAAACTTATGTTGGTCAAAATTTATCCATGCTTAGACTTGAAGCTAGAAAATGTATTTTTCTATGCCCTTGAAACTATTCCTCACTTTTTCTGGTACTTCCCATCCTCTTCTCAAATTTGGTTTGCTCTTCTCTCCTCTATTTTATAACTCTTTCCTAGCATTTTCAATTAAAAAACTACCATGTTAGGAATTTTCTCCCCTATCACCCCTCCATCGTATGGAACACTTGTAGGCTAGTCATCCTCTTTTATATTTGGAAAAATTATTGTTCACAACTTTACTCTAAGAAATGTTTAGTTTTAGTTAGTTGGCAAACTTAGATTATATCCTCTCTTTTTTCATAGTTGGAACAGTTCAACACTGGAAAGCCTGAACTACTTGTTGTGATTGAGAAGATTAAGGAAAAACTTAAAACACTGGAAAGGAGATAAATTATCATTGTATTTTTTTCATTGTTGGATCATAATTTCAATGTTTTGGTCTATTTCAGCTTACTTGGGGGTCTAGTCTTTTAGACTATATTTTCGTATAAAGCCTACGTCTCAGTCATACCTTTTGAAGGGATATGTCTCCCTTTATTTCATACATGTGGTGGAGGGTGTCTTTTGTTGCCTTAACTATCTCTAGTGTCATTAGTCTCATGTTTTAAGGTTTCCCCTCGGCCAAATAAGGGTATGCTGACACTTGCTTTAGGTTGAGACTGGTCATCATATTCCACATGGGGATTGGATTTATCATCTTTGCCCCTCCAGGAGATGGATACTGAGAATTATCAAATCTAGGGGAGATACCATTATCTTTACAGAGACTCACAACTCTATGTCCACTATATTTTGGTACTTGAATCAATGGTGCTTGGCCTTTTTTATTTGGGAGGTTGTCACCCTTCGATGCAGGTCCCTACAGGGAGCCCCTAGATCCCCCTCAGGTTGATCACTTCATTATTTTAGCCCCTCATAGAGGTTGGTGGCATTAAATGCACTTTTGATGCTTTCATTTCACACACTAAGGGGGGTAGGTCACTAAGGTAGTGCTCATCTCTTCACAATACTATTCCTAAGGTATCACAACACACTAGATCTCGGTGATGGGGATATACTCCTATTCGACATCATGGATCTGCTTCTTCATGACTGTCTCCTTGGGTGCAAAGGAAAAAAACACATGAAGATTTTATTTCTTTCCATGAGAGCTTATGTGGCATTGGATTTTAAGAGGGATTTTAGAGGAAGTGTTTTAATTCCTCGTAGGATTATCCAACCTAGGCCCCTCAGCACTAGACATTGCCCAAAGAGCATTATTAAATCCTACATTGGCTCTTTCACAATGATAAACAATGACACAGTTGATTCCTCTATCTCGAGCACAGTTTTTTATATTTGATGATACTAATATTCAGTCTTTTTGGCTTTTGAATTTCATCAGTCAATGCCCTTTGGGGATTTTGACTTCCCCCACATGGTTATATGTATTATTAACCTACCCACATGGGTTGAGATATTTTCTTACGTAAGGTTTACCCTACATTTACTTTTAGTGATTTTGCTTTTCTTATTTTATTTAGTTAGTCATCGTTCCTAGAGTCCTTTTCCCTATCTCTTTCTATTGTAATTGGGTCTCAAGTCCCATTGACCTATTTTTGTTCATTTGTGGACATTAATATTTTTCATTTATTTCTTTCCTTCTCCTCCTTTCATCATGACATCTACTAGTCTCTTTTCTTTTTTGGGCTCTTCTCCTCTTGGCTCTCGAGGCCTCTTTTTATCAACAAACCTCTTCTCTTTTGCTACTAGTATCCTTTGCAAGGTATCCAATATAGACACCATGTCTTTGAACATTATTTTCACTGTTGCAATCTGTGACTCTGATTCATTTCTCCTCTCTTAGCCATTTCTTTTGCACTCATTGTTCTCTACCCACCTATCAAGATGGATAAAAAATTCCTCTTCTCTTTCACATGTGGACTGCCTCACATTCAGTGTTTTGTTTGCACATCTTCTTTTCTTCTTGAGCTTCCTATTCTAGATCTTCAACTAGCGTTGATACCAAATGCTACAATCAAGGATAGGGGGCCAAGTTTATGGCTACCTTGTCCTTGCAACTTGGACCCAAATCACTCTAGTTACGGAAATAATTTTACTAAGATCACATACATCAGAGTACTTCAATATTGTAGAGACCTTTCAAAGATTGGAATGCATAACAACAATGCCAACATTCATCTAAGGCTTTGTAAAGCAATTAAACAACAAAGAAATATGATTCAAGGATCTTTATAAATAGCTAGCTTCATCTCTAGGCTAAAATCTCACTCCTAACTTCATATCATCTTAAAAATATTATTGACTTTAATTTGGGTTTAAAACCCATTACAAATCTACTCTCATATTTCTCAATGGTTTCTTTAGGTGTCATATTCTTTCTAAGGTTACACAACTAAGTATCACTCTTACAAAGAGCTTTGTCTCTGTTTAATACGAACTTAGTCTTCCACAACTTCCTCGATCTCTTAAATGTGTCTTGCACAACCTCCCTGATTCCCTTACACTTTTGTGTTTCCTCAATTAATAGAATAGATGTTGACCGTGAGAAAAAATTTATATAATTTTTTGATAAAAAATAAGAGATTCGAAAAACCCTCAAATCTTATATATAAATATATATTTGAACCCAATAATATTTTAAGTAAACTATTAAATATTGAATTAAAGATAAAAATAAAATGATTATCAAATAATTTCAAGATTTATTAAAGATACACATGTGACAATACTATAGGTTAAACAGCATTCAACATTATCAAAGCATAGAAGGCATCTCTATTTAAAAAGATCCAAAAATACATATATTTAAAACCGTAGGAAATGGAGACCTCCTTTAAAAAATAAAAACTCCGCATACTTCGTTTTACAACATACAAAGAAAGCTTAAGAATTGTTTAAAAGACTCTAATTCTTTGGCAGTCACCATCCATCCTCCAAACTCTGATTTTAGCTTTATTTTGCAACATACAGACTTATCGCCATAAAAATGTGTGCCGTGTATGGGAATTCGCTTATCTCGCAAATGCTAGATATAGTAAAGATGTTGTAAACATGACCGAGAAATGTTACTGTAGTCTCGCAAAGCTTGTTTGCTATAAGACACAGCAGAATTCCATCTTCTAACTCCACATCAAAAGTATGTTCTCCGAAAGAACGAAAGAGGGGGATGTCCATTACCCTAACGTGAACATGTTTAAGACTCTGTACGATACCATCCTGCCAACATTTCCAAAATCTATTAATCATTATTGAAGATATTTAGTACATGTTGTCTGTTCTACTTGGTTTGAAATTTTAGACACCCACCATTTTGTCCATGTACTCCGCGCTGGCAGTTACTCCGCCAATGCTAACAGTTGATATGTTCGAAGGAAATGCCTGCACACATTTCCCATGGATAAGTGCTACAAATTTTTGTTCAATTTATTTTTATTTTTAGCAAAATTTATTATCTCAAATAGGTTTTCTTTAATACTCACCTGAATGTCTCTCCAAATAGATCTGGCGACACAATTGCCTGCTGATATCTGAATATGGGATAGCTTTTCGCATTTGCCCAATCCCTCAATGCTCTGGAGCTCCCAACACTGTTCCGCTTTAAATACTTCTATTGATCTCAGACCTTCCACATTCAGGATTTCTAGTCCACGACATCCACTTACATTCAGATATTTAAGACTTGTCAAATCAGAAAGGCATGTCAGTGTTTTCAATGCTCCACAGTTCATCAGGTTCAGTCTTACTAAATTTTCCGGTAAGCCTTCAATTTCGGTCAAAGATTGATTGTTCGACAGGTCAACAATTTCAAGATTGGTTAAAAAAGTTTTGGCCCGAGGAAGGCATACCTTGGATATGGAGCTGTCTTTAATCATCAAATTTGTTAAACAACTTAGGCAATTGTGAAGAGCAGTTTTCATGGCCAACTCCCCATGATCAACACTTCCCTGGATCTGAAAACTATCCACTGGCATCTTACCTGGATCTCCTCTAATTTTGAACTCATTGACTGGACAATGCTGTACATCCAGAACTTTGATATTCATCCATACAATATCTTCTGGTAAGGTACTCACTCCCGACCTATGTATTTTTAACCTTTCCAAATGCATTAGCTGTTCAACAGATTTACTAATATCACAAAGATTAGAGCAGCCATACACAATCAAGTCTGTTAGCTGGCTCAAATTATTGAGAGAAGATGGGAAACTTGTCAACTTTTGGCCCCCTATATATAGTTGTTCCAGATTTTTGATGTCTTCAAGATGCTCAGGCAACTGTTTGATGCTAGTAGGCAGCAAATTCAAGTACTTTAAAAATCTCTGACCAATGGTTCCCCTCGGCAACTGCTTCAACGACAAACAACCTCCCAAGTCGAGGTACTCCAGCATCGAGATATCGCCCAAATCCAGGAGGAGGAGGTTCGTGCAATCTCTCAATGCCAAATATTGAAGTTGCAATAATTGAGTAAAAGAAGGGGGCAGCACTTCCAAATCACTGCAGCCAGATAGATCTACATGTCTAAGGTTTTTCGATTCCTCAAAATTAATTGGGAGTGATCGCAGGCCTGTGATATTTTGCAAAACCATCTTCAACAAATTTTTCAAATTCAACTTTCCCATCCAGAAGGAAAAATTTATCAAATTTAACTTAGCTGATCCGGAAAGCCACGGCAAAATGGCTGAATGTGAGGATGATGCATCTATCTGAGCTGGCTGTGAGGATGATGCATCCATCTGAGCTGGCTGTAAGGAGTTTTTGTCAAACCCGATGCTTGAAGTTTCCCTAAAATTTATTATTGCATAGTCTTCTGTACGGGTAACATTGATTTCATGTAGCTGCGAAGGAAACTGCGATACAAATAATCTGTTAATTATAATGAATATGACTAAATTTAATTGTGCAAAAGTCAGCTCTAAAATGTTGGCTAAGAAAGATTGTAGTTACCTCATTACCATCACATAAACGGTTTAATTCTTCAAAGTTGACATCAGTAACTTCTAACACTCTTAAATCTCTTAGTCGAAGTGGACCAGAAAGAAAGCCATTCGAGTTAAATTTCCGCATGCGAAGCCACACCAAATCTCCGGATAAACCATTAAATTGTAGATCAGTTATGGAATGTTGAAGCACCAAAAGTTTTAATCCACACATAGCTTGATTCCGTGAGAACGGCAACTGAAGCTTCTCCTTATCTTCATCTATACGAATTCCTCTTACAGCGCAGGGCTTTGATTGGAATAAAAACAAATGAATAAGAGATATCTAAAAACAAACTGAAGCATGCTAAAGTCTGAACTTTTAATTTAAGTTAAAACATAACACAATGGTGTGATGAGAGCAAATACCTGTGTGGGAATCATTGTATCGTTTGAGCAGCAAAGGCGAAGGGGAGACTGTCGGCTGCCTATTTGTCTGGCCAAGTCCCGTACTAAATCGTGCATTCTAATTTTGAAGCTCCCTTTTGTTCTTCTCCAAAGCTCAATGCAGAAAAAGTAATGCCTCTGAGAAATAATTCATTAGCTATAAAATATCTAGTTGATCAACATATAAAATATCAAGTAACAAATTAATTAAATCATGCTAACGTAGGCCAGAACTCTTACCGTGTCATCTGTTATATCAACACGTACGGTTTCAAACTCCACAAGGCATTTTTGGTGGAGGGTGTCAAGGCAGTCCAAAGCGTTGCAACCAACCAATCCTTCCAAAACCCTCACTGCGAGATCTTTATCTTCTCCAACTAAGAAATGGGCAATGTCTAAAAATGTTTCTTTCTCTTCATTCTGAAGAGTGGCATAACTATCTGTGAGTACCGTCTGTAATATATTATCTGGCATTTGTGTCTCGAATTTTTTTAATTGCCGCATCCAGTACCTTTTATCACGATTTCCAGAGAGCTGTCCACCTAGAACTTTCAAAGCCAAAGGGAAGCCGCCACAGATGTTGACCAACTTTGCCACTAGATCTTGTAAATCTTGAAGGGGTTTAGGCTGATCGAAAGCATGCCGGCAGAAGAGTTCTTCCGCATCTTTTGCATCAAGTAGTTGAACATCATACAATTTATTTATGTGAAAACGAGAAAGTAAAGCCCTGTCTCTAGACGTGACCAAAATCAAACTGCCATTTCCAAGGACATCTTTTACCAATAACAAATTCTCTATTTGCTTTGCATCATCTATGTCATCAAAAACAATGAGAACTCGTGGGAACCCTCGGAGACGATCTCGAATCAAGCTCCTTCCTTGACTGTTACTGCCAATCTGCAGATCCTTATAACCCAGCAAATTATTAAGCAATCTCTGCTGCAAAGATTGTATTGGCGTTTGCTTGACATCAGACAAGAAACAAGATCTTCTGAATTTGGAACGCTTTGAGTTGTAGAGATGTTTGACTAAAGTTGACTTCCCCGAACCGCCAAGTCCCACAATCCCCGCAACTATGGTTTTGGCAGATTCACTCAATTCAGATTGATTCAAACTGTCATTTTGGAAATGCTCTGCGGCCTGGTCGAGTCCCACAGGGTGGGCAGCTACATCCAGAGGTTCCGTTCTCACATTTTTTAACACATCGTCCACAATTTTATCCAAAAACTTTCCATGGTCGCTGAAACATGATTAAAAAGTAGTATAAAAATGAGGAAAATCAGAACTAAGGGTTCAAAACTATCGTTAATCTATCACTTTACGGCAGGTAAATACTTACTCTTTGTCCTTGTTGAAAACCACGCCAGAAATTTTTGAGACTTTGCTGAGAGCGTTTTCCCATTTCTCCATCATCTGAATGTCGACCCTGCCGTTACGTTTATGATTATCAAAGGCATGGGCATAAGCTCCCTTGCTAATATTGCGAAGATCTGAAGGTTGAATGTCGTAGAAAATGGGAATAATCTTGGCGCCATTACAATCCAGCATCCATAACAGCTCATTCAAGCACCATGAAGATTCCGCATAGTTAGGAGAGAAAATGGCAATATGAACGGAAGAAGTGCTGATAGCTGTTTTTATTGCAGGGGATAAAGAATCTCCCGCTTGCAGTTCCTGTTCATCGAGAAACACTCGCAGTCCCAACCTGTTAAGAGCACTGTGGATGAGGCTGGCAACAGTTTTCTTGACGTCAGGTCCTCTGTGATTTATGAAGACATGATATGATGGAAAAACTTCGTCCATGATGGAAATCCAACACTTGACAGAGAGGTAGCAACAGAAATAAAAGGGAGACGCCACACACACCTCCGAACTAAAAAATTCGCAAGTCAAGACTACTGAGAATGAGAAAAAACAATGCAATTGCTTAATGGGTGCAGGAAATTAAAAAAAAACAGGTCGGTCCAAATTCAAGAAATTAATCGACAAATGGGCGGTGCAAAAGTTAAACAAAAAAAACAAAAGCAACTGCTTCATGGGTGCAGAGAAGTAAAAGTCCATTTACTGTCCCGCAATTCGTCGAGGCAACCAATGATGTGGGGACGCCGGTTCAAATTTTAAGAATGTAATCCACAAAATGGGCGGTGCAAAAGTTGGACGTACTAATTTATGGCTGACATATAAAAGAAGAGTATTCCAATGCGCTGTTACTAGTAATTATTACTCATTATTAGTTTGTATTGGATCGAAATATGTGTAACGTTGTTTGGGAGTATCGTTGTTTTCTTTGGGAGGTTGGTGGTATCGGTTTTATTAATATTTTTTGTTAAGTTTTTATTTTCTGTGTTAAGTGAATTATTTATATAATTAAGGGTAAAGAAGTTTGGAAGATTTTTGTTAGGAATTGTATTTTTCAAGAGTTTTTTACGATTGTACGGTTTGGAGAGGGCTTAGTTTTCTCAATCTTCTTACTCTAACAGTGCTTGTCAAAGTGACGAGATCTTTTGTTATTAAGAGTATCTGGAAAGGTTGGGAAAAATGAAACCTTAGCTATTATGAAATGGTTCAGGGTTTAGGGATGGTTTATCCATATACCAACAATCTCTTTGGTGGTCGTCAATTATAAACATGCACGTGGTGCCTCTAGCAGAAGTGCCTTGGATTCATACACTTAGATTTTATCGCAAAGGTATCCACACCATGCAAGATCTCTTTTGTAAAGAAACGTGATTTTGGATCCCTTGGATGCCTTCCAAGCAAAATACAAGCTTTCTTTCGCTGACAAAGAGTCTTATGATGAGATTGTCGTAGCAGTCCCTATTGATCCAGAGTTCAGTTCAGAAAAGGTTTCCAAGTTGTCATGAAACCGATTGCACAGCGTAGATCTCATCGAGATCTTTCCGGCACTTTTCACGGTTTGCAAAACGGACACCGTATGCAAAAGATATGGTCCGCTAAAGTTCTGGTTCGACATGAAAAAATGTGGTGTTACAAGATGATGTGACACAATGTTGACACGTCAAGTGGTCCAATCAGGGGGTGACACGTGGAAGTCAATGGGAGTCCAAAAATTAGGGGTTTGGTTGATCTTTGTCTTTGAACGGATTGGACAATGCATTGTATTTGAATTGTATGGTTCTCTAATAACTTGGTAATATTTTAAACTTACCAAGCGAATCCCATTACGCCACATGGAGAACCATTGCCGAGTCAAGCTCGAGATAATGCTAAGTTTGGAGACCGTGAGAAATTCCACCTCAAATGCCAAGTCATAGACCTCGAGATTAGAAACATTTACCACGTCCTAAGCCAAGGGAAATGCCGATTAGTATCTATGCCAAGTTGGTACTTGAACCAATGTACCATGCTATGTTTGGCGCACTAAACAACAAACCATGCTAAGATTGGTGCCTTGAGCCCACCAAAAGGGACGCAGGGATTATACAAGGTAAACGCCACTCTTTAAAAAGACATAAAGCCGATCCCATTTGCCAATGAGGGACTAAAGATAAGTATAAAGCGCCTAAAAAGAAGGGGGAAGACTTGAACTCATGACCCACCATATTAAAAAAAATAAGCCTTGACCGCCCAAGCTACAAACTTCAAAGAACTTTAAATGGCACTCACTTTTATTTGAATGTAAGCATTCAGCAGACTGTGTAAGGGAGAATTATAGACCAGTTTGTTGTATTTAGTCATTTTGGAGCCCTTAGATGCCGAACCAGAGCTCGGAGTAAACTAAAAACTTGTTTAGAATTCTAATACGCTCTGTGCGGTATATTCATTTTCCCATTTTGGAGAATTGGTGATGTTATTTTGAGCTACCGAAGTTGTCAATTTTAATTTGGAGAAACCTCTGCGTGTGATTCAGGAAGGTGAAGGACGTGCTGAGTCAGCGAAGGTATTTCGAAGGTCTGATCACTATTATTGTAGAGAGATATGTTCTTTTGTTGTTTGTAAGCATTATTTTGGCTTGCAAATTTAGCAACATTAATACTGGTTTTAGGAATTATGAACCCCATAAACAATTTCTGTGTTTTGATCTTTGAATTTATTTTTGCATTTCAGTTTCAGTTAATTTGCAGATTATAATTCAGATTTTAATCAGAATGCAAACTTTAATCATTTGATCATTTAAGATAAATTGAGTAAATCGAGAATTTGAAAAATCTGACGGTTTCTATGGATAATGGATGTGAACTTTCATTTCACCTTTATTTCAGTTTTGAAACTTGATTTGGATTAGATTTTCATCAGTTTTTAATCATTCCAACATCTTATAAGTCGAGATATTTCCACTTCCAATTCAGTTTAAATTTTTGAATTGAGAACTTAAGAGATCTTGGTAAACATTTATAAAAAGTAGTGAAGTTCCTACTGGTGTTTACGGATCAAATTTTGGTATCAGAACAGTTGATCAATGGAATTTAACAGTTGGTTGTTGTTTTTGCTTCTATTTCAGAATTTGTTTTGATTTTTTTGTTTGTGCAATGGCCAAGTTGTCAAACAGAGCCAAGCTTGATGAGCTCGAAGCATATAACCAACAGATCTAGGAAGACAATGTTTTTCTGAGAGCTCGATTGTACTTCTTGGATGAGGAGATTGCAAGTTTGAAATCAGAGCTTGAATCTAAGGATGAGCTCTTGATTAAATTGCAGTGTGGTGAACCAAAGAAGATCATACCTTCTACTTCAAATGCAGAGACTATGACTGAGTGCACTATAAGTTATTCACCAAGTAATTCATCTTCTTCTTTCCATTCAGATTTGGATTCGAGTAATGATGTTTTTGGTAGTTTTGAACAACACACTAAGGATATAGGATCCAAATTATTGATGAAAATGGGCTTTAATGGAAGAGGTCTTGGTCAAGATGGCCAAAGAATTACTAACCCAATACAGGTAGAGCATAGATCTCTTCATGCAGGTCTGGGTTACACTAGTGAGCAGGTGGAAATTGGAGAAACTTCCTCCAGGGCTAAAGGAAGACAAGATTATAATAGCAAAGGTTCGAGGCCACTAGTAGAGCATGTATGGTGTAAGAAGGAAGGTAGAAGAGGTATTGATATTCCACCTCCCAGTTCTTACACTAGAGTTAGCACTAAATCTTCTGATCCACTTTTTATGTTTAAAAAATTTGGATTTAACATTCAGAAAATGATGCAATCATTTCTTTGCATTTTTTGTGGGATGCATAACCACAATGTTGCATTTTTTTGGAACAGACATGCTTTGGTTAATCAGATTGCAGGTGTTAAAGACTATTCTCGACATGCCAGAGCGAGAAGAGGTAAAAGGGAGACCTCACCTAAGAAGGTTTTATGCACTCATTGCAATATGAGTGGACATCAGATTGATTATTGTTTTAAACTTCAATCATCTTCTCATTCTATAAATGGTAAAACTAAGATGATTTATCAACCTGTTAATAAGGTTAATGAAGTTAAATCAATCCATAATGATGTTAAGGAATCCACTAAGGAAATCAAGTTAACTAGGCAGAAAAATTGATTAAGTGGATTAATAATGCACTTATTTGTCAAAGCAATGTTAAGAATTCTGTTAAGGGAAAGAACAAGCTTTGATGATGCATTTGTAGAGCTTGTGAGAACACTTCGAGATAGGTTCATCATTCGAAGTATTTCAATTCTCACCTTATGTTAAATAGCTCTATGTTTTGGAATCTCTTATTTATGATGTGTGAGCTGTCTAGAGGACTTGAACTCATTTGATCAGTTGGAGATAATAGCAGAATGCATGTTGTGGGTTGAGTTAATTCTTTAAAACACTTGTCTCATATTTGACTGTTATTTTTAGAATGTATCTATTTTTGGCACATGGATGTATAGATGCATTGTAAGACCCTATGGGCATGTTTGGATGTTAGGCAATATACACTTAGTGTTGTTTGCATTTGCTTAACATATAAGTCCCATACCAGGGCATTGTATTGCAACATGTCCACAACATTTATTGTATGTTGTCGACATTAACAAACTTGTTTTGCAGTTACATTGGGGATTGTTTCAATTATTGATAGTTCACCACTTTACAGGATGTGACATGGGTAGACAGTTTTGGTATGTTGTGATCAGTTTATTGGCAATTGTAGATTCATTTACTCATGCCATGTTATAGGCATTTTCAGTTGAGTTGTGAATCATTTATTTTTCCAATATTTATCTCTTTGCTATGATTGGGTTCTGTTTGATGTGGTGTAGTAGACCAGTTATCAATTTTTAGGAGATAATTGATTTTTGGAGACCAAAAGCCTCTTTTGTAGGGAGGTGTGATCCGGAGTTTAGTTCAAAAAATGTTTACAAGTTGTGATGAAACCAATTGTACAACATAGAGCTCATCAAGAGCTTTCTAGTGCTTTTCGTGATTTGCATAATGGACACCGTATGCAAAAGATATGGTTTGCTAAAGTTCTAGTTCGATAGGGAAAAATGTGGTGTCGCAAGATGATGTGGGACAATGTGGACACGCCAAGTGGTCCAATCAGGTGGTGACACATGGCAGTCAATGGAAGTCCAAAAATTTGAGGTTTGGTTGATTTTTGTCTTTGACAGCATGTACGGATTGGACAATGCATTGTATTTGAATTGTATGGCTCTGTAATAGCTTGGTAATATTTTAAACTTACTAAGCGAACCCCATTATGCCACATGGAGAACCAACAATTTCCACGCCACCTCCAATTACCTTGCCGAGTCAAGCTCAAGATAATGCTAAGTTTGGAGACTGTGAGAAATTCCACCTCAAATGCCGAGTCATAGACCTTGAGATTAGAAACATTTACCATGTCCTAAGCCAAGGGAAATGCTGATTAGCATCTATGCCAAGTTGGTACTTGAACCAATGTATCATGCTATGTTTGGTGCACTAATCAATGTACCATGCTATGTTTGGCACACTAATCAACAAACCATGCTAAGATTGGCGCCTTGAGCCCACCAAAAGGGGTGTAGGCATTATACAAGGTAAATGCCACTCCTTAAAAAGACATAAAGTCGATCCCATTTGCCAATGTGGGACTAAAGATAAGTATAAAGCACCTAAAAAGAAGGGGGAAGATTTGAACTCATGACCCGCCATGTAAAAGGGATAAGCCTTGACCGCCCAAGCTATGGGTTTCAAAGTATTTTAAAAGGCACTAACTTTTATTTGAATGTAAGCATTCAACTAATTGTGTAAGGGAGAATTACAGACCAGTTTGTTGTATTTGGTCATTTTGGAGCCCTTAGAGGCTGAACCAGAGCTCAGAGTAAAATATAAACTTGTTTCAAATTTTGATACGCTCTATATAGTATATTAATTTACCCATTTTGGAGAATTGGTGATGTCATTTTGAGCTACATAAGTTGCCAATTTCAATTTGGAGAAGCCTCTACGTGTGATTCAGGAAGGTGAAGGACTTGTTGAGTCAGCCAAAGTCTTTCGAAGGTCTGATCACTATTATTGTAGAGAGATATGATATTTTATTGTTTTATAATTATTATTTTGGCTTGCAAATTTAGCAACATTAATGGATCAGTTCGATAAGAAGCTGGTGATGTAGGAATTTCAAACCCCGTAAACAATTTCTATGTTTTGATCTTTGAATTCATTTTTGCATTTCAGTTTTAGTTAATTTACAGATTATAATTCAGATTTTAATTAGAATGCAAAATTTAATCATTTGATCATTTACGAGAAATTGAGTAAATCGAGAATTTGAAAAATCTGACAATTGTATGGATATTTGATGTGAACTTTCATTTCACCTTTATTTCAGTTTTGAAACTTGATTTGGATCAAATTTTCATCAGTTTATAATCATTCAACATCTTATAAGTTGAGAAATTTTTGCTGCCAATTTAGTTTAAATTTTGGAATTGAGATCTTAAAAGATCTTGGTAAACATTTATAAAAAGTAGTGAAGTTCCTACTGGTGTTTACAGATCACCTATGGAGTTCCTTCACAAGATCTTTGTCAATTTTGTTTGCCCTTGGTGGAAGGATTGGAAATGGTACAAAGAGACTCATTTCCAAAATTATGCTCCCAAAAAAGTGTATGAATGGCTCTCTCCACACATGCCTATGGTGGATAAATTCAACCAGAGGTGGAATATTCATTCCTCCACTTCTCTCTGGTAGAAATGATTTCACACTATCTAGCCTACTTATACTGAGCCCAAAATTACTTATTTCAATTGGTGTTTATTATATCAAGGCCTACCTAATGGCATAACATTGGTCTAAGTGGGGATTTCTCTTTCCACGTGTCCCTTCTATCTCCACCTTGAAACCATAATGCACCTTTTCTAGCATTGCTTGAAGGCCCAGCATGGCTGGTTATGGATTCAGGTATTTTTCAACTAATTTGCTCCATTCCTTTCAGCTGGTGCCATATCATTTTTGAGGATAACTCGAGTCTACCTCCTCAATTCACCCAAAATTGTTATGCTTTTAGAATGGAAATTTTATTTTAGATATGAAAAGAATGTAATTCAGTGATATTTTCTAATAATTCTATTGACTCATGTGATCAATATGAATCCAAAAGGAGAGATTAGTATTATGTTAGTATGATTAAAAACAAATAAAAATAATAATAATAAAACTAACGCCTCAAGCCTAGATACTCAAGGAGTAAGAGAACAATACAAGTAACTATTAATAGAAGACAAAACAAACAATATTTACCTTCCTTGAGAGTAAGAGTTGTATGTTGGACATGGATGGATGTGATTAGTCATCTGATCAAACAATCTTTGGCAATGGTGTTTCTTGCATCATCTCCCCTTATCACCTTGTCGATTTTAGGATTGGTTTTGGCTTTGGATTGGCTCTCTCTCAACAAATGTGCACTATAACACTATATAGAGATTTTAAAGGCATTTTAGCATAATACATTACAATAAAAGAGCTTTTGAAGGTATTTTAACATAATAACATTTAATTAATAGGCATGGCTCACAAATCCAAATATTTATTTGATATTTTAACTACTTAAGAACTCACAAAAGATGATGGCATGATGGTGACATCATTTTAGATATTTATGTGATGTCATGATGATGTCATCAATCTAGGTTTATGAATTTGTAAAAATATAAATTCAACAATTAATTAGCCATGGGATTTTTACCTATGTATTTAATTGGGTTTAACTAATTAAGTAATCTTGATCAAGTTAATTGTCATTTCTAAATTTTGACAAGTTCTCTCCAACACATGGTTGAAAAGGCCAATTTACTAGGCCACAACCTGATCAGAGATGAATTAAAGGAAGATGATTATTGCGTAAAATGCATTGTCCTAGTTAGGGATACATTGATGTAGTTTAGAAGATGCACATGATGTGCACTGATGAATCAGAGCATTCTTGTGATTTCCAAGTTTAACTTGCATTGTTTGTAAGAAGTCACTCCAGTGTCCGTTTAGACACAGAAGTGGCCAAAAAAGAGTGTCTACAGTTTGCCCCTATTTAAGAAGGCATTGTGAGACACATGCACAGTAACATCTTCTCAAAGAATGAGAAATTTCATGCCTTAGATAAGAAGAAAAATCCATGCAATGATGAAATGATGCTGCAAACAAAGTTTAGGAAGTCTATGATGCCCCCTTGAGGTGGTGGCTGACACATACAATTGATGGATGGTCCCTCAAAAAAAGCAAGAATAAGAATGAAATTAACATATGGGTGAGATTAATACAATCAAGATAATGCTTTCACCCATTGATTAAAAGTATTGATTTACCCAAAGGTGGTTATAATCAGTAATAGAGGTTGAGACACTAATTTTTTCAATGGTGGTTACAATCAGTGGCACATGTATGTGCCCCAATAAGATGGATGGGTCAAAATAATGATTTTTCCAAGGGCAATTATAATCATTAAGATGATCTAGATTAAATAATGATTGTTCCCTAGTAGGGAAGATTTAATCATGATAAATTGATTGTTCCCCAATAGGGTGGGTTGGCAGGCATAACTCAAGGATATAACTTGTTACACAGATTAAAGATGAGCAAGTGCAAACATAGATGTAATTTTATAATGACAGAAGAATCCACAAACAACTAGACACATGAGGATGTACAAAGTGATGAAAGATATGATTGAAATAAAAAAGGTGGTCAAGCTAACCCAAGACATGTCATGTATCTAAGCATTGCCTACATAATCCAAATAGACCTCGAGCCAATGTAGTTCACCCAGAAGTAGGAGAAAATAAAATTAGGAATAAAATAAAATAATAAGAATTGATCAAAGTGAATGATTTAGTTATACCTACCAATGTGGACGTGTTTGTCCTTATTAACATATGATACAACTAGAATGGTCAATGGGTTTATTTTATCAAAGAGGGTGAGAGGATTTGCTAAGGTGAACAAGGAGAAATTTTTGTAGCACCATTGTTTGTAAGCTCCACCAAACTAATTTTTTTTGTAGCATGTGATTATATGCACCATGATATAAAGCATCATCATGACATGGTCATAATGTGCATAAGAATTGACTCTTGATCTAATAAACAATTGAAAATAATGCGCCAATGATAAAAACCATGATGATAATGTTGACGTATGAATATGGATAGACTCAAGAATAATGCACAAGGAATCACTCAATAGATGTATATACATTGATTCAAGGCACAATAGTGAAAGTAAATAAATAGGCAAACAAATAAATAAGCAAACAAACCCACAGAAAGATTGAAAGTAAAAGCAATAGAAAGCATTTTGTCGTTAACCAAGTCATATATACATGTGAAGGCCCAATGAAATAATAAACAGATGGTTCCCCCAAGAAAACTATATACAAGGGACCAAAATGTAGGGATAAGATATCTTGATATACATTGCACACTTTGATTTATCCCAACAAGGTGAAAGCTACAAGCTTGGCTTAAAAGTGCAAAATGGACAGTGCCCCTAAGCAAGGATACATACAAAAGGAAGGTTACAACCCCAATAGTTGTGGAAAGGATTAGAACCAACAATGGATTTACCCTAGTAGGGCAGGTTGAGGATAGATTAATAGGTTTAGATAGGACAAATGTTTTTGGATTTTGGGGCTTTATATATCTCTAAGATATTGTAAGCCGATTTTCTAATTTTTAGGATTTTTGAAATATTTCTATTTTTTTTGGAATTTTTTAGGCATCTCAACTCAATGGATAATTGTTATGCCCCTAACCTATCACATATATTAGGATAGGAATAGCTAACTTGTGGCTTACTTATCCCTCTTTGATGCTATATCACATTTCTCTATGCATTCATTTTTTTAGTAGGTCGGCCTATGGAGTAACCATGGCCTAGATAGACTATAAATAGGAGGTAGTGGGTAATTGTTTATCATCAAATTGTGAATTCTACTCTTATTGAAGCTTGTGGAGGTTGCCTCCTTGAAGTGGCTTGTATCTTATCATATATTCTGATATATTTCAGTCGTATTTGGATCTATTTCTCCTATTCTAATTTATTGTTGAAGTAATCTCATTACAAGTGGTATCAGAGTTGCAATTTGGGCAATCTTGTGGGTGAAACCCTAATTTTTTAAATTGGGCTATATCTAAAAAATGGTTTTGAATTTATCTGTAATGGTTTTAATGGAGGTTTGAAATCATTAAATTAATCTTCCATTAGAATTTCATCTCATTTGGATTTGTTTTACAAAAGTTATCACCATTTTAGTTTTTTTCATAAAATTGCTCTATAATGCACATTTCAAAGAATTGTTTTGACTTATTTACATTTTAGGAAAGATTAGAAAATTTTGGATAGGGTATGTTCTTTGTATGTTATGATTTTAGGCCTACATAAGTCCAAAATCTCTTAGTCAAAGTTGGGTCAAAAGTGCCAATCAGGGTCGACATCGTAAAGCCCTTTTATGGTAGGTCCACAAACTCAGGGTTGAGGAAAGGGTGCTAAAACTCTAGTTAAAAATCCTAACAAGGAAGAGATGGAGTCAGAAGGGGGATTTACTATATCCTTTTTACCAGGGTTCTCTGACATAGATCACAAAGTCAGCCAGCTTGACTATAGTGTGCAAGGCATTCAAAGTGAGATGCAAAGCATACCATATAATATGAAATCCATATAAGATAGTTTAGTAGATATCATGATGGCTTTGAAAAATAATCAGTCAAATCATCTAGATATCACTATTTCACAACCCCACCAGGGTGGTTCTCCCAACCAGTCTACTTCAAATCCAACTACATTGTCACAGAGGAACCTATTACCAAAGGTGGATATGCACAAATTTGATGGAAAAAATCCACTCAATTGGATCAACCAAATGGAGAATTTTTTTGATCTGCATCAGATCCCAAGTGGACAGAAGGTTACCATGGCATCCTTGTATCTTGAACTTGATCAATTCATTTGGTGTCGATGGTTGTGTGCTCAAAAGAAAAAGATGACTCTCAGTGTCACCTGGTTTATTTTTACAGAGGAGTTGCAATTACACTATGGCAATAGTGTGACATAGAATTACTTCAACCAACTGGAAAAATTGTGATAGAATGACTCAGTCAAGGATTATATTCATAATTTTTAGAACCTATCCTTAGGTGTGGAGATAATTTCTAAGGAGAACTTTAATGACTTATTTTTGGGTGGACTCAAGGACCACATTCAACATGAGGTACGCATGTTTAATCTACTTAAGATTTTTGATTCTATTATCATGGCACGCAAAGCTGAGAAAAAATTCATAGCCAACAAGAATCAACCATTCACTCACTTCAAAGATCGTAGCATATCGACACCAACATTTCCTCCACCTACCAAATTAACCCCTCAATAAATTGAAGAGAAACGTGCAAAAGGATTATGTTTCGGTTGTGACAGCAAGTGGAGCAAAGGACATAGATGTGCTTAGAAGAATTTATTATACATTGAGGGATCCAATGAAGATGAAGAAGAAGATGATGCCTCCAATGATGATGAGGAAGAGATAGAGGAGGTACCTGAAGATTCCCAACCTACAATCTCTTGTCATGCACTTGCAGGTATTAACACTCCACAAACTCTTAAGGTGGTGGGTTTCCTCAAGAAATAGAAGGTGACATTGATGATTGATTCGAGGAGCACACATAACTTCATCAACCATAAGTTGGCCACTTGATTGAACTATTTCATCTACCCAACACCAAAATTTTAGGTCATGATTGCAAATGGTGGCACAATTAATTGTTCAGGCAAATGCCATAGTATTAAGCTTGTTATGGGTGAGTATAATCTTGATTCTCCTATGTTTTATATTCCCATGGGTAACATATACATTTTTTTGGGAGTCCAATGGCTCACAACCTTGGGTACCATTGACATGAACTTCCAAGAACTATTCATGCGCTTTCATTCTGAAGGTAGGAAAATTGAACTATGTGGATTACAGGAAAAATCTCCACAATTGATTAATTCACATTAGATGACCAAGATACTAAAAAAGGGGTAGAGGGAATTATTGCATGATTATGTTTCATAAAATTTCAACCCACACAAGCATCTACACATCTTGATCTATAGATGATTCTTGATGACCACCCATCTATTTTTGGGGCCATGCCAAAAGGACTACCACCAAAAAGAGAACATGATCATGCCATTTAACTACTTTCAAGAAGTCAACCACCAAATATTAGATCATATAGATATCCATATGTACAGAAGAGTGAAATCAAAAAGATGGTCCATGAGATGTTGGAGGCAGGGATCATCAAGCATAGCCAAAGTGCATATTCATCACTAGTAGTCATGGTGCGGAAGAAGGATGACACATGGAGGATGTGCCCATATTATAGGTAACTCAACAGGTACACCATCAAAGATAAGTTTCCTATTCCAATAATTGATGATTTACTTGATGATTTGCATGGTGCTAATTATTTCACAAAATTGGATCTTTGCTCGGGGTACCATCAAATTAGATTCAAGGATGAAGATGTTCATAAAATTTCTTTTAGAATGCATGAGGGCCATTATGAGTTTTTGGTAATGCCCTTTGGTCTTAAAAATGCACCATCTAATTTTTAGAGCTTGATGAACACTATTTTTAGGCCTTTTTTAAGGAAGTTTGTGTTGGTTTTCTTTGACGACGTATTGATTTATAGTTAGACATGGGAAGCACATCTGCAACATGTGAAACATGTGTTGATAGTTTTGGAGAAGCATTAGCTTTATGCGAAGCCATCCAAATGTGCTTTTAGAGTATAAGAGGTAAAGTACCTAGGTCACATTTTTTCCCATG
The DNA here is from genome assembly GCA_037957365.1 of Torreya grandis. Classification (NCBI taxonomy): domain Eukaryota; kingdom Viridiplantae; phylum Streptophyta; class Pinopsida; order Cupressales; family Taxaceae; genus Torreya; species Torreya grandis. The sequence goes on along the minus strand of JARHVA010001228.1, from coordinate 1,614,529 downwards.
AAGGTGTCAAAGTTGATTCCCAGAAGATCAAAGGTATGATGGAATGGCCCATGCCAAAAAATCTCAAAAACCTCTGAGGGTTCTTAGGACTAACAGGTTACTACCAAGGATTTGTTAAAGGTTATGGCACCACAGCGGCTCCTCTCACTACATTGCTAAAGAAGGATGCCTTCTATTGGAATGATGCCACCACCAAAGAATTTGAGATATTGAAAGTAGCTATGTGCACCACCCCAATTTTGGCTACTCCAGACTTTTCAAAGACATTCACTATTGAATGTGATGCTTCTAGATCAAGGTTGGGAGTAGTACTAATGTTGGAAGGAAGACCCATCACATTTGAGAATCATTAATTCAAAGGTAAGAATCTACAAAAACCTATCTATGAGAAAGAAATGGTGGTTATTCTTCATGCAGTTAAATAATGGAGGCCTTATCTGATGGGTAGACACTTTAAGGTGAAAATAGATCATGATAGTCTCAAATACTTTTTAGAGCAAAGATTATCATCTAAAGAACAACAAAAGTGGGTAACCAAAATGTTGGGTTATGATTTTGAAATCATCTAAAAGAAGATTAAAGATAATTTAGTAGCAGATGCACTATCCAGATGAGATACATCCACAAAAGCATTACTTTGTGTAATGCCCATGTTGCAAGCAGATTAGGTGGATAAAGCGAGGTGAGAATGGGAGCAAGACAAAGATACACAGGTTCTAATTCAGAATCTCCAATGAGGTACTTTAGCCTCTGACAAATTTGAATGGAAAGGCAATGTCCTATGGTATAAGGGTAGGTTATACTTGTGTAAAGATTCAGAGCTTAAGCATAAGATTATTGTGGAGTTGCATGCATCTCCAATTGGGGGACACTTAGGGTTTTTAAAAACTTATCACAAAATTAAGAAATAATTATTTTGGGAAGGACTCAAGGGATATGTACAAATTTTGTGGTAGAATGCTTGATATGCCAATAGAATAAAGGTGAGACAGTTAAGACCTTGGGGTGTTACAACATTAGCGATTCCTAGTCAAAGGTGGGAGGAGTTTTCCATGGATTTCATCATAGGGTTGCCTTATTCTGAAGGTAAGAATGTTATCTTGGTCATTGTGGATAGGCTTACAAAATATGCCAATTTTTGTTCTCTCTCACACCCATTTTTAGCAAGTACAGTAGCAGCTATTTTTATGGAAGCAGTTCTAAAATTACATGGAACCCCAAAAATAATTGTAAGTGATCATGATCCTATTTTCACTAGTAATTTATAGACTGAACTATTTTCCTATTTGGGTACTCAGCTATCTCATAGATCATCTTACCACCCCCAATCTGATGGACAAACAGAAGTGGTTAACAAATGTTTAGAGGGGAATCTCCATTGTTTTGTATCAGATAAACAAGAACGTTGGGTAAATGGCTACCACTTTTAGAATGGTGGTATAACACATCTTTCCATACCTCTTCTAAAATGTTTCCATTTCTAGCACTATATGGTTACCATCCACCTTTCATCACTTATTCATTAAAGGTGCAAACCAAGGCTTGAAATGTGGAGGAGCACATTCAACATCAACAAGAGGTTTTGGTTAGTTTAAGAGAGAATTTGGCCTTAGCACAAAATAGGATGAAGAAACAAGCATATCAACATTGTAGTGAGTGAAATTTTGAGGTGGGTGACTGGGTATTTGTGCATTTGTAGCCTTACAAGCAGATGTCCTTGAAGCAACAGAGAAAGGACAACAAACTTGCTCCTAAGTATAATGGCCCTTATCAAGTTTTGTAGAAAATTGGAAGTGTGGCTTATAATCTCGAGTTACCTCATTCATCTTGCATACAACCAATATTTCATGTTTCTTTTTTAAAGAAGGTCACTAGACAGAAAGTTTCAGCCCAGACAGAGCTCTTAGAACTAGATGAAGAAGGATGAGTCATTTTGGAACCAGAGAAGATTATCCAAACACATACTAAGAGGTTGAGAACTAGAGAGATTAGGGAATATATGATCAAGTGGAAGAACCTGAGTAGTGAAGATGTAACTTGGGAAGGTGAATATTTTTTGCAATAACATCCAGAGTTGTTCAACATTGAGGACAACATTGGTTTGAAGGGGAAGGGCATGCTACGCCCCTAAACTATCTCATGTATTAGGATAGGAATAGCTAACTTGTGGCTCAATTATCCCTCTTTGATGCTATATAACATTTATCTATGCATTCATTTGGTTAGTAGGTTGGCCTATGGAGTAACCATGGCCTAGATAGACTATAAATAGGAGGTAGTGGGTAATTGTTTATCATCATATTGTGAATTTTGCTCTTATTAAAGATTGTGGAGGTTGCCCCCTCAAAGTGGCTTGTCTCTTATCATATATTTTGATATATTTCAGTCATATTTGGATCTATTTCTACTATTATACTTTATTTTTGAAGTAATTTCATTACAATAATTACAAGACATATAGTGAGAGTGTGGCTAAAAGATGCTCACAAATGGTGAAAGCATGGGAAAAGGGGTGATTGAGCTGGCCTCAAAAATACTGAGAGATGCCTACATAGTCTAAATAGACCTCAAGTCACTATAGTTCAAAGGTATGGAAAAGTATGAAAGGATGGTAAGGCAAGGCAAAGGGAAAGTCTAAGCATATGGAAAGGTATGAAATAATGTCAAGGTTAATGGTAAATGAAAAAGGCAAGGTAAATGATTATTTTTTTCCTATTGATGTGGAGATGCACGTCTTGATCAACATATGTATTGGGTTTGTATTCTTAATAATGCTTCAAGTGCTAAAGAGTAGCCCCAATGAGCTAGAACGTTATCCCTTCACGCAAGACTATGGTCTTGCACACTCACCCAAAGCATGCAGCTAAATACCAGCTCCTAAGGGTTATGTTGTGCAGTAACATATTAGTTATATTCTTTGGGTTATATTCTTCTTGAAATTAGTTCCCAATGCTTACTTACAGATTGTAGGTTCTTCATGTTTGAGCTCTTGTATTGTCATTTTTCATAGTATAACCCTTAATGATGAAACCTTTAGAGGTGATGCTTATGAATTTATCTTAGGGGTAAAATCAGAGGTGGAGGATGATCCAAAACTCAAAAGCTTTGGTTGAAATATAATTTAAGAAATAATAATAATACAATAACAATAATGTTATCTCTGAGAAGAGATGTTTTATTCATCAAAATTTGTAGGTCTAAACATATGCTTATCTCTGAGAAGAGATGTCTTATTTAAATTTTGGGTTACATATTAATTTATAAAAATTTTGAATGTAGGAGGAGTATGTCTAAGTTCACAAATCTCAAGTGAGATCAAGTGGTTCAACTTCCATGATTTACAATAATATAGAATTTGAGGAATTACTATTTTTAGAACTTACAATTTTTAGACTGCACTACTAAAATTGAAATTTAGGTCACTTCCATTAGGTTTGTAAGGGTAAAAATCCATTGAGTATATCTTAGTTCCATCTCACCACATTCTCCTCATTCTTAATTTTCTAACAGTTCAAACGGTGATTCGATTGGAGCTACGGTGCAAAAGTTATGGCTCACCAAAGTTTCATCATCAATTTGGGTAGAACCATCACCTAAATTATCACCTAAAATGTTGCTTACATCAGAGGAATGTGTGGGGGAGAAGGTGGAGGGACATTGAGAGGTATAAATTTGGGTGGATAAGGTCAGGGAGGATTAGGGCAAGGAGGAGAAGGATGAGGTGGAGAAGGGTGAGATGGAGAAGGTCGAGGAGGAGAAGGGCATGGTGGAGAAGGTCAGGGAAGTGAAAGTCTTGGTGGTGAGGGGATATGCTGTGATGCTTGGGAAATCCTCTATTTTTTCAAGGAACCTATAATTATATTATTTTGACATTGTTTCCAATGGTTTAAATGGTGATTCGATTAGAGCTACGATGCAAAAGTTATGGCTCCCAAAAGTTCTATCATCAATTAGGGTAGAACCATCACCCAAATTATCACCTAAAATGTTGCTCAGATCATTCCTCTCTCCTTGAGAAGTAATGGTCTCGATTGCATCAATATTTATCATCAAGTATGGTAGTTGTGTTTTGATTTTATTTCTAATGCATACTTGGAATGGATTGTGCTTTATGGAGATGTGTAGGGCTTGATTGTTCACTATTTCTATCTGACCATTAGTATGTGAATAGAAGGCTGTGAACTTCTTTAGATTGTTATATATTTGCTTCGATTACTGTGTTGCTTATGTAGTCAAGGATGTAACATCAGCCCTTTTGGATTCCTATGGCTTGACCACCATGAGAATGAATTTCTTAGCACTAATCAGGGAGACAGATGTAGAAGGGGGTACCTCTAGTACCCTATAGTGCCACATTCCAAGAGTAAGGGTGATCCTTTGAGTTCTTGATTCATAGATGCCATGTCAATCATACATGAATGGCTAACCAAATAGTACATCACAAACATCTAGATTGACCACATCACATAAGACCTCATCTTGGAAAGGTTTTACTGCATATGAGAGAAGACATTGGCGGGTGACATGGAGGTTTCTCCCTGGACTCAACCATCCAATATTTTATGGCTTTAGGTGAGGATTCATGGAAAAATTTAGGATTTTCACAACATTAGCAGAGATTAAATTCTTTTGACTCTCACTATCAAGAATTAAATGCAAAGGCTTACCTTTCACCCATAACTTAGAGTGAAACAACCTTTCCTTATCATCTGGCCTCTCCACATGGGTCTATGATGAAGCAACGATGGCATTGGCCTTGGCATCTACAATCTTTTCTTCATCTTCCTTGACTTTAGGTTATGTATTAGGCAGAGTAGTAGATTTTGATGATTGTGACTCAAAAAATAGGGACTTGATGACTCGACATTCTTATTTGGAGTGCATTCTATATTTTTGGTAATGACACTATTTATTAGTCTTCCCTTCCTTTTGCTTCCAATTTTGGCCCCGTGTTTGAACTCCTTTGTCACTTTTCCATTTTGAAGGCTAACTCTTCATATTCATTATTCTTTGCTTCTGTTCAATCTTCACCATGAACTTGTATGTGTCACCGAGGGTTTCTAAATTGAAGAGTTCCATCTCCCCCCATATATACCATTGTAGTCCACCATGATATTTGAGAACCTTGTGTTTCTCACTTTTCTGGATGCCCAATCTTACAGATAGAGAATGAAAAATGTCAGTGTAATATTGAACAAATTATTCCTTATCTTGGTGAAGTTGTTGCCACTCTATATACATATCATCATATGCTCCAATGGGGTAGTATTCTTCCTTTACAGCTTCTATGAAATCATCCCAGGTAGGTTCCACCTCAAGGCTAATATCATCTGTACTAAATCTTTTTTTGTACACTTTCCACCAATTTTTAACAGGCAATGATGCTTTCAAAAGAGCAAAAGTGATCTTCTCTTTATTGGTGAATTTATTTACCAAAAAATATGAAGACAATTGATCCAACAAATTTTATACTACATCATCATTGATTTTTCCTTCAAATTTAGGGATATCAAAATTCACCTAAACCTTGAAGGGTGTTGGGGCACTAAAATGATGTGGGGTTGCAAATGAGGAGCCAAAATTTCCCATGGAGATTTGTTAGAGAATTTGAGCAAATTGTTGTAGCATCTACACTTGCTGCTATTGGAGGGATTCATTCACCTTTTCCTTGAAAGTATCGGATGTCTTGATGTTGTCCACCATTTGAGGTTGTTTGGAGTGAATAGGTGGATAGTCTGTTGGTTCTATTTTCCACCCAAGCTTCTTGTAATCTGACCTCATCCTCATGATCATACACTCTAAAGAAAAACCACTCTGATATTACTGATCCAAAACTTAGAAGGTTTGGTTGAAAGATAATTTAATAAATAATAACAACATAATAACAATAATGCTATCTTTGAGAAGAGATGTTTTATTCATCAAAATTTGTAGGTCCAAACATATGCTTATCTCTGAGAAGAGATATCTTATTTCTCTTTTGGGTTATATATTAATTTATACACATTTTTAAGGTAGGAGGATGATGTGGAAGGTCACAAATCTTGAGGGAGATCAAGTGGTTCGACTTTCATGATTTACAACAATACAAAATTTGAGAATTACTATTTTTTTGAAACTTACTATTTTTAGATTGCACTACTAAAATTTAAATTTAAGTCATTCCATTTGGTTTTTAGGAGTCAAAATCCATAGAGTGAATCTTAGTTCCATCTCACCACATTCTCCTCATTCTTAATTTTCTAACAGTTCAAATGGTGATTCGATTGGAGCTACGGTGCAAAAGTTGTGGCTCCCAAAAGTTTTGTCATCAATTTGGGTAGAACTGTCACCTAAATTATCACCTAAAATGTTTCTGAGATCAAAGGAATGTGTGGGGGAGAAGGTGGATGGAAATTTAGAGGTATAAATTTGGGTGGATAAGGTCAGGGAGGATTAGGGCAAGGAGGAGAAGGATGAGGTGGAGAAGGGTGAGATGGAGAAGGTCGAAGAGGAGAAGGGCAGGGTGGAGAAGATCAGGGAAGGGAAAGTCTTGGTGGTGAGGGGATAGGCTGTGATTCTTGTGAAATCCTCTATTTTTTCAAGGAACCTATTATTATATTATGTCGACATCATTCCTAGCCCACTTCTTCTTCAAGGGAGGTACTGGTGGGAGATTTTCTCGTGTATGTTCTATGCCCTTTAAACTCTTATACCTAAGTCATATCATGTAGAATAGATTATGTACCTATTTTACCACCAATATCAGCTTGACCTTGATGTCCAGTTGGTCTATATCCTTCTCATTGTATGCCGTCTTGCCTAGGTAGATGTACATCTTTCAAAGAGTGTGAATCTCCAAGTCGACACTATCTACCTCCAAGGCAATAGGTTGTACATGATAAATTTGGTTCACTGAGTCGATGAAGTATTATGCTAAAAAGGTATATGGTAGCTTCAAACATGTAGAGAATTATCCTAAAGGGACCATCTTGATGTGCACTAGAGAGAAGTGTTGATTTAAGGTGAACTAAGCTTGTTCATCAATCAAAGTGGGTAAATCCTTTAGAATTCACCATTCATTCTCGAATACCTCCTTCATCCCATCAAAAAAAGACTTCATTTTTATTTTATAGGAGGGGGTGATATGCCTTGATCATGTGAACACCTTATAATTCTCAGTATGGGACTTATTATTGGGTTGGTATGCCTACTTCAATGCTCTAGTGGTGTAATTAGATACACTAATCTCATAAAAAACCATCAATAATAGAAATACTCCCCATAGAAACCTATGATTGGGTATATGATGGGCCTTATTCACATCTTCGATGATTTTGTGGCTAAAATACATATCCCAATTATACTTTAATCCTTCAATAACCTAGTGGGTGATATAGAGGTGGGTTATGTCTACCTCTTTTCAATGATTGGTGTCACCGATCTTGGTCATTATAATTTGCATTACAACCCAGAGGGTAGGGTCCTATAGGTTTTTGATGTTCATGGCATGTCCTTAATTTTGATACATCTATGTCATGGATATCCTTATGATCTCCTTGATATTCCCAAGTCATATACTACATCTAGTCTTGAACATTACAGTGCCGACACCTTACTTATCCTCTCTGGTGTGATCTTCATGTTATACCCGATGAAGTAGATGTAGTCCTCATGGATGAATGAGAGTAAGAACTTTATGGAATCCATGGGTTTTCTAATGTAATGTAAATTAAACAACTAGAACAACCCCACAACATCTAAGGAATTGAATATCTTGAGGTCATATACCACTTGGTTCTTAGTTTTCTAGTGCTCAACTTGGTAGTCATTTTTTAATTTAACCTTGTTCTTAGGTTGACAATGGTTTTAATAAAAAATTGTGAAAGTAGGCACCTTATAGACCCAATTATTCATACACAACATCATATCTGGGTATTGCATTTTTTTTATCATCAATGGTGGGGGTGGAGATGATTGTGTCTTATTTTCCTGATGTGCCATACTAGCTTCTTCTCCTTCTATACATTGTACCTATTCTTCAAGTGTCTCATATCTAATTAATATTTCTTCTCGCCCAAGTACTTCCTCTTCCTTTTGTATCATCAGTAATGGATAAATCCTTAAAGCCTTCTTCTTACACCACATCACCCTTTGAGGATCCTAAAGGTTGAGGCATGGCCATCCAACATTCCTAAGGGAATACATGGTTATTGTGTTTCTGACTTTGGCTTCTCAAGATTCATTGCTCTTTAATGGTAGACTTACCTTATAACCTACAACTAAATGTCTTCCTTACCATGGTCACATTTCAATGTTTGTCATATGTTTTGATTATGTAGCTTGGATACTTGTTTTTACTCAAGGCACCCTATAGACCACCAAAGGCACTTGAATTATAAAATAATACTTGAATCATTCTTATAATATACTAACCTAATCAACTGGAGTCAAACATGCCATCCTTATTTGGAAAGATATCACAAAAATGCTCATTTTTTCTACTAGGCCTACTTAGACCCCTTGTAGCCCTATCTGGCCACTACATACCTCATAAATCTCTTTAATGATCACTTCAAGCCATGAAAATCTATCTAAATAGTCAATTACCATTCCCCATCATACATGCAAAGTATGAGCCTCCAAATCATCCATCTCAACATACTTCTTTCTTCAGCCAATTAGGCCTCTTAGAAGACCAAAACATGAATAAAATGAATTAGACTTACTTATAAACCACTATAAAACTTTTTTCACTTACCCATTTGGACCTTTCAATATATTTTAATCTTTAAACCTCCAAATCCAAAGAAAGACAACTTTTCTAAACATGCCCAGATAACTAGGCCTTCAAAGCAAACCTTGGTCAAAGGTCAACCTATGGTCAATGTAGACACTTGAAACTACTTCCACACCTATTGGTCACCATCCATAATTTTGGACCAAATTTCAATCTCCCATTCCATGTGGAACCATGACTTCCTTTACACCACCAAATAATTGTTCTTAGGAAAAAGAGCCTAGAACCACTTAGGATACTCCACCTAGCATAAATGGATTGAACAACCTATGAAATCACCTAGAACATTTCTAAAACACATGTGAATACCTTCCTAAGAATATAAAACTTCATGACATATTCCAATCTTCAAGTGACTCTTGAAATCAAACAAGTTATGCATATAGGCCACAACCTACAATAGACATCTTGACCAAATGGTCAAACACATACTTGAGCACCTCACAAACATCTCCATGACTTATATTATAATTTGACATGTAAAACCCAACTTGAATCATCTAATTACAATTATCTATCCATTATAAATCATCATAAGAGCATCTTGGATAACTTCTAGGCAGTCATCACTACCAGAATTGCTCAACTCTAACTTTTGACCATAAAACACATGTTTTAACTCATCAAGGACTCATATTACCTGGGAATGATTCATGGTAATATTATACATGCTCCCATACAATCCAATCCACCTTTATCCTTCAAATTACTACCCATATCAAGCATCCAAAAATGATAAAAAATGCACTTCAGGTTCAAGAGACCTGAAAATACCTTTTGAACAATCATCCTTGCTTCTTTCTCTTCAGTGACCTATAGATCAATTAGACCTCCTCAAGTTGGCTTGAATATATTCAAAACATTGAAAAATATATTTTCATGTATTCTTCAAACAACACAAGTAATTAAGACTCAAATCATAGATCAACTTTTTCTTATGGAATAACTCAACTTTGTATGCCACAATCTTCAACCTTTGTCTTCATACAAACAAGATTTATCTTGATAGCTCAAAATTATAGGTATCATCAGATACTTAATAGAGACAAAATAACATACTTAAAATCTTTCAATTATCTCATATTATTATGCCTTTATAAAACATCACATCTTCAAGGCACAAACCCAAAGGCAACTCTTGAAACAACAATCTTCAACCTCTGTAGTAAGCATACTCAAAACCCAATGATCCAATTGAGCTAGCTATTTAAATATGATATCAAACTAATTATTCTTAGAGAATCTAAAAATTCCATATTACCTTGATAACACTATCATATAATTTTAGATCTCTCTTAAATTAGCCTCTACATGCCAATAAGCTATCTCTTCAATCAATCAGGTCTGCCTTTCTTCTTCCTTTCTCATCAGATCTTCAAACAAAAAACTAAGTCAATATTTTCTATATTTAATATGAACACCTTTAGATAGTCAATGCATGAATTTTAATCATGACTTCATATCCATTCTTGCCTCGTTGCCCTATGCTTCAATGCAATTTAATCTTCAATATATTTGCTCTTACTCAGATCTCATATCATTTGTATATACTATCAAGACACCATTAGGCTATGTTTATCCTTAAATTTTAGACTTATACCTTTTAGGACACATACAAATAATTATACCTATCATCCATGCTAACAAAGAAGCCATCTTTAATAATCCCTACCATACAATTCAGGTTTGATCTTGGATTTGGCTTCAGTATAGTCTTTATTCTTTGAACTTGCTAGTACCAACATGCATACCTTTATCTAGAATTCAACTTTGATATTCATAGAATTATCCATCATAGAAAAACATTCACAACTTATAAAACATAAAGAACCAGGCTACCATACTAATCATCACCAAATCTAACAACTCTACCAACAAGCTAACTAGGCAGACACCAATAACCAAGCTACTCACAAGATCACCTTCGACGCTGATTAAGTCTCAAAAATCACCTAATTTGTTACCAATTTTTAATAGTATCTAATAATATGGGGGTTAAATTAGTAGACAATAATGTACATTTAATTTTAATACCATTCATCATACATGAACATGAAAGCCTAAACATTTAAAGCATGAACAAGAGCACATAACATGTGAACACACCATTTCTGTGGGAAACCATCTAGGGGAAGAAAACCCAATTTTAATCACATAAACCAATGGAATATATTCATATAATGATAATATAAACAAGATATTTTTTACTAGCACCAACTAATCAAGGAGCATCCACCCCTAAATTTAGTCCAGCTTCAACTAGACCTTTAACTATCTCCAACTAGCAAGGAGGCTACAACCCCCGAGGTGATTAAGCACTGAATCAAACACATTTTATATAATATCCACCAATTCTCTAATTTTAACCACTTCTATTATGTCTTCTACACCTGATGATCACCTTCTCTTTCCTAACAATTGCAAACCCCTTCATAGGCCATTCACTCAACTAAGTCACACTTTAGACTGTTAGGTCTAATGACTTGTTATCTCATGAACATAATTATTGAAAAATGACTTATACTCTTCACCCTCTAAATTTCCTAAATTAACTACCTCTTCTCCTTGAATAAACTCTCTCCTTTGCTTGAATGCACACACTCACACACACATACAAATAGCCTAATTTGACCTTGTATATGTATCACTCTTCCATCTAACCCATCTTGATCAGAAAAGATAACTTACACACTTATCTTAAATTTATAAAATATAAAAAAACACGTCATCAAGTCAAAAAAAACACTCCATAGGTCTTACATTTACCAAAGCAAGCTTAATCCTTCTTTAGAACACAATTAGGCATAATGAATTAGCCCTTCATTACTCTTTCATCACATATGAATAATTACATGAATAATAACCTTCAAAACTGATTAAAAAACATAAAAATGGATCTTATAAAATCAATTCACAATTATCCAAGTGTTCAATCCATTTTTAACTTCAAACCACACCTTGAACCAAGCCATTTTATCTCGCTCAAAATCTTGCTAACACTCAAAAAATACTGCCAAGAAGAACTGAAGCATGATCTTGATTTAATAAAACAAAAACATAAAAAAATTACATTTATATATCCTAAATGACCTAATAAACATCAAAAAAACCATTTGGCACCTTCACATATCTTAGAACCTTCCAAACTAACTCAAACAATCAGAGTACTCAAACTAGTCAAACATCCCATAAACATAGTCAAAGAACTTTGACTTATCCAACCAAAATAGAGAAAAAATATGAAGAAAAAATTCATTTAATTAATCTATGACACTCATAAAATAACACCAAGGTCTCACTCACCTCAAACTCTATTCAGAATAGCTCAAACTAGCTTCTCTAAATAGGCCACTTCAGTCTACCTGTAAGCTCCAAAAACTAGTCATGTAGAATTATTTGTCTAAAACATTAAAGAACACTTTCATACCTTATAATACAAATTAATATATTATATGTGATCTCTATGTCAACCTCCAATATTCAGTTCTCATGTCCAAGAAGCGTTCATTGGTCTAACAGACCAATTCCTTAGATTATTGTCTTACAATCTTCATTACTGAGGTAAGTCACTTTGAAAGCACCTTCTTACTTGTGTATGGTCAACATTACCATTTTAAAATAAAATTATTAATATGCATAGGTATTTAAAAAAGACCTTAATACATTATATCCATTCCTACTCACTTTAAAATCTTCCCTAAGCACAAATTCACTCTGCTTGGATTTTATTCACTATTTACACTGTCTATAGATTAATGACTAGTCAAATTGATTGCACTATATAATTGAAATATAGCACATAAATTTCCAAAATTACTCCATATACCTCAAGAACAAGTCCTGGCCTTCAAGCTCCAACAACTCTCATGTGTTGACTCAGTCACCCTGCCTGTAGCACTAAAATTTCACAAATAAGCATATGTTTGTACCTTCTACTCACTATCCTGACACACCAATACCAATTGGAGATGACTATAGGAGGCCTCTATAACATCCAATCATCACATTTTATCACCCAATCCATTATGAGCCCAAACCATCAAGATTTTCTCAATCTCTCAATTATGAGGGTTTATAAAGGGTTTCTGACTAGTTTACATTCTTAACACATATTCATAAATATTTGTCCCTCATCCAATAAAAAATACATGGAAAGGCTTCTTATATCTATGTTCCACATATCCCAAAAGGATTAGGTCCCCATGCAAAGTCTACATGAACTAGTGAACATTGAAACTTTTCTCTCGAGCTCAAAATGCACCATTCGAGCCACCTCTGAAGCTTTAAAACCAAATTTATAACTTTGTAGATCAATATCTAACCTATAACATACTAAAAACATTTTAAAACACATATCTAATCAACCACCATGCTCATATCAGGTCAAACACTCTAAAATAATTATTTGACCCTTCACAAGGCCTCACAAGCCCACCTAGGCCAACTAGGCCAATGACCAAACTGCCATTCAGACCACTATCCACCTCTTGAAAACCATATACATAAACTATTATCATCTTATACATGTCAAAAATGCATATTACAAGCATACTAAGCTCTACCAAGCTAGATCTTCTTCATGATTCCTCAAACTAGCTTACCAAGCCTACTAGGCCTAAAGCCAATAGACCTACTAGCCACTTGATGACACTTGGAAAGACTCCAAATGATCTATCAACCATATGGACATACCATGTACTCTCTCTCCATGCTCCATGACATCCACTAATGCCTCCATATAACCAACTACTCCCATAAGCTCTCATTAGCAACCAAGTACTAAGATCATGCATATTAGACCAAGAGCACTCTCATGCCACTTTGTCATCACCAATGCCACTTGACATCAATGACAACAAATAATTTCCACCAATATCACAAAATTAATAACAATATCATAGGTTGCCTCACCTTTTGGAGGGGTGATAGTATGGACCTAGTTAGAGGGAAAGTAACTATCACCCTCTTGGGGGAGAGGAGGAGAAAGAAATTATTTCCTCTTGAAACCATGTGATAGCTTGTGTCTAGTAGTGATAGAGAAATACTCAAAAGTATCCAAAGAGTTATATGCATCTAGATAGAAACAATGTATGTGGAATGAAATGTATGTAATATAAGTGATAAGTTGTATAACAATATGTTTATAAAGAACAATCCACATGAGAGATAGCAAGCAAAGGGATAAAAAAGCATGAAATTGTGAAGTAATGCATAAAAAACTTTGAATTAGTATATGATATTTCTAATATGTTTAATAAGATAGTCTTGAAAATTATTCCATATGAGAGAAAGTATGGAATGAAGCCTTGTATTAAATAAAAATAAACATTGCTTTGAAGGAAAGGGATCTTAACAAGTTTAGTAGTAACTTTCTTAATATCATCCCATATTATGAAAAATAAGCATCAAAGGGAAAGAATGAATTTTTGCATTAACATATAGTAAACTTCATCATTCATATACATGTTAGGGTCGAGTATAGACTCATTATTTGCAATAAATGTTTTGAAATAAGTGAGATCCATTTTTTTATTTTTAATGTGAAATCTAAATTGGATGTAAGGGACATAGTAAATTCAACTAAGGTTTGAAAGAAATGATTTTAAAATTACTAAGGTAAATTTAAAAATTAAATATGAAATGCTGATTTAAATAGAAATGAAAAAAATCAAAAAATACTGAAAAAATTAGCAAAGAATTTACCCTAGGGTTTTTATGGTTTTTGTGCGTAAATGAAGTCAGGTTCCCTAAATGATTTAATTTTTTTGGTAATAATGGAGTTATATTCCTAATTTAGTTAAGGGTATGGATTAATAAATTAGTAAATAATATTGAAATAATTATAGTCCTAATTTATTTGTCTTTTTTATCTTTCTAAAACTAGTAATAAATAGTAATAAAATATAACTTGTCTGGAAATAGGCTGAAATGATTATTGCAAGGTTTGAAACTAGATGTGCAGGGCTGGGATAGTGTCACAAATTATAATCTATATTTTGTTTTATGAAATGATAATACCTCTAAAAATAGGACACTTTGGGGTCCAACATTTTGTCCTCTTTTATCGTTGTCCAAACTACTCATAGAGACCTAATTTTTTTGGGTTCTTTGCATTGTTCCTATATGAGCCTGCCTATGAAATTTTAAGTGTTGAATTTCCATAGAGGTCATTATAAAGATATTTTAATCTTAAAATCCTAACCCTCCATTATGATTGATAAATAGGATTTGAATCACTTGAAAAAGGGGCATTAGTGTGTGTAAAATGCATTAAACGTGTGATCCACACCCCTTGTATGGGCATACTACCTACATACCAATAATCCAAAGAGGGATCAAGCCATATGTAGTTCTCCCACTTGATGTGCTTTATGAAATAATGTAATATAGATGATATTTTTTTTAAATTGAGAGTGCTTGAGGTGGCTAGGGACTGGTGTGAGAGTTTGAATGTGTTTATAGTTGTGTTGGGTGAAAGTATATAGAGAATAGGAAAGTTTGTCTTAGTTGTTTGTTTGTACTCTTACTTGCTTTGTAAGATTTGTCACCTCCTTTATAAATGAATTTTGGATGGGCTTTTATAAGGAACAATTGGTCATGGGTTAAATGTATTTGCACCAAGTAGACATAATGAAGGACAAGAATCGAAGGAAAATAGCCGTTTGGGATCAAATTACAAAGGGACAAGAGCACCAAAAATGGGACACCCTACGGTCCATTATTTTATTCCAAGTATGATGCTATTATCTTATAGACTCAGGACTTGGGCGATCAGGATTGGTTTGAGAAATAGAATCTGGATAAGTTGAAATGACCATTTGGAAGGCTATAAATGACTAAAAATGAGTAAAAAGATATCTAGAAGGGTCATAAGAGCATGCAGGAAGGTCATATGGATAGGGTGTCACAAACCACACTCAAAATGACAAGTATGTAAATAATTTTCCCACACAAGGGGTGTGGATCACATGTTCAATGCATCTTACACACATTAAGTATGAAGGAGGGTTAGGGTTTGAATATTAAAAAAACTCTACAATGAGATTCATATACATTCAACCCTTTAAATTTCATAGGTAGGCTCACATAGGAATAGGACAAAGAACCCCAAAAAAGCAAGTCTCTATGAGCAGTTTGGACAATAATGGTAGAAGAGGACAATAGTGTTAAACCCTGAAGTATTCTTAAATAATATTATAATAATTACAATCCTAATTTGTATAATTTATCTATCCTTTTTAACTTTCTAAAAAAAATATTAAATTAGGAGAAATTATAACTTAGCTTAAAATAGGATAAAATGACTATTGCAGGGTTTGAAATTGGTTGTGCAAGATTGGGATAGTGTCACAAATTAGAATTTGACTTTCATTTGGTAAAAGGATAGGACCACAAAAAAATACACTTTAGAGTATGACATTTTTGTCCTCTTTTTCCACTATTAACTAAACTACTCACAGAGATCTAGTTTTTATAGATTCTTTGCATTGTTCCTATGTGAGCCTGCCTGTGAAATTTCAAGTGTTGAATATCCATGGAGCTTGTTATAAAGATGTTTTAATCTTTGAACCCTAACCCTCCATCATGCTTGATAAATGAGATTTGATCACTTGAAAAGTGGGGTTAGTCTATGTAAGATACACTAAATGTGTGATCCACACCCTTTATGTGGGCATGTTTCTTATATACCAATACTCTAAAGAGGGATCAAGATATATGTAGTTCTCCCACTTGATGTGCTTTGTAAAATAGTGTAATATGGATGCAAAAATGCCAAATTGAGAGTGTTTGAGGTGGCTAGGGATTGGTGTGAGAGTTTGAATATGTTTTCAGATGTGTTGGGTGACTATATGAAGAGAATAGGAATGTTTTCCTTGGTGGTTTATTTATATTCTTGCATGATTTGTAATATTTATCACCTCCCCCCCTTCGTAAATGAACTTTGAATGAAATTTTATAGGAAATAATTGGTCATGGATTAGATGTATTTGTGCTAGTCTGATATAACGAAGGATAGGAATCAAAAGAAATTGACCATTTGGGTTCAAAGTGTGATTGGATAGGGGCACTAAAAATGGGACACCTTGGGGTCTGGCGTTATAGTCCAGGTATGGAATTCCTTTCCTACAAGCTTGGGACCTAGGGGACAGGATTGGCTTGGGAAATAAAGTTTGGTTGAGCTGGAATCAAGGTTTAAAAGTCTAAAGATGATCGATAATGAGAAAAAGGTGTCTATAAGGGTCACAAGAGCATGTAAGAAGGTCTTATGGATAAGGTATCACAAACCACACTCAAACTACTAATTTGGACATTTTATATGACTACATTTGCCACCCCACTTTTATTCTAGTGATGTAGTAAATCAAAATACTAGGATAAAAGAAAAGTAGAAAGAGTACCTAAACTTACCTATAAGGGTGAAGCCCATGAATCTATGTGATGTTGAGTGTGTATATAGAGATCACACCATGAAGTGTGAATCTGTAAAAGAAAATAAAGAGTAGATCAATTCTTACTAGACATGTTATGTCTAAAATAAGAATGTACAAAAGCTGGGTAAAAGAGAGGAAGAAAAAGGAATGAACACACATCACTGAGTACGTGAACCAATACAAAACATGTTATGATGTTGAGTGATGTTTGAGTGATGCTGATTATGGGTTGAACCAAGAGTAATATCATGAATGAAACTAAGTGATCAATTCCCTGAGAGTGGCTCAAGAATATAAATGCTAGCCCTTTAGCTCCATCATCACCCTGTAAGTGAAGTTATGTGATCATACATGTGTTAATCAATGTTTGGAATATGTGTCCAATCCCTCTAAGTGGGTGTCTCAAGAATACAAAGGCTAATTAGTCATTTGGCTCCATCGTTGCCCACTAAGTGAAGCTAAGAACTAATATTAGTATGATTATGTGTCGTATGAGATGGATCTTGAAGCCCATAAATGCTCTATAATCTAACAATGATGTGTGGATAGTTGAATGTGTACTAATAACTATGCCAATCTTGGCCACTTTAAAAGGTAGAGATTAGACTTGTATGAAAGCCAGTCTAAAACTGGGAACTAGGTTTATATAAAATCCACTCCAAAATTATGCCAACCATCTATAGAGGGAATAAGGCACATAACTACTAAGAATACCTAGGTAATGTACTAAACTTGGAAAGAAAATAAAGCCAATGTGTCATGCACATTGCCCCTAATCACTGGTTTCTATAACATGTATTATTATCTATAATTTATACTAGTTGCCCTATCTGAAACTAGAAGTGAGAACCATCATGACATGCATGATGCCCTCTACAACTAGATTCTCTAAGAAAAATTGTACTTAAACTATTGATTTTGAATTGTACTATAGCTAATAAAATTATAACTAAACTTACTTTTCTATTTGTTTCTAGAAAATTTGGATTTTTTATTATTTGGATAGAAGCACCAAAAATAAGACACCCTATTGTCTGGTATTGTAGTCCAAGTATGGATTTCTTGTCTTTTTCTATTTTTTATCACTATTTTGTGTTCATCACTATTTTCCTAGTCTGTTCTACCTAGTTTGGGTCTTGGTTATTATTTTGAGTGCTCTAAAACTAATTTTTTTTACTAGTAAAAGGCTTTGATCTTTGTGAAAAAAACCATGTTTGTTGCCTCCTCTTATGAGGGTAGGAATGAAGACTTTGTAATGCTTTCCCTCAAAAGAAAGAGCCCTACAAGTGTGTTATACTACAAAATACATGATATAGAAATGATAATCAAAAATTTATCTCAAGATATAGCATAATTTGTAATAGATATTGTTAGATCAACATAGGTATGCCTCGATAGATGTAACAATGTAATATCAAAGTTAGTTGTTAATTTTTAGTTGTTAGTTGTTAGTTGTTAGTTGTTAGTTGTTAGTTGTCAAGAAGGGATGGAACATGCTGTCCATCATTGCATCCAATAAATCAAGATAATGCATGATTTGGATCATGGCATTATAAAACAATTGATAAATAAGCAAGTAACAAGCTCATAAGGCAAAAATCAAGAAGCATACAAGAGTGGCCAAGGGGCCAAACAAACAAGAGACATGGGCACATGTCACTCAAACTATAAATCAAGAATACAAGAAATGTTCAAATGCCCACATACACATACAATTGAAAATAAGAAATGACTATCATGAGGGCTACAAGCACATAGAAGAGTACAAACAAAGGACATTGATAAATGTCATAAGGCACACACAAGAATGGAAGCAAAGGACATTGAAAAATGTCCTAAGACACAAATAAGAGATAAAACAGGAACTAATAAATGCAAAGCAAGAAAGGAAGGTATTTAAAAGTTAGAAATACAATCGCATCTAACTGATCAAAGCAAGAATTGAAAGAAGGCAAAACATTTAGTATAAGACTAGGTAGATGCTAAGAAATACACAAGTGTTATATACTAGTGAGTGTTGATAGAATAATTTGTCTAAGCTAGTAAGTAACATACATCAACATCATAACTAGAGTGTGTGTTGTAGGAATGACATAAGTTGGATGGTGTATTCATGTAGAAGATTCCCCCATTAGGTAGATATATCGATGTATGCCTTGAATGTAAAAGTAGGATTCCCCTCAATGGATATAGTGAAGCAATAAAGGATCTGGGTGTTATTGCACGCACTCAAAGAAGATCAAGTGAAGCATGGTAATGTAGAGAAATTGACATATAATAGCATAAGATAGAAAAATGTAAGTCTAGCATGGTAGTAGAAATGTAAAGCATATATAATACATATAATTGAAATATTTTTGTTTTTTTGAGTTATTTGATTATTTTTTTAATTTTGACATTTTTGAATGTTTTTGTATTTTTGAATTATTTGAATGTTTTTTTATTTTGACCTGTTATATTATTTTTGAAATAAGCTATGTACAAGTAAGCATACAAAAACTATGTATAATCAAGCTAAAATATTATGTACAAGAAAATTAAGAAATTATGTACAATTATACTGAGAAGAAATGATATTAATTGATAAGTCTTATGAGAGACTCCCTATCATGGTGTCTTATATCAATGAGAGGGATCGTGCGTGATCATGAAGAATGATAGAGGGGTTGAGATTGTGACTCTAAAATTTGTGTATGTTATAAATGCTCTAAAATATCTATATTAAAAATTGATTGTGGGGTAACCCTATAATTTTGAGAAGTGCATGCAAATGTTGGGCCCTTAGGGACCCATTTGGTAGTAGAAGAATCTCTCTAAAAATGTACTTTGTGTGTAGAGACATGAGACCCCAATGATACTACTATGGGTGTGAATATTGTAGCTAAAGATTGTCTAGAGTCCTGAAACTATGGTTGCTCAAAAAGAGGCCTCTGTGGAAGTGCATAATCTCTCTGTGCTGGTGAGGAAGGCCTTGACTGTGGATGAATATAAATTGGAGGAGGAACTATAACTAGTGGAGAAGCAAAAACTGGTGACTTTAGAGTAGTATATGGCTCTAAAGTGGGGAGTGGTAAGTAATATAAAACTCTACCAACTATAACAACCTAATTAGAATGAATAATTAAAAAGTCTAAACAAGTTGAGTCTTTCATGCCTTCAGAGTAACCAATTGTAAATGACACTATGAAGACAACTATGTCTTAACAACCCCCTATAGCATCCCAACCTTCCTATAAGGCACCACTAGTTATGGCTAGTAAATCTTTGTTTTTTGATGTGGTTTCCCTTGTGAAAAAGATAAAATCTCTTCAATCCAAGGTGCTACATCTTGAGCAAGGTGCCTATAGACCAACATAGACCTTGCATTCTATTTCTCTACTTCATACACCATTGACACATCATATTGCTTCTACACCCTTTCCACTAGGTTTTGTTCAACTTAACCTCACCCTATATGATGGCAAGGGTGATCCAAACAAACACTTGAGAACTTTTCATGTAGCATACTTGGACTATGTGCCAAATGACTAGTTATTAATCAAGTTATTTCTATGGAGTTTAAAGGATTATGATCTACAATGGTTCTATAGTCTATCAAATTAGTTGATCAATGCATTCAATCCTTTAGTTGATACTTTCCTAGTTCATTTCAACATTAACATAGGTGACGAGGTTTCTTATGCCCAAATTTCATAATAAAAAGGTCAAATGAGCATCTCATAGATTATGTTCTTCGATATAAGACTATCTTGGCGAAAATGACTAGCCCCATGGCCAATCAATAATTATAGGATCTCTTGAAATGGAGTCTTCTACCAGCTTTACATGAGTCAAAAATATTCAGAATATTACCTTCCTTCACTTAGTTATTGCATACACTAAAGGAAGTCAAATTAATTTCAATGGGTAAACTTAAGTACATAAGCATATCAAAAACAAAAAATAAGAGGAACAGTAAAACCCCATATAAATTAAAGGTCAATGATATCAAAAGTCAAAATAAACCCCCTCATTGAGTGGTTTTATCAACACCTCCTCGACGAGCCTTTACCAATCTATCAGTATCTCCAGTGAGAGTCTTATAACAGCTATTAGAATGTAATATCATATCTCTCCCTCCTATTCAGTAAGTTGATCGAATAAAGCCTCTTCCACGTGGATATGATTAGAATGCATTTTGTAATTTTCATAGGGCACCAGGCCATATAATAAATAGATGCATCAATTTAAAACACAAGATATAAGACTTGATAGATGGAAACCTTATTGATCTTGGCATTCCAATTGAACCTCCTTAGGCAAAGCAAACATAAGACAAAGCTTTGAAAATTTTGTAAAATACATTCCCACAACATTATAAATAAGAGACAATGGACACATTAGGTATTCACCATGCATATCATGCATACCCTCCACTAGTTACATACCAAGCACCTTCAGTTGAGTCACATTCTTTGAGCAACATGATTGGTGTGTATAATTCCAGAGTTTTAGCTAGACCTTCAATCTCCTTCTCAAAGCAAAATATAGTTAAGGATGATTCTAATTACCATGCACTCTTTATCAGAGCTTACATTAATCATCATCCCATTCATAATGTTCTCATAAATAATGGATCTAGTGTGAACATGTGCACTATGACATTAATACAAAATTTATGATATTTAAAGAAAGATATTACCTTGATAGACATAGTTATTAATGGATTTAGTGGGAACATATAGATTTCATTGGGTAATATTTTACTTCTTCTACAGGTTTATCTGACACATGTGGCCACACCATTTACAATTATTCCCTGTATAAGATTCTTTGACATGTTGTTTGGTTGACCATAGATTAAGAAACTTTGTGCAATACCTTATATAGTTCATAGATCCATGAAATTTATTCATTCTAATCAATTTTTTAATGTTGGTGGAGTTTCATATGAGTTACCACTCCCCACTTTAGAGCCATCTCCTAATTTACAATTACCAATTTTAGCTTCTCCACTAGTTATAGTTCTTCCTCCAGTTCAGATTCAGTGAAAACTAAGCCCTCCATCACTAACACAAAGAGTTCATACACTTCCATAGAGGCCTCTTTTAGTACAACCATAGTTTCAAGACTATAGATAGTTTCTAGCTACATTATTCACACCCAGGGTAGTATCATTGAGGTCTCATGCCTCTACACACAGAGCACATTTTCATAAGGATTCTTCTACTACCAAATGGGTCCTTAAGATCCCAATAGTTGCATCCACTTCTTAGAATTATAAGGGGACCCCTACAGTCAATTTCCACTACAAATATTTTAGAGTATTTATGGTATACATAGCTTTCAAAGTCATAATCCCAGTCCTTCCATTGTCCTTCATGATCATGCATGATCCCTCTCCTTGATATAGGACACCATGATAGGGAGTCTCTCATGAGACTCATCGGTTAGTATCATTTCTTCTCAATCTTTCTTGTACATAACTTCACTCATTTTTAATTTCTTTTACATAGTCTCCTTATGATTGATTGTACATAGCTTATTTTCAATTTCTTATACATAGTCTCCTTATGATTGATTGTACATAGCTTCTTTTCAATTTCTTGTACATAGTCTCCTTATGGTTGATTGTACATAGCTTCTTTTCAATTTTTTGTACATAGTCTCCTTATGATTGATTATACATATCTTCTTTTCAATTTCTTGTACATAGTCTCCTTATGATTGATTGTACATAGCTTATTTCAAAAATATCAAAAATAATATAATATTTAAAAATACAAAAACATTCAAATATGTCAAAATACCAAAAAAAAATATATATATATCAAAATATAAAAACATTCAAATAACTCAAAATGCCAAAAACATTTTAATTGTATGCATTATCCATGCTTTACATTTCTACTACCATGTTAGACTTACATTTTGATGCTCAATGCTATTGCTTGTTGATTTATCTATATTACCATGCTTCACTTGTTCTTTGAGTGTGTGTAGTGACACCCAAATTCTTGATTGTTTCACTCTACCCATTGAGAGGTCATCCTAATTCTACATTCGAGACAAACATCAATATATCTATCCACTGGGGGCATATTCTACATGACTACACCATCCAAGTTATTTTATTCATACACCACACACTCTAGTTATCATGTTAATGCACATCAATTACTAGATTACACAAATTATTATATCAACACTCATTATATATAGCACTTATGTATTTATTAGCATCTACCTAGTCTTATACTACATGTTTTGCATACTTTCACTTCTTGATTTGATTATTTAGATGTGATTGTATTTTCAGCATTTACATGCCTTCCTTTCTTTCTTTGCATGGCTAGATTTAATTGCATTTCTAAATTTATGTTTTGTCTCATGTGTGTGTATTAGAACATTTTTCAATGTCTTTTGCTTCTATTCTTGTGTGTGCCTTAGGATATTTTCCAAGGTCTTTTGCTTGTACTCTTCTATGTGCTTGTGGCCCTTGTGCTAACCTTGCTTGTTTTCAATTGTATGTGAATGTGGAATTTGAACATGTGGTGTATGATTTATTTTCAATTTGAGTGACATATGCTCATGTCCCTTGTTTGCTTGGTGCTTTGGCCATTTTTTTGTGCTCCTTGATTCTTGCCTTATGTGTTTATTGCTTATTTTCTTCTCAATTGTTTGCAATGCCATGATCCACATCATGCATTATCTTGATTTCTTGGATACCATGATGGACATCATGTTCCATCCCTCCTTAACATCTAAAAACTAACAAATAAAATTTATAGTTTAAATTTAGTATACTACACATGCTATTACATTGTTACACCCATCTAAGCATACCCTTATTGATCTAACAATCTCTAATACAACTTATACTACATCTTGAGACATATTTTTGATTATCATTACTATATCATGTATTTCATAGCATAACACACTTGCAGGGCTCTTTCTTCTGAGGGAAATCATTGTAGGGTCTTAACTCTTACCCTCAGAAGAGGGGAAATAATTAGGGGTTTTGTCATAGAGATCAAAGCCTTCTACTAGTCAAAAATTCATTTTTTAGAACACTTAGAATAACAACCAGAACCCAAACCATGTAGAATAGACCAGAAAGATAGTGATGAACACTAAACAGTGGTCATAAATAGATAGAAAGACAAGTTTAGTTACAATTTTGTCAACTATAGTACAATTCAGAATCAATAGTTTTAGTATATCTTTTTTAGAGAATTTAGATATAGGGGGCATCATCAATAGTATGATGTCTTTTGATTCCAATTTCAAATTGGGTAGCTGGTATAACTTCTAGATCAGAATCCATGTTACAAACACTAGTGATTAGGGGTAATGTGTGCAACATATTTGCCTTCCTTTTTTCTCATTTTAGTACATTACCTAGGTATTCTCAATAGTTATGTGCCTTATTCCATATACAGGTGGTTAGAATAATTTTAGATTGGATTTTGTATAAGCTTAGTTCCCAATTTTGGAGTGGCTTTCATGTAAGCCTAGTCCCTAGTTTTAGAGTTGCTTTCATACAAGCATAATCTCCACCTTTTAGAGTTGTCAAGATTGGCCTAATTTTTCATACACATTTAGTTATCCATGTCACATTATCAGATTACAGATCATTCATGGGCTTAAGGAGCCATATTATATGACACACATTCATATGGGTATCATTTCATAGCTTTCCTTAGTAGGCAACAATG
This sequence comes from Torreya grandis, assembly GCA_037957365.1. Lineage (NCBI taxonomy): Eukaryota > Viridiplantae > Streptophyta > Pinopsida > Cupressales > Taxaceae > Torreya > Torreya grandis. The sequence goes on along the minus strand of JARHVA010001228.1, from coordinate 1,589,618 downwards.
GAGCTAAAGGACTAGCTAGCCTTTGTATTCTTGATCCACCTACTTAGAGGGATTGGACACATAGTCCAAAAATCAATTAACACATATATGACCACATAGCTTCACTTAGTGGGTGATGGTGGAGCCAAAGGGTGTTGAGTTGTGGAGCTAAAAACTTCACTGTTGAGCTCATGTGGATGTTGTTGGGCTTTACCAGTAACTGGCATTAGTAGTGTCACCGACATCAGTCAGGCATGGATCAAGAACTGATCGACATCAGTCAGGTATCAGCTGACATCGGTCATATGCAGACCGATAGCCACCAACATCGGTCACCTATGTGCATGTGCTTGTGCATGCATTTCTAGAATTAGACTCGCTCTAATTTTAGGAGGACAGAGTGTTTGCATGTAAAGACTAATTTAAGTCTTGAGTCTGTCTTTCTAATTATTGTATGCCTTAGATCCTATTTAAGAGACCCATGGGGCAGTATTGTAATTAAGGAAATAGATGGGAATAACAACTCGGTTATTGAGTTGATTGTAATCAGTCGTGAGAGAGAACTTTTGAGAGAGAAATACTGTACACCCAAGAGGTGTGGAAAGAGTGAGATTTCTTCATTGTATTCTGGAAGAGTTTAATACAAGATTAGTTGTTTCTTGTATCTCCTATTATTTGCTATTTCGTATTTCTAGTTACTTATTGCTTCTGGTTCAATTCCGTGTTTAGTTGCTTATATACAAAGTAATAAATTGTACTCCAAGTTCCTAACAAGTGGTATCAGAGCGAGGTTAGTGATTGTTGATTACAGGTTCACTCACAGAGATTTTTGTTTGAGTGGGAGCAAAGCAATGGCAGAAGAAAGTAAGCTAAGAATGGAGAAATTCAATGGCAAGAATTATCAATTATGGAGGATGCAGATAGAGGATTATCTGTATCAAAAAGATCTATTTTTATCGTTGGGTGGGGTTTCTTGTAAGCCCACAGATATGCAAGATAAAGAATGGACTGTTCTTGATAGAAAGGCTCTTGGATCTATAAGGTTGATCCTGGCATCTTCTGTGATTTCTAACTTATCACAGGTAAAGACAATGGTAGAGTTAATGGATACTCTGGCAAACTTATATGAAAAACCCTCAGCTTCAAATAAGGTATATTTTATGAAGCAATTATTTAGTTTGCAAATGTAGGAAGGTGGATCTGTATATAGTCATCTTAATGATTTCCATGAAATTGTAAATCAATTAAATTTAGTTAAAATATTTTTTGATGATGAAATTAAGGCTCTCTTAATCTTATGCTCTTTACCTGAAAGTTGGCACAGCTTGGTAATGGTGGTAAGTAATACTGCATCTGTTTCAAATATCTTGAAAGTTGATGATGTTGTTAGTGTAATCTTGAATGAATAAATTCACAAGAAAAGCACTGGGGAAACATCAGGTAATGCTTTAAGTATTAAAATTAGGGGAAGGCAAAGAGAGAAGGGCAAGCATGGAAAATCAAGGTCAAAGATGGGAAAAAGATCCAAATCTAGAACTGGCAGAATAACTTGCTGGAATTGTGGAAAGAAAGGACATGCAAAGAAAGATTGTTGGTTGAAGGATAATAAAAAAAATTAGTAAGAAGGTAATAAAGAAGCAAATGTTACAGGTATTGTTTCATAGGATGCTTTTATATTTTCTTTGGATAGTCAAGTAGAATCATGGGTTTTAGATTCTGGTGCTTCTTTCCATGTAACCCCAAATAAATTTTTTTCAATGATTATGTCCATGGAGATTTTGGAAAAGTTTATTTAGGGGATCGTGAGCCTTGTCAAATTGTTGGCAAAGAAAAAGTGCAGCTAAAATTGTATAATGACAACACATGGGGGTTGAAAGATGTCATGCATGTACCCATCTTGAAGAGAAATCTAATTTCTACAGGAAAGTTGGGTGATGAGGGTTGCACAGTAACTCTCACAGCTGAATCTTGGAAAGTTTCCAAGGTGCACTTGTATTAGCAAGAGGTATGAGATTAGGTACACTTTATCTATCTACTTGTGTTACTGATTATTCTCCTTCTGTATTATCTACTTCAGATGTAGATACAAAGATGTGGCACTATAGGCTTGGTCACATGAGTGAGAAGGGAATGACTGTTCTTAAGTCAAAAGGTAATCTTTTAGATTTGAAATGCATAGATCTAGATTTCTATGAGCACTGTATTTTTGAAAAATAGAAGAAAGTGAGGTTTCTCAAGACTGGGTCAACAAAGGAGCACATGTTGGAGCTTGTTCACATAGACGTGTGGAGACCAGCTCAGGTAGCTTTTATTGGAGGATCATAGTATTATGTTTCTTTCATTGATGATGCTACAAGAAAGGTATGGATTTATTGCATAAAGAGGAAATTTAATGTTTTTAACACATTTATGAAATGGAAAGCTTTGGTTGAGAATGAAACATGTTTGAGATTGAAGTGCCTTAGATCTGACAATGGTGGTGAGTACTGCAGTAATAAATTCAATAGTTACTATTCTATGAGTGGAATACGTAGGGAAAGGACGGTTCCAAGGATAGCTTAGCAAAATAGAGTTGCTGAAAGGATGAATAGAGCAATAATGGAGCGTGCATGGAGTATGAGGTTGCATGTTGGTTTACCCTTAAGGTTTTGGGTAGAAGCTATGGATATTGCAATTTACCTGATTAACAGAGGACCTTCTACTGCACTAGACGGTGGAATTCTAGAAGAGGCGTGGATAGGTAAAAAGGCAGATCTTTCATTTCTCAGAGTTTTTGGTTCTGAAGCTTTTGTGCATGTTGATAAAGAAAATAGAAAAAAGCTGGATGCTAAATCCATGTAGTGTACTTTTATTGGTTATGGCTTTAGATATTTTAGATTCTGGTTGTGGAATTTAGAAACTAACAAAATTATTAGAAGCTATGATGTAGTTTTCAATGAGAAGGTGATGTACAATGATTAGCTCAAGAGGCTAAATAATTTTGAGCAGGGCAATCTTGATTTGGATGAGGAAATGATCCAAAATGAGCTCATGGGTAAAAATTATCAGTCACAGGAAAACACAAGTATCGACGTTGGTCAGACAGGAGCTGACATCGATCAGGTAGGAACCAACATCGGTCACATAGAGACCGATGTCAGTCAGGTAGAACTAACATCGATAGGATACAGATAGAGAGATGACCGAGATTAGTCACTGTTAGATCAAAATTTGGGTGGACAGCAAGCTGTTAAGGAGTCTTAAATGCCCTTAAGGAGGACTGTAAGGGTAAGTAAACCTCCAATTTGTTATTCCCCTTCTTTATACTACATGTTGCTAACTGATGGTGGAGAACCAGAAAGTTTTGATGAGGCAATATAGGTAGAATCCAAGAAACAGTGGGAGCATGGCATGAATGACGAAATTGATTCCTTGGAAGAGAACCAAATGTGGGATTTAGTTGAGTTGCCAACCGGAAAGAAAAACATTGAAAAACAAATGGGATTACAGGTTAAAGGAAGGAGAGAATAGACAATTGAGACACAAGGCCAGGTTAGTAGTAAAGGGATTTGCACATAAACTAGGTATTGACTTTAGTGAAATCTTTTCTCCTATAGTAAAGATGACTTCTATTCGGACTGTATTGTCTTTAGTTGCTATTAAAGATTTGCATCTTAAGCAGCTTGATGTTAAGACAACATTTCTTCATTGAGATTTACATGAAGAGATATATATGGATCAGCCATAAGGTTTTGAGGTCACAGGTAAGGAGAAACTTGTGTGCAGGTTGAAGAAAAGCTTATATGGTCTTAAGCAAGCTCCACGATAATGGTATTTAAGGTTTGACAGATTTATGATAGAGCATGGCTTTAGTAAATGTCAATCTGACCATTGTGTTTATTTTACCAAATTAAATAATGGTAGTTATATTATCTTGTTATTGTATGTAGATGATATGCTTGTTGCAGGTTCACACATGCAGGAAATTACTGAGCTAAAGGTAAAATTAGCTCACACATTTGCTATGAAGGATTTAGGAGCAACAAAGAAAATCCTTGGCATGAGTATTAAGAGAGATAGGAAAAATCATAGGCTGATTTTATCTCAAGAGGATTATGTGAATAAGGTGTTGGAGAGGTTCTATATGCAGGATGCAAAATCGGTAAGCACACCTATGGCTGGACACTTCAAGATGAGCAAAGAACAGTGTCCTAAATCACATGATGAGGTTGAGTACATTAGCAAAGTTCCATATGCTTCAGCAATTGGGAGCTTTATGTATGCTATGGTATGTACTAGACCTGATATTGCCTAAGTAGTGGGAGTTGTCAGTAAGTTTATGGCCAATCCAAGAAAGGAGCACTGGAAAGCAGTTCAGTGGATTCTCAGATATCTAAGAGGGACCAGCAGTAGGCATTTATGCTATGGAGGGTCAAACACTTCTCTACATGGGTATGTATATTCAGATATAACAGGTGACTTAGATGGCAGGAGAAGCACCACAAGATATGTGTTCACTATTGGTGGAACGATGGTTAGCTGGATTTCAAAGCTGCAGCAGGTTGTTGCCCTATCTACTACAGAGGTAGAATACATTGCAGCCACAAAGGCGAGCAAGGAAATGATATGGATGACTCAGTTCATGGAAGAGTTGGGAAAGGAGCAAGAGAGTTGCAGATTATATAGTGATAGTCAAAGTGCAATTCATTTGGCAAAGAATTCAGCCTTTCATTCAAGAACCAAACATATACAACTTAGGTACCACTTCATTTGACAAGTATTAGAGGATGGACAGTTGAAGCTGGAAAAGATTCATATGGATAAGAACCCTACATATATGTTAACAAAGCTGGTAACAAAGGAGAAGTTGAATCTTCATTCAACTTTTGTTGGTCTTCAAGATTGAACTTGAAGATGGAGATGCAAACTAGAGTAACAAGACAGAGGATGTTGCTATATAGGTACAAGTGCAACTGTTTATCTCCAAGTGGGAGATTATTGAGTTGTGAAGATAAAAACTTCACTGTTGAGCTCATGTGGATGTTGCTGGGCTTTACCAGTAATTGGCATCGGCAGTGTCACTGACATCAGTCAGGCGTGGATCAAAAATTGATTGACATTAGTCAGGTATCAATTGACGTCGGTCATATGCAGACCGACAGCCATCAGCGTCGGTCACCTATGTGCGTGTGCTTGTGCATGCATTTCTAGAATTAGACTTGGTCTAATTTCAGGAGGACAAAGTGTTTGCATGAAAAGACGAATTTAAGTCTTGAGTCTGTGTTTCTAATTATTGTATGCCTTGGATCCTATTTAAGAGACCCATGGGGCAATATTGTAATTAAAGAAATAGATGGGAATAATAACTCAGTTATTGAGTTGATTGTAATTGGTTGTGAGAGAGAACTCTTGAGAGAGAAATACTATACACCCAAGAGGTGTGGGAAGAGTGAGATTTCTTCATTGTATTCTGGAAGAGTTTAATATAAGATTGGTTGTTTCTTGTATCTCCTATTATTTGCTATTTCGTATTTCTAGTTACTTATTGCTTCTGGTTCAATTTCGTGTTTATTTGCTTATATACAAAGTAATCAATTGTACTCTAAGTTCCTAACAAAGGGCCAGTCTTTGTATTCTTGAGCCTCTCTCGAGGAATTGAGCACTCAAATCCATTCATGATATTACTTTCGATACAACACATAGCCAACATCACTCAACATCACAACAAGTTTTGTATTGGTTCATGTACTCAATGAGGCATATTTTTTCCTTTCTCTTTCTCTCTCTCTTTTACGTAGATTTTATACATTCTTATTTTAGACATAGCATGTATAATAATAACTTATCTACTCTTTATTTTATCTTATAGATTTACACTTAACGATGTGTTCTCTCTACACACACTCAGCATCACACAACTTTACGGGTTTCACCCTTGCAGGTAAGTTTAGGTACACTTTCTAATTTTTCTTTATCATAGTATTTTGTTTTACTTCATCACTAGAATAAAGGGGGGTAAATGTAGTCATATAAAATGTCAAAATTGGTAGTTTGAGTGTGGATTATGACACCCAATCTATAGGTCCTTCTTACATGCTCTTGTGACCCTTTTAAACATTTTTTTACTCATTATCAGTCATCTATAGACTTCTAAACCCTTATTTTATCACAACCAAGCTCTATTTCTTAGGTCAATTCTATCCCCCCAGGTCTTGAGCCTATAGGATAGGAGTGTCATACCTAGACTAGATCATCAAACCTTAGGGTGTCTCATTTTTGGCACTCTAATCCAATTACACTTTGAATCCAAATGGTCAATGTAAAGTAATTTCCTACTCTACGTTGTATTTAATTATTTTTTGATTCGACCACTGCAATTTTGGTTCTTCGGGCAGAGCAGCAGAATTTTGAAGCAGAGGGCCAGTTCATTTTGCCCAAGTATTGAGATGCAGCGAAAGCTGCCAAATGTTGCCATCCATAGGAGTCTGATATATGCCCCTAATGATACCACAACACAGCCAAAGGGGAGTAGAAAGAGCTGCGTGTCTTTGATGAATCAGGTGGAAGGCACCAAGTGTCATTTTTTGGTGTATTATAGGTAATCAAGGGGATTTTTAGAAAATTGACTAAGTGTCCTCTCCTATTTCAAACATAGCAGAGTGTTCCATGTATCGGTTTCCAAAAGCGAAATGGAGGGAAAATCAGCTGGAGTTAATTTGAGTAGATGAAACAGTTCATCAGGTAGATTTTTGGAGCCACCCACAACATTGAAGGCACCGTCTGTTTGTCCCCTATGAGCGAAGGATGGAGAAGATTGCGTGGGAAAGAAAGTATAGGGAGACATCTGGGGATATAAAAGAAGAAGAATTGTAAAATCTAGAAAAAAGGAGGGGTGAATTCTCATAGTTTTAGACTTTCAGAGTTTTTGACCAATAATATCATTTGCTTTTGTTACATTTTCCTGAGTTGAAAGGTTTATATGACTGTGTGTGTTTCTGCATCTTTTGTATGACTGGAAGATTCAATAAGAAAATTGAACACTATGCCCTTGTTGATGTCATCTGTGTCATTTTCAAAGTAGTCTATGCTGTAGATTTTCTAGTGTTGTGATTGGAAATGTTATTTGCTTCTATCCCATTTTCTGGAGTCTAAAGTTCTACATAACTGTGCATGACTTCTGCGCCTCTAATGTGATTGGAAGATTTTATTAAGAAGATTGAACACTATGCCTTTGTTGACAATTCCTGTATCTCAGCAAAAGACTCCCCTGTTGTGAGCCTCTCTTTCTGTTATTCCAATCTTTTACATTGATCATGCACTTGTTTGCTCTTAAATGTAATAGAATCACATAATAGTTTCACTGTGCTCAGGTTAGGATTAGGATTACTCTCAGGCGCATCGCCATAGTTAGGTTTCAATTCTTGCATTTTGCGTTTCTGTTTAGTCTCTTATCTCTTTTCCCCAACACCCAATACAAAAGAAGAGACCAACTTCTTTAAAATCTGGAGGTTGTTTTCAAGCCACATTGTCCCATAGCTTGAAACTTCCCATTATTTTTGATTAAGATCTATCATCATTTTAAGACATCAATAGTTTTTGGCACACCTGGTGGGACCAATCTTTCAAGGAGTTGAAGAATTTTGGTGTATTCTTCAGCCAATCTACCTTTGGAAGTATTTATCGACACCAATAATGACTCTGCATCACCAACCAATCAAGCAGTATCGTCAAGAAATCCCTTTGGTATGTATAACTTTGTAACTCATAGCTATGAGTCTTATTCTCTTTCAAATATGTTTTATCGAGAACAAGCTTCTCCTAGAATCATGTCGAGTAATGAGGATGCATATTGTTATGAGCCACATCAGTCTTATGCCCAGTCCCCCCAATATGTCTCATCCCTTGTTGAACCTAACCTTATTTTCACTTTCAAAAAAGCATTGCTGGGATTTAAAAAATATGTGTTAGAGATTGATAACAGAAGGGGATGTGGTCAAGAAATTCCTTGTTAGGTCATCTATCAAGTGAGGGAGGCAATAGACCTGATCAAAAGTGAGTGGGATCCCATTGAAAGCGCATATTGGCAAGAGCTTACATACGAAATGTTAGATGTGTGTGGATTGATTGCATTTATAGAAGAGAGGCTAGGCGTTCATGAGAACCAGCCTTATCAAATCTACCAAACTTCATATCCACCACCACAAATTCCAGATCAGGCATATGCCACCCCTATTCATGGGCAAGGTCAAAATTGTCAAGGTCAATTCCCCAATAATGCAAAGCCCATGTCAGCAGCAAGTCAAGATGACCCCAGACCCCCACTTCTTCCTCAACTCTCCCCCACCATTCCTCAAAAGGCTCCTCACTTCCATGAAAATTCCTATGAGCCCGCTTCAAAAGAAACTTCTTATACCACTCCCCAGATCTTTCAGCATGATGACAAGTCTCTAAGTTGGACCGAAGAGGATGATGAAGTAGTTGAAAACTTTGCAGAGGAGTGCGTTCAATTCATGGCTAGTCAAGAGGATTTTATCAGTACAGAGGAGGAGGAGATCACCATAGACTCTCCTTTTGATGAGCAAGAGGATAAGCTGCAAGCTTTTTCTTTAACTTCTGATGAGGAGGAGATCATTTTTGATTTTTTCCTCACTTTGCAAGAGGATATGGAGGAACATGGACACTCCCTCGACCAAGTCATTGAGATAGGAGGCACTGAGCTAGTTTCAGATGAAGAAGAAAGCCCTGAGATTCAAATGAGTATGCAGAAGAGATGCCAGCCTTTTAATTCATCCTTGCAAGAGGATGAAGTCATCAAAGAGCATGATGATGAAATAAAGATGGAATATGAAGATGTGTCAAAAGATAATGGATATCAAAAGGCATAGCATGAAGAACCAATAGCCCATGATTTCTTGATGACACTCGACAACATGAAGAACTAGTATTCGACAGGCATTCAAGGACAAGACGAGTTCATAGGTGTCAAATACACGTTTTGTTCAGACTCATTTGGGTGCAAGCAGATTTGTGTGGCTGGTGCAGAGAACATTCCATCAACAAAATATTCGTTGCAATCACTGGTATGGCAACACAAGTTGGTTTGTCATAAAGAGGATGTGGGAAAGTTCATTTTCGATCCTGGAGGAAAATAAGGATTTTAAATCAATGTAGTTAGGTAGTTTCCATTCCCGCATTGCTTTGTTTTGTTTTTTGCTTTCCCGCTTTTCTTTTAAAATAAGCGTTTTAAACGGAGAGTCAGCGTCTTAAAAATTATTTAATTTTTTATTTTTTGCTGCAATAAATGCTTCCCCAATTTTTTTGAAATCTCCAAGGTACCTTGCACCGCATAATGTGTCTACCTCACTGTTTCCTAAATATTGAGTAGGATTTACTAACGGTCGCCTTAATTTAATGCTATTTGGGACTTGATAGGCCCATAAAAATCCCTTACCAAATTGTAAAGTTTACAAAGTCTCAAGCATTCCTGCAAAAATATCTTGCTCATTGTGATTGTGGCACTTAGTAAAATTTGTTGCAGCAAGTGTGTTTTTATCTTGCAAAAGGTTCATACCAAGTTAGTATACAAGAGATTTAGAAATGGTAGGAACATCAGAAACACCCAATAAGAGAGGAAGGGTGCAGTCCTAATTGGACCCAGAAGAGGAAGAACAACCTTCACAGCGCCCAGTGTAGATCACTGCAACTTCTCCTCAGGTAGGAATTACTCCCCCTCCTCCCTCTCAATCCATGCCTCAAGCCTTAACGTTACCCTATTTCTCCCCCTCTGTTCCCAGAAAAATGCCCCTTCAACTCACCCCCAGCCAGCCAATGGTTCTCCAATACGGCTTGCCACAAGAATTTCCCTTCGCAGGGGGATATATTACGTCCCCTTCCACTTTCTAGACGCAGGCTGATGCCTCAAGGAAGGCAAGAGAAGCCCGATTAGAGAAGAAGAGGAGTAAAGTGAATAAAGCACTGGTAGTGCCACATTTGAGGTCACAATTTGACCCCATTCAACAACAGCTAACGGTGACCCATTTGTTGCCCAACATTGCCAAGTCGAGCGAACAAATGCGGTCGGAAGACTACAACATGAACGCAATGGCCATCGACATGTCCCTATTCAGGCCTCAAGATAGAGTCAAGCTCATGACCGAATCCACTTCTGCAGTCACAGAATATTATTTGAGGATATCAAGGAGACTGCAGAAGATGAAGGCTGACTTGGCCACGGAAAAGGCAAACTACAATAGTTTGGCTGAACAAATAAACTAAAAGGATAATGAGGTAGCTAGTCTGCAGAAACAATTACAAGATACTATTTCCCTCCAAACTCAACGGGCAATTCAGGCCCAAAATGATTCTCTGAAAGTAGAGCTTGAAATTTCCAAGGGTGCAGCAATAGCTCTAAGATGAGAAAATGCAACATTGCAGGGAAGAATCGAAGGACTCTAACTGCAGGTTACCCAATCACAGCAAGGCTTGCTGGAAGAACATAATAAGGGTGTGGATTTTTAAGCCCAGCTCCAGGTAGAGCAGCAGTGGACCACACAACTAGGAATTGAGCTGGCCAATAGGCCAAGAGGTACCGAAATGGTGCAGCTGGTGAAGGAACTCTACAATATGGGAGAGAATCTCTTTGGAGATTCTCTAGCTTAGGCCACTTTTCACCTTCCTACGCCACACACAGTAGCTGTGTGAGATGGTCAATAATCTGGTACAGAGCGCTTTGGCCACTATCTCCCAGAGAGTCACAGACTCTCATTCCTTGCTGGAGAAGCTCTATAGCTCAAGGGATGCAACATTGGTAGCCACAGGGATTCCTGACAAAATGGCCATCGCAAAATGGGTCAGCAAGGAGCTCAGTCATAATGCCGTAGCCAACAACTACAAAAGTTGTCTCGATGTCATCGAAGAAGGCATCGGTAAAATGAGGCAACACATTGAAGATTTGGTACAACTGGGCCTTCCTTCCCCATTTCTAGATGCAAGGATGATGCTGCTGGTGGATCAAATCCATCCATTGATGTTGGCCAGGCAAAGGGATCAAACAGTTTTTCAGAGCTTGCAGGATGATTCTCTAACCTCTGAGGTTGAAAATGTTCTAATCCCTATTTTTTAGCTAGAATCCAAGTTGAAAGCCACTGCCGAGATCCTGTAAACCTTTTTGCACAAGGATCTCATTAGCTTGGATTTGGATTTTGACAAGTTGTAGAGAAAGGAAGGATTATCCGACCATGAGTGGTCTATCTTCCAGACAGCTCTTTTGAAGCTGTAAATTTTGAAATTTTGATCGAGCGGGAGTCAGGTTCTTTTTGAGCAGGCTCAAAAGCCCTGATGGTCGCTAATAACTGTAGAGTAATTTCCTACTCTACGTCGTATTTAATTATTTTTTGATTTGAGCACTGCAATTTTGGTTCTTCAGGCAGAGCGGCAGAATTTTGAAGCAGAGGGCCGGTTCATTTTGCCCAAGTATTGAGATGCAGTGGAAGCTGCCAAATGTCACCATCCGTAGGAGTCTGATATATGCCCCTAATGATACCATGGCACAGCCAAAGGGGAGTGGAAAGAGCTGTGTGTCTTTGATGAATCAGGTGGAAGGCGCCAAGTGTCATTTTTTGATGTATTCTAGGTAATCAAGGGGATTTTTAGAAAATTGACTAAGTGTCCTCTCCTATTTCAAACATAGCAGAGTGTTCTGTGTATCGGTTGCCAAAAGTGAAATGGAAGGAAAATCGGCTGGAGTTAATTTGAGTAGATGAAACAGTTCATCGGGTAGATTTTTGGAGCCACCCACAGCATTGAAGGCGCCATCTGTTTGTCCCTTATGAGTGAAGGACGGAGAAGATTACACAGGAAAGAAAGTATAGGGAGACATCCGGAGATATAAAAGAAGAAGAATTGTAAAATCTAGAAAAAAGGAGGGGGAATTCTCATAGTTTTAGACTTTCAGAGTTTTTGACCAATAATATCATTTGCTTTTTCTACATTTTCTTGAGTTGAAAGGTTTATATGACTGTGTGTGTTTCTGCATCTTTTGTATGACTGGAAGATTCAATAAGAAAATTGAACACTATGCCCTTGTTGATGTCATCTGTGTCATTTGCAAAGTAGTCTATGCTGTAGATTTTCTAGTGTTGTGATTGGAAATGTTATTTTCTTCTGTCCCATTTTCTGGAGTCTGAAGTTTTACATAACTGTGCATGACTTCTGTGCCTCTAATGTGATTGGAAGATTCTATTAAGAAGATTGAACACTATGCCTTTGTTTACAATTCTTGTATCTCAGCAAAAGACTCCCCTGTTGTGAGCCTCTCTTTCTGTTATTCCAATCTTTTACATTGATCATGCACTTGTCTGCTCTTAAATGTAATATAATCACATAATAGTTTCACTATGCTCAAGTTAGGATTAGGATTACTCTCAGGTGCATCACCATAATTAGGTTTCAATTCTTGCATTTTGTGTTTCTGTTTAGTCTCCTATCCCTTTTCCCCAACACCCAATACAAAAGAAGAGACCAGCTTCTTTAAAATCTGGAGGTTGTTTTCAAGCCGCATTGTCCCACAGCTTGAAACTTCCCATTGTTGTTGATTAAGATCTAGCATCATTTTAAGACATCAACAGTCAATTTCATTTGATTCTTATCCATCATCATGTCAGCCTAGCACAAATATATTTAACCCATGATCAATAGTTCCCTATAAAATCTCATCCAAAGTTAATTTACAAAAGGAGGGGACAAATTCTTTTAAATCAAGCAAGAATACAAACAAACCATTAAATCAAAATTCTCTATTCTCTACATACAGTCACCGAACATAATTATAAACATATTCAAACTCTCACACTGATCCCTAGCCACTTCAAACACTTGAAATTTGAAATTTTTGCACCCACATCACACTATTACATAGACTACATCAAGTCAAATAACTACATATGGCTTGATCCCTCTTCGAAGTATTGGTATGTAGGTAGCGTGCCCACACAAGAGGTGTGGATCACACATTTAGTACATCTTACACACACTACCCCCCCCTTTTCAAGTGATTTAAATCCTATTTATCAAGCATGATGGGTGGTTAGGGTTTGAAGTTTAAATATATCTACTATGAGTTTCATTGATATCTAGCACTCAAAATTTCATAGACAGACTCACATAGGAACAACATAAACAACCCAAAAAAATTAGGTCTTAGTGAGAAGTTTGGATAACAGTGGCAGGAGTGGACAATAACACTAGACCTTAGGGTGTTCTATTTTTGGCATTCCTATACTTTCATAGAATGAAATCCAAAGTATGATTTATGACACTATCCTAGTGTTGCACAGCTAGTTTTAGACCCTACAATAGCCATTTCAACATGTTTTAAGGTAATTTATAATTTATCCTAATTTATTGCTATTTTTAGAAAGGTAAAAAAGATAAATTAAATTATATAAATCAGGATTGTAATTATTGGAATATTATTTACTAATTTATTAATCCATACCCTTTAACTAAAATAGGTATAAAACTCCATTATTCTAAAAATAGTTAAATGATTTGGTGAACCTGACTTACTTCATTTGCACATAAAAACCCTAGAAACCTTAGGGAAAATTCCTTGATGATTTTTCCAATATTTTTCCAATTTATTCTACATATTTAAATCATAATTTCATATGTAATTTTTAAATTGACCTTAATAATTTTAAAAATAATTTCCTTCAAACCCTAATTTCCTATACTAGGCCTTGGTATTTTTCCAGTATTTTTTTGATTTTTTTCCTACATATTTAAATAAAAAATTCACATTTAATTTTTAAAATTTACCTTAGCAATTTTTAAAATAATTTCTTTCAAACCCTAGTTGAATTTACTAGGTCCCTTTGCTTCTTGAGGTATCACCTTACATGTTTGTGAGCTTCGTATCCTTTTTACGCATATTCTAGTTTTACTACTTTTAGGACTTTACATTTCCTTTATTCAGTAATTTCCTTCCATTGCATTTTGATTATTACAACTTATTAAAAAAAAATCAATCCATTTTCAATTTGTTTTCCTATGTTAACAATGGTCCTATGTCAAAAATCCTATACCATTTTTGACAAAACTAATAAGAGGAAACTTCAAGACCTTCTAACTAAACACCCTAATATTCAACATAACATGCTTAAAATACTACAAGAACAATAAAAGGTGAACAATGGTCAATCCTCTCAAACCATAGAACAACCAGTTGCAAATGACATTATGGGGATAGTTATGTCTCAACAACCCCATATAGCAACCTAACCTTCCTATGAGGCACAACCAGTTATGACTAGTACATCTTTGTCTCCTTATGTGGTTTCCCTTATGCAAGAGATCAAATTTCTTCAATCCAAAGTGATAAATCTTAAGCAAGATGCCTCTATACCAACACAAGCCTTGGATTATTTTGCTCTACTTTATACACCATTAACACGTCATATTGCTTCTACACCCCTACCACTAGGTTTTGTTCAACCCAAGCTCACTCTATATGATGGTAAGGGTGATCTAGAGACACAATTGAGATATTTTCATATAGCATGCTTGGACTATGTGCCAAAGGAATGGTTATTAACCAAGCTATTTTTATGGAGTTTAAAGGATTATGCTCTAATGTGGTTCTATAGTCTACCAAATCAGTCAGTCAATGCTTTCAATCCTTTAGCTGATATGTTTCTAGCTCACTTCAACATTAACATAGGTGACAAAGTTTCTTATGCCCAAATTGCAGAATAGAAACAAAGGTCAAATGAACATCTCACACATTATGTTCTTCGATATAAGACTATCTTGGCTAAAATGACTAGCCCCATGGCTGATTAAGAATTAGAATATCTCTTCAAACCGAGTCTTCTATCAGCTTTACATGAGTCAATAATGTTAAAAAAAAATTCTTTCTTCACTGAGTTATGTCATACACTAAAGGAACGGAAAGTCAAATTAGTTTCAATAGGTAAACTCAATTGCACAAGTATATCATAAACAACAAACAAGATTAATAGTAAAGTCCCATATAAAGTAAAGGTCAATAATATAAAAAGTCAAAATCAACCTATAGTTAATGCAGCTTTAGATCCCCCTCAGCGAGTGGTTTTATTATCATCTCCTTGATGAACCTTTACCAATCTACCATTATCTCCAACCAGAGTCTTACCACAACTATTGGAATGTAATTTCATATCTCTCCTTCCTATTCGGGAAGTTGGTCCAACAAAGCCTCTTCCATGTGGATATGATCAGAATGCATTTTGTGATTTTTAGAGGGTACCAAGCCACACAAAAAATAGATGCATCAGTTTGAAACACAATATACAAGACTTGATAGATGGCAAACTTATTGATCTTGGCATTCCAATTGAACCTCCTCAGTCAAAGCAAACATAGGACAAATCTTTGAAACTTTTCTCAAATATTTTCCCACAACATTATAAACAAGAGACAAGGGACACATTAGGTGTTCACCATGCACACCCTTCACCAACCACATACTAGGCACCTTAAATTGAGTCACATCCTTTGAGCAACATGATCGGTGTGTATAATTTCATAGTTTCAACTAGACCTTCCATATTCTTCTCAAAGCAGGAGATAGTTGAGGATGATTCAAATTACCATGCACTCTTTATCAGAGCTTACATTAATCATCATCTTATTCATAGTGTTCTCATAGACAATGGATCCAGTGTGAACATGTGCACTATGAAATTACTACAACATTTGGGATATTCAAATCAGGATATTACCCTGATGGATATAGTTACCAATGGATTAAGTGGGAAAATACAGAGTTCATTGGGTGAGATTGTACTTCTTTCATAGGTTGGTCCCACACATGTGACCATACCTTTTACTATCATTCCCAATGTAGGAGTCTTTGATATGTTACTTGATCAGCCATGGATTTAGAAACTTCATGCAGTACCTTCTACAGTTCACAGATGCATAAAATTAATTCATGATAATCAGGTTATTATAGTTGGTAGTGTTTTGTATGAGTTACCACTCCCCACTTTAGAGCCATCTACTACCTTACAATTACTAGTTTTAGCTCCTCCACTAGTTTCAACTTCTCCAAAAATTACATTTCTTCCTCCAGTTCAAATTTAGACATAGTCAAGGCCTCCCTCACTAGCATAGAGAGTTCATGCACTTCATTGGAGGTCTCTCTTAGATTAACCACTACAACAGTGATAATTTTAAGATTTTAGACAATTTTTAGCTACAATATTCACACCCAAGGTAGTATCATTAGGGCCTCACGCCTCTACACACAAAGCACACATTTAGAGATATTTTTATACTACCAGATGGGTCCCTAAGAGCCCAACAGTTACATCTAATTCACATAATTACAAGGGGACCCCATAATTGGTTTCCATTACAAATGTTTTAAAGGATTTACAACATACATAGCTTTCAGAGTCACAGTCTCAGCCCTTCCATCATGCTTCAAGATCATGCACGATCCCTCTCCTAGATATAGGACACCATGATATGGATTTTCTCATGAGACTCATCAGTTAGTATCACTTATTCTTAGTTTTGATTTTACATATCTTCTTTTCAATTTCTTATACATAGTCTCCTTATGATTGATTGTACACAACTTCTTTTCAATTTCTTGTACATAGTCTCCTTATGATTGATTGAACATAGCTTATTTCAAAAATACCAAAAATAATATAAAATTTCAAAAATATAAAAAAAATTAAATAATTTAAAACACTAAAAATATTTCAATTGTATGCATCATCCATGCTTTACATTTCTACTACCATGCTAGACTTACAGTTTATTATTCTATGCTATTGTTTGTTGATTTATCTAGATTACCATGCTTCATTTGATCTTCTTTGAGTGTGTGCAGTATCACCCAAATTATTTATTACTTCACTCTACCCATTAAGAGGGCATCCTACTTCTACATTAGAGACACACATTGATATATCTACCCATTGTGGGCATCTTCTACATGACTACACCATCCGGGTTATGCCATTCCTACACTACACGCTCTAGTTATCATGTTGATGTACATTAATTACTAGATTACATACATTAATCTATCAACACTCACTAATATATAGTACTTTTGTATTTATTTTCATCTACATAGTCTTTTACTACATGTTTGCATACTTTCACTTCTTGCTTTGATTAGTTAGATGTGATTGTATTTACAACATTTACTTGTCATCCTTTCTTGCTTTGTGTACTAGATGTGATTGAATTTCTCAATTCATGTTTTGTCTCTTGTGTGTGTCTTTAGACATTTTCCAATGTCCTTTGATTTTATTTTTGTGTGTGCCTTGAGACATTTTCCAATGTCCTCTACCTATATTATTTTATGTGCTTGACCTTCATGTCAACTTCGCTTCTTTTCAATTATATGTGTATGTGGGAATTTGAATATACATTGTATGTTTGATTTCTAATTTGAGTTACATGTGCCCATGTCCCTTACATGTTTGGCTCCTTAGCCTCTTTTGTATGCTTCTTGTTTCTTGCCTTATGTGCTTATTTGTTTTCTTGCTTCTCATTATTTTCAAATGCCATGATCCACATCATGCATTAGCTTGCTTTCTTGGATTCCATGATGGACATCATGATCCATCTCTCCTTGACAACTAACCACTAACAACTAATATTTTATAGTTTTAATTCAGTATAATACACATCCTATTACATTGTTACATCTATCTAGGCATACTCTTATTGATCTAATAATTTCCAATACAAAACTATGATATCTCTTGAGACATCTTTTCGATTATAATTACTATATCATGTATTTTGAAGCATAACACACTTGTAAGGATATTTATTCTAAGGGTAGTCATTGCAGGGTCTTCATTCCTACCCTCAAAAGAGGGGGCAACAAATAGGGGTTTTGTCATAGAGATTAGAGCCTTCTACCTATCAAAAAATAGTTTTAAGAACACTCAAAAAGAAACTAGAACCCAAACTAGGTAGAATAGACCAAAAACATAGTGATGAATATAAAACAATAATTAGAGATATCAAAGGATAAAAGCACCATACTTGGACTACATCACTTGATAAAAAATTGTCCTATTTTTGGTGCTCCTATCCAAACAACATAAAACCCAAATTTTCTAGAAATAGGCAAAAATATATGTTTAGTTATAATTTTGTCAGCAATAGTTTAGTTTAAATTAGGCAGTTTTAGTATAGTTTTTCTTAGAGAAAATAGATATAAGGGCCATCATGCATGGTATGATGGATCTCACTTCCAATTTTAGATTGGGCAGTTGGTATAACTTTTAAATCAAAATCCATGTTATTGACACTGGTGATTGGGGGTAATGTGTGTGACACATTTTTCTTCTTTTTATTTTTAGTTCATTGTATGACCCAGGTATTCGCAATAGTTATATGCCTAATTCCATCTACAAGTGGTTGGCATCATTTCGAAGTGGATTTCATATAAGCCTAGTTCTCAATTTTGGAGTGGATTTCATACAAGCCTAATCTCCACCTTTCGAAGTGGCCAAGATTGGCCTAGTTCTCAGTACACATTCATCTATCCATGCCACATTATTAGATTATAGAGCATTCATGGGATTCAAATCCATCTCATATAGCACAAATTCATACTAGTATCAGTTCATAGCTTCACTTAGTGCGCAATGATAGAGCCAAAGGACTAGTTAGCCTTTGTATTCTTGAGCCACCTACTCAGAGGAAATGGACACACAGTCCAAATCTTGATTAACATATGCATGATCACATAGCATCATATAATGGGTGATGATGGATCTAAAGGGCTAACCTTTGTATTATTGAGCCACCCTCAGGGAATTGAGCACTCATCTCCATTATGATATTAGTCTTAGTACAACACATACCCAACATCACTCAACATCACAAAAGGTTTTGTATTGATTCGCATACCTGGTGAGGTGTATTTATTCATTTCTCTTCCTCTCTATTTTTCTTAGCTTTTGTACATTCTTATTATTAGACATAGTGTGTCTATTAAAAACTGATCTACTCTTTGTTTTCTCTTACAGATTTATACTTCATGATGTGCTCTCTCTATATACACTCAACATCACACAACTTCATGGACTTCACCCTTGTAGTTAAGTTTGGGTACACTTTCTACTTTTTCTTTATCCTAGTACTTCACTTTGTTGTATCACTAGAATAAAGTGGGGGTAAATGTAGTCATATAAAATGTCCAAATTGGTAGTTTGAGTGTGGCTTGTGACACCTTATCCATAGGTACTTCTTGCATGTTCTTGTGAACCCTCTAGACACCTTTTTGCTCATTTCTAGTCATTTTTAGCCTTCCAAATAGTCATTATAGCTCAGTCAGACTCTATTTCCTAGGTCAATCCTATCCCCCTAGGTCTTGAGCCTATAGGATAGGAGTGCCATACCTAGACTATAACATTGGACCCTAGGGTGTCCTATTTTTGATGATTTTGTCCCTTTGTAATTTGAACCCAAATTATCATTTTCATATGATTCCTATTTTCATTATGTCAGCCTAGCGTGAATACATCTAACCCATGACCAATAGTTTCCTATAAAAATCCCATTCAAAGTTCATTTACAAGAGAGGTGATAAATCTTACAAAATAAGCAAGAATACAAACAAACCACCAAGGTAAATTTCCCTATTCTCTACATACAGTCACCCAACATAGCTACAAACATATTCAAACTCTCACATCAATCCCTAGCCACCTCAAACACTCTCAATTTGGCATTTTTGCATCCGAATCACACTATTTCACAAAGCAAATCAAGTGGGAGAACTACATGTGGCTTAATCCCTCTTCAGAGTATTGGTATGTAGGTAGTGTGCCCACACAAGGGCTGTGGATCACACATTCAGTGCATATTACACACACTAACCTACTTATCAGGTGATTCAAATATCGTTTATCAATCATGATGGAGGGTTAGGGTTTGAAGTTTAAAATAACTCTACAATGAGTTATGTATACATTTATCACTCAAAATTCATAGGTAGACTCACATAGGAATAGCATAAAGAACCCAAAAAAATTAGGTCTCTATGAGTAGTTTGGACAATAGTAGTAGAAGAGTACAACAACATCAAACCTTGTAAGTGTCTTATTTTTGGTAGTCCTATCCTTTCACCAAATGAAATCTAGATTCTGATTTGTGACACTATCTCAGTCCTGCACAGCTAGTTTCAAACCCTGCAAAAATTGTTTCAACATGTTTTAAGCTAGGTTATATTTATCCTAATTTATTACTATTTTTAAAAAGTTAAAAAAGATAGATAAATTATACAAATCAAGACTGTAATTATTGGAATATTATTTATTGATTTATTAATCCAGACCCTTTAACTAAAATAGGAATAAAACTCCATTATTCCCAAAATTGTTAAATCACTAGTATACATTTTTATGTCAGAGGCATTATATTGGCATGGAGCTTGAAAATTAATATATTATGTATATCCACCTCAATTTTCTCACCTTTTCATCTCATCTAATTTCATCTAACTTGTCTTACTAATTTTCCTAGTCATTTATCTAATAAATCTCCTTTATTCCCCTTGTTATATCAACCTTATCCTTATCCCACATCAATTAATCATATCATTAATTCTTCATTATCTCATGTCATTCATCCTTAATTTTATCTCATTAATTATTTCTAAATTCACATCTTACGTAACTACCACCTACCTCCATTATCTCATACAAATCATGTCTTAAACTTGTCTACTCTCATCCCAATCACACTTAAATGTTTCAAAGAGATTCTAAAGTGTTAAAAATATAGAATCCTCTAAGAAATTTTATGTTCCTTGGAAATTCATCTCCTCCATTTATATAAACAAAATTTCTTCCATGGTTCACCCAAGGGATTTGAATATCACAACTATACTATCAACTTTCCAAATGGATCAAACTTTACAACATTCCTCTGATCTTGAGAAAAGTTGAGCACATCACTTTGTTGATAAACAAGGATAGATCCTATGTAAAATTGGATGTAGCTTCTTTGGAGAAAATATTCATGAGATATTGCACTATAGTCAACCTCTCCAAGCCTCTTTGATACTTGGTAAATATTGGTTCAACTCAAGGGTCTTGGATCCAATACCTCAACTTTGAGGGTCTTTCATTTAGATGCTTCAGGTGTAATCAAATTAGGCATCAAGTGGCAAGTTGTTCTCATAAGAATGCTCAAAGTTTTTCCCCTTGTGCTCAATTGATCTAGAGGAAGAAAAGTAGATCTTCAAATCTTGAGTTCATTTGGCATAGTCATGGAATTTTTCTCACCTTTCAAGTGTTCCTACTCATTGCTCGATGAGGAACCCTCCCACTAGTAAGGAGGATGGGTTGAGGGTGGATGCAGCTCAAGAGGAGCCTCTTCCCCCTCCGTTGGTCCTGATAATGATCACCCCTCATCCCTCTTTAGAGAAAATCAAGGTGATTTTGGACTCTATGATTAAAAAGGAGCATGGGAGAGAGGTAAAAAGACTGAGGATGGATGCCTAAGAAATGGTTAGAGATGGGACCCAGTGGACCATGGATGGCCTTCTCTCCTACCAAGGTATAAGATTGATTTTGATCAATGGTTAAACATTGAATCCTCCTGGTTGTGTTTTTTTATACTCTATCTTTTCGTGTATGTTGTTATCTTGTATGTGAGTTTTGGATGAAGCTAGTTGGTTTATTGAATTTTGGTAGATTTCTTGTTGATGCCTTCTGTATTTATTTTTCAGTGGCAGGCTTGGTCTTGTGCTATTTAAGCTTTTTTTGAGATGTAAATTTATTTGGGTGGTATCTTGTCCTTATAAATGTTTTCGTATTAGGTTGTGGATCCTTGTCAAAACCTTCCTTTAACCCATTTAATAAAAACTTGCCAAATTAGTCCATTATCAAGTTAATCATCATCCTTTTATATGGTGTTTATACTTTGAGTTTGTATAAGGCAATCCAACAAACATCAAGCAATCTACTTTGTCAATGGGGTACATCCTTTTTTTTTGATATGCATGAAGGCATTATATAGAATCATTGAATTACATAAAATGTTGGTATTTTTCCCATATTTTGGAAATAAACATACAATATATTTACAATATTGAGTAAACGTACATCTAAATCAGTGAGTTCCTTTGACATAACAACCATAAGGGGCATCCACATCATCAAAATCACCCAGGACACGATCCTAGGATTAATTGCTTGACTCGTTGTTTTAGGTATCTAGAGAGATTCACACCTTTGTGGATGGATATAAGCAACCATCATCATAACTAATCAGACTACAACCCTTTTGATACATCTTGGTATTTTGGAGATAGGTTGCATGTAGGAATGAAGTAACAATGTTTTATTTCATTTGTGTTTTGCATTCAATCCATCTTCCTTGCCCAATTAGAAGTATGTGTAGATTTGAGATGGTTGCATATTAATATACCTTGCATCTTATTTCTATTCCAATTTTATGTATATGCATATTAATATACCTTGCATGTTATCTCCATTCCAATTCTATGTATATACATTAAGATGTTTTTATTCCAATTCTATGTGTATACATTAATATGTTGATTATATGTTATCTCTCAGCATTCAGATGAAGATCATGTGGCCTTAATCTATGGATAATTTGAGTATATCATCATGATAAATACTTTGTGAGTGTGCAAAAACAAATAAGAATTAACTCATTGATGGGGCATGCATTTAATTGGAAGATTTAAAATTAAACTATGTAACATCTATCAAATTACATATGCCACGATGAGAGCTTTGGAATGAATGCAGAATAGGTGTCTACAGGGATCATTTTGAATGATCAAGAACAAATTGAGCATGTAATTAAATATTTATTTCCTATAAATTTTTTATAATAATATTTTTCTATAATTTATGCAAGTATTTTTTTGGAAAATTGTATTAGAATTTTAATAAGAAATCTAATTTTCCAATATATATATATATATATATATATATATATATATATATATATATATATATATATATATATATATATAAGAACCGTGTAAATGTTTTTATGATAAATATTTACATCATAATAAATAATTCATTACCAAGAAGAAAATATAGTATTATTGTTGTGTTAAAGTTAAAATAGGGGGGATGGGGCGGTGGACGTGCAGCCACTGAATATTTTTCTATTATAAAAATCTATCAAAAACTTATAAAATTGACATAATAAAAACATTCAGGTGTAATCAATATAGTCAATACATTTAACTATAGTGAATACATTTCATAAATAATGTTTTAATCAATGTAGATGATATAGTGAAAATTTTATAAATACATATTTAACATATGTGGGTTGGATCCTTTTGTTGGAATTTGTTGATGTGGCCTCCAACCACATAATGGATTCACAAATCCATAATCCTCACATAACATAAATTTCTCTTGAATTCAATACATTCTCATTAATTTCCTCCCAAATACAAAATATTTCAACAAATCTTATCTCGCATCCCATACATAACTTGGCCAACATGCCAAGGAGGCATCTCAAAGGCTTTACACCAAGCCTATCGCCAAATTCACCAAGCCTCTCTTATAAACCAAATAATACAATCATTTATATAAATACATGTAAGAATGAGAGAGAAACACAAGAATCCCACAAATTTTACCTCCTCTACTTGGAAGGACTATTCATCAATAGTAAAAGGTGTTCCACCATGTGATCCATTTTAGTTTGGATCCCTCCAACAAGTGAAATCTTCAAAAGGTGTTCCCCACTCCACATGTGCCTCTAAAAACATGTGGAATCTCCTTTTGACATAGATTAAACCCATTAATTTTTCTCCCCACATGGAATTCATCCTACTTTCATAATGGCAATCAAAATCAAGTCCCCACATGGAACTTTTCCCCACTTCACATGGGTGATCAATCTGGAATAGTGGTATTGGTCTCCCACTTGCACAAGAGTCAAAAAGGTAAAGAATCTCTTTTTTGACAAGAGATCAATTCATAATTATGGAGATCCACTACAAATTTGACCCATATCCATCCATATCAACCCAAAAGAGATGTCCTATGTGCCTTGGTGGGGGGCTATGCCCCACATGCCACCTCACATGGATGAACAGTGTTTGCCACATCATTAGTGAATAGTGATAATATGAACAGTGTTTTTCTACCACATCAATTGTTGTGTCAAGTATAGTCAAGTTTCTAAAAGGATATGTAAGACTAATGGCCAAAAACAAAAAAAGAAGGAATGTAATGTAAAGCAAAATCTTAGCCAGTAACACCTCGCTCTTGAAGAGCAACCTCATGACATATCCTTACAAACTATTGTTTCCCAAACATAATATTATATAAGAAAGTGTGAGGTTTATAAGGGCTAAGGTGTTAAAATGCAGGCCCATTTATTTTAGATTAAAGATGGTGATCGTGGATCTAAATACTTCTTCAAGTATTTAAAATACAAACATCACCATGAACATATTTCAACCATTCTTACTAAGGATGAAACTGAGACTTCTTCACTTGATTACATTAATGGTGTCTTTTTTAAGCATTATAGCACTCTATTCTAGGAAAAGCACTACTTTGAAGAATATGAATCATTTCTAAAGGAATGGTTGCAACAATGCATTTTGTGAAAGGTAAATCAGGGTACCAACCACCTTCTTGAGCAACATCTCACATTAACTGATCTTGAAACAACCCTTTGGATATAGAAGACTGAAAAGTCTCTTGGTTTGGATGGGCTCTTGATTGAATTCCTCCAAGCTCTATGGCCTACCCTCAAGATAGAATTGTTTAATATGTATCAAGAGGTGGAGGCCAATGGATCCTTGGGGGTTCTCATTAACCATGGCTTGATCAAATTAATCCATAAAGTTAGAAACAAAAATAACACATGTGGTTGGCACCCCATCACTCTCCTTAATGTATCTTTAAAAATTATTACAAAGGTTGTTTCTATGAAATTGAAACCTATAACTCAGGATATTATTTGACCTGAGAAAACTAGGTTCCTAAAAGGTAGATACATTTTGGACAATCTGCTCTATGTAGAAGAAATTGCTCAGTGCATTTAAGATGCTGATGAAGATGCACTATTGGTCAAACTTGACTTTGACAAAGCCTATGATCAAATTTGTTGGTGTTTTATTCTTAAGATGCTTAAGTGGTTGGGATTCAGCCCACATGTCAAACATCCCATTCAAATGCTCTTTGTTGAAGCACATGCCCAAGTCATGGTTAATGGTAGCCTCACAACATCCTTTAACCTTGAAAGGTCTATCCATCACGGTTGTCGAATCGCCCTTTTTTTAGATGTGTTCATTATTGATGCTCTTAAATATATGCTTCAATGAGCTCATCAGCAAGGTGATTTGGAAGGAATTACTCTTCCACAATTTTCTTATGCTCTAAACTCTTAGTTTACTAATGATTCTCTTCTTTTTATGTAAAATACTCAACAAGAAATTATCGATGTGTAGTCTATTCTTGATATATAATGTGATTTATCTAGATCCAAGTTGTGTAGCCACAAAGCGGAAGTCATTTTCATCAAAAGTGCAGCTAGTTTGGCTTGGATTCCCTCAACATGGAATGCCATTCCTATTAAGAATAAATCAAAAACTAATGTGGAAAATTTTCATAGAATCACAATAACAAAAGCTATGAAAATAGATACATAAACAAAAAAAATTAAAATGCATAATAAGAAGACAGGATTTAACATAGTTCACCCAATGTGGGCTACATCTACCAAGAAACAATTACGAAGATTTTATTACAAGCCAACAAGAGTATAGTCCACTCTCAGATCAGTCTTCTCACAATTATAATGCACAAATATTATTTGGAATTGTGCTCAATAAATTCTCTTGAATTTGCATTTGAATTGACATACTCTATTCACCTTCTCAAGCTTAGTTCTATCGATGTATTGCCTACTATATGTCCATCTATAATACGTCAACATAATAGTTTTACAAAACAATGGGTACCAAAACCATGGGCCAAGTCATCCCATAATGGTTCCCCATTAAGGGGGTCCAAAAAAAATTTCAGAGGTTACAGCCCTCGAACCCTGGCGAGAATACATAAAGAGTGTATAGTACATTTTAATGTAAAATATTTCAAATACATTATAATGTGTAAATAGGCTCTATAACATAACAATTACTCATGAGAATATTACACATTACTTGGGTATCTCGTTTGGCATCCACCTCTCCCCTTGAGACATGTGGGACTTGGTGCTTAATAAAATTCAAAAAAAGGTGGATAATTGGTCTTGTAAATTTATGTCCTTAGCAAGCAAGTTGATTATTAGTAATCACGTTTTTTTGGCCAGCCATGTTTACTACTCATCTTGTTGGTTTCCCTCAAAATCAGCTTATGATAAACTCATACAACTGGTTTGTGGTTTCCTATGGAATAACAACTATGGAAATAAAAGTATGGCAGCCATCATAGGCAAGTTATATACTCAGCCTAAATCTATGAGTGGGCCTTGAATTATTGATCTAATACAACAAGGAAAATGTCTTGTTGCCAAGTGGGTGGCAAGAGCCACCAAAGGTAATGAGACGCTGAAGATTCTTATCAGGGAACAAGTTCAGCATGCATCTCACAAGGGCTATTGGACATTCATTCCTTGGGAGCGCAAAATTTTAAATGCATCTTACTTTGATATTTATACTTCTCTTCTCCTAAGACATAATTGGGAAACTTGGCAGGAAATAACCCCTTTGCTCAAATGGCATCATCAATCCCTTCGATATGGATTGAGTATGCCCAACTCTAGTATTTGGTGGAATCATTTTATTCAGTCTAATAATAATCCCCTTGTTTTTTATCCAGAATTCAGTGCCAAGTCATTTGAAAAAAAAAACATTAATAAAATCAAGGATATTTGGAACAAGGACACCGATAGTTGGTTGTCTTGTAACACACTACATCATACTTTTGGGCTACCTACAAAAATTAATCCAGTCCATATTTCCCTTATTCAGCTAATTATGCCCAAGGTACTCCTTCAAATTACCATTAACTCTACACCCTTTGGATAGATTGGTGATGGCCAAACCAAGGAGTTATAGTCACTGCCTTACCAAGATTTTTGTATCATCGTGTTCAACCCCTACTTCCTCTTGTTATATTCTTTTAATGCCAATTGGTCTATGTCTTTTTTAATTCTCAATGGCAGTGCATGGTAAATGCAATTTGGCAATGCCCTAATGAGGCCAAGTGTCAATTATTAGGATAGCGCATTCTGTATATGAAATTTATGTTGGTCAAGCTTTATCCATGCTCAGACTTGCTACTAGAAAATGTATTTTTCTATGCCCTTGAAACTATTCCTCACTTTTTTTGGTACTTCCCATCCTCTTCTCAGCTTTTGTTTGCTCTTCTCTCCTCTATTTTATAACTCTTTCCTAGCATTTTCAATTAAAAAACTGCCATGTTAGGAATTTTCTCCCCTATCACCCCTTCCATCATATGGAACACTTGTAGGCTAGTCATCCTCTTTTATATTTGGAAAAATTGTTGTTAACAACTTTGCTCTGAGAAATGTTTAGTTTTAGTTATTTAGAAAACTTAGATTATATCCTCTCTTTTTTTATAGTTGGAATAGTTCAATAATGGAAACCCTGAACTACTTGTTGTGATTGAGAAGATTAAGGAAAAGCTTAAAACACTGGAAAATAGATAAATTATCATTGTTTTTATTTCATTGTTGGATCATAATTTCAATGTTTTGGTATGTTTCAGCTTACTTGGGGGTCTAATTTTTTTTTTTACTATATTTTAGTATAAAGCCTACGTCTCAGTGATGCCTTTTGAAGGGATATGTCTCCCTTTATTTCTTGCATGTGGTGGAGGGTGTCATTTGTTGCCTTAACTGTCTCTAGTGTCATTAGTCTCATGGTTTAAGGTTTCCCCTCAGCCAAATAAGGGTATGCTAACACATGCTTTAGGTTGAGACTGGTCATCATATTCCACATGGGGATCGGATTTATCATCTTTGCCCCTCCAAGAGATGGATACTGAGAATTATCAAATCTAGGGGAGATACCATTATCTTTACAGAGACTCTCACAACTCTATGTCCACTATATTTTGGTACTTGAATCAATGGTGCTTGGCCCTTTTTATTTGAGAGGTTGTCACCCTTCGACGCATGTCCCTACAGGGAGCCCCTAGATCCCCCTCAAGTTGATCACTTCATTATTTTAGCCCCTCACAGAGGTTGGTAGCATTAAATGCACTTTTGATGCTTTCATTTCACACACTAAGGGGGGTAGGTCACTAAGGTAGTGCTCATCTCTTCACAATACTATTCCTAAGGTATCATAACACACTAGATCTCGGTGATGGGGATATACTCCTATTTGGCATCATGGATATGCTTCTTCATGACCATCTCCTTGGCTACAAAGGAAAAAACACATTAAGATTTTATTTCTTTCCATGAGAACTTATGTGGCCTTGGATTTTAAGAGGGATTTTAGAGGAAGTGTTTTAATTCCTTGTAGGATTATCCAACCTAGGCCCCTCAGCACTAGACATTGCCCATAGAGCATTATTGAATCCTACATTGGCACTTTCACAGTGATATACAATGACACAGTTGATTTCTCTATCTCAAGCATGGTTTGAGATATTTGATGATACTAATATTCAGTCTTTTTGACTTTTGAATTTCATCAGTCAATGCTCTTTGGGGGTTCTTACTTCCCCCACATGGCTATATGTATTATTAACCTAGCCAGATGGGTTGAGATATATTATTGCGGAAGGTTTACCCTACATTTACTTTTAGTAATTTTGCTCTTCTTCTTTTATTTAGTTAGTCATCGTTCCTAGGGTTCTTTTCCCTATCTCTTTCTATTGTAATGGGGTCTCAAGTCCCATTGACCTGTTTTTGTTCATTTGTGGACATTAATATTTTTCATTTATTTATTTCTTTCTTTCTCCTCCTTTCATCATGACGTCTACTAGTCTCTTTTCTTTTTTGGGCTCTTCTCCTCTTGGCTCTCAAGGCCTCTTTTTATCAACAAACCTCTTCTCTTTTGCTACTAGTATCCTCTGCAAGGTATCCAATATAGACACCATGTCTTTGAACATTATTTTCACTGTTGCAATCTATGACTCTGATTCATTTCTCCTCTCTCATGATTCCTCTCTTAGCCATTTCTTTTGCACTCATTGTTCTCTACCCACCTATCAAGATGGATAAAAAATTCCTCTTCTCTTTCACATGTGGACTGCCTCACATTCAGTGTTTTGTTTGCACATCTTCTTTTCTTCTTGAGCTTCCTATTCTAGATCTTCAACTAGCGTTGATACCAAATGCTACAATCAAGGATAGGGGGCCAAGTTTATGGCTACCTTGTCCTTGCAACTTGGACCCAAATCACTCTAGTTGCGGAAATAATTTTACTAAGATCACATACATCAGAGTAATTCAATATTGTAGAGACCTTTCAAAGATTGGAATGCATAACAACAATGCCAACATTCATCTAAAGCTTTGTAAAGCAATTCAACAACAAAGAAATATGACTCAAGGATCTTTATAAATAGCTAGCTTCATCTCTAGGCTAAAATCCCACTCCTAACTTCATATCATTTTAAAAATATGGTTTTCGCAGATTAGTAAGCAATCTCTGCTGCAAAGATTTTAATGGCGTTTAATGGCGTTTGACTGACATCAGACAAGAAACAAGATCTTCTGATGTTTGACTAAAGTTGACTTCCCCGATCCGCCAAGTCCCACAATCCCCACAACTATGGTTTTGGCAGATTCACTCAATTCAGATTGATTCAAAATCTCATTTTGGAAATGCT
Organism: Torreya grandis; assembly: GCA_037957365.1. Classification (NCBI taxonomy): domain Eukaryota; kingdom Viridiplantae; phylum Streptophyta; class Pinopsida; order Cupressales; family Taxaceae; genus Torreya; species Torreya grandis. Next base: position 1,559,799 of record JARHVA010001228.1, on the reverse strand, counting down.
CTGCGGCCTGGTCGAGTCCCACAGGGTGGGCAGCTACATCTAGAGGTTCCGTTCTCACATTTTTTAACACATCGTCCACAATTCTATCCAAAAACTTTCCATGGTCGCTGAAACATGATTAAAAAGTAGTATAAAAATGAGGAAAATCAGAACTAAGGGTTCAAAACTATCTTTAATCTATCAATTTACGGCAGGTAAATACTTACTCTTTGTCCTTGTTGAAAACCACGCCAGAAATTTTTGAGACTTTGTTGAGAGCGTTTTCCCATTTCTCCATCAGTTGGTTGTCGACCCTGCCCTTATCTTTATGATTGTCAAAAGCTCCCTTGCTAATATGGCGAAGATCTAAAGGTTGAATGTCGCAGAAAATGGGAATAATCTTGGTGTCATTACAATCTAGCATCCATAAGAGCTCATTCAAACACCATGTAGATTCCGCATATGTAGGAGAGAAAATGGCAATATGAACGGAGGAAGTGCTGATAGCTGTTTTTATTGCAGGGGATAAAGAATCTCCCGCTTGCAGTTCCGGTTCATCGAGAAACACTCGCAGTCCCAACCTGTTAAGAGCGCTGTGGATGAGGCTGACAACAAAAACCATGGAGGCTCTTGAGTGTCTGATTATGCAGCCAATTTGTCATGTAACTATTTTTTTACACCCAAACCCCTTGGGCTGAAATAATATACCTGAGATACTCTACTTAATATTAGACAAAATTACATTTGGAATATTTTTCACAAAGATGATGGTCAGCGAAAAGTTACAGTGCAACATCTAAATGTTAGATATGCTCAGATCATGTTTTACTATAGATGAGGATATCATCGAAGAAGACCAGAATGATTTTTCATCGGTAGGGCTAAAATATTTTATTCATCAATGCCTAAAATGTTGAAGGAGCATTAGTGAGGCCAAAGGGCATGACCAAAAACTCATAATGGGCATCATGAATATAAAAATCCATCTTAAGGATATCATCCTCATAAATCTAGATCTAGTGATATCCAGAGTGGAGATCTAACTTGGAGAAAAAATGAGCACCATGAAGCTCATCAAGAAGCTCATCAATAATAGGGATCAATAACTTATCCTTGATTGTAAGGTGATTAAGTGCACAAAAATCAATGTAGAGGTGCCATAACCCATCTTTTTTCTAAACAAGGAGAAATGGAGAAGAATATGGGCTGGTACTAAGGTGAATAATGCTCTATTCAAATCAGGTTATCAGATGTACCATGGAATCCTATTCATATTTTATTTTTATAGCACTATAAAATTCAACTTCTAGCAAAAGATATGGATAAAATATAGAGCTCTATTTTTCCTATGTTAAAATATAAATGGTCACAGTTAACCTTCAAACACAATGCTCAAATATCTTGAACTCTCAGCGCATATCAAATATGCACTATCAATCTTGTTTGAGCTTTAAGACATCGGGTCCTTTGTGATTTATGAAGACATGATATGATGGAAAAACTTCTTCCATGATGGAAATCCAACACTTGACAGAGAGGTAGCAACAGAAATAAAAAGGGAGACGCCACACACACCTCCGAACTAAAAACTTCACAAAGTCAAGACTACTGAGAATGAGAAAAAACAATGCAATTGCTTAATGGGTGCAGGAAATTTAAAAAAATAGGTCGGTCCAAATTCAGGAAATTAATCAACAAATGGGCGGTGACAAAGTAAAACCAAAAAAACAAAAGCAACTGCTTCATGGGTGCAGAGAAAACAGGTGTATTCCATTGAACCGTCCCGAAGCCCTGGTGATAGAGTTTACAATTTGCAAAGCCAATTGTAGCATTCCACGTATACCCTGCCAATCTCAGTGACATAATGAGAACTAATAAGAGGCTATCATGAGTAACATTGTCAGTCTCGACCTTGTAAGGCTTGTCATTTGAAGGCCAATGCGAGCAGACCATGTGGTAATTGACAACGTTGGAGACAAAATGAGAGCACCACATGTCGCGATCATGGGGACCCAACAATAGACTCCTGATGACAAATGTTGTCAAAAAATGGACCAGTCCGAAGGCACCACATGTCACACGTCAGACCTAGAGTTGTGAGACACATCATCCTCTTAAATTTTGCATACTTGCCACGCAGCACACCTACACTTTGTTTGGGGTAGCTAGCAACTTCACCACATCAAAGCGTGAAAGTATCATATATGAGCTAGCCTATTACATTTCTAGTACTACTTAATGCATCAACACAAACAAGAAATGGAAAATTTTAGTAATTTCTACATCAAAGCTCAAAACACATACTTATATGTAATTTCTAATGAATGGCCATACCACACGGCCCAACCAAACCTTGAGAATAGGTAAAGCCGTGTGAGGAGTTGGTTGCCCCACTCACCTAACCTTGGTGATCTGTGCCTAAATGTCAGGCATATCTGTGCATGAAATTTCCATGAGTGACATCTTTTCACGGTTCGGAGGTTCTAAAGGCTAAGTTGTTGCCCCTTCATCATAGAGGGAAAATACATATAGCTGATAAAATATATACTTATATTAAACAAACCAATAGGCAAGCTTGCATTGCTTTTTGTACACAAACTATTTTTAAACACAACAAATTTTGTCTTAAACCCCCAAAATAGCATAAATATTTATATTTTTAGATGTTTATAGAGTGGGAAGTCACAGCACCACCCTTTCCCACACTCCACCATTGCCTTATACTTTAGCTCCGTCAAGGGTTGGTGTTGCCATGCTTTACATTGGAAGGTCATTTACCTAAAATACTGTATACATTAGGAAAATAGATAGATAGTACAAGGTAATGAAACATAACAGATAGTTGAAAATAAAAATGTTCCAATGCTCTTAAAGATAATGGAGGGCTCCTTTGAAGATGCTCACTCGCCTTTCCTCAAACTGCAAGTCGCACCTAGGCTTCTGAGCTCTCGCTTTCTACTGCACCAAGAACCACACATGCCATCATGTATGTTTTTCCTACCATTTATTTTGGTTTACACCACTGCAATATCAAATAAGACACAACTTTACCTGCTATGCTATAAACTTGAAAACATAGTCTTCTCAACTTCCTCTTTTTCTGACTCATGACAATCTACACTAGCTTTGCGACCTCCATTGGCGTGGCATGTTAAATTCTCTCCATGCACAAACAAGCATATGTATGTGTGTACTCAATCACCTCACCAGATAACACGCCATTTATTATTCCAGTTTGATAAATACGTTGTGTTAATCAACTTTACATTAATTTTATGTGATTTTTTGTTTATCATTTCTTTACTCAATTTGTTTTTATCAATGTGCTTTAGGATAGGTTAATTCCTCATATATTATGTTTAAAACTATGTTATAATACATGTTATATAATATAGTATTTATATATATTATATGTATGATGATATTTATATATATTATATAATATTCATATATATTATACAATTGATGTTTAATACAAAAAAATATTATAATATATATTATATAATATTTATGTAACAACTAATATTTAATATATAGAAATATTATATATATAATCAGGACTTGAATCACCATGGAATACTTTCATGTACGATGGCTTGCATTCTTCGTGAAAAGAGATAATGTCTTTGCCTAATCTCTATGTCAAACCTACAAGTCCCTTTGTTTCAATCAAGCGACATCTATATTGACTAGTTGAAGAGCCCAACATGTTGGGGTCAAGCTAAGTGTGGGTGATCGAGTTTTGTCTTGGTGATTGCAATGGACAAATTATTTTCATTACAAGGTGCTGGAAAAATTAGAAGCAATCAAGATTGAAGTTGTAAACACTTTGATTGTTTGTCATTATTTTTCCTAGCTAGATCTGTCAAAGTGATCAAACATGATGTGATGTGGTTGAAAAAAAATCATTTCCATACTATACTTAGGCATGATCTTCACCAATGATCCTCAACATTCCAATTCTAAATCTTCATGTGAAATGTGTCATCTTGATTTTATGATAGATTGCATATGTGTCCGTTAGGTTCTAAGCTGACATTTAGGCATTTAGAAGCTTGTATGGATTTAAGACAACTATTAGATTTACATGACTTGCATCAATCAGAAAGGGGTACATAACTTTCAAGGTGGCAGGGTCTTTGATTATAAGTTTCTTATTGTGAAGAGTCAACGAGGACAACATGATGTTGATTTGATTAATGGGTCCCAATCACACATGCATACCACATTTATCCTAATTAACCCCTATTGACATGCATCTACTCCCCCTACAATATTTACAAACCTATATACGTAATGGAAAAACTCAGTTTCTAATCAAAGATTTCCAAATAATAGAATAACTTCTTCCTTCATACAGACATTGTTACGGTTTGATTCATCTCATGGTTTTGTAGATACTCAATAGTGTTTAACATCGGTGTCCATGTCCAACTAACAACCATTTTAATTTTTATTATGAAAAAAATATTTTAAGCACTTAATCATGTTTATCTAGACTAGTTTATTCTGGTACAATCAAATGTTGTAGAAAATGGGAATAATCTTGGCTCCATTACAATCCAGCATCCATGACAGCTCATTCAAGCACCATGGAGATTCTGCATATGTAGGAGAGAAAATGGCAATATGAACGGAGGAACTGCTGAGTTAAGCAAGGGGTGGTGCAAGTTAGCAGTTACGAAATGAGTGTAGCAGAAAAGTAAAGAAAATAGGTGTGTATTTGATTGAGCTGTCCTACAATTCATGGAGGTAACCAATGAGTGGCGACCATTAGTCAAAGAAATTAATTGACAAATGGTGGTGTAAAAGTTGGACGTACTAATTTATGGCCGACAAATAAAAGAAGAGTATTCCAATGAGCTATCCTGCAAGATAGGTCATGGAGTATGATTGCTTGTTAGTTAGTCATAGATTCCATATTATTATTAGTAACTATTACTCACTATTAGTTTGTATTGGATCGAAAAGGCCAATTTACTAGGCCACAATTTGATCAGAGATGAATTCGAGGAAGATGATTATTAAGTATAATGCATTGTCCTAGTTAGGGATACATTGATGCAGTTTAGAAGATGCACATGATGTGCATGGATGAATCAGAGTATTTTTGTGATTTCCGAGTTTAACTTGCATTGTTTGTAAGAAGTCACTTCAATGTCCGTTTAGACACAAAAGTGGAAAAAAATGAGTGTCTACAGTTTGCCCCTGTTTGAGAAGGCATTGTGAGACATAGGCACAATAACATCTTCTCAAATAATGAGAAATTTCATGCCTTAGATAAGAAGAAAAATCCATGCAATGATGGAATGATGTTGCAAACAAAGTTTAGGAAGCCTATGATGCCCCCTTGAGGTGGTGACTGACACATATGATTGATGGATGGTCCCTTGAAAAAAGCAAGGGGTGAGATTAATACAATCAAGATAATGCTTGCACCCATTGATTAAAAGTATTTATTTACCCAAAGGTGGTTATAATCAGTAATAGAGGTTGAGACACTAATTTTTACAATGACGGTTATAATCAGTGGCACAGGTATGTGCCCCAGCAGGATGGATGGGTCGAAATAATGATTTGCCCAAAGGCTATTATAATCATTAAGATGATCTAGATTAAATAATAATTTTCCCTAGTAGAGAAGATTTAATCATGATAAATTGAGTGTTCCCCAATAGGGTGGGTTGGCAAGCATAACTCAAGGATATAACTTGTTACACATATTAAAGATGAGCATGTGCAAACATAGATGTGATTGTCTAATGATAGAAGAATCCACAAATAACCAGACACATGAGGATGTACAAAGTGATGAAAGATATGATTGAAATAAAAAAGGTGGTCAAGCTAACCCAAGATATGTCATGTATCTAAGCGCTACCTACATAATCCAAATAGTCCTCAAGCTAATGTAGTTCACCCAGAAGTAGGAGAAAATAGAATGAGGAATAGAATAAAATAATAAGAATTGATCAATGTGAATGATTCAGTTATACCTACCAATGTGGAGATGTTTGTCCTTGTTAACATATGATACAACCAAAATGGTCAATGGGTTTATTTGATCAAGGAGGGTGAGAGGATTTGCTAAGGTGAACAAGGAGAAATTTTTGTAGCACCATTGTTTGTAAGCTCCACCAAACTAATTTTTTTTGTAGCATGTGATTACATGCACCATGATATAAAGCACCATGATGACATGGTCGTAATGTGCATAACAATTGACTCCCGATCTAATAAACAATTGAAAATAATGCACAAACAATAAAAACCATGATGATAATGTTGACGTATGAATATGGATAGACTCAAGAATAATGCACAAAGAATCACTAAATGGGTGTATATACACTGAGTCAAGCCACAATAGCGAAAGTAAATAAATAGGCAAACAAACAAATAAGCAAATAAACCCACAAAAAGATTGAAAGTAAAAGCAATAGAAAGCATTTTGTCGTTAACCAAGTCATATATACATGTGAAGGCCCAATGGAATAATAAACAGATGGTGCCCCCAAGCAAACTATATACAAGGGACCAAAATGTAGGGATAAGATATCCTGATATACATTGCACACTTTGATGTACCCCAACAAGGTGAAAATTACAAGCTTGGCCTAAAAGTGCGAAATGGACAGAGCCCCTAAGCAAGGATACATACAAAGGGAAGGTTACAACCCCAATGGTTGTGGAATGGATTAGAACCACCAATGGATTTGCCCCAGTAGGGCGGGTCGAGGATGGATGAATAGGTTTAGATAGGACAAATGTTTTTGTATTTTGGGGCTTTATGTATCTCGAAGAGATTGTAAGCCAATTTTCTAATTTTTAGGATTTTTGAAATATTTCAATTTTTTTTTGGACTTTTTTAGGCATCTCAAATCAATGGATAATTATGAGACACATAGTGAGAGTGTGGCTGAAAGATGCTTGCAAATGGTGAGAGCATGGGAAAAGGGGTGACTGAGTTGACCTCAAAAAATACTGAGAGATGCCTACATAGTCTAAATGGACCTCAAGTCACTATAGTTCAAAGGTATAGAAAAGTATGAAAGGATGGTAAGGCAAGGCAAAGGGCAAGTCTAAGCACATGGAAAGGTATGAAATAATGTCAAGGCAAATGGTAAATAGAAAAGGCAAGGTAAATGGTTCTTTTGTTCCTGTTGATGTGGAGATGCACGTCCTGATCAACATATGTATTGGGTTTGTATTTTTAATAATGCTTCAAGTGCTAAAGAGTAGCCCCAATGAGCTAGTATGCTATCCCTTCACGCAAGACTTTGGTCTTGCATGCTCACCTGAAGCATGCGACTAGAGACCAGTTCCTGAGGGTTACATTGTGCAGTAACATATTAGTTATATTCTTTGGGTTTTAACTTATAACTGAATATAATTTACTCAAAAAAAGAGATAAACTAATTTTATCCTTGTATCATTCAACTCAGCCACTATAATTACGCAAATCAATGTCATTTGAAGTTCAAAATTTTTACTCAAAAAAAGCAAAAGTATGCATAGAACTCATGTTACATTTCAACCACAAGTACTTCATAAAGGCAACAATAAGTCTTAACCAAACCAACTGCACTCATATATGCATAACTTATCAATTAATTAGAACTTGAACAACATAACTAATTGAAATACCGTAAAACTTTATATTATGCTTCAGTAAAAGATATCCAAAATCTATCACATTATAATGGTTTCATAGGGGTATTTATACTTTTTTTTCCATGACCAAGTAGTTACATCATAAATGACATGAGTAAATGGCCAATGAACTTCTCCATGAATTAAGAGTCATGGCAGTCTATTAACTAGTTTCTCCTAAGGACCTGGGCCTTTGCACCCCCTATATACTCATTCTATGCTAGATCCTTACTGCCATGTGTCTATTTCCTTGTGAGCTAGTGCAAAACTATTGATGAATGTGATCTGGGTGACCCTTGAGAATCACTCCTTAACCGTCTTCCACTACCCATGCACTCCCAAGTCTTCCACTATTGTTCTGAGTCTTATGATCTCAAGTTCTTCATGGTTAATTATCTTCTTTGAATGGGTCTTATCACACTATGATTTCATGCCCTTGTCCTTTCATGCCCTATAGGTTCCATGCCACGGTGCTTTAGTGCCATTCTAGTTTCATGCCATAGTCTTTATGTGTTATTCTTCTTCCATATTGTGTTGGTTATGCACTAAACTATCAAAACACTTAGCCAAAATTTGGGGTCCAACATCACCCCACACTGAAATCTTAGTCCATCCTGGACTAAGTCTCAGTGGCAACTTCTGCCAAAAATTCAAGCCCCATCTGCTCAATCTACTTCTTGACATTATTTCAATGTGACAATGTATCGAGCAACTTTGTAGTTATTTATTCAATAGTTTCTTTAGACTTCTTGATCTCCTCAAGTTGGTCATATGTCTCATTGGCCTTTTTGACCAATTCATCCAAGGATATGCTAGCATCCTTTTGGACTTCTTCCAGTGTTAGACTTTACTAAAAACCTATCCTTAGAGCACTCTAAAACTAGCATTCAATTGTTGATGATGTGAATTTATTTTCTTCTCCATTATTTCCACATCTTTGAATGCTTTTGTGTGCTTGGCATGATCCCTTATTAATAGGGTAACATCAGCCATTTTTTGCCTCTAGGTTTCCTTTGTATGGATCCAAGCCTCCAAGACTTTATTTGGGTGTACCAACCATTCAAAAATCCTGTCCAAGATGGGGATGACTTCCCCAACTCTTTCAAAGGTGTGCTAGCATACTTCAATTGCCTCAGTAAACTGTTCTTCTTGTACAAGTGTTTCATTCCTCAGTGTGGGTTACTCTTTGTAGTGCTTCAAAAGGAGATCTAATAAAGTCTCTAATTTATTTATGGTGTCCCCATTTAGAGGCACACCATCCACTAACGTTGGCTCTTGGCCCAAAATTGTTTTACACAAATTAAATGTTTTAACTTTGGCCTATGTGGCCTCCTTTACTTATTGCTTCAAATCAACCACTTCCTCTATGAGCACATTTTTGGTGACAACTTCCTTATCATACATACCCACCACCTGGGCATGTTTCTTATATGTGTCATATGCATCATAGTCTGATAATATATTCTGGAATGTCACTTCCAAATCCATCTTCAAAAATGTTTTGCTAGCTTGTAGAAGGGTGATATTTTTGGGATTAACCCATAGTGGTTTTGGCAGTGTGGGAGCATCAGGACCTAAGAATAGGTTGTCTTATGGGACTCAAAATTATGCTCCTCATTATACATGTCCAACAGGAAGGACATCTACCTTCTTGTGTCCAGATGTGCATCTTAGGGAAGGAAGTATGACCATAAATATAACATCCTATCAGGGACACCCATTTGATATTGGATGTGTAGATTAGTGGATGCATTGCATCAATGGTAGGTTCTTCCTCAAACCCAACTGGCTCCTTCCCTTTATTTGGGGAGCGTTCCAATATCTCAATCTCTCCTTTGGTAGCTAAAGAAGTATAATCGATAGCCATCCTACTCATCTGATGATCTTCACCATATAAACCCCTAATGTCCAATGGTGAGTATTTAAATCTGGCCTCTTCCTCATGCACTAGGGAGGGTTTTTTCTTGAAATCAGTGCCCAATTCTTACTTTTATATATTAGGTTCTTAATGTTTGAGCTCTTGCATTGGCATTCTTCATAGTACAACCCTTAATGATGAAACCTTTAGAGGTGATGCTTATGAAGTTATCTTAGGGGTAAAAGTAGAGGTGGAGAAATGTGTGGGGGAGAAGGTGGAGGTGGAGGGACCTTTAGAGGTATAAATTTGGGTGGAGAAGGTCAGGGAGGAGAACGATGAGTAGAGAAGGGTGCGATGGAGAAGGTCGAGTAGGAGAAGGGCATGGTGGAGAAGTGCACGATGGAGAAGCTCAGGGAAGTGAAAGTCTTGTTGGAGAGGTGGTAGGTTGTGATGCTCTAGTAATCTTCTATTTTTTTAAGGAACCTATTATTATATTATGTTGGCATCGTTCCCAGCCCACTTCTTCTTCAAGGGAGGTACTGGGGGGATATTTTCTCGTGTATGTTCTATGCCCTTTAAACTCTTATGCCTGATTTGTATCATGTAGAATAGATTATGTACCTATGTTCCCACCAATATTGGATTGACCTTGATGTCCATTTTTTTTATCTCCTTCTTTTCCTTGTAGGCCTTCTTGCCTAGGTAGACGTACATCTTTCAAAGAGTGTGAATCTCCAAGTTGACTATATCTACCTCCAAGGCAATAGGTTGTGCATGATAAATTTGGTTCACTAAATCGATGAAGTATTATGCTAAAAAGGTATATGTTAGCTTCAACCACATAGAGATTTATCCTAAAGGGACCATCTTGATGTGCACTAGAGAGAAGTGCTGATTTAGGGTGAACTGGGCTTATTCATCAATCAAGGTGGGTAAATCCTTTGGAATTCACCATTCATTCCTGAATACTTCCTTCATCCCATCAAACCAAGACTTTATTTTTATTTTATAGGAGGGGTTGATATGCTTCGAGCATGTTAACACCTTATTATGCTCAGTAGGGGACTTATTCTTGGGTGAGTATTCCTACTTCAATGCTCTAGTGGTGTAATCAGATACACCAATCTCATAAAAAACCATCAATAATAGAAAAACTCCCAATAAAATCCTATGATTGGGTATCTAATGGGCCTTCTTCACATCTTCGATGATTTTATGGCTAAAATACATAGCCCAATTATACTTTAAGCCTTCATTAACCTAGTGGGTGATATAGGGTGGGTCATGTCTACCTCTTTTCAATGATTGGTGCCACCGATCTTGGTCATTATAATTTGCATTGCAATCCAGAGGGTAGGGTCCTATAGTTTTTTCATGTGCATGGCATGGCCTTAATTTTGATACATCTATGTCATGGATATCTTTATGATCTCCTTGATATTCCCAAGTCATATACTACATCCAGTCTTGAACATTACAGCCCCGACACCTTACTTATCCTCTCTGGTGTGATCTTCATGTTATACCCAATCAAGTAGATGTAGTCCTCATGGATGCACGAGAGTAAGAAATTGATGGAATCCATGGGTTTTATAATGTAAGATAAATTAAACAACTAAAACAAGCCCACAACATCTAAGGAATTGAATATCTTGAGGTCATATACCGCTTGGTTCTTGGTTTTTTGGTGCTCAACTTGGTAGTCATTTTGTAATTTAACCTTGTTCCCAGTTTGATGATGGTTGTAATAAAAAATTGTGAAATTAGGCAACTTAGAGATCCAATTCTTCATACACAACATCATCTCTGGGTATTGTATTTATTCGATCATCAATAGTGGGGGTGGAGATGATTATGTCTTCTTTTCCTGAATGCCATACTAGCTTCTTCTCCTTCTATACATTGTGCCTATTCTTCAAGTGTCTCCTCTATAATTAATATTTATTCTCCCCCAAATACTTCCTCTTCCTTAAGTATCATCAGTAATGGACAAATCCTTAAAGCCTTCTTCTTAGGCCACATCACCCTTCGAGGATCCTAAAGGTTGAGGCATGGCCGTCCAACATTCCCAAAAGAATACATGGTTATTGTATTGTTGATTTTATCTTCTTGAGATTAACTATTTAATGGTGGACTTCCCTTATGAACTACAACTAAATGTCTTCCTTACCATGGTCATATTTCAATGTTTGTCATATGTTTTGATTATGTAGCTTGGATACTTGTTTGTACTCAACGCACCCTACAGACCACCAAAGGCACTTGAATTATAGAATCATAATTGAATCATGATTAGAATAGACTAACCTAATCAATTGGATTCAAACATGCCATCCTTATTTGGAGACATATCACAAACATGCTCATTTTTTCTACTAGGCCTACTTAGACCCCTTGTAGCCTTGTCTAGCCACTACAAACCTCATAAATATCTTTAGTGATCACTTAAATCCATGAAAATCTATACATATATTCCATTATCATTACCCATAATACATGCCAAGTATGATCCTCCAACTCATCGATCTCAACATACTTCCTTCTTTAGCCTATAAGCCAATTATGACTCCTAGAAGACTAAAACATGAATAAAATGAATTATACTTACTTATACACCACTATAAAACGTTTTTTAGCTACCCATTTGGCCCATTAAATATATTTTAATCTTTCAACCTTAAAATCCAAAGATAGACCACTTTTCTAAACATGCCCAAATCACTAGGCCTTCAAAGCAAACCTTGGTCAAAGGTCAACCTATGGTCAATGCAGACACTTGAAACTGCTTCCACACCTATAGGTCATCATCCATACTTTTGGACAAAATTTAAATCTCCCATTCCATGGGGAACCATGACTTCCTTTATGCCACCAAACACTTGCTCTTAGGAAAAAGTGCCTATGACCACTCAAAATACTCCATCTGGCATAAATGGATTGAACAACCTATGAAATCACCTGGAACATGTCTAAAACACATTTTCATACCTTCCTAAGCATATAAAACTTCATGACATATCTCCAATCTTCAATTGACTCTTGAAATCAAATAATTTGTACATATAGGGCACAACCTACAACAGCCATCTTGACCAAATGATCAAACACATACTTGAGCACCTAAAAAACATCTTAAAGACTTCTATTATACTTTGACATGTAAAAACCAACTTGAATCATCTAATTCCAATCATCTAACCATTATATATCATCATAGGAGCATCTTGGACAACTTCTAGGTAGTCATCACTACCAAAATCGGTCAACTCTGACTTTTGACCATAAAACACATGTTTGAACTCATCAAGGACTTAGATCACCTGGGAATGATTCATGGTGATATTATGCATGCTCCCATACAATCTAATCCACCTTTCTCCTTCAAATTACTACCCATATCAAGCATCCAAAAATGATCAAAAATACACTTTAAGACCAAGAGACCTGAAAATACCTTTTGAACAATCATCCTTGCTTCTTTCTCTTCACTAACCTATAGGATCAATTAGACCTCCTCAAGTAGGCTTGAATATATTCAAAATATGGAAAATTATCTTTTTATGTATTCTTCAAACAACACAAAACATTAAGACTCAAATCACAGATCAACTTTTTCTTATGGAACAACTCAACTCTGTATGCCATAATCTTCAACCTTTATCTTCATACAAACAAGATCTAGCCTAATAGCTCAAAATTATAGGCATCATCAGATATGTAATAGAGACCAAATAACATGCTTAAAATATTTTAATGATCTTAGATTATTCTCCCTTTCTGAAACATCACATCTTCAATGCATAGACTCAAATGCAACTCTTGAAACAACAATCTTCAACCTTTGTAGTAAGCATACTCAGAGCCCAATGATCCTCTTGAGCTAGCTCTTTAAATATGATATCAAACTAATTATTATCAGAGCATATAAAAATGCCAAATTACCTTGAGAACACTATCATATAATTTTATATCTCTCTTAAATTAGCCTCTACATGCAAATAAGTTATCTCTTCGATCAATCAGGTCTGCCTTTCTTCTTCCTTTCTCAGCAGGTCTTCAAACAACAAAATAAGTCACTATTTTCTCTATTTCATATGAGCACCTTTAGATAGTCAATACATGAATCTGAAGCATGAATTCATAGCCATTCTTTCCTCTCTGCCTTGTCCTTCAATGCAATTTAATCATCAATATATTTGCTCTTACTCAGAAAGCTTCATTAGCTCTCATATCATTTGCATAGACGATCAAGACACTATTAGGCTATGCTTATCCTTAAATTGTATACCTCTAACTTTTAGGACACCTACACATAATTATACCTATCATGCTTTCTAACTAAGAATCCATCTTTAATAATCCCTACCATACAACTTAGGTTTGATCTTGGATTTAGCTTCAGTATAGTCTTTCTTCTTTGAACTTGCTAGTGCCAACATGAAAACCTTTATGTAGAATTCAACTCTGATCTTCATAGACTTATACATCATAGATAAACCTTCACAACTCATAAAACATTAAGAACCAGGCTACCATACTAATCATCACCAAATCTAACAACTCTACCAACAAGCTGACTAGGTAGACACCAACAACCAAGCTACTCACAAGATCACCTTCCAAGCTGATTAAGCCTAAAAAAAGACCTGATCTAATACCAATTATTAAGATTAACTATTTATAGGGAGGGTTGATTTAGTAAAAAATAATTTACATTAAATTTCAAAACCATTCATCATACATGAACATGAAATCTTAAACATTTAAAGCATGAACACGAGCAATCAACATATAAAAACACCATTTCTGTGGGAAACCCTCTAGGGGAAGAAAAACCAATATCAATCATATAAACCAATGGACTACAATCCTATAAGGATAATATAAAAAATAGATGTTATACTAACACCAACTAATCAAGGAGCATCCACCCCTCAATTTAGTCTAGCTCCAACTAAACCATTAGTTATCTCCAACTAGCAAGGAGGCTACAACCCCCTAGGTGATTAAGTAACCAATCAACCACATTTTCTCTAATGTCCACCACTGATCTAATTTCCACCACTACTCTGATGTCTTCTACACCTGATGATCACCTTCTCTTTCTCTAACACTTCCAAACCCCTTCACAAGCCATTCGCTCAACTAAGTCACACTTTAGACTGTTAGGTCTAATGAGTTCTTAGCTCATGAACACAGTCAATCAAACATGAATAATAATATTCACCCTATAAATTTACTAAATTACCTACCTCTTCTCCTTGAATAAACTCTCTCCTTTACTTGAATGCACACACTTACACATACATACAAATAGCCCAATTTGACCTTGTATATATATCACTCTTCCATCTAACCCATCTTGGTCAGCCAAGATACTTTTCAAAATTTTCTTACCTTTATAAAAGATCCAAAAACATTTCATAAAACACACACAAACACTCCATCGGTCGTACAATTCCTAAAGCAAGCTTAATCCTTCTTTAGAACACAATTAGGCATAATGAATTAGCCCTTCATTATTATTTCACCACATGTGACCAAATCCATGAATAATAGCATTAATAAATTATTCAAATGGATAAAAATGGATCTCATAAAATCACTTCACACTTCCCCAATTTTTCAATCCATTTTTAACTTCAAACCACACCTTGAACTAAGCCATTTTCTCTTGCTCCAAGTCCTGCTAACACTCAAAAAATACTGCCAAGAAGAAATGAAGCATGATCTTGATTTCCTAAAACAAGCACCTAAAAATATCACATGGATATATCCTCCATGACATAATAAAAATAAAAAAAAAACCATTTTTCACCTTAACATATTTCAAAACCATCCAAACTAACTCAAACAATCAGAGTACTCAAACTGGTCAAACATCCTAGAAACACAGTCAAAGAACATTGACTGATCCAACTAAAATAGAGCCAAAATATAAATAAAAAATACATTTAATGAATATATAACACTAATAAAATACCACCAAGATCTCACTCACCTCAAAATCTAATCAAAATATCTCAAACTAGCCTCTCCAAACAGGCCACTTCAATCTGCATGTAAGCTCCAAAAACTAGTCATGTAGAACTCCTTGTCTAGCACATTAAAGAACAATTTAATAAATTATAATCCACATTCATATATTCTATGTGATCTCTATGTCAACCTCCAATAGTCATTTCTCATGTCCAAGAAGCATTCATTGGTCTAACAGACCAATTCCTGAGACTATTATCTTACAATCTTCATTACTAAGGTAAGTCACTTTGAAAGCACCTTCTTACTTGTGTATGGTCAACATCACCATTTTAAAATAAAATTATTAAGAGAAATAGGTATTTAAAAAATACCTTAATACATTATATCCATCCCTACTCACTTGAAAATCTTCCCTAAGCACAAATTCACTTTGCTTCGAGTTTATTCACTATTTACACTATTTGTAGATTAATGAATAGTCAAATTGATTAAACTATATAATTGAAATAGAGCACATAAATTTAAAAAATAAATCCATATACCTCAAGAACAAGTCTTGGCCTTTGATCTCCAATAACTCTCATGTGTTTACTCAGTCAACCCTGTCTTTAACACTAAAAATATCACAAACAAGCATATGTTTGTACATTTTGCTTATTGTCATAACACACCACTACCACTTAGAGATGACTATAGGAGTCCTATATAACCTCCAATCATCACATTTGATCACCCAATCCATTCTGAGCCCAAACCATCAATATTTTCTCAATCGCTCAATTATGAGGGTTTATAAAGGGTTTCTGACCAGTTTACATTCTTAACGAATGTTCATAAAGATTTCTCCCTCAATCCAATAAAAAATACATGGAAAGGATTCTTATATACATGTGCCACATATCCCAAAATTCTTAGGTCCCCATGCAAAGTCTACATGAACTAGTGAACATTGAAACTTTTCTCTCGAGCTCAAAATACACCATTCAAGCCACCTCTGAAGCTTCTAAACCAACTTTATGACTTTGTAGCTCAATCTCTAACCTCAAAAATTTTCAAAACCTTTTAACACACCTATATAATCAACCACCATGCTTATATCATCTCAACCACTCTAAAACCATTCTTTGACCCTTCACAAGGCCTCACAAGCCCACCTAGGGCAACTAAGCCAATGGCCAAACTGTCGTTCAGACCACTATCCACCTCTTGAAAACCATATACCTGACCTATTATCATCATATATGTGTCCAAAATGCATATTACAAGCATACTAATATCTTCCAAGCTGGATCTTCTTCATGATTGCTCAAACTAGCTTACCAAGCCTACTAGGCCTAAAGCCAATAGACCTACTAGCCACTTAATGACACTTGGAAAGACTCCAAATGCTCTCTCAACCATATGGCCATACCATGTACTCTCTCTTCATGATTCATTCCATCCACTCATGCCTCCATAGAACCAACTACTCCCATAAGCTCTCATTAGCAACCAAGTACTAAGATCATGCATATTAGACCAAGAACACTCTCATGTCACTTTGTCCTCACCAATGCCACTTGGCATCAATGACAACACATCACTGCCACCAATATATCAACATTAATAATAATATCATAGGTTTCCTCACCTTTTTGAGGGGTGATAGTATGGACCTAGTTAGAGGGAAAGTAACTATCACCCTTTTGGGGGAGAGGAGGAGAAAGAAATTATTTCCTCTTGAAACCATGTGATAGCTTGTGTTTAGTAGTGACAGAGAAATACTCAAAAGTATCCAAAGATTTATATGAATATAGATAGAAATAATTTATGTGGAATGAAATTTATGTACTATGAGTGATAATTTGTATAACAATATGTTTATAAAGAGCATTCCACATGAGAGATAGCAAGCAAGGGATATAGAGCACGAAATTGTGAAGTAATGCATAAAAAACTTTGACTTGTGATATGACATTTCTAATATGTTTAATAA
Source organism: Torreya grandis (assembly GCA_037957365.1). NCBI lineage: Eukaryota > Viridiplantae > Streptophyta > Pinopsida > Cupressales > Taxaceae > Torreya > Torreya grandis. The sequence continues at coordinate 1,542,352 of JARHVA010001228.1, read as the reverse complement.
GATAGTCTTGAAAATTATTCCATATGAGAGAGATAAAGTATGTAATGAAGCCTTGTATTAAATAAAAATAAACATTGCTTTGAAGGAAAGGGATCTTAACAAGTTTAGTAGTAACTTTCTTAATATAATCCCATATTATGAAAAATAAGCATCAGAGGGAAAGAATGAAGTTTTGAATTAAAATATATTAAACTTCATCATTCATATACATGTTAGGGTCGAGTATAGACTCCTTATTATTTACAATAAATGTTGTGGAATAAGTGAGATCCATTTTTTGATTTTAATGTGAAATCTGAATGAGATGTAAGGGACATAGTAAATTCAACTAAGGTTTGAAAGAAATGATTTTTAAAATTACTACGGTAAATTTAAAAATTAAATATGAAATGTTGATTTAAATAGGAATGAAAAAAAATAAAAAAAATACTGAAAAAATTAGTAAGGAATTTACCCTAGGGTTTCTAGGGTTTTTGTTCATAAATGAAGTCATGTTCACCAAATGATTTAACTTTTTTGGTAATGATGGAGTTATATTATTAATTTATTTAAGGGTATGGATTAATAAATTAGTAAATAATATTTTAATAATTATAATCCTAATTTGTATAATTTATTTGTCTTTTTTATCTTTCTAAAAATAGCAATAAATAAGAAGAAAATGTAACTTATCTGGAAACAAGCTGAAACGATTGTTACAGGGTTTGAAACTAGATGTGTAGGGTTGGGATAGTGTCACAAATTAGAATCTATATTTTTTTTGTGAAAGGATAAGACCTTTGAAAATAGGACACTCTGGGGTCTAATGTTATTGTCTTCTTCTATCATTGTCCAAACTACTCATAGAGACCTGATTTTTTTGGGTTCTTTGTATTATTCCTATGTGAGTCTACCTATTGAATTTTAAATGTTGAATTTCCATGGAGGTAATTATAGATCTATTTTGATCTTCAAACCCTAACCCTCCATCATGATTGATAAATGGGATTTGAATCACTTGCAAAAGGGGCATTAGTGTGTGTAAAATGCACTGAACGTGTGATCCACACCCCTTGTATGGGCACACTGCCTATATACCAATACTCCAAAGAGGGATCAAGCCATATGTAGTTCTCCCACTTGATGTGATTTATGAAATAATTTAATATAGATGCCAAAAAATTAAATTGAGAGTGCTTGAGGTGGCTAGGGACTGGTGTGAGAGTTTGAATGTGTTTATAGTTGTGTTGGGTGAAAGTATATATAGAATAGGAAATTTTATCTTAGTGGTTTGTTTATATTCTCACTTGCTTTGCATGATTTATCACCTCCCTTATAAATGAATTTTAGATGGGATTTTATAAGGAACAATTGGTCATCGGTTAAATGTATTCGCACCAAGCTGACATAATGAAGGATAAGAATTGAATGAAAATAGTCATTTGAGATTAAATTACAAAGGGACAAGAGCACCAAAAATGGGACATCCTAGAGTCCAGAATTGTATTCCAAGTATGACACTCTTATCTTATAGACTCAGGACCTAAGGGATCAGTATTGGTCTAGAAATAGAGTCTGGATGAGCTGGAATGATCATTTAGAAGGCTACAAATGATTGAAAATGAGTAAAAAGATGTCTAAAAGGGTCACAAGAGCATGCAAGAAGGTCATATAGATAGGGTGTCACAAACCACACTCAAATTATCAAGTATGTATACAACATGCCCACATAATGGGTGTGGATCACATTTTTAGTGCATCTTACACACATTAACCCCTCCTTTTCAAGTCATTCAAATCATGTTTATTAAGTATGATGGAGGGTTAGGGTTTGAAGATTAAAACAACTCTATAATGAGCTTCATATAAATTCAACCTTTTAAATTTCATAGGTAGGCTCACATAGGAATACGATAAAGAACCCAAAAAAATCAAGTTTTTGTGAGTAGTTTGGACAATAATGGTAGAAGAGGACAACAATGCTAAACCCCAAATTATTCTTAAATAATATTACAATAATTACAATCCTAATTTGTATAATTTATCTATCCTTTTTACCTTTCTAAAAATAATATTAAATTAGGATAAATTATAACTTAGCTTAAAATAGGCTAAAATGACTATTGTAGGGTTTGAAATTAGCTGTGCTAGACTAGGATAGTGTCACAAATTAGAATCTGACTTTCATTTGGTAAAAACACAAGACCATAAAAAAAGACACTTTAGGGTACGACATTTTTGTCCTCTTTTTCCACTATTATCTAAACTACTCATAGAGATCTAATTTTTATAGATTCTTTACATTGTTCCTATGTGAGCTTATTTGTGAAATTTCAAGTGTTGAATATCCATGAAGCTTGTTATAGAGATGTCTTTATATTTGAAACCTAACCCTCTATCATGCTTGATAAATGAGATTTGAATCACTTGAAAAGGGGGGTTAGTGTGTGTAAGATACACTGAACATGTGATCCACACCCCTTGTGTGGGCATGTTTCTTATATACCAATACTCTAAAGAGGAATCAAGCTATATGTAGTTCTACCACTTGATATGCTTTGTGCAATAGTGTAATATGGATGCAAAAATGCCAAATTGAGAGTGTTTGAGGTGGCTAGGGACTGGTGTGAGAGTTTGAATGTGTTTTCAGATGTGTTGGGTGATCGTATGTAGAGAATAGGAAAGTTTTCCTTGGTGGTTTATTTATATTCTTGCTTGCTTTGTAATATTTATCACCTTCCCCCTTTGTAAATGAAATTTGAATGGAATTATATAGGAAATAATTGGTCATGGATTAGATGTATATATGCTAGTCTGATATAATGAAGGATATGAATCAGAGGAAATTGACCATTTGGGTTCAAAGTGTGATTGGATAAGAGCACTAAAAATGGGACACCCTAGGGTCTGGTGCTATAGTCCAGGTATGGCATTCCTGTCCTACAAGCTTGAGACCTAGGGGATAGAATTGGCTTGGGAAATAAAGTTTGGATAAGTTGGAATTAGGGTTTAAAAGTCTACAGATGATTGATAATGAGAAAAAAGTGTCTATATGGGTCACAAGAGCATGCAATAAGGTCCTATGGATAAGGTGTCACAAACAAAACTCAAACTACTAATTTGGACATTTTATATGACTACATTCCCGCACCCCCCTTGCCCATCCCCCCCCGCCACCCGCCCCCCCCCCACCCCCCGCCCCCCCCCAATTTATTCTAGTGATGTAGTAAATCAAAATACTAAGATAAAGGAAAAGTAGAAAGAGTACCTAAACTTACCTACAAGGGTGATTCCCATGAAGCTATGTGATGTTGAGTGTGTATAGAGAGATCACATTGTGAAGTGTGAATCTGTACAAGAAAATAAAGAGTAGAATAATTCTTACTAGACATGTTATATCTAAAATAAGAATGTACAAAAGCTAGGTAAAAGAGAGGAAGAAAAAGGAATGAACACACCCCACTGGGTACGTGAACCAATACAAAACATGTTATGATGTTGAGTGATGCTTGAGTGATGTTGATTATGTGTTAAACCAAGATTAATATCATGAATGAAACTAAGTGATCAATTCCCTGAGAGTGGCTCAAGAATATAAATGTTAGCCCTTTAGCTCCATTTTCACCCTCTAAGTGAATCTATGTGATTAACACATGTATGATCACATAGCTTCACTTAGAGGATGACGATGGAGCTAAAGGGCCAACATTTATATTCTTGAGCCACTCTCAGGGAATTGATCACTTAGTTTCATTCACAATATTACTCTTGGTTCAACACATAATCAACATCACTCAACATCATAACATGTTTTGTATTAGTTCACGTACCCGGTGAGGTGTGTTCATTCTTTTTTCTTCCTCTCTTTTACGTAGCTTTTATACATTCTTATTTTAGATATAACATGTCTAGTAAGAATTTATCTACTCTTTAGTTTCTTTTACAAACTCACACTTCATGATGTGATCTCTCTATACGCACTTACCATCACATAGCTTCATGGGATTCACCCTTGTAGGTAAGTTTAGGTACTCTTTATACTTTTCCTTGATCCTAGTATTTCAATTTACTACATCACTAGAATAAAGGTGGGGGGGGGAATGTAGTCATATTAAATGTCCAAATTAGTAGTTTGAGTGTGGTTTGTGACACCTTATCGATAGGACCTTGCTCTTGTGACCCTTATAGACACCTTTTTTCTCATTATCAATCATCTATAGACTTCTAAACCTTGATTCCAGCTCAAGTAAACTTTATTTCCCAAGCCAATTCTATCCCTTAAGTCCTGAGCTTGTAGGACAAAAATGCCATACCTGGACTATAACACTAGACCCTAGGGTGTCCCATTTTTAGTGATCCTATCTAATCACACTTTGAATCCAAATGGTCAATTTCCTCTAATTCCTATCCTTCATTATATCAAACTAGCACAAATACATCTAATCCTTGACCATTTATTTCCTATAAAATTCCATTCAAAGTTCATTTACAAAGGGGGGAGGTGATAATTATTACAAAGGAAGCAAGAATATAAATAAACTTCCATGGAAAACTTTCCTATTCTCTTCATATAGTCACCCAACACATTTGAAAACACATTCATACTCTCACACTAGTCCCTAGCCACCTCAAACACTCTCAATTTGGCAATTTTGCATCCATATTACACTATTGCACAAAATACATCAAGTGAGAGAACTACATATAGCTTGATCCCTCTTTAGAGTACTGGTATCTAAGAAACGTCCCACACAAGGGGTGTGGATCACATGTTCAGTGTATCTTAAACATACTAACCCCCCTTTTTAAGTGATTCAAATCTCATTTATCAAGCATGATGGAGGGTCAGGGTTTGAAGATTAAAACATCTCTATAACAAGCTCCATGGATATTCAACACTTGAAATTTCATAGGCAATCTCACATAGGAACAATGTAAAGAATCTATAAAAATTAGATCTCTATGAGTAGTTTAGATAATATTGGAACAAGATGACAAAAATTTCATATCTTAAAGTGTCTTTTTTTTGTGGTCCTATCCTTTTACCAAATGAAAGTCAAATTCTAATTTGTGATGTTATCCCAATTCTGCACAACCAATTTCAAACCCTACAACAACCATTTTAGCCTATTTTAAGCTAAGTTATAATTTATCCTAATTTAATATTATTTTTAGAAAGGTAAAAAGAATAGATAAATTATACAAATTAGGATTGTAATTATTGTAATATTATTTAAGAATGCTTCAGGGTTAGTATTGTTGTCATTTTCTGCCATTGTTGTCCAAACTACTCATAGAGACTTGATTTTTTAGGTGCTTTATCCTATTCTTGTGTGATCCTACCTATGAAATTTAAGGGTTTGAATGTATACAAAACTCATTTTAGAGCTGTTTTAATCTTCAAACCCTAACCCTCCATCATACTTAATAAACATGATTTGAATGACTTGAAAATGGGGGTGTTAATTTGTGTAAGATGCACTGAACATGTGATCCACACCCCTTATGTGGGCATGTTGTCTACATAATTGGTATTTTTAGTGTGGTTTGTGACACCCTATCTATATGACCTTCTCGTATGCTCTTATGACCCTTCTAGACATTTTTAAACTCATTTCTAGTCATTTATAGCCTTCCAAACGGTCATTCCAGCTCATCCAGACTCTATTTCTCATACCAATCCTGATCCCCCAGGTCCTAAGACTATGAGATAAGAGAATCATACTTGGAATACAATACTGGACCTTAGGGTGTCCCATTTTTGGTGCTCTTGTCCCTTTGTAATTTGATCCTAAATGACTATTTTCATTCGATTATTATCCTTCATTATGTCAGCTTGGTGTGAATACATTTAACCCATGACCAATTATTCCTTATTAAATCCCATCCAAAATTAATTTATAAGGGAGGTGACAAATCTTAGAAAGCAAATAAGAATACAAACAAACCACTAAGACAAACTTTCCTATTCTCTATATACTTTCACCCAACACAACTATAAACACATTCAAACTCTCAGACCAGTCCCTAACCACCTCAAGCGCTCTCAATTTTACATTTTTGCATCTATATTAAATTATTTCACAAAGCACATCAAGTGGGAGAAATACATATGGCTTGATCCCTCTTTGGAGGATTGGTATGTAGGCAGTGTGCCCATACAAGGGGTGTGGATCACACATTCAGTGTATTTTACACACATTAATTCCCCTTTTGTAAGTGATTCAAATCCTATTTATCAATCATGATGGAGGGTTAGGGTTTGAATATTAAAATATCTCTATAATGACCTCCATGGAAACTCAACACTTAAAATTTCATAGGCAAGCTCACATAGGAACAATGCAAAGAACCCAAAAAAATTAGGTCTCTATGAGTAGTTTGGACAACGCTAGAAGAGGAAAATAATGTTGGACCCCAAAGTGTCCTATTTTAAAATGTCTTATCCTTTTAAAAAAAAAATCTAGATTCTAATTTGTGACACTATCCTAGCCCTGCACATCTAGTTTTATACCCTACAACAATCGTTTCAGCCTGTTTCCAGATAAGTTATATTTTCTTCTTATTTATTGCTATTTTTAGAAAGATAAAAAAGACAAATAATTATACAAATTAGGACTATAATTAATTAAATATTATTTACTAATTTATTAATCCATACCCTTAACTAAATTAATAATATGACTCCATTATTACCAAAAAAGTTAAATCATTTGGTGAACTTGACTTACTTCATTTACGCACAAAAACCCTAGAAACCCTAGGGTAAATTCCTTGCTAATTTTTTTAGTATTTTTTAATTTTTTTTAGTCCTATTTAAATCAACATTTCATATTTAATTTTTAAATTTACCTTAGTAATTTTAAAAATCATTTCTTTCAAACCTTAGTTGAATTTACTATGTTCCTTACATCCAATTCAAATTTCATAATAAAAATCAAAAAATGGATCTCACTTATTTCAAAACATTTATTTCAAATAATAAGGAGTCTATACTTGACCCTAACATGTATATGAATGATGAAGTTTACTATATGTTAATGCAAAACTTCATTCTTTCCCTCTGATGCTTATTTTTCATAATATGGGATGATATTAAGAAAGTTACTACTAAACTTGTTAAGATCCCTTTCCTTCAAAGCAATGTTTATTTTTATTTAATACAAGGCTTCATTACATACTTTATCTCTCTCATATGGAATAATTTTCAAGACTATCTTATTAAACATATTAGAAATGTCATATCACAAGTCAAAGTTTTTTATGCAATACTTCATAATTTCATGCTCTCTATGCCTTGCTTGCTATCTTTTGCTCTACTTCATACACCATTAGCACATCATATTGTTTCTATACCCCTACCACTAGGTTTTGTTGAACCCAAGCTCACTCAATATGATGGTAAGGGTGATTTAGAGACACACTTGAGATATTTTCATGCATCATGCTTGGACTATGTCCCAAATGAATGGTTATTAACCAAGCTATTTTCATAGAGTTTAAACCATTATGCTCTACAATGGTTCTATAGTCTACCAAATCAGTCAGTCAATTAATTCAATCCTTTAGCTAATATGTTTATATCTCATTTCAACATTAAAATAGGTGACAAAGTTTCTTATGCCCAAATTGTATAAAAGAAACAAAGGTCAAATAAACATCTCACAGATTATGTTCTTCGATATAAGACTATCTTGGCTAAAATTACTAGCCCCATGGCCAATTAAGAATTACAATATGTCTTCAAATAGAGTCTTCTATCATCTTTACATGAGTCAATAATGTTCAAAAATTTATCTTTCTTCACTAATTTTTGTCATACACTAAAGGAATGGGAAGTCAAATTAATTTCGATGGGTAAACTCAAGTACACAAGTATATCAAAAACAACAAACAAGAGTAATAGTAAAGTCCTCTATAAAGTAAAGCTCAATGATATCAAAATTTAAAATCAACCTATAGTTAATTCTTCTTTAGATCCCCCTCAATGAGTGGTTTTATTATCATCTCCTTGAAGAGCCTTTACCAATCTACTAGTATCTCCAGCTAGAGTCTTACAACAACTATTGGAATGTAATATCATATCTCTCCTTCCTATTCAGGGAGTTGATCCAACAAAGACTCTTTCATGTGGATATGATCAGAATGCATTTTGTGATTTTTAGAGGGTACCAAGCCACACAACAAAAAGATGCATCAATTTTAAACACGATATACAAGACTTGATAGATGACAACCTTATTGATCTTGGCACTCCAATTAAACCTCCTCAGGGAAAACAAACACATGACAAATATTTGAAACTTTTCTCAGATCCTTTCCCACAACATTCTAGACAAGAGATAGGGGATACATCAAGTGTTCACCATGCATATCATGCATACCCTCCAGTAGCCACATACTAGGCACCTTCAGTTGAGTCACATCCTTTGAGCAACATGATCAGTGTGTATAATTTTAGAGTTTCAACTAGACCTTCCATATTCTTTTCAAAGTAAGAGATAGTTGAGGATGATTCAAATTACCATGCACTCTTTATCAAAGCTTACATTAATCATCATCTTATTCATAGTGTTCTCATAGAAAATGGATCTAGTGTGAACATGTGCACTATGACATTACTACAACATTTGGGATATTCAAAGCAGGATATTACCTTGATGGATATAGTTACCAATGGAATTAGTGGGCACATACAAAGTTCATTGGATGATATTGTACTTCCTTCATAGGTTGGTCCCAAACATGTGACCATACCTTTTACTATCATTCCCAATGTTGGGGTCTTCGAGATGTTACTTGATCGGCCATGGATTTAGAAACTTCATGTAATACCTTCTATAGTTCACAAATGCATGAAATTAATTCATGATAATTAGGTTATTATATTTGGTATATTTCCGTATGAGTTACCACTCCACACTTTAGAGCCATCTACTACCTTACAACTACTAGTTTTAGCTCCTCCACTAGTTTCAACTTCTCCACCAATTAGATTTCTTCCTCCAGGTCAGATTTAAACATATTCAAGGCCTCCCTCACCAGCATAGAGAGTTCATGCACTTCATCAGAGGTCTCTCTTAGAGTAACCACTACATCAATGATAATTTTAAGATTCTAGACAATGTTTAGCTATAGTATTCACACCCAAGGCAGTATCATTGGGGTCTCATGCCTCTACACATAGAGCACACATTTAGAGAGATTTTTATACTACTAGATGGGTCTCTAAGAGCCCAATAGTTACACCTAATTATCAAAATTATATGGGGACCCCACAATTAGTTTCCACTATAGAGATTTTAGAGCATTTACAACATACATAGTTTTGAGAGTCACAGTCTCAGCACTTCCATCATGCTTTAAGATCATGCATGATCCCTCTCCTAGATATAGGACACCATGATATGGATTTTTTCATGAGACTCATCGGTTAGTATCACTTTTCTTAGTCTTGATTGTACATAGCTTCTTTTTAATTTCTTGTACATAGTCTCCTTATGATTAATTGTACACAACTTCTTTTAAATTTCTTGTACATAGTCTCCTTATGATTGATTGAACATAGCTTATTTCAAAAATACTAAAAATAGTATAACATTTCAAAAATATAAAAACATTTAAATAATTTAAAACACTAAAAATATTTCAATTGTATGCATCATCCATGCTTTACATTTCTACTACCATGATAGACTTATAGTTTATTATTCTATGCTATTGTTTGTTGATTTATCTAGATTACCATGCTTCATTTGATCTTCTTTGAGTCTGTGTAGTGACACCCAATATATCTATTACTTCACTCTACCCATTGAGAGGGCATCATAGATATACATTAGAGACACACATCGATATATCTACCCATCGGGGGCATCTTCTACATGACTACACCATCTAGGTTATGTCATTCCTACACTACACACTCTTGTTATCATGTTGATGTACATCAATTAATAGATTACATATATTATTCTAACAACACTCACTAATATATATCACTTTTATATTTCTTAGAATCTACATAGTCTTTTACTACATGTCTGCATACTTTAACTTCTTGCTTTGATTAGTTAGATGTGATTATATTAACAACATTTACATGTCTTCCTTTCTTGCTTTGTGTACTAGATGTGCTTGCATTTATAAATTCATGTTTTGTCTCTTGTGTGTTTCTTAGGACATTTTCCAATATCCTTTGATTTTATTCTAGTGTGTGCCTTAGGAAATTTTCTAATGTCCTTTGCCTATAATCTTCTATGTGCTTGTGGCCTTCATGCCAACCTTACTTGTTTTTAATTATATGTGTATGTGGGAATTTGAATATACCTTGTATGTTTGATTTCCAATTTGAGTGACATGTGCCCATGTCCCTTATGTGTTTGGCCCCTTGGCCTCTTTTGTATTCTTCTTATTTCTTACCTTGTGTGCTTATTTGTTTGCTTGCTTCTCATTGTTTGCAAATGCCATGATCCACATCATTCATTATCTTGCTTTCTTGGATTCCATGATGGACATCATGATCCATATCTCCTTGATAGCTAACCACTAACAACTAACAACTAACATTTTCTAGTTTTAATTCAATTTACTACACATGATATTACATTGTTACATCTATCTAGGCATTCTCATGTTGATTTAACAATCTTCAGTACAAAACTATGATATATCTTGAGACATCTTTTTTATTATAACTACTATATCATGTATTTTGTAGCATAACACACTTGTAAGGCTCTTTCTTCTAAGGATAGTCATTGTAGGGTCTTCATTCCCACCCTTAGAAGAGGGGGCAAAAAATAAGAGTTTTATCATAGAGATCAAAACCTTCTACCTGTCAAAAAATAGTTTTAAGAACACTCAAAATAGCAACCAGAACCCAAACTAGGTAGAATAGACCAAAAACATAGTGATGAATACAAAACAATAATTAGAAATAGCAAAGGATAAGAGCACCATACATGGACTGCAGCATTGGACAACAAATTATCCTATTTTTAGTATTCTTAGCTAAACATCATAAAACCCAAATTTTCTAAAAATAGGCAAAAAGGTAAGTTCAGTTACAATTTTGTCAACAATAGTTCAGTTCAAATTGGGTAGTTTCAGTATAGTTTTTTTTAGAGAATCTAGACATAAGGGGCATCATGCATGGTATGATGGCTTTCGCTTCCAATTTTAGATTGGGTAGTTGGTATAACTTTTAAATCAAAATCCATGTTACAAACACCAATGATTGGGGGCAATGTGTGTGACACTTTTTCCTTCTTTTATTTTTAGTTCATTGCATGACCTAGGTATTCTCAATAGTTGTGTGCCTTATTCCATCTACAAGTGGTTGGCATCATTTTGAAGTGGCTTTCATATAAGCCTAGTTCTCAATTTTGGAGTGGATTTCATACAAGCCTAATCTCCACCTTTTGGAGTGGCCAAGATTGGCTGAGTTCTCAGTACACATTCAACTATCCATGCCACAGTATCAGATTATAGAGCATTCATGGGCTTCAAATCCATCTCATATAACACACATTCATACTGGTATCACTTCATAGCTTCACTTGGTGGGTAATGATAGAGCCAAAGGACTAGTTAGCCTTTGTATTATTGAGCCACCTACTTAGAGAAAATTGACACATAGTCCAAACATTGATTAACACATGCACAATCACATAGCATCATATAGTGGGTGATGATGGATCCAAAAGGCCAACATTTGTATTCTTGAGCCACCTTTAGGGAATTGAGCACTCAACTCCATTTATGATATTAGTCTTTGTACAACACATACCCAACATCACTCAACATCACAAAAGGTTTTGTATTGAATCGCATACTTGGTGAGGTGTATTTATTCATTTCTCTTCCTCTCTCTTTTACTTAGATTTTGTACATTCTTATTATTAGAAATAGTATGTCTAGTAAAAACTAATCTACTCTTTGTTTTCTCTTGCAGATTTGTACTTCATGATGTGCTCTCTCTATATACACTCAGCATGACACAACTTCGTGGACTTCACCCTTGAAATTAAGCTCATGTACGCTTTCTACTTTTCCTTTATCCTAGTACTTCACTTTGTTGTATCACTAGAATAAATGGGGGGGTAAATATAGTCATATAAAATGTCCAAATTGGTATTTTGAGTGTGGCTTTTGACACCTTATCCATAGGTACTTCTTGCATGTTCTTGTGAACCTTCGAGACACCTTTTTGCTCATTTCTAGTCATTTTTAGCCTTCCAAACAATCATTCCATCTCAGTCAAACTCCTTTTCCCAAGTCAATCCTTTCCCCCTAGGTCTTGAACCTATTATACAAGAGAGCCATGCCTAGACTATAGCACTGGACCCTAGGGTGTCTTATTTTTGATGCTTTTGTCCCTTTGTAATTTGAACCCAAATTATCATTTTCATCTAATTCCTATTCTTCATTATGTCAGCCTAGCATGAATACATCTAACCCATGACCAATAGCTTCCTATAAAAATCCCATTCAAATTTCATTTATAAGAGAGGTGACAAATCTTACAAAACAAGAAAGAATAGAAACAAACCACCAATGCAAATTTCCCTATTCTCTGCATATAGTCACCCAACACAGCAACAAACATATTCAAACTCTCACATCAATCCCTAGCCACATCAAACACTCTCAATTTGGAATTTTTTCATCCACATCACACTATTTCACAAATCAAATCAAGTGGGAGAAATACATATGGCTTAATCCCTCTTCAGAGTATTGGTATGTAGGCAGTGTGCCCACACAAGGGGTGTAGATCATATGTTTGGTGCATCTTACACACACTAACCCCCTTATCAAGTGATTCAAATCTCATTTATCAAGCATGATAGATGGTTAGGGTTTAAAGTTTAAAATAACTCTACAATGAGTTTTATATACATTTAGCACTCAAAAATCATAGGCAGACTCACATAAGAATAGCACAAACAACCCAAAAAAATTAGGTCTCTATGAGTAGTTTGGACAATAGTGACAGAAGAGAACAACAACATCAGACCTTGAAGTGTCCTATTTTTGGTAGTCCTATCATTTCACTAATTATAATCCAAATTCTAATTTGTGACACTATCTCAGTCCTGCACAACCAGTTTCAAGCCCTGCAATAACCGTTTCAACCTATTTTAAGCTAAGTTATATTTATCCTAATTTATTACTATTTTAAAAAAGTTAAAAAGGATAGATAAATTATACAAATTAGGATTGTAATTATTGAAATATTATTTATTTTTTATTAATTCAGACCCTTTTACTAAAATAGGAATAAAACTCCATTATTCCCAAAATAGTTAAATCACTAGTATACATTTTTATGTCAGAGGCATTATATTGGCATGGAGCTTGCAAATGAGTATATTATGTATATTCACCTCAATTTGCTCATCTATTTCTTCTCATCTAATTTCATCTAACTTGTCTTACTCATTTTCCTAGTCATTTATCTAATAAATCTCCTTTATTCCCCTTGTTTTATTAACCTTATCCTCATCCCACATCAATTAATCATATCATTAATTCTTCATTATCTCATGTCATTTGTCCTTAATTTTATCTCATTCATTATTTATAAATTCACATCTTACGTAACTACCACCTACATCCATTATCCCATACAAATCATGTCTTGAACTTGTCTACTCTCATCCCAATCACACTTAAATGTTTCAAAGAGATTCTAAAGTGTTACAACTCTACAATCCTCCATCACCTTCCCATCTTCTAGAGATTTTTTCTCTAGAATCCTCCAAGGAATTTTATGTTCCTTGGAAATTCATCTCCTCCATTTATATAAAAAAACTTTCTTCCATGGTTCACCCAAGGGATTTAAAGATCAAAACTATGCTATCAAATTTCCAAATGGATCAAGCTTTACAACATTCCTCTGATCTTGAGAAAAGTTGAGCACATCACTTTGTTAATCAACCGGGATAGATCCTATGTAAAATTGGATGAAGCTTATTTGGAGAAAATATTCATGAGAGATTGCACTATAGTCAACCTATCCAAGCCACTTTGATACTTGGTAAAGATTGGCTCAACTCAAGGGTCTTAGATCCAATACCTCAACTTTGAGGGTCTTCCATTAAGATGCTTCAGGTGCAATCAAATTGGGCATCGGGTGGCAAGTTGTTCTCATAATAATGCTCAAAGTTTTTCCCTTTGTGCTCAATGGATATAGAGGAAGAAAAGCAGAGCTTCAGATTTTAAGTTTATTTGGCATAATCATGGAATTTTTATCACCTTTCAAGTGGTCCTACTCATTGCTCGATGAGGAACCCTCCGAATAGTAAGAAGGATGGGTTGAGGGTGGATGCAATTCAAGAGGAGCCTCTTCCTCCTCTGTTGGTCCTAATAGTGATCACCCCTCATCCCTCTTTAGAGAAACTCAAGGTGATTGTGGACTCTATGATTAAAAAGGAGAATGGGATAGAGGTAAAAAGACTGAGGATGGATGCCTAAAAAAAGGTTATGGATGGGACCCAATGGACCATGAATGGCCTTCTCTCATACCAAGGTAGAAGATTGATTTTGATCAATGGTTAAACATTAAATTCTCCTGGTTGTGTTTTTTTATACTCTATCTTTTCATGTATGTTTCTATTTTATATGTTGCTCACTCACTGAAATCAGGCTGAAGCAAGCTGATTTACTGAATTTTGGTATATTTATTGTTGATACCTTTTGTATTTATTTTTCAGTGGTAGGCTTGGCCTCATGGTACTTAAGATTGTTTTGAGTGTGAATTTGTTTGGGTGGTATCTCATCCTTCTAAATGTTTTTGTATTGGGTTGTGGATCCCCGTCAAAACCCTCCTTTAACCCATATAAAAAAAACTTGCCAAATTAGTCCATTATCAAGTTAATCATCATCTGTCTATATGGTGTATATACTTTGAGTCTGTACAAGGTAGTCTAACAAACATAAATAAATCTACTTTGTCAATGGGGCACATCCTTTTTTTTTATATGCATAAAGGCATTATATAGAATCATTGAATTACATAAAATGTTGGTATCTTTTCCCATATTTTGGAAATAAACATACAGTGGATTTACAACAGTAAGTAATCATGCATCTAAATTAGTGAGTTCCTTTGACATAGAAACCATAAGGGGCATCCATGTCGTCAAAATCACCTAGGACACCATCCTAGGCTTAATTACTTGACTCATTGTTTTAGGTACCTAGAGAGATTTGCACCTTGGTGGATGGATATAAGAAACCATCATCATAACTCATCAGACTACAACCCTTTCGATAAATCTTGGTATTTTGGAGATAGGTTGCATGTAATAATGAAATAACAATGTTTTATTTCATTTGTGTTTTGCATTCAATCCATCTTCCTTGCCCAATTAGAAGTATGTATATATTTGAGATGGTTGCATATTAATATACCTTGCATCATATTTCTGTTCCAATTTTATGTATATGAATATTAATATACCTTTCATGTTATCTCCACTCCAATTATATGTATATACATTAAGATGCTTCTATTCCAATTCTATGTGTATACATTAATATGTTGATTATATGTTGTCTCCCAGCGATCAGACGAAGATCATGTGGCCTTAATCTATGGATAATTTGAGTGTATAATCATGATAAATACTTGGTGGGTGTGTAAAAACAAATAAGAATTAACTCATTGATGGGGCATGCATTTAATTGGAAGATTTAAAATCAAACTGTGTAACATCTATCAAACTGCCTATGCCACGATGAGAGCTTTGAAATGAATGTAGAATAGGTGTCTACAGGGATCATTTTAAATGCTCAAGAACAAATTGAGCATGTAATTAAATATTTATTTCCTATAAATATATTATAATAATATTTTTTTAATAATTTATGCAAGTTTTTGTTTTGAAATTTATATTAGAATTTTAATAAGAAATCTAATTTTTCACAATATATATATATATATATATATATATATATATATATATTTAAAAGAACTATGTAAATTTTAATATGATCAATATTTACATCATAATAAATAATTCATTACCAAGAAGAGAATATACTATTATTGTTATGTTAAAGTTAAAATGGGGGGGGGTCGGGCGGTGGACGGGCAGCCACTGAATATTTTTCTATTATAAAAATCTATCAAAAACTTATAAAATTGACATAATAAAACCATGTAGGTGCAATAAATATAGTCAATACATTTAACTATAGTGAATACATCTCATATATAATGTTTTAATAAATACAGATGATATAGTGAAAATTTTATAAATACATATTTAACATATGTGGGTTGGATCCTTTTGTGTTAAGTTGTTGATGTGGCCTCCAACCACATAATGGATTCACAAATCCATAATCCTCACATAACATAAATTTCTCAAGAATTGAACACATAAATTTAATACATTCTCATTAATTCCCTCCCAAATACAAAATATTTCAACGAAGCTTATCTCTCATCCCATACATAACTTGACCAACATGCCAAGGAGGCATCTAAAAGGCTTTACACCAAGCCTATCCCCAAATTCACCAAGCCTCTCTTATATATCAAAGAATGCAATTATTTATATAAATACATGGAATAATGAGAGAGAAACAAAAGAAGCCCACAAATTTTAACTCCTCCACTTGGAAGGACAATTACTCAATAGTAAAAGGTGTTCCACCATGTGATCCACTTTAGTTTGGACCCCTCCAACAAGTGAAATCTTCAGAAGGTGTTCCCCACTCCACATGTGCTTCCAAAAACTTGTGGAATCTCCTTTTGACATAGATTAAACCCATTAATTTTTCTCCCCACATGGAATTCATCCTACTTTGATAATGGCAATCAAAATCAAGTCCCCACATGGAACTTTTCCCCACTTCACATGGGTGATCAATCTGGATTAGTGGTATTGGTCTCCCACTTGCACAAGAGCCAAAAAAGGTAAAGAATCTATTTTTTGACAAGAGATCAATTCATAATTATAAATATCCACTACAAATTTAACCCATATCCATCCATATCAACCCAAAAGAGATGTCCTATGTGCCTTGGTGGAGAACTATCCCCACATGCCACCTCACTAGGATGAATAGTGTCTACCACATCATTAGTGAATAATGATAATATGAATAGTGTTTTATACCACATCAGTTGTTGTGTCAAGTATAGTCAAGTTTCTAAAAGGATATGGAAGACTAATAGACAAAAAAAACAAAAGAAGGAATGTAATCTAAAGCAAAATCTTAGCCAGCAGCACCTCACTCTTGAAGAGTAGCCTCATGACATATCCTTACAAACTATTGCTACCCAAATATAATATTATATAAGAAAGTGTGAGGTTTATAAGGGCTAAGGTGTTAAAATGTAGGCCCATTTATTTTAGATAAACATGGTGATCATGGATCTAAATACTTCTTCAAGTATTTGCAATATAAACATCAGCATGAACATATTTCAACCATTCTTACTAAGGATGAAACTGAGACTTCTTCACTTGTTTACATTAAGGGTGTCTTTTTTTAGCATTATAACACTCTATTCTAGGAAAAGCACTACTTTGAAGAATATGAATCATTTCTAAAGTAATGGTTACAACAATGTATTTTGTGAAAGGTAGATCAGGGTACCAACCACCTTCTTGAGCAACATCTCACTTTAACTAATGTTGAAACAACCCTTTAGATATAGAAGACTGAAAAGGCTCCAGGTTTGGATGGGCTCCTTATTGAATTCCTCCAAGCTCTATGGCCTACCCTCAAGATATATTTTTTTAATGTGTATCAAGAGGTGGAGGCCAATGGATCCTTAGGTGTTGTCATTAACCATGGCTTGATCAAATTAATCCCTAAATTTAGAAACAATAATAACATATGTGGTTGGCACCCCATCACTCTCCTTAATGTATCTTTAAAAATTATTACAAAGGCTATTGGTATGAAATTGAAACCTATAACTCAGGATATTGTTTGATCTAAGCAAACTAGGTTCCTAAAAGGTAGATACATTTTAGACAATCTGTCTATGTAGAAGAAAATGCTCGATACATTTAAGATTCTGATCAAGATGTACTATTGGTCAAAATTGACTTTGACAAAGCCTACGACTATATTCATTGGTGTTTTAATCTTAAGATGCTTAACTGGTTGGGATTCTATCCACATTTCAGACATCCCATTCAAATGCTCTTTGTTGAAGCACATGCCCAAGTCATGGTTAATGGTAGCCTCACAACATCCTTTAACCTTGAAAGTTCCATTCATCAAGGTTGTCTAATTTCCCCTTTTTTATATGTGTTCATTGTTGATGCCCTTAAATATATGCTTCAATGAGCTCCTCAGCAAGGTGATTTGAAAGGAATTACTCTTCCACAATGTTCTTATGCTCTAAAATCTCATTTTACTAATGATTCTCTTCTTTTTATGTAAAACACTCAACAAGAAATTATCAATGTGCAGTCTATTCTTGATATATACTGTGATTTATCTAGATCCAAGCTGTGTAGCCACAAATTAGAAGTCATTTTCATCAAAAGTGCACCTAGTTTGGCTTGGATTCCCTCAACATGGAATGACATTCCTATTAAGAATAAATCATAAATTAACGTGGAACAATTTCATAGAATCACAATAACAAAAGCTATGAAAATAGATACATAAATAACAAAAATTAAAATGCATAATAAGAAGATAGGATTTAACATAGTTCACCCAATGTGGGATACATCCACTAAGAAACACTTACGAAGATTTAATTACAAGCCAAAAAGAGTATAGTCCACTCTTAGACCAGTATTCTCATAATTATAATGCATACATATTATTTGGAGTTGCGCTCAACAAATTCTCTTGAATGTGCATATGAATTCACACAATCTGTTCACCTTCTCAAGCTTAATTCTATCGATGTATTGCCTACTATATGTCCATCTATAATACGTCAACATAATGGTTTTACAAAATAATGGGTACCAAAACCATTGGCCAAGTCAACCCATAATAGTTCCCCATTAAGGGGGTCTAAAAAAAATTTAGAGATTACCACCCTCGAACCCTAGCGAGAATACATAAAGAGTGTATAGTACATTTTAATGTAAAATATTTCAAATACAATGTAATGTGGAAATAGGCTCTACAACATAACAATTCCTCATGAGAATATTACACATTACTTGGGTATCTCGTTTGACATCCAGCTCTCCCCTTGATACATGTGGGACTCGGTGCTTAATAAAATTTAAAAAAAGGTGAATAATTGGTCTTGTAAATTTATGTCCTGAGAAAGCAAGTTGATTGTTAGTAACCGCATTATTTTGGCCAGCCATGTTTACTACTCATCTTGTTGGTTTCCCTCAAAATTAGCTTATGACAAACTCATACAATTAGTTTGTGGTTTCCTATGGAATAACAACTCTAGAAAGAAAAGTATGGCAGCCATCTCAAGGAAGATATATACTTAGCATAAATCTACGAGTGGGCCTTGAATTTTTGATCCAATACAACAAGGAAAATGTCTTGTTATCAACCAAAATACTGAGAGATTGAATATTCTTGTCAGGTAATGAGTTCAGCATGCATCTCATAAGGGCTCTTGGACCTTCATTCCTTGGGACCACAAATTTTTTTTTGCATCTTTCTTTGATATTTCTACTTCTCTTCTCCTAAGACATAATTGGGAAACTTGGCAGGAAATAACCCTTTTTCTCTAATGACATCATGAATCCCTTAGATATGGATTGAGTATGCCCAACTCTAGTATTTGGTGGAATCAGTTTATTCAGTCTAATAATATTCCCATTGTTGTTTAGCTAGAATTCAGTGCCAAGTCATTTGAAAAAAAACATTAATAAAATCAAGGATATTTGAAACAAGGACAACAATAGTTGGTTGTCTTGTAACTCACTACATCATACTTTTGGGCTACCTTTAAAAGTTAATCTAGTCTATATTTCCCTTATTCAATTGATTATGCCTGAGGTACTCCTTTAAATTACCATTAGCCCTACACCCCTTCGATAGATCGGTGATGGCCAAACCAAGGAGCTATAGTCACTGCCTTACCAAGATTTTTGTATCATCATGTTCAACCCCTACTTCCTCTTGTTTATTATTTTAATGCCAATTGGTCTATGTCTTTTTTTAATTCTCAATGGCAGCACATGGTAAATGTAATTTGGCAATGCCCTGATGAGACCAAGTGTCAATTATTAGGCTAGTGCATTCTGTATATGAAACTTATGTTGGTCAAACATTATCCATGCTCAGACTTTCTGCTAGAAAATGTATTTTGCTATGCCCTTGAAACTATTCCTCACTTTTTCTGGTACTTCCCATCCACTTCTCAGCTTTGGTTTGCTCTTCTCTCCTCTATTTTATAACTCTTTCCTAGCATTTTCAATTTAAAAATGACCATGTTAGGCTTTTTCTCCCCTATCACCCCCTCCATCATATGAAACACTTGTAGGCTAGTCATCCTCTTTTATATTTGGAAAAATTATTGTTAAGAACTTTAATCTAAGAAATGTTTAGTTTTAGTTATTTAAAAAACTTAGATTATATCCTCTCTTTTTTTACAGTTGGAATAGTTCAACACTGGAAAGCCTAAACTACTTGTTGTGATTGAGAAGATTAAGGAAAAGCTTAAAACATTGGAAAGGAGATAAATTATCATTGTTTTTGTTTCATTGTTGGTTCATAATTTCAATGTTTTGGTCTGTTTCAACTTACTTGGGGGTTTACTTTTTTGGAGTATATTTTAGTATAAATCCTACGTCTCAGTCATGCCTTTTGAAGGGATATGTCTCCCTTTATTTCTTAGAGAACTGATGCTTTCAAATCCACTCCCAGGATATTCATTCAAATATGTGCCTCTTCAATATAGTCATTAAGGCTATAATTTTATATAGGTTCAAGGATTGGGGACCTAGTCTAGGTTCTATTGATTGGGCTCATATTGAGAGGGTCCAAACTCCCATGATTTAATGCCATCATCCATACTGAGTTTTCCACCCAGCCTCTATGCCTTAATACTAGCTTCTAGATTATTTTTTACATTCACATACTCAAAACCATAAAGGATTCAGTTTCAAACTATGTAAAGTATCCATACTTAGCCCTATATTTTTTAGAGATGATTACATCTTTGGAACCTTATAGACATCGACATCATTGGTATTCTGACATTAGTTTGCTCATTCGATCTATTGACATCTCTATTGATAGGTTACCTCCTTCTAGGTACTCTTTAAATGCTCTTCCCTAACTTATTCCCTTAAAGGAGGTCATCATTAGAGTTTTCAAAGAGGATATCTATAGGCAATACATCTAAGTCATTTGGATCTTTCCTTCTTAATCGCTTAGCACCAAGCTTGAATTTTACACTGAGCATTTCTTACATGTGGTGGAGGGTGTCATTTGTTGCTTTAACTATCTCTAGTGTCATTACTCTCATGGTTTAAGGTTTCCCCTCGACTAAATAAGGGTATGCTCACACTTGCTATAGGTTTAGACTGGTCATCATATTCCACATGGGGATCGGATTTATCATCTTTGCCCCTCCAGGAGATGGATACAGAAAATTATCAAATCTAGGGGAGATACCATTATAATTATAGAGACTCACAACTCTATGTCCACTATATTTTGGTACTTGAATCAATGGTACTTGGCCCTTTTTATTTGGGAGGTTGTCACCCTTGAATGCAGGTCCCTACAGGGAGCCCCTAGATTCCCCTCAGGTTGATCACTTCATTATTTTAGCCTGTCACAGAGGTTGGTGGCATTAAATGCACTTTTAGCCATTTCTTTTGCACTCATTGTTCTCTACCCACCTATCAAGATGGATAAAAAATTCCTCTTCTCTTTCACATGTGTACTACCTCACATTTAGTGTTTTGTTTGCACATCTTCTTTTCTTCTTGATCTTCGTATTATATATCTTTAACTAGCATTGATATCAAATGCTACAATCAAGGATAGGGGGCTAAGTTAATGGCTACCTTGTCCTTGCAACTTGGACCCAAATCACTCTAATTGCAAAAATAATTTTACTAAGATCACATACATCAGATTAATTCAATATTGTAGAGACCTTTCAAAGATTGGAATGCATAACAACAATGCCAACATTCATCTAAGGCTTTGTAAAGTAATTAAACAACAAAGAAATATGACTCAAGGATCTTTATAAATAGCTAGCTTCATCTCTAGGCTAAAATCCCACTCCTAACTTCATATCATCTTAAAAATATTATTGAATTTAATTTGGGTTTAAAACCCATTGCAAATCTACTCTCATATTTCTCAGTGGTTTCTTTAGGTGTCATATTCTTCTGAAGGTTACACGACTAAGTATCACTCTTACAAAGAGCTTTGTCTCTGTTTAATACGAACCTAGTTTTCCACAACTTCCTCAATCTCTTAAACGAGTCTTCCACAACCTCCTTGATTCCCTTACACTTTTGTGTTTCCTTAATTAATAGAATAGATGTTGACCGTGACAAAAAAATTATATAATTTTTTTATAAAAAATAAGAGATTCAAAAAACCCTCAAATCTTATATATAAATATATATGTAAACCCAATAATCTTTTAAGTAAACTATTAAATATAAAAATCAAATGATTATCAAATAATTTCAAGGTTTATTAAAGATACACATGTAACAATACTATAAGTTAAACAACATTCAACATTATCAAAGCATAGAAGGCATCTCTTTTTTCTACTTATATTTTAAAAAGATCCAAAAATACATATATTTTAAAACCGTAGGAAATGGACATAAAATATAAAAACTTCGTATACTTCGTTCTACATTGTAGGTGGAGTTTACACAACTCTAATTCTTTTGAAATTGCCATGATACTTCAAGTCTTTAAAAATGGGAAATCGCTTATCGCCATGCTAGATTGTGTTTACCAAAGACGTTGTAAACATGATCGAGCAATGTTACTATAGTGTTAACCAATCATTATTATTACTAGTTTGATAAATAGGTTGTGTTAACCAACTTTACATTAATTTTTTTGTGATTTTTTTGTTTATCATTTCTTTACTCCTTAATTTGTTTTCATCAATATGCTTCATGATAGGTTAATTCCTCATATATTATATTTAAAACTATGTTAGAATATATAATATAATATTTATATATATTATATGTAAGACGATATTTATGTATATTATATAATTTTCATATATATTATACAATTAATGTTTAATACAAAATAAATATTATATTATATAATATTTATATAACAACTAATATTTAATATATAGAAATATTATATATATATATATATATATATATATATATATATATATATATATATATATATATATAATCAGGACTTGAATCACTATACAATATTTTCATGTACGATGGTTTGCATTCTTCGTGAAAAGAGATATTGTCTTTGCCTAATCTCTATGTCAAAACTACAAGTCCCTTGGTTTCAATCAAGCGACCTATGTATTGACTAGTTTGAAGAGCCCAACATGTTGGAGTCGAGCCAAGTGTGGGTGATCGAGTTTTGTCTTGGTGATTGCAATGGAGAAATTATTTTCATTACAAGGTGCTAGAAAAATTAGAAGCAATCAAGATTGAAGTTGTAAACGCTTTGACTGTTTGTGATTATTTTTCCTAGCTAGATTTGTCAAAGTGATCAAACATGGTGTGATGTGGTTGACAAAAAATCATTTCCATACTATACTTAGGCATGATCTTCACCAATGATCATCAACATTCCAATTCTAAATCTTCATGTGAAATGTGCCATCTAGATTTTATGATAGATTGCATATGTGCCTGTTAGATTCTAAGCCAACGTTTAGGCATTTAGAAGCTTGTATGGATTTAATACAACTATTAGATTTACATGACTTGCATCAAACAAAAAGGGTACACAACTTTCAAAGTGGCAAGTTCTTAGATTGTAAGTTTGTTATTGTGAAGGGTCAACGAGGATAACATGATGCTGATTTGATTAATGGGTCCCAATTACACACGCATACCACATTTATCCTAATTAACCCCTATTGACATGCATCTATTCCCCCTACAATATTTACAAACCTGTATATGTAATGGAAAAACTCAATTTCTAATCAAGGATTTCCAAATAATAGAATAACTTCTTTCTTCATACAGACTTTGTTACGGTTTGATTCATCTCACAGTTTTATAGATGCTCAACAATTTTCAACATTGGTGTCCATGTCCAACTAACAACCATTTTAATTTTTATTATGAAATAAATATTTTAAGCACTTAATCATGTTTATCTATACTAGTTTATTCTGGTACAATCAAATATTGTAAAAAATGGGAATAATCTTGGTTCCATGAGTTACATGATAGCTCATTCAAACACCATGGAGATTCCACATATGTAGGAGAGAAATTGGCAATATGGAGGAACTATTGATAGCTTTTGTTATTGTAGGGGAAAAAAAATGTCCCGCTTGCAGTTTGTGTTCATCGAGAAACACGTGCAGTCCCAAGCTAGCAAGAGTTCTCTTGACATCGGGTCCTCTATGATTTATGAAGACATGATATGTTGGCAACACTTCACATAGAGGTAGTAACAAAAATAAAAGGGAGACGCCCCACACACCTTTGAACTAAAAACTTTACTAAGTTGAGACCACTGAGGTTGCAAAAAAAGCAGGCATATTCCATTGAGTTGTCTCGCAATTGAGATAAGCAATGGGCGGTGCACGTTAGTAGTTGTTGAATGAGTGTAGCAAAAAAGTAAGGAAAATAGGTGTGTAATTGATTGAGCTATCTTGTAATTCATGGAGGTAACCAATGAGTGGTAACTATTAGTCAAAGAAGGGTTTTTGAAAAAATTAATTGACAAATGGTGGTGTAAAAGTTGGATGTACTAATTTATGGCCGACATATAAAAGAAGAGTATTCCAATGAGCTGTCCTGCAAGACAGGTCATAGAGTATGATTGTTTGTTAGTTAGTCATAGATTCCATACCATTATTAGTAACTATTACTCACTATTAGTTTGTATTGGATCAAAATATGTGTAATGTTGTTTAGGAGTATCATTGTTTCCTTTGGGAGGTTGGTGGTATGGGTTTTATTGATATCTTTAGTTAAGTTTTTATTCTCTATGTTAAGTGGATTATTTACATAATTAAGGGTAAAGAAGTTTGGAAGATTTTTGTTAGGAATTGTATTGTTCAAGGGTGTTTTACAATTGTACAGTTTGGAGAGGGCTTAGTTTTCTCAATCTCCTTAATCTAATAGCTCTTGTCAAAGTGATGAGATCTTTTGTTATTAAGAGTATCTAGAAAGGTTGCGCATAATGAAACCTTGGCTGTTCTGAAATGGTTCAAGCTTTAGGGATGGTTTATCCATACACCAACAATCTCTTTGGTGGTCATCAATCATAAACATGCACGTGGTGCCTCTAGTAGAAGTGCCTTGGATTCATGCACTTAGATTTTATCACAAAGGTATCCACAGCATGCAAGATATCTTTTGTAAAGAAACTTGATTTTGGATCCCTTAGATGCCTTCCAAGAAAAATACAAGCTTTGTTTAGCTGACAAAGAGTCTTATGATGAGATTCTCGTAGCAGTGCCTATGGAGTTCCTTCACAAGATCTCCGTCAATTTTGTTGGCCTTGGTGGAAGGATTAGAAATGGTACAAAGAGACTCGTTTCCAAAATTATGCTCCCAAAAAAGTGTTAGGATCTTGCTCCTCAGAAAGAGCACAGTATGATTACCAAATATAAGCAATTGAATATGCAGAAATAACCAGAAACACAAGTAACTAGAATTCACCAATAGCACAGAATATGAGAGACAATACATTATCTTGTATTAACACTATACAGAAAAGAATACATCAAAGAGCCGCCACACTCTTTCACCTTACAGAGATTCGCCACACCTCAAGTGTACAGTAATTCTTCTCACACACACTCTCCTACACAAAAAATGGTCCCAACAACCAACTCACACACAGAATTGGTGTTCACCTCACCAACCAGTCAGTAATAACCCTGCCGGTACACCAAGCACTCTATAGCACTTCAAGCTGATCTCTCATGAACCTGCAACCTGCAATTCAAAGACCAAACTTACATGTAGATCCCCAATGAGCTTGCAACAACCTGCAACTCACAAATCTTACAACTAGAAGGAACTCTTCCTTTCTATCTCATGCCTTTTAAACAATACATGCCAATGGGTCTATAAATAGATCCCTAACTCAAACAATAACTTAGACTCTTAATTTAGACAATTATCCTCGCAGCCCAAGACTCTGGCTGGTCTTAACATGCAAACTCATCGTTCACTTAACTAACTGTCCGTGAAACGAACACTTTGGGAACACACAGGCGACCGACGCCGGTCCCTGCTAGTCTGGTTCTGCCGACGTCGGCCGACTTCCTGCCGTCGCCGGTGGCCTTCTGCACTGGATTCTGCCGACGTCGGTCCTGCTGTCGATGCCGGTTCCTATAGAACTCAGCAACCATCTGTTCCTCAGTTTGCAAAGGTTGAATCTTTTAGCTCCACAACCTAACAAAAAGTGTATGAATGGCTCTCTCCACACATGCCTATGGTGGATAAATTCAACCAGAGGTGGAATATTCATTCCTCCACTTCTCTCTGAGAGAAATGATTTCACACTATCTAGCTTGCTTATACTGAGCCCAAAATTACTCATTTCAACTAGTGTTTATTATATCAAGGCCTACCTAAGGGCATAACATTGGTCCAAGTGGGGATTTCTCTTTCCATGTGTCCCTTCTATCACCACCTTGAAACCATAATGCACCTTTTCTAACATTGCCTGAAGGCTCAGTGTGGCTGGTTATGGATTCATATATTTTTTCAACCAATTTGCTCCATTCCCTTCAGCTGGTGCCATATCATTTTTGAGGATAACTTGAGTCTGCCTCATTAGTTCACCCAAAATTGTCATGCTTTTAGAATGGAAATTTTATTTTGGCTATGAAAAGAATGTAATTCAGTAATATTTTCTAATAATTTTGTTGACTCATGTGATCAATATGAATCCAAAAGGAGAGATTAGTATTATGTTAGTATGATTAAAACCAAATAAAAAACACAATAATACCTCAAGCCTAGACACTCAAGGAGTAAGAGAACAATACAAGTAACTATTAATAGAAGACAAAACAAACAATATTTACCTTCCTTGAGAGTAAGAGTTGTATGTTGGCCATGGATGGATGTGATGGGTCATCTGATCAAACAATCTTCAGCAAAGGTGTTTCTTGCATCATCTCTCCTTGTCACCTTGTTGATGTTAGGATTGGTTTTGGCTTTGGATTATCTCTCTCTCAACAAATGAGCATTATAACACTATAAAGAGATTTTAAAGGTATTTTAGCATAATACATTACACTAAAAGAGCTTTTGAAGGTATTTTAACATAATAACATTTAATTAATAGGCATGGCTCAAAAATCTAGATATTTATTTGATATTTTGACTACTTAACAACTCACAAAAGATGATGTCATGATGGTGACATCATTTAGATATTTATGTGATGTCATGATGATGTCATCAATCTAGGTTTATGAATTTTTAAAAATAGAAATTCGATAATTAATTAGCCATGGAATTTTTACCTATGTATTTGATTGGGTTTAACTAATTAAGCAATCCTGATCAAGTTAATTATCATTTTTGAATTTTGACAAGTCCCCAACACATGGTTGAAAAGGCCAATTTACGAGGCCATAAATTGATCAGAGATGAATTAAAGGAAGATGATTATTGTGTATAATGCATTGTCCTAGTTAGGGATACATTTATGTAGTTTAGAAGATGCACATGATGTGAACTGATGAATCAGATCACTCTTGTGATTTCTAAGTTTAACTTGCATTGTTTGTAAGAAGTCACTCTAGTGTTCATTTAGACAAAGAAGTGGCCAAAAAAAAGTGTCTATAGTGTGCCCCTATTTGACAAGGCATTGTGAGACATAGGCATGGTAACATCTTCTCAAATAATGATAAATTTCATGCCTTAGATAAGAATAAAAATCCATGCAATGATTGAATGATGCTGCAAACAAAGTTTAGGAAGCCTATGATGCTCCCTTGAGGTGGTGGCTTACACATACATTTGATGGATGGTCCCTAAAAAAAAAAAAGAATAAGAATGAAATTAACATATGGGTGAGATTAATACAATCAAGATAATGCTTGTACCCATTGATTAAAAGTATTTATTTACCCAAAGGTGGTTATAATTAGTAATAGAGGTTGAAACACTAAATTTTCCAATGGTGGTTATAATCAGTGGCACATGCATGTGCCCTAGTAGGATGGATGGGTCAAAATAATGATTTGCTCAAAGGCAATTATAATCATTAAGATGATCTAGATTAAATAATGATTATTCCCTAGTAGGGAAGATTTAATCATGATAAATTGATTGTTCCCCAATAGGGTGGGTTGGCAAGCATAACTCAAGGATATAACTTGTTACAAAAATTAAAGATGAGCAAGTGCAAACATAGATGTAATTGTCTAATGATAGAAGAATCCATAAACAACCAGACACATGTAGATGTACAAAGTGATGAAATATATGATTAGAAGAAAAAAGGTGGTCAAGCTAACACAAGATATGTCATGTATCTAAGCGTTGCCTACATAATCCAAATAGACCTTGGGCCAATATAGTTCACCCAAAAGCAAGAGAAAATAGAATGAGGAATAGAAAAAAAATAATAAGAATTGATCAATGTGAATGATTTAGTTATACCTACCAATGTGCAAATTTTTGTCCTTATTAACATATGATACAGCCAGAATGGTCAATGGGTTTATTTTATCAAAGAGGGTGAGAGGATTTGCTAAGGTGAACAAGGAGAAATTTTTGTAGCACCATTGTTTGTAAGCTCCACCAAACTAATTTATTTTTTTATCATGTGATTATATGCACCATGATATAAAGCATCATGATGACATGGTCGTAATGTGCATAAGAATTGACTTTCGATCTAATAAATAATTGAAAATAGTTCACCAATGATAAAAACCATGATGATAATGTTGACGTATGAATATGGATAGACTCAAGAATAATACATAAAGAATCACTCAATGTATGTATATACACTAAGTCAAGGCACAATAGTGAAAGTAAGTAAATAGGCAAACAAACAAATAAGCAAACAAACCCACAGAAATATTGAAAGTAAAATCAATAGAAAGCATTTTCTCATTAACAAAGTCATATATACATGTGAAGGCCCAATGAAATAATAAATAGATGGTTCCCCCAACAAAACTATATACAAGGGACCAAAATATAGGGATAAGATATCCTGATATATGTTGCACACTTTGATTTACCCCAACAAGGTGAAAGCTACAAGCTTGGCCTAAAAGTGCGAAATAGATAGTGCCCCTAAGCTTGGATACATACAAAAGGAAAGTTACAACCCCAGTGGTTGTGGTATGGATTGGAACCAACAATGGATTTGCCCCAGTAGGGTGGGTTGAGGATGGATGAATAGGTTTAGATAGGACAAATGTTTTTAGATTTTGGGGCTTTATATATCTCTAAGAGATTGTAAGCCGATTTTGTAATTTTTAGGATTTTTGAAATATTTCAATTTTTTTTTGAAATTTTTTAGGCATCTCAACTCAATGGATAATTGCTACACCCCTAACCTATCACATGGATTAGGATAGGAATAGCTGATTTGTGGCTTACTTATCCCTCTTTGATGCTATATCACATTTCTCTATGCATTCATTTGGTTAGTAGGTTGGCCTATGGAGTAATCATGGCCTAGATAGACTATAAATATGAGGTAGTGGGTAATTATTTATCATCATAT
Organism: Torreya grandis; assembly: GCA_037957365.1. Taxonomy (NCBI): domain Eukaryota; kingdom Viridiplantae; phylum Streptophyta; class Pinopsida; order Cupressales; family Taxaceae; genus Torreya; species Torreya grandis. Next base: position 1,512,529 of record JARHVA010001228.1, on the reverse strand, counting down.
TGTGAATTCTGCTCTTATTGAAGCTTATGGAGGTTTCCCCCTCGAAGTGGCTTATCTTTTATCATATATTTTGATATATTTAAATCATATTTGGATCTATTTCCTCCATTCTACTTTATTGTTAAGTAATTTCATTACAAGTGGTATCAGAGCTGCGACTTGGGCAATCTTGTGGGTGAAACCCTAATTTTTTAAATTTGGATATATCTAAAAAATGGTTGTGAATTTATATGTAATTTTTTTAATGGAGGTTTGAAATTATTAAATTAAGCTTTCATTAAAGTTTTAGCTCATTTGGATCTGATTTACAAAATTTATCACCATTTTAGTTTTTTTCATAAAATTGCTCTATAGTGCGCATTTCAAAGAATTGTTTTGAGTTATTACATTTTTGTAAATATTATAAAAATTTGGCTAGGGTATGTTGTTTTTATGTTATGATTTTATGCCTACATAATTCCAAAATCTCTTTGTCAAAGTTGGGTCAAAAGTGCCAATCAAGGTCGACATCGTAAAGCCCTTTTATGGCAGGGCCACAAACTTGGGGCTAAGAAAAGGGTGCTGAAACTCTAGGTAAAACTTCTAACAAGGAAGAGATGGAGTCAGAAGGGGGATGTACTATATCTTTTTTACTAGGGTTCTCTGACATAGATCACAAAGTGAGCCAACTTGACTATAGTGTGCAAGGCATTCAAAGTGAGATGCAAGGCATACAATCTAATATGAAATCCATACAAGATAGTTTGGTAGTTATCATGATGGATTTTAAAAATAATCAATCAAATCATCTAGCTATCACTATTTCAAAACCCCACCAGGGTGGTTCTCTCAACCAGTCTACTTCAAATCCAACTACATTTCCACAGAGGAACCTATTACCAAAGTGGGTATGCACAAATTTGATGGAAAAGATCCACTCAATTGGATCAACCAAATGGAGATTTTTTTTGATCTACATCAGATCCCAAGTGGATATATGGTTATCATGGCATCCTTGCATCTTAAAACTCATCAATTCATTTGGTATCGATGGTTATGTGCTCAAAAGAAAAAGATGACTCTCAGTGTCACCTATTTTTATAGAGGAGTTGCAATTACACTATGGCAATAGTGTGATAGAGAATTACTTCAACCAATTGGAAAAATTATGATAAACTAGCTCAATCAAGGATTATATTCATCATTTTTAGAACCTATCCTTACGTGTAGAGATAATTTCTAAGGAGAACTTGAATGACCTATTTTTGGGTGGACTCAAGGACCACATTCAACATGAGGTACGCATGTTTAATCCACTTAAGATTTCTAATTCTATTATCATGGCACGTAGATTTGAGGAAAAATTCATAGCCAATAAGAATCAACCATTCACTCACTTCAAATATCATAGCATATCGACACCAACATTTCCTCCACCTATCAGATTGACCCCTTAGCAAATTGAAGAGAAGCGTGCAAAAGGATTATGTTTTGGTTATGATAGCAAGTGGAGTAAATGACATAGATGTGCTGAGAAGAAGTTATTCTACATTGAGGGATCCAATGAATATGAAGAAGAAGATGATGCCTCTAATGATGATGAGGAAGAGATAGAGGAGGTACCTAAAGATTCCCAACCTACAATCTCTTGTCATGCACTTGAAGGTATTATCACTCCACAAACACTTAAGGTGGTGGGTTTCCTCAAGAAATAGAAGGTGACAGTGTTGATTGATTTGGGGAGCACACATAACTTCATCAACTATAATTTAGCCACTTGATTGAACTATTTCATCTACCCAACACCAAAATTTTAGGTCATGATTGCAGATGGTGGCACAATTAATTATTTAGGCAAATGCCATAGTATTAAGCTTACTATGAGTGAGTATAATATTGATTCTCCTATGTTTGCTATTCCCATGGGTAGCAAAGAAATTATTTTGGGAGTCCAATAGCTCACAACCTTGGGTACCATTGAGATGAACTTCCAGAAACTATTCATGTGCTTTCATTCTGAAGGTAGGAAAATTGAACTACGTGGATTACAGGCAAAATCTCCATAATTGAATAGTTCACATTAGATGACCAAGATGCTAAAAAAGGGGGCAGAGGGAATTATTGTATGATTATGATCCATAGAAGTTCAACCCACACAGGCATCTACACATCTTGATCTATAGATGATTGTTGATGACCACCCATCTATTTTTAGGGCCATGCCAAAAGGACTACCACCAAAAAGAGAACATGATCATGCCATTCAACTACTTCCAGGGAGTCAACCACCAAATATCAGACCATATAGATATCCATATGCATAGAAGAGTGAAATAAAAAAGATGGTCCATGAGATGCTGGAGGTAGGGATCATCAAGCACAACCAAAGTGCATATTCATCACCAGTGGTCGTGGTGCGGAAGAAGAATGACAAATGGAGGATGTGCCTAGATTATAGGGAAATCAACAAGTACACCATCAAAGATAAGTTTCCTATTCTAGTAATTGATGATTTACTTGATGATTTGTAAGGTGCTAATTATTTCACAAAATTGGATCTTCGCTCGAGGTACCATCAAATTAGAATCAAGGATGAAGATGTTCATAAAATTGCTTTTAGAACGTATGAGGGCCATTATGAGTTTTTGGTAATGCCCACTGGTCTTAAAAATGCACCATGTACTTTTCAGAGCTTGATGAACACTATTTTTAGGCCTTTTTTAAGGAAGTTTGTGTTGACTTTCTTTGATGACATATTGATTTATAGTCAGACATTGGAAACACATCTATAACATGTGAAACAGGTGTTGATAGTTTTGGAGAAGCATCGACTTTATGAGAATCCATCCAAATGTGCTTTTAGAGTACAAGAGGTAAAGTACCTAGGTCACATTATTTCTCATGAAGGTGTCAAAGTTGATTCCCAAAAGATCAAACCTATGATGGAATGGCCCATGCCAAAAACTCTCAAAAACCTCTAAGGGTTCCTAGGACTAACAGGTTACTACCAAAGATTTGTGAAAGGTTATGGCATCATAGCGGCTCCTCTCACTGCATTTCTAAAGAAGGATGCCTTCCATTGGAATGATGCCACCACTGAAGCATTTGAGAAACTTAAAGTAGCTATGTGCACCACCCCATTTTTGGCTACTCCAGACTCCTTAAAGACATTCACTGTTGAATGTGATGCTTCTGGATCCAGGTTGGGAACAATACTAATACAAGAAGGAAGACCCATTACATTTAAGAGTCATCAATTCAAAGGTAAGAATATACAAAAACCTATCTACGAGAAAGAAATGATGTCTATTCTTCATGCAGTTAAACAATGGAGGCCCTATCTGATGGGTAGACACTTCAAGGTGAAAATGGATCATGATAGTCTCAAATACTTTTTGGAACAAAGATTATCATTTGTATAACAACACAAGTGGGTAACCAAAATGTTGGGTTATGATTTTGAAATCATCTACAAGAAGGGTAAAGATAATGTAGTAGCAAATGCACTATCCAGATGGGATACATCCACAGAAGCATTACTTTGTGCAATGTCCATATTGCAAGCAGATTGGGTGGATGAAGCTAGGTTAGAATGGGAGCAAGATAAGGATACATAGGTTTTAATTTAGAATCTCCAACAAGGTACTTTATCCTCTGACAAATTTGAATGGAAATGTAATGTCTTATGGTATAAGGGTAGGTTATACTTGTGCAAAGATTCAGAGCTTAAGCATAAGATTCTTACGGAGTTGCATGCATCTCTAATTGGGGGACACTCAGGGTTCTTGAAAACTTATCACAAAATTAAGAAAGAATTATTTTGGGAAGGACTCAAGGGATATGTACAAAATTTTATGGTATAATTCTTGATATGCCAACAAAATAAAGGTGAGACAATTAAGACCTCAGGTCTGTTACAATATTTAGCAATTCTTAGTCAAAGGTGGGAGGAGGTTTCCATGGATTTCATCATAGGGTTGTTTTGTTATGAAGGTAAGAATGTTATCTTGGTCATTGTGGACAGGGTTTAAAAATATGCCCATTTTTGTGCTCTCTCACACCCATTTTTAGCAAGTATAGTAGTAGCTATTTTTATGGAGGCAGTTCTAAAATTATATGGAACCCAAAAAATAATTGTAAGTGATCGTGATCCTATTTTCACTATTAATTTTTGGACTGAACTATTTTCCTATTTGGGTACTCAGCTAGCTCATAGCTCATCTTACCACCCCCAATCTGATGGACAAACAAAAGTGGTTAACAAATGTTTAGAGGGGTATCTCCATTGTTTTGTATTATATAAATAGAAATGTTGGGTTAAATGGATACCACTTGCAGAATGGTGGTATAACACATCTTTCCATACCTCTTCTAAAATTTCTCCATTTCTAGCACAATATGGTTACCATCCACCTTCCATCACTTCTTCATTAAAGGTGCAAACCAAGGTTTGAGATGTGGAGGAGCACATTCAACATCAACAAGAGGTTTTGGTTAGTTTGAGAGAGAATTTGGGCTTGACACAAAACAGGATAAAGCAACAAGCAGATCAACACCATTGTGAGCAAAATGTTGAGGTGGGTGACTAGGTATTTGTATGTTTGCAGCCTTACAAGCAGATGTCCTTAGAGCAAAAGAAAAAGAACAACAAACTTGCTCCTAAGTATTATGGCCCTTATCAAGTTTTGTAAAAAATTAGAAGTGTGGCTTACAAGCTTGAGTTACCTCATTCATCTCACATACACCTAGTATTTCATGTTTACTATTTGAGGAAGGTCATTGGACAAAAAGTTTTAGCCCAGATAGAGCTCCCAGAACTAGATGAAGAAGGAAGAGTCATTTTGGAACTAGAGAAGATCCTCCAAACACGTACTAAGAGGTTGAGAACTTGAGTAGTGAAGATGCAACTTGGGAAGGTGAATATTATCTACAATAACATCCAAAGTTGTTCAATGTTGAGGAAAATGTTGGTTTGAAGGGGAAGGGCATGCTACACCCCTAACCTATCACATGTATTAGGATAGGAATATCTAACTGGTGGCTTACTTATCCCTCTTTGATGCTATATCACATTTCTCTATGCATTCATCTGGTTAGTAGGTCATCCTATGGAGTATCCATGGCCTAGATAGACTATAAATAGGAGGTAGTGGGTAATTATTTATCATCATATTGTAAATTTTGCTCTTATTAAAGCTTGTGGAGGTTTCCCCCTCGAAGTGGCTTGTCTCTTATCATAAATTCTGATATATTTTAGTCATATTTGGATATATTTATGCTATTCTAATTTATTGTTGAATTAATTTCATTACAATAAATATAAGACACATAGTGAGAGTGTGGCTGAAAGATGTTCACAAATGGCAAGAGCATGGGAAAAGGGGTGACTGAACTAACCTTAAAAAATATTGAGATATGCCTACATAGTCTAAATAGACCTCAAGTCAATATATTTCAAAGGTATGTCAAAGTATGAAAGGATGGTAAGGCAAGGCAAAGTGAAAGTCTAAGCACATGGAAAGGTATGAAATAATGTCAAGGTGAATGGTAAATGGAAAAGGCAAGGTAAATGGTTATTCTATTCCTATTGATGTGGAGATGCAGTCTTGATCAACATATGTATTGGGTTTGTATTCTTAATAATGCTTCAAGTGCTAAAGAGTAGCCCCAATGAGCTAACATGCTATCCCATCATGCAAGACTGTGGTCTTGCATGCTCACCTGAAGCATGCGGCTAGAGATCAACTCCTAAGGGTTATGTTGTGTAGTAACATATTAGTTATATTCTTTGGGTTTTAACTTATATTTGATTATAATTTACACAAAAAAAGAGATAAACTAATTTGATCCTTGTATCATTCAGCTCAACCACTTTAATGATGCAAATCAATGTCATTTAAAGTTCAAAATTGTTACTCAAAAAAAGCAAAAGTATGCATAGAACTCATATTACATTTCAACCACAAGTACCTCACAAAGGAAATAATAGGTCTTAACCAAACCAACTGCACTAATATGTGCATAACTTATCAATTAATTGGAACTTGAACAACAGAACTAGTTAAAATATCATAAAAGTTTATATTATGCTTCAGTAAAAGATATTCAAAATCTATCACATTACACTGGTTTCATAGGGGTATTTATACTTTTTTTCCTTGACCAAGTAGTTACATCATAAATGACATGATTAAATGGCTAATGAACTTCTCCATGAATTGAGAGTCATAGCGGTCTATTAACTAGTTTATCCTAAGGACCTGGGCCTTTGCACCCCCTATGTACTCATTTTATGCTAGATCCTTACTACCATGTGTCTATTTCCTTATGAACTGGTGTAAAACTACTGATGAATGTGATATGGGTGACCCTTGAGAATTGCTCCTTAACCATCTTCCACTTCTCATGTGTTCCCCAAGTCTTCCACTGTTGTTCTGAGTCTTATGCTATCAAGTTCTTCATGGTTAATTATCTTCTTTTATTGGGTCCTATCACACTATGCTTTCATGCCCTTATCCTTTCATGCCCTATAGGTTCTATGCCATAGTGATTCATTGCCATTCTAGTTTCATGCCATAGTCTTTCTGTGTTATTCTTCTTCCACATTATGTTGGTTATGCACCAAACTATCAAAACACTTAGCCAAAATTTGAGGTCCAAAATCACCCCACACTACACTCTTAGTCCATCCTAGACTAAGTCTCAATGGTAGCCTCCACCAAAAATTCAAGCCCCATCTGCTCAATCTACTTTTTGACATTATTTCAATGTGACAATGTGTCGAGCAACTTTGTAGTTATTTGTTCAATAGTTGCTTTAGAATTATTGATCTCCTCAAGTTGGTTAGATGTCTCATTGGCCTTTTTGACCAATTCATCCAAGGATGTGATGGAATCCTTTTGGACTTCTTTCAGTGTCAATACTTTACTAAAAACCTATCCTTGGAGCACTGTAAAACTAACATTCAATTGTTGACAATGTGAATTTAATTTCTTCTCCATTATTTCCAGATCTTTGAATGCTTTTGTGTGCTTGGCATGATCCCTTATTAAGAGGGTAACATTAGCCATTTTCTACCTTGGGTTCTCCTTTATATGGATCCAAGCCTCCAAGACTTTATTTGGGTGCACCAACCATTCAAAAATCCTATCCAAGATGGGGATGACTTCCCCAACTCTTTCGAAGGTGTGTTAGCATACTTCAAGTACCTCGGTAAACTACTCTGCTTGTACCATTGTTTCATTCCTCAGTGTGGGTTACTCTTTTTAGTGCTTTAAAAGGAGATCTACTAAAGTCTCTAATTTATTTATGGTGTCCCCATTTAGAGGCACACCATCCACTAATGCTAGCTCTTGGCCTAAAATTGTTTCACACAAACTAAATGTTTTAATTTTGGCCTCTATGGCTTCCTTTACTTATTAATTCAAATCAAACATTTTCTCTACAAGCACATTTTTAGTGACAACTTCCTTCTCATACATATCCACCACCTAGGCATGTTTCTTATCTGTGTCATATGCATCATAGTTTGATAATATATTTTGGCACGTGATTTCCAAATCCATCTTCAATTTTTTTTTGCTAGCTTGTATAAGGGTAATATTTTATGGATTAACCCATAGTGGTTTTGGCAGTGTGGGAGCATTAGGACCTAAGAAGAGGTTGTCTTATGGGAGTTCAAAATGATGCTCCTCATTATACATGTCCAACAAGAAGGACATCTACGTCCTTATGTCCAAATGTGCATCTTAGGGAAATAAGTGTGGCCATAAATATAACATCTTTTTAGGGACACCCATTTGATATTAGATGTGCAGATTGGTGGATGCATCAATGGTAGGTTCTTCCTCATACCTAGCTGGCTCCTTCCCTTTATTCGGGTAGTGTTCCAATATCTCAACCTCTCCTTTAGTAGCTAAAGAAGTATAACTAATAGCCATCATGATCATATATTGATCTTCACCATGTAAACCCCCAATGTCCAATGGGCCTCTTCCTCATGCATTAGGGGGGGGTGTCTTCTTGAAATTAGTGCCCAATTCTTACTTCTAGATTGTAGGTTTTTCATGTTCGATTTCTTGTATTATCATTTTTCATAGTACAAACCTTAATGATGAAACCTTTAGAGGTGATGCTTATGAATTTATCTTAGGGGTAAAATCAGAGGTGGAAGATGATCCAAAACTTAGAAGCTTTGGTTGAAAGATAATTTAAGAAATAAGAAAAATACAATAACAATAATGCTATCTCTAAGAAGAGATGTTTTATTCATCAAAATTTGTAGGTATAAACATATGCTTATCTCTGAGAAGAGATGTATTATTTCCCTTTTGGGTTAAATATTCATTTATACACTTTTTTAAGGTAGGATGAGGATGTGGAAGGTCACCAATATTGAGGGAGATCAAGTGGTTTGACTTTCACGATTTACAATAATACAAAATGTGAGGAATAACTATTTTTAGAAACTTACTATTTTTAGATTGCACTACTAAAATTGAAATTTGGGGAACTTCCATTGGGTTTTCATGGGTCAACATCCATCAAGTATATCTTAGTTACATCTCACCACATTCTCCTTATTCTTAGCTTTTTAAGGGTTAAAACAATGAGTCGATTGGAGCTACGGTGCAAAAGTTATGGCTCCCAAAAGTTCTATCATCAATTAGGGTAGAACTGTCACCCAAATTATCACCTGAAATGTTGTTCAGATCATTCCTCCCTCCTTGAGAAGCAATGGTCCCCATTTCATCAAGATTTGTCATCAAATATGGCAGTTGTGTTTTGATTTGATTTCTAATGCATACTTGGAATGGACTGTGCTTTATGGAGCTGTGTAGGGCTTAATTGTTCACCATTTCTATTTGACCATTAGTCTATAGATGGAAGGCTATGAACTTATTTATCTTTTTATCTATATTCTTCTATTGTTGTGTTGTTTGTATAGTCAGGGCTACAACATCATCCCTTTTGGATTCCTATGCCTTGACCACCATGAGAACAAATTTCTTAGCACTAATCAAGGAAATAAATTTAGAAGGTGGTACCTCTGGTACCCTGTGTGCTATGTTCAAAGAGTGAGGGTGATCCTTTGAGTTCTTGATTCATAGATGCCATGTTGATTATACATGAATAACTAACCAAAGAGTACATCACAAACATCCAGATTGACCACATCACATAAGACCTCATCTTGGAAAGGTTTTATTGCATATGAGAGAAGACGTTGGTGGGTGACATGGAGGTTTCCCCCTAGACTCAACCATCCAATATTTTATGGCTTTGGGTGAGGATTCATGGAGAAATTTAGGATTTTCACAACATTAGTAGAGATTAAATTCTTTTGACTCTCACTATCAAGAATGAAATGCAAAGGCTTAACTTTCACCCATAACTTAGAGTGAAACAACATTTCCTTATCATCTAGCCTCTCCTCATGGGTTTGTGATGAAGTAATGATGGCATTGGGCTCAACATCTTCAATCTCTTCTTCATCTTCTTCGACTGTAGGTTGTGTATTAGGTAGAGTAGTAGATGTTGATGATTGTGACTCAGAAAGTAGGGACTTGATGACTTGACATTCTTCTTTGCATTTCATTATATATTTATGGTAATCACACCATTTATCAATCTTCCCTTCCTTTTGCTTCTAATTTTGGCCCCGTGTTTGACCTCTTTTGTCAGTTTTCCATTTTGAAGGCTGACTCTTCATATTCATTCTTCCATGCTTCTACTCAATCTTCACTATGAACTTGTATTCCTCACTAAGGGTTTCCAAAGTGAAGAGTTCCATTTCCCCCCATATATACCATTGTAGTCCACCATGATATTTGAGAACCTTATGTTTCTCACTTTTATAGATGCACAATCTTGTAGATATAAAATGAAAAATGTTAGTGTAATCTTAAACAGACTGTTCCTTATCTTGGCAAAGTTGTTTCCACTCTATATACATATCATCATATGCTCCAATGGGGTAGTATTCTTCCTTTACAGCTTTTATGAAATCATCCCAGGTAGGTTCCACCTCAAGGCCAATATCATATGTATTGAATCTTTTCATGTACACTTCCCACTAATTTTTGACAGGCAATGATACTTTCAAAGGAGTAAAAGTAATCTTCTCTTTATTGGTGAATTTATTTACCAAAAAATATGAAGATAATTGATCTAACCAATTTTATACTGCATCATACTTGATTTTGCCTTCAAATGTAGGGATATCAAAATTCACCTGAACCTTGAAGGGTGTTGGGGCACTAAAATGATGTGGGGGTGCAAATGAGGAACCAAAATTTCCCATGGAGATTTTTTAGAGAATTTGAGCAAATTATTGTAGCATCTATGCTTACTACTATTGGAGGGCTTCATTCACCATTTCCTTGAAAGGATCAGATGTCTTGATGTTGTCCACCGTTTGAGGTTGTTTGAAGTGAATAGGTGGATAGTCTAATAGTTTTATTTTTCACCCAAGCTTCCTATAATTTGACCTCATCCTTGGGATCATACACTCTAAAGACAATACACTCTAAAGACAGACCACTCTGATACCACTGATCCAAAACTCACAAGATTTGGTTGTAAGATAATTTAAGAAATAATAATATAATAACAATAATGCTATCTCTAAGAAGAGATGTTTTATTCATCAAAATTTCCAGGTCCAAACATATGCTTATCTCTGAGAAGAGATGTCTTATTTCCCTTTTAGGTTACATATTAATTTATACACATTTTTAAGGTGGGAGGAGGATGTGGAATGTCACCAATATCGAGGGAGATCAAGTGGTTTGACTTTCATGATTTATAATAATATAGATTTTGAGGAATTACTATCTTTAGAAACTTACTATTTTTAGACTACACCACTAAAATTGAAAATTTGGGAACTTAAATTAGGTTTTTGGGGGTCAAAATACATCAAGTTAATCTTAGTTATATCTTACCACCTCCTCCTCATTCTTAGTTTTCCAACAGTTCAAATGGCGATTTGATTGGAGCTACGGTGTAAAAGTTATGGCTCCTAAAAGTTCTGTCATCAATTAGGGTAGAACCGTCACCCAAATTATCACCTAAAATGTTGCTCAAATCAGAGAAATGTATGGAGGAGAAGGTGGAGGGAAATTTAAATGTATAACTTTGGGTGGATAAGGTCAAGAAGGATTAGGGTGAGGAGGAGAAGGATGAGGTGGAGAAGGGTGCGATGGAAAAGGTCGAGGAGGAGAAGGGCACGATGGAGAAGGTCAGGGAAGTGAAAGCTTTGATGGTGAGGGGATATTCTGTGATGCTTAGGAAATCCTCTATTTTTTCAAGGAACCTATTATTATATTATGTTGACACATTCCCAGCCCACTTCTTCTTCAAGGGAGGTACTGGTTGGAGATTTTCTCATGTATGTTCTATGCCCTTTAAACTCTTATACCTGAGTCATGTCATGTAGAATAGATTATGTACCTATTTTCCCACCAATATCAGCTTGACCTTGATGTTATTATATCTCTTTCTCCTTGTATGCCTTCTTTCTTGGGTAGATGTACATCTTTCAAAAAGTGTGAATCTCCAAGTTGACACTATCTACCTCCAAGGCAATAGGTTGTACATGATAAATATGGTTCACTGAGTCAATGACGTATTATGCTAAAAAGGTATATGGTAGCTTCAGACATGTAGAGAATTATCCAAAAGGGGCCATCTTTATGTGCACTAGAGAGAAGTGTTGATTTGAACTGAGCTTGTTCATCAATCAAGGTGGGTAAATCCTTTAGAATTCACCATTCATTCTTGAATACCTCCTTCATCCCATCAAAAAAAGACTTCATTTTTATTTTATAGGAGGGGGTTGATATTCCTTGAGCATGTGAACACCTTTTAATGCACCAATCAAATACACCAATCTCATAAAAAACCATCAATAATAGAAATACTCCCCATAGAAAACTATGATTAGGTATCTGATGGGCCTTCTTCACATTTTTGATGATTTTGTGGCTAAAATACATAGCCCAATTATGCTGTAAGCCTTCAATAACCTAATGGGTGATATAGAGGTGGGTCATGTCTACCTCTTTTCAATGATTGGGGTCACTAAACTTGGTCATTATAATTTGCATTACAACCCAGAGGGTAGGGTCCTACAGGTTTTTGATGTGCATAGCATGGCCTTAATTTTGATACATCTATGTCATGGATATATTTATGATCTCCTTGATATTCCCAAGTCATATACTACATATAGTCCTGAATATTATAGCCCTGACACCTTACTTATCCTCTCTGGTGTGATCTTCATGTTATACTGAATGAAGTAGATGTAGTCCTCATGGATGAATGAGAGTAAGAACTTGACTGAATCCATGGGTTTTCTAATGTAATGTAAATTAAACAACTAGAACAACCCCAAAACATCTAAGTAATTGAATATCTTGAGGTCATATACCACTTGGTTCTTGGTTTCTTGGTGCTCAACTTGGTAGTCATTTTGTAATTTAACCTTGTTCTCATGTTGATGATGGTTGCAATAAAAAATTGTGAAATTAGGCACCTTAGAGACCCAATTCTTCATACATAACATTGTCTCTAGGTATTGTGTTTATTCGATCATCAATGGTGGGGGTGGAGATGATTATGTCTTCTTTTCCTGAATGCCATACTAGCTTCTTCTCCTTCTATACATTGTGCCTATTCTTCAAGTGTATCCTCTATAATGAGTATTGATTCTCCCCCAAGTACTTCCTCTTCCTTAAGTATCATCAGTAATGGATAAATCCTTAAAGCCTTCTTCTTAGGCCACATCACCCTTCGAGGATCCTAAAGGTTGAGGCATGGCCATCTAACATTCCCAAAAGAATACATGGTTATTGTGTTGTTGATTTTGGCTTCTTTAGATTCACTACTCTTTAATGGTGGACTTCCCTTATGACCTACAACTAAATGTCTTCCTTACCATGGTCATATTTCAATGTTTGTCATATGTTTTGATTATGTAGCTTGGATACTTGTTTGTACTCAACACACCTTACAGACCACCAAAGGCACTTGAAGTATAGAATCATGATTATAATAGACTAACCTAATCAATTGGATTCAAACATTCCATCCTTATTTGGAGAGATATCACAAACATGCTCATTTTTTCTACTAGGCCTACTTAGACCCCTTGTAGCCTTGTTTGGCCACTGCAGACCTCATAACTCTCTTTAATGACGACTTAAAGCCATGGAAATCTATATCTATAGTCCATTATCATTACCCATAATACATGCCAAGTATGAGCCTCCAACTCATCGATCTCAGCATACTTCCTTCTTCAGCCTATAAGCCAATTATGACTCCTAGAAGACCAAAACATGAATAAAATTAATTATACTTACTTATAAACCACTGTAAAAAAATTTTAGCTACCCATTTGGCCCATTAAATATATTTGAATCTTTCAACCTCCAAATTTAAAGATAGACCACTTTTCTAAACATGCCCAAATAACTAGGCCTTCAAAGCAAACCTTGGTCAAAGGTCAACCTATGGTCAATGAAGACACTTGAAACTAATTACACACATATAGGTTACCATCTATATATTTTTACCAAATTTAAATCTCCAATTCAATGGGAACCATGACTTCCTTTATGCCACCAAACACTTGTTCTTGGGAAAAAGAGCCTAGAACCACTCAGGATACTCCACCTAGCATAAATGGATTGAACAACCTATGAAATCACCTAGAACATGTCTAAAACACATGTGCATACCTTCCTAATCATATAACACTTCATAACATATCTACAATCTTCAAGTGACTCTTGAAATCAAGTAATTTGTGCATACAAGCCACAACCTACAACAGACATCTTGACCAAATGGTCAAACACATACCTGAGCACCTCACAAACATCTCCAAGACTTATATTATAAATTGAAATGTAAAAACCAACTTTAATCATCTAATTCAAATCATATATCCATTATAAATCATCATAAAAGCATCTTGGACAACTTCTAGACAGTCTTCACTACCAAAATTGGTCAACTCTAACTTTTGACCATAAAACACATGTTTGAACTCATCAAGGACTCAAATCACCTGGGAATGATTCATGGTAATATTCTACATGATCCCATGTAATCCAATACACCTTTCTCCTTCAAATTACTACCCATATCAAGCATCCAAAAATGATAAAAAATGCACTTCAGGACCAAGAGACCTGAAAATACCTTTTGAACAATCATCCTTGCTTCTTTCTCTTCACTGACCTATAGATAAATTAGACCTCCTCAAGTAGGCTTGAATATATTCAAAACATTGAAAAATATATTTTCATGTATTCTTCAAACAACACAAGGAATTAAGACTCAAATCATAGATCAACTTTTTCTTATGGAATAACTCAACTTTGTATGCCACAATCTTCAACCTTTGTCTTCATACAAACAAGATTTATCTTGATAGCTCAAAATTATAGGTATCATCAGATACTTAATAGAGACAAAATAACATACTTAAAATCTTTCAATTATCTCATATTATTATGCCTTTATAAAACATCACATCTTCAAGGCACAAACCCAAAGGCAACTCTTGAAACAACAATCTTCAACCTCTGTAGTAAGCATACTCAAAACCTAATGATCCTTTTGAGATAGCTCTTTAAATATGATATCAAACTAATTATTCTTAGAGCATCTAAAAATTCCATATTACCTTGAGAACACTATCATATAATTTTAGATCTCTCTTAAATTAGCCTCTACATGCCAATAAGCTATCTCTTCAATCAATCAGGTATGCCTTTCTTCTTCCTTTCTCATCAGGTCTTCAAATAAAAAACTAAGTCACTATTTTATCTATTTCATATGAGCACCTTTAGATAGTCAATGCATGAATCCAAAGCAAGAATTCATATCCATTCTTGTCTCTCTACCCTATCCTTCTATGCAATTGAATCTTCAATATATTTGCTCTTACTCAAAAAGCTTCATTAGCTCTCATATCATTTGCATATACTATCAAGACACCATTAGGCTATGTTTATCCTTCAATTTTATACCTATAAATTTTATGACACCTACACATAATTATACCTATCATCCTTTCTAACCAAGAATCCATGTTTAATAATCCCTACCATACAACTCAGGTTTGATCTTGGATTTGGCTTCAATATAGTCTTTCTTCTTTGAACTTGCTAGTGCCAACATGAAGACCTTTATGTAGATTAAAAATTTGATCTTAATAGAATTATCCATCATATAAAAACCTTCACAACTTATAAAATATGAAGAACTAGGCTACCATACTAATCATCACCAAATCTAACAACTCTACCAGCAAGTTGACTAGGCAGACACCAACAACCAAGCTACTCACAAGATCACCTTCCAAGCTGATTAAGCCTCAAAATGACCTAATATGATACCAATTTTTAAGAGTAGCTACTGAGAGGTGTGGTGAATTAGTATACAATAATGTATATTTAATTTCAAAACCATTCATCATACATGAACATGAAATCCTAAACATTTAAAGCATGAACAAGAGCACACAACATGTGAACACACCATTTTTATGGGAAACCATCTAGGGGAATAAAACCTAATTTCAAGCCTATAAAACAATGGAATAAATTCCTATAATTATAATATAAACAAGATATTTTATACCAACACCAACTGATCAAGGACCATCCACCCCTCAATTTAGTCCAGCTCCAACTAGACTTTTAACTATCTCCAACTAGCAAGGAGGCTACAACCCCCTAGGTGATTAAGCACCCACTCAAACACCTTTTCTATAATTTCCACCACTTATGTAATTTTCACCACTTATATGATGTATTATACACTTGATGATCACCTTATCTTGCTCTAACACTTGCAAACCCCTTCATAATCCTTTCACTCAACTAAGTCACACTTTAGACTGTTAGGTATAATGACTTGTTAGCTCATGAAAATAATCAGTAAAAAACGACTTATAATCTTCACCCTCTACATTTACTCAATGACCTACGTCTTCTCCTTGAATAAACTCTCTCCTTTGCTTGAATGCACACACTCACACACACATACAAATAGCCTAATTTGACCTTGTGTATATATATATATATATATATATATATATATATATATATATATATATATATATATATATATATCACTCTTCCATCTAACCCATATTTGTCAACCAATATACTTTAGACACTTGTATTTCCTTTATAAAAGATCAAAAAACACGTCATCAAGCCAAAAAAACACTCCATAGGTCTTACATTTACCAAAGCAAGCTTAATCCTTCTTTAGAACACAATTAGACATAATGAATTAGCCCTTCATTATTCTTTCACCACATATACAAAATATATGAATAATAACCTTCACCAATGCTTAAAACAAATCAAAATTTATCTCATAAAATCACTTCACACTTCTCCAAGTGTTCAATCCATTTGGAACTTCAAACCACACCTTAAACCAAGCCATTTTCTCTCGCTCCAAGTCTTACTAACACTCAAAAAATACTACCAAGAACTGAAGCATGATCTTGATTTAATCAAACAAAAAAATAAAAAATCACATGGATACATCTTCCATGACCTAAGAAACATCAAAAAAACCATTTGGAACCTTCACATAGCTTAGAACCATCCAAACTAACTCAAACAATTAGAGTACTCAAACTAGTCAAGCATCCCATAAACACAGTAAAATAAATTTGACTACTCCAACCAAAATATGAAGAAAAAATATATTTAATGAATCTATGACACTAATACAATACCACCAAGGTCTCACTCAGCTCAAACTTTGCTCAGAATAGCTCAAACTAGCCTCTCTAAATAGGCCACTTCAGTCTGCCTGTAAGCTCCAAAAACTAATCATGTAGAATTCCTTATCTAGAACATTAAATAACACTTTAATACCTTATAATCCACATTAATATATTATATGTGATCTCTATGTCAACCTCCAATATTTATTTCTCATGTCCAAGAAGCATTCATTGGTCTAACATACCAATTCCTTAGATTATTGTCTTACAATCTTCATTACTGAGGTAAGTCACATTGAAAGCACCTTATTACTTGTGTATGGTCAAAATCACCATTTTAAAATCAAATTATTAAGATGAATATGTATTTAAAAAAGACCTTAATACATTATATCCATTCTTACTCACTTGAAAATCTTTCCTAAGCACAAATTCACTCTACTTGGATTTTATTCACTATTTACACTGTCTATAGATTAATGACTAGTCAACTTAATTGACCTATATAATTGAAATAGAGAACATAAATTTCAAAAATTACTCCATATACCTCAAGAACAAGTCCTAGCCTTCAAGCTCCAATAACTCTCATGTGTTGACTCAGTCAATCCTACTTATAACACTAAAATATCACAAATAAGCATATGTTTATACCTTCTGCTCACTATCTTGACATACCACTACCACTTGGAGATGCCTAAAGGATTCCTATATAACCTCTCATCATCACATTTGATCACTTAACCTATTCTGAGCCCAAACCATCAAAATTTTTTCAATCGCTCAATTATGAGGGTTTATAAAGGGTTTCTGACCAGTTTACATTCTTAACAAATGTATATAAAGATTTGTCCCTCATCCACTAAAAAATACATGTAAAGGCTTCTTATATCCATGTTCCACATCTCCCAAAAGGCTTATGTCCCCATGAAAATTCTACATGAACTAGTGAACATTGAAACTTTTCTCTCAAGCTCAAAATGCACCATTTAAGCCACCTCTAAAGCTTCTAAACCAACTTTATGAGTTTGTAGCTCAATATATAACCTATAACATGTTCAACACCTTTTAACACACATATATAATAAATCACCATGCTCATATCAGGTCAACCACTCTAAAATAATTCTTTCACCCTTCACAAGGCCTCACAAGCCCACCTAGGCCAACTAGGCCAATGGCCAAACTATCATTCAGACCACTATCCACCTCTTGAAAACCATATGCCTGACCTCTTATCCTCTTATACATGTCAAAAGTGCATATTCCAAAAGTGCATATTCTAAGCTAGATCTTCTTCATGATTCCTCAAACTAGCTTACCAAGCCTACTAAGCCTAAAGCCAATAGACCTAATAGCCACTTATGACACTTGGAAACACTCCAAATTCTCTCTCAACCATACGGACATACCATATACTGTCTCTCCATACTCCATGCCATTCACTCATGCCTCCATAGAACCAAATGATCCCATAAGCTCTCATTAGCAACCAAGTACGAAGATCATGCATATTAGACCAAGAGCACTCTCATGCCACTTTATCATCACCAATGCCACTTGAAATCAATGACAACACATCACTGCCACCAATATCCCAACACTAAGAACAATATCATAGGTTGCCTCACCTTCTGGAGGGGTGATAGTATGGACCTGAATAGAGGGAAATTAACTATCACCCTCTGTGGGGAGAGGAGGAGAAGGAAATTATTTCCACTTGAAACCATGTGATAGCTTGTGTCTAGTAGTGCTAGAGAAATACTCAAAAGTATCAAAAGCTTTATATGCATCTAGATAGAAAAAATGTATGTGGAATGAAATGTATGTAATATGAGTGATAAGTTGTATAACAATATGTTTATAAAGAGCAATCCACATGAGAGATAACAAGCAAGGGATAAAGAGCATGAAATTGTGAAGTAATGCATAAAAAACTTTGACTTGTGATATGACATTTCTAATATGTTTAATAAGATAGTCTTGAAAATTATTCCGTATGAGAGAGAGAAAGTATGTAATAAAGCCTTGTATTAAATAAAAATAAACATTGCTTTGAAGGAAAGGGATCTTAACAAGTTTAGTAGTAACTTTCTTAATATCATCCCATATTATGAAAAGTAAGCATCAAAGGGAAATAATGAAGATTTGCATTAACATATAGTAAGCTTCATCATTCATATACATGTTAGGGTCGAGTATAGACTCCTTATTATTTGCAATAAATGTTTTGAAATAAGTGAGATCCATTTTTTTATTTTTTATTTGAAATCTAAATTGGATGTAAGGGACATAGTAAATTCAACTAAGGTTTGAAAGAAATGATTTTTAAAATTACTAAGGTAAATTTAAAAATTAAATATGAAATGCTGATTTAAATAGAAATGAAAAAACTAAAAAAATACTGAAAAAATCAGCAAGGAATTTACACGAGGGTTTTTGTGCGTAAATGAAGTAAGTCAGGTTCACCAAATGATTTAAATTTTTTGGTAATAATGAAGTTATATTACTAATTTAGTTAAGGGTATGGATTAATAAATCAATAAATAATATTGGAATAATTATAGTCCTAATTTGTATAATTTATTTATCTTTTTTATCTTTCTAAAAATAGCAATAAATAAGAAGAAAATATAACTTATCTAGAAACAGGCTAAAATGATTGTTGCAGGGTCTGAAACTAGATGTGTAGGGCTGGCATAGTGTCACAAATTATAATCTAGATTTTTTTTTTGTGAAATGATAAGACCTCTGAAAATAGGACACTTTGGGGTCCAACGTTGTTGTCCACTTCTATCATTGTCCAAATTATTCATAGAGACCTAATTTTTTTGGGTTCTTTGCATTGTTCCTATATGAGTCTGCCTATGAAATTTTAAGTGTTGAATTTACATAGAGGTAATTATAAAGCTATTTTAATCTTTAAACCCTAACCCTCCATCATGATTAATAAATAGGATTTGAATCACTTGCAAAAGGGGCATTAGTGTGTGTAAAATGCATTGAACGTGTGATCCACACCCCTTGTATGGGCACACTACCTACATACCAATAATCCAAAGAGGGATCAAGCCATATGTAGTTCTCCCACTTGATATGCTTTGTGAAATAATGTAATATATATGAAAAAATGTTAAATTGAGAGTTCTTGAGGTGGCTAGGGACTGGTGTGAGAGTTTGAATGTGTTTATAGCTGTGTTGGGTGAAAGTATATAGAGAATAGTAAAGTTTGTCTTAGTGGTTTATTTATATTCTTACTTACTTTGTAAGATTTGTCACCTCCCTTATTAATTAATTTTTGATGGGATTTTATAAGGAACAATTGGTCATGGGTTAAATGTATTCACACCAAGCTGACATAATGAAGGATAAGAATCAAAGGAAAATAGCCATTTGGGATCAAATTACAAAGGGACAAAAGCACCAAAAATGGGACACCCTACGATCCAGTATTGTATTCCAAGTATGATGATCTTATCTTATAGACTCAGGACTTGGGGCATCAGAATTGGGTTGAGAAATAGAGTCTGGATGAGCTAGAATGACCATTTGGAGTGCTATAAATCACTAGAAATGAGTAAAAAGATGTCTAGAAGGGTCACAAGAGCATGCAGGAAGGTCATATGGATAGGGTGTCACAAACCAAACTCAAACTACCAAGTATGTAAACAATGTGCCCACACAAGGGGTGTGGATCACATGTTCAATGCATCTTACACACATTAACCCCCCCCCCCCCTCCCCCGCCCCCCCCACCCTTTTCAAGTCATTCAAATCCTATTTATTAAGTATGATGGAGGGTTAGGGTTTGAATATTAAAATATCTCTACAATGAGATTCATAGACATTCAACCCTTTAAATTTCATAGGTAGGCTCACAAAGGAATATGACAAATAACCCAAAAAATCAAGTCTATGTGAGCACTTTAGACAACTATGGTAGAAGAGGACAATAGCGCTAAACCCTAAAGTATTCTTAAATAATATTACAATAATTACAATCCTAATTTGTATAATTTATCTATTCTTTTTAACTTTCTAAAAATAACATTAAATTAGGAGAAATTATAACTTAGCTTAAAATAGGATAAAATGATTGTTGCACGGTTTGAAATTAGTTGTGAAAGACTGGGATAGTGTCACAAATCAAAATCTAACTTTCATTTGGTAAAAGGACAAGACCACAAAAAAACAAGACACTTTAAGGTATGACATTTTTGTCCTCTTTTTACACTATTATCTAAACTACTCACAGAGATCTAATTTTTATAGATTCTTTGCATTGTTCATATGTGAGCCTACCTATGAAATTTCAAGTGTTGAATATCCATGGAGCTTGTTATAAAGATGTTTTAATCTTCAAACCCTAACCCTCCATCATGCTTGATAAATGAGATTTGACTCACTTGAAAAGGGGGGTTAGTCTATGTAAGATACACTAAACATGTGATCCACACCCCTTGTGTGGGCATGTTTCTTATATACCAATACTCTAAAGAGTGTTTGAGGTGGCTAGGGATTGGTGTGAGAGTTTGAATGTGTTTTCAGATGTGTTGGGTGACTATATGCAGAGAATAGGAAAGTTTTCCTTGGTGGTTTATTTATATTCTTGCTTGCTTTGTAATATTTATCACCTCCCCCCTTCATAAATGAACTTTGAATGAAATTTTATAGGAAATAATTGGTCATGTATTAGATGTATTTGTGCTAGTCTGATATAAAGAAGGATAGGAATCAGAGGAAATTGACCATTTGGGTTCAAAGTGTGATTGAATAGGAGCACTAGAAATGGGACACCCTAGGGTCTGGTGCTATAGTCTAGGTATGGCATTCCTTTCCTACAAGCTTGGGACCTAGGGGATAGGATTGGCTTGGGAAATAAAGTTTGGCTAAACTGGAATCAAGGTTTAGAAGTCTATAGATGATCGATAATGAGAAAAAAGGTGTCTATAAGGGTCACAAGAGCATGAAAGAAGGTCTTATGGATAATGTATCACAAACCACACTCAAACTACTAATTTGGACATTTTATATAACTGTATTTCCCCGCCCCCCCCCTTTATTCTAGTGATGTAGTAAATCAAAATACTAGGATAAAGGAAAAGAAAAAAGAGTACCTAAACTTACCTATAAGGGTGAATCCCATAAATCTATATGATGTTGAGTGTGTATAGAGACATCACACCATGAAGTGTGAATCTGTAAAAGAAAATAAAGAGTAGATCAATTCTTACTAGACATGCTATATCTAAAATAAGAATGTACAAAAGCTAGGTAAAAGAGAGGAAGAAAAAGGAATGAACACACCTCACTAGGTACATGAACCAATACAAAACATGTTATGATGTTGAGTGATGATTGAGTGATGATGATTATGTGTTGAACCAAGAGTAATATCATTAATGAAACTAAGTGATCAATTCCTTGAGAGTGGCTAAAGAATATAAATGTTGGCCCTTTAGCTCCATCATCACCCTCTAAGTGAAGTTATGTGATCATACATGTGTTAATCAATGTTTGGAACATGTGTCCACTCCCTCTAAGTGGGTGTCTCAAGAATACAAAGGCTAATTAGTCCTTTGGCTCCATCATTGCCCACTAAGTGAAGTTATGAACTAATATTAGTATGAATATGTGTCGTATGAGATGGATCCTCAAGCCCATGAATGCTCTATAATCTAACAATGATGTGTGGATAGTTTAATGTGTACTGAGAACTATGCCAATCTTGGCCACTTTAAAAGGTGAAGATTAGACTTGTATGAAAGCCACTCTGAAACTAGGAACTAGGCTTATATGAAAGCCACTCTAAAATGATTCCAACCATCTATAGATGGAATAAGGCACATAACTTCTAATAATACCTGGGTAATGTACTGAACTTGGAAAGAAAAAGCCAATGTGCCATGCACATTGCCCCCAATCACTGGTTTCTATAACATGGATTATTATCTATAATTTATACCAATTTCCCTATCTAAAACTAGAAGTGAGAACCATCATGACATGCATGATGCCCTCTATAACTAGATTCTCTAAGAAAAATTGTACTTAAACTATTGATTTTGAATTATACTATAGCTGACAAAATTATAACTGAACTTACCTTTCTGTTTGTTTCTAGAAAATCTTGGTTTTCTATTATTTGAATAGAAGCACCAAAAATAGGACACCCTATTGTATGGTATTGTAGTCCAAGTATGGCATTCTTGTATTTTTCTATTTCTGATCAATATTTTGTGTTCATCACTATTTTCCTAGTCTATCCTACCTAGTTTGGGTTTTGGTTATTGTTTTGAGTGCTCTAAAACTAATTTTTTTGCCCAGTAAAAGGCTCTGATCTTTGTGAAAAAACCCATGTTTGTTGCCTCCTCTTATGAGGGTAGGAATGAAGACCCTGTAATGCTTTCCCTCAGAAGAAAGAGCCCTACAAGTGTGTTATACTACAAAATACATGATATATCAATGATAATAAAAAAATTATCTCAAGATATAGCATAGTTTGTAATAGATATTGTTAGATCAACATAGGTATGCCTAGATAGATGTAACATTGTAATATCAAAGTTAGTTGTTAGTTGTTAGTTGTTATTTGTCAAGAAGGGATGGAGCATGGTGTCCATCATTACATCCAAGAAATCAAGATAATGCATGATTTGGATCAAGGCATTATAAAATAATTGATAAATAAGCAAGTAACAAGCTCACAAGGCAAAAATCAAGAAGCATACAAGAGTGGCGAAGGGGCCAAGCAAACAAGAGACATGGGCACATGTCACTCAAATTGGAAATCAAGAATACAAGGCATGTTCAAATTCCCACATACACATACAATTGAAAATAAGAAATGACTATCAAGAGGGCTACAAGCACATAGAAGAGTACAAACAAAGGACATTGACAAATGTCATAGAGCACACACAAGAATGGAAGAAAAGGACATTGAAAAATGTCATAAGGAACACACAAGAATGGAAGCAAAGGACATTGAAAAATGTCCTAAGACACACACAAGAGATAAAATAGGAACTAATAAATGCAATCACATCTAGCTATGCAAAGTAAGAAAAGAAGGTATTTAAAAGTTAGAAATGCAATCGCATCTAACTAATCAAAGCGAGAATTGAAAGAAGGAAAAACATTTAGTACAAGACTAGGTAGATGCTAAGAAATACACAATTGTTATATACTAGTGAGTGTTGATAGAATAATTTGTCTAAGCTAGTAAGTAACATAAGTCAACATCATAACTAGAGTGTGTGTTGTAGGAATGACATAACATGGATGGTGTATTCATGTAGAAGATGCCCCTAGTAGGTAGATATATCGATGTATGTCTTAAATGTAAAAATAGGATTCCCCTCAATGGATATAGTGAAGCAATCAAGGATATAGATGTCACTACACGCACTCAAAGAAGATCAAGTGAAGCATGGTAATGTAGATAAATTGACATATAATAGCATAATATAGCAAAATGTAAGTCTAGCATGGTAGTAGAAATGTAAATCATAGATAATACATATAATTGAAATATTTTTGTTATTTTGAGTTATTTGATTTTTTTTATTTTGACATTTTTGAATGTTTTTGTGTTTTTGAATTATTTGAATGTTTTTGTATTTTGACCTGTTATATTATTTTTTAAATAAGCTATGTACAAGTAAGCATACAAAAACTATGTATAATCAAGCTGAAAGATTATGTACAAGAAAATTGAGAAATTATGTACAATTACATTGAGAAGAAATGATATTAACTAATAAGTCTTATGAGAGACTCGCTATCATGATATCCTATATCAAGGAGAGGGATCATGCATGATCATAAAGAATGATGGAAGGGTTGAGATTATGACTCTGAAACCTGTGTATGTTATAAATGCTCTAAAATATCTATATTAAAAACTGATTGTGGGGTAACCCTATCATTTTTAGAAGTGGATGCAAATGTTGGGCTCTTAGGGACCCATTTGGTAGTAGAAGAATCTCTCTAAAAATGTACTTTGTGTATAGAGACATGAGACCTCAATGATACTACTCTGGGCATGAATGTTGTAGCTAAAAATTGTCTAGAGTCCTTAAACTGTGGTTGCTCAAAAAGAGGCCTCTGTGGAAGTGCATGAAATCTCTGTGCTGGCAAGGAAGGCCTTGACTATGGATGAATCTAAATTGGAGGAGGAACTATAACTAGTGGAGAAGCAAAAAAATAGTGACTTTAGAGTAGTATATGGCTTTAAAGTGGGGAGTGGTAACTAATATAAAATTCTACTAACTATAACAACCTAATTAGAATGAATAATTAAAAAGGCTAAACAAGTTGAGTCTTTCATGACTTTTAGAGTAACCAATTGTAAATGAAACTATGAGGACAACTATGTCTCAACAACCCCTATAGTAGCCCAACTTTCCTATAAGGCACCACTAGTTATGGCTAGTAAATCTTTGTTTTTTAATGTGGTTTCCCTTGTGAAAAAGATAAAATCTCTTCAATCCAAGGTGCTACATCTTGAGCAAGGTGCCTATAGATGAACATAGACCTTGCATTCTTTTTCTCTACTTCATACACCATTGGCACATCATATTGCTTCTATACCCTTGGCACCAGGTTTTGTTCAACCTAAGCTCACCCTATATGATGGCAAGGGTGATCCAAACAAACACTTGAGAACTTTTCATGTAGCATACTTGGACTATGTGCCAAATGACTAGTTATTGATCATGTTTTTTCTATGGAGTTTAAAGGATTATAATCTATAATGGTTCTATAGTCTATCAAATTAGTTTATCAATGCATTCAAATCTTTAGTTGATATCTTCCTAGTTAATTTCAACATTAACATAGGTGATGAGGTTTCTTATGCCCAAATTTCACAACAAAAAGGTCAAATGAGCATCTCACAGATTATGTTCTTCGATATAAGACTATCTTGGCTAAAATGACTAGCCCCATGGTCAATCAATAATTATAGGATCTCTTGAAATGGAGTCTTCTACTAGATTTACATGAGTCAAAAATATTCAAAATATTATCTTCCTTCACTAAGTTATTACATACACTAAATGAAAGGGAAGTCAAATTAATTTCAATGGGTAACCTCAAGTACATAAGCATATCAAAAACAACAAACAAGAGGAACAGTAAAATCCCATATAAAGTAAAGGTCAATGATATCAAAAGTCAAAATAAATGCCCTGATTGAGTGGTTTTATCAACACCTCGTCGATGAGCCTTTACCAATCTACCAGTATCTCAAGCGAGAGTCTTATAAAAGCTATTAGAATGTAATATCATATCTCTCATTCCTATTCAAGAAGTTGATCCAACAAAGCCTCTTCCATGTGGATATGATCAAAATGCATTTTGTAATTTTCATAGGGCACCAAGCCATACAACAAATAAATGCATCAATTTGAAACACAAGATATAAGACTTGATAGATGGAAACCTTATTGATCTTGGCATTCCAATTGAACCTCTTCAGTCAAAGCAAACATAGGACAAAGCTTTGAAAATTTTGTCAAATACTTTCCCACAACATTATAAATAAGAGACAAGGGACACATTAGGTATTTACCATGCATATCATGCACACCCTCCACCAGTTACATACCAAGCACCTTGAATTGAGTCACATTCTTTGAGCAACATGATCGGTGTGTATAATTTTAGAGTTTCAACTAGACCTTCCATCTTCTTCTCAAAGTAGGAGATAATTGAGGATGATTCAAATTACCATGCACTCTTTATCAGAGCTTACATTAATCATCATCTTATTCATAGTGTTCTCATAGACAACAGATCCATTATGAACATGTGCACTATGACATTACTACAACATTTGGGATATTCAAAGTAAGATATTATCCTAATGGGTATAGTTACCAATGGATTCAGTGAGCACATAAAGAGTTCATTGGGTGAGATTATACTTCCTTCATATGTTGGTCCCACACATGTGACCATACCTTTTACTATCATTCCCAATGTAGGAGTCTTCGATATGTTATATCAATATATATCTATCTATCAGGGGCATATTCTACATGACTACACCATCTAGGTTATTTTATTCATAAGCCACACACTCTAGTTATCATGTTGATGCACATTACTTACTAGATTACATAGATTATTCTATAAACACTCATTATTATATAACACTTATGTATTTATTAGCATCTACCTAGTCTTATACTACATGTTTTGCATACTTTCACTTTTTGATTTGATTATTTAGATGCGATTGTATTTTCAGCATTTACGTGCTTTCCTTTCTTTCTTTGCATAGCTAGATGTAATTGCATTTCTCAATTCATGTTTTGTCTCATGTGTGTGTATTAGAACATTTGTTAATGTCTTTTGCTTCTATTCTTGTGTGTGCTTGAGGACATTTTCCAAGGTCCTTTGCTTATAATCTTCTATGTGCTTGTGGCCCTTGTGCTAACCTTGCTTGTTATCACATATATGCGTATGTGGGCATTTGAACATGTCTTGTATGCTTGATTTCCAATTTGAGTGGCATGTGCTCATGTCCCTTGTTTGCTTGGTGCTTTGGCCATTTTTGTGTGCTTCTTGATTCTTGCCTTACGTGTTTATTGCTTATTTTATTCTCAATTGTTTGCAATGCCATGATCCACATCATGCATTATTTTGATTTCTTAGATGCCATGATGGACATCATGCTCCATCCCTCATTAACAACTAAAAACTAACAACTAAACTTTCTAGCTTCAATTTAGTATATTGCACATGTTATTACATTGTTACATCCATCTAAGCATACCCTTATTGATTTAACACTCTCTAATACAAATTATACTATATCTTGAGACATATTTTCAATTATCATTACTATATCATGTATTTCATAACATAACATACTTTCAATTCTCTTTCTTCTGAGGGAAACCATTGTAGGGTCTTAACTCTTACCCTCAGAAGAGGGGAAATAATTAGGGGTTTTATCACAGAGATCAGAGCCTTCTACTGGTCAAAAATTCATTTTTTAAAACACTTAGAACAACAACCAGAACCCAAACCATGTAGAATAGACCAGAAAGATAGTGATGAACACTGAACAGTGGTGATAAATAGATAGAAAGACAAGTTTAGTTACAATTTTGTCAACTATAGTACAGTTCAAAATCAGTAGCTTTAGTATAGTTTTCTTTTAGAGAATTCATATATAGGGGGCATCATCAATATCATGATGTCTTTTGCTTCCAATTTTAAATTGGGTAGTTGGTATAACTTCTAGATCAGAATCCATGTTACAGACACCAGTGATTAGGGGTGATGTGTGTGGCATATTTGCCTTCCTTTTTTCTCATTTTAGTACAATACCTAGGTATTCTCAATAGTTACGTGCCTTATTCCATATACAGGTGGTTGGAATCATTTTAGATTGGCTTTCATATAAAGCTTAGTTCGCAATTTTGGAGTGGCTTTCATGTAAGCCTAGTTCCTAGTTTCAGAGTGGCTTTCATACAAGCCTAATCTCCACCTTTTAGAGTTGTCAAGATTGGCCTAGTTTTTCTTACACATTTAGTTATCCATGTCACATTATTATATTACAAAGCATTCATAGGCTTAAGGATCCATCTCATATGACACACATTTATATGGGTATCAGTTCATAGCTTCGCTTAGTAGGCAATAATGGAGCTAAAGGACTAGCTAGCCTTTGTATTCTAGATCCACCTACTCAGAGGGATTGGACACATGGTCCAAACATCAATTAACATAGGTGACAAAGTTTCTTATGCCCAAATTTCACAATAGAAACAAAGGTCAAATGAACATCTCACACATTATGTTCTTCGATATAAGACTATCTTGGCTAAAATGACTAGCCCTATGGCTGATTAAGAATTACAATATCTCTTCAAACAGAGTCTTCTATCAGTTTTACATGAGTTAATAATGATCAAAAAAATTCTTTCTTCACTAATTTATGTCATACACTAAATGAACGGGAAGTCAAATTAATTTCAATAGGTAAACTCAAGTACACAAGTATATCAGAAACAACAAACAAGAGTAATAGTAAAGTCCCATATAAATTAAAGGTCAATGATATCAAAAGTAAAAATACCTATAGTTAATGCAGCTTCACATCCCCCTTAGCAAGTAGTTTTATTATCATCTCCTTGATGAGCCTTTACCAATCTACCAGTATCTCCAACTAGAGTCTTACAACTATTGGAATGTAATTTCATATCTCTCTTTCTTATTCAAGAAGTTGATCCAACAAAGCCTCTTCCATGTGGATATGATCATAATGCATTTTGTGATTTTTAGAGGGTACCAAGCCACACAACAAATAGATGCATCAGTTTGAAACACAATATATAAGACTTGGTAGATGGCAACCTTATTGATCTTGTCACTCCATTTGAACCTCCTCAGTCAAAGCAAACACAGGACAACTCTTTGAAACTTTTCTCAAATCCTTTCCCACAATAATCTAAACAAGAGACAGGGGACACATCAGGTGTTCACGATGCATATCATGCAAACCCTCCACCAGCCACATACCAGGCACCTTCAGTTGAGTCATATCCTTTGAGCAACATGGTCGGTGTGTATAATTTTAGAGTTTCAACTAGACCTTCCATCTTCTTCTCAAAGTAGGAGATAATTGAGGATGATTCAAATTACCATGCACTCTTTATCAGAGCTTACATTAATCATCATCTTATTCATAGTGTTCTCATAGACAACGGATCCATTATGAACATGTGCACTATGACATTACTACAACATTTGGGATATTCAAAGTAAGATATTATCTTGATGGATATAGTTACCAATGGATTTAGTGAGCACATAAAGAGTTCATTGGGTGAGATTATACTTCCTTCATATGTTGGTCCCACACATGTGACCATACCTTTTACTATCATTCCCAATGTAGGAGTCTTCGATATGTTACTTGATCAGCCATGGATTTAGAAACTTCATGCATTACCTTCTATAGTTCAAAGATGCATGAAATTAATTCATGATAATTAGGTTATTTTAGTTGGTAGAGTTCCGTATGAGTTACCACTCCCCACTTTAGAGCCATCTACTACCTTACAACTACTAGTTTTAGCTCCTCCACTAGTTTCAACTTATCCACCAATTACATTTCTTCCTCCAATTCAGATTTAGACATAGTCAAGGCCTCCCTCACCAGCATAGAAAGTTCATGAACTTCATCAGAGGTCTCTCTTAGATTGACCACTACAACAGTGATAATTTTAAGATTCTAGACAATTTTTAGCTATAGTATTCACACCCAAGGTAGTATCATTAGGGCCTCATGCCTCTACACACAGAGCACACATTTAGAGAGATTTTTATACTACCAGATTGGTCCCTAAGATCCCAAAAATTACATACAATTCTTATAATTATAGGGGGACCCCACAATTGGTTTCCACTATATATATTTTAGAGCATTTACAACATACATAGCTTTCAGATTCACAGTCTCAGCCCTTCCATCATGCATGATCCCTCTTCTAGATATAGGACACCATGATATGGATTTTCTCATGAGACTCATCGGTTATTATCACTTATTCGTAGTCTTGATTGTACATAGCTTATTTTCAATTTCTTGTACATAGACTCCTTATGATTTATTGTACACAACTTCTTTTCAATTTCTTGTACATAGTCTCCTTATGATTGATTGAACATAGCTTATTTCAAAAATACCAAAAATAATATAACATTTCAAAAATATAAAAACATTTAAATAAATTAAAACACTAAAAATATTTCAATTGTATGCATCATCCATGCTTTACATTTCTACTACCATGCTAGACTTACAGTTTATTATTCTATGTTATTATTTGTTGATTTATCTAGATTACCGTGCTTCATTTAATCTTCTTTGAGTGTGTGCAGTGACACCCAAATTATTTATTACTTCACTCTACCCATTGAGAGGGCATCCTACTTCTACATTAGAGACACACATCGATATATTTACCCATTGGGGGCATCTTCTACATGACTACACCATCTAGGTTATGTCATTCCTACACTACACACTCTAGTTATCATGTTGATGTACATTAATTAATAGATTACATAGATTATTATATCAACACTCACTAATATATAGCACTTTTGTATTTATTAGCATCTACATAGTATTTTACTACATGTTTTCATACTTTCACTTCTTGCTTTGATTAGTTAGATGTGATTGTATTTACAGCATTTACATGTCTTCCTTTCTTGATTTGTGTACTAGATGTGATTGAATTTATCAATTCATGTTTTGTTTTTTGTGTGTGTCTTAGGAAAATTTCCAGTGTCCTTTGATTTTATTCTTGTGTGTGCCTTATGACATTTTCCAATGTCCTTTGCCTGTAATCTTCTATGTGCTTGTGGCCTTCATGTCAACCTCACTTATTTTCAATTATATGTGTATGTGGGAATTTGAATATACCTTATATGTTTGATTTCTAATTTGAGTGACATGTGCCCATGTCCCTTATGTGTTTGGCCCCTTGGCCTCTTTTGTATGCTTCTTATTTCTTTCCTTGTGTGCTTGTTTGTTTGCTTGCTTCTCATTGTTTGCAAATGCCATGATCCACATCATGCATTATCTTTCTTTCTTGGATTCCATGATGGACATCATGATCCATCTCTCCTTGAAAACTAACCACTAACAACTAACATTTTCTAGTTTTAATTTAGTATAATACACATCTTATTACATTGTTACATCTATCTAGGCATACGCTTGCTGATATAAAAATCTTTAATAAAAAACTATGATATATCTTGAGACATATTTTTTATTATAATTACTATATCATGTATTTTGTAGCATAACACACTTGTAAGGCTCTTTCTTCTAAGGGTAGTCATTGTAGGGTCTTCATTCATACCCTCAAAAGAGGGGGCAATAAATAGGGGTTTTGTCATAGAATTAGAGCCTTATACCTGTCAAAAAATAGTTTTAAGAACACTCAAAATAGCAACTAGAACCCAAACTAGGTAGAACAGACCAAAAAGATAGTGATGAGTATAGAACAATAATTAGAAATATTAAAGGATAAGAGCACCATACGTGGACTGCAGCACTTGATAATAAATTATCCTATTTTTTGTGCTCCAAGCCAAACAACATAAAACCCAAATTTTCTAGAAATAGGCAAAAATGTATATTTAGTTACAATTTTGTCAGCAATAGTTTAGTTTAAATTGGGTGGTTTAGTATAGTTTTTCTTAGAGAATCTAGATATAAGGGGCATCATGAATGGTATGATGGATCTCACTTCCAATTTTAGATTGGGTATTTGGTATAACTTTTAAATCAAAATCCATGTTACAGACACTAGTGATTAGGGGTAATGTGTGTGACACATTTTCCTTCTTTTATTTTTAGTTCATTGTATGACCCAAGTATTAGTATTATTTATATGCCTAATTCCATCTACAAGTAGTTGGCATCATTTCTAAGTGGCTTTCATATAAGCCTAGTTCTCAATTTTGGAGTGGCTTTCATACAAGCCTAATCTCCACCTTTCAGAGTGGCCAAGATTGACCTAGTTCTCAGTACACATTCAGCTATCCATGCCACATTATTAGATTATAGAGCATTCATGGGCTTCAAATCCATCTCATAAAACACAAATTCATATTGGTATCAGTTCATAGCTTCACTTAGTGGGTAATGATAGAGCCAAAGGACTAGTTAGCCTTTGTATTCTTAAGCCACCTACTCAGAGGAAATTGACACATAGTCCAAATCTTGATTAACACAAGCATGATCACATAGCGTCATACAGTGGGTGATGATGGATCCAAAGGGCTAACCTTTGTATTCTTGAGCCACCCTCAGGGAATTGAGCACTCAGCTCCATTATGATATTTGTCTTGGTACAACACATACCCAACATCACTCAACATCACAAAAGGTTTTGTATTGATTCGCATACCTGGTGAGGTGTATTTATTCATTTCTCTTCCTCTCTATTTTACTTAGCTTTTGTACATTCTTATTATTAGGTATAGTGTGTCTAGTAAAAACTGATCTACTCTTTGTTTTCTCTTATAGATTTTTACTTCCTGATGTGATCTCTCTATATACACTTGACATCACACAACTTCATGGATTTCACCCTTGAAGTTAAGTCCGGGTACACTTTCTACTTTTTATTTATCCTAGTACTTCACTTTGTTGTATGACTAGAATAAAGGGGTGGGTAAATGTAGTCATATAAAATGTCCAAATTGGTAGTTTGAGTGTGGCTTGTGACACCTTATCCATAGGTACTTCTTGCATGTTCTTGTGAACCTTCTAGACACCTTTTTACTCATTTCTAGTCATCTGTAGCCTTCTAAATAGTCATACCAGCTCAGTCAAACTCTATTTCCTATGTTAATCCTATCTCCCTAGGTCTTGAGCCTATAAGATAGGAGTGACATACCTAGACTATAGCACTGGACCCTAGGGTGTCCTATTTTTGGTGCTTTTGTCACTTTGTAATTTGAACCCAAATTATCATTTTCATCTGATTCCTATTCTTCATTATCTTAGCCTAGCATGAATACATATAACCCATGACCAATAGTTTCTCATAAAAATACCATTCAAAGTTCATTTATAAGAGAGGTGATAAATCTTACAAAACAATAAAGAATACAAACAAACTACCAAGGCAAATTTCCCTATTCTCTACATACAGTCACCTAACACAGCTAAAAACATATTCAAACTCTCACATCAATCCCTACCCACCTCAAACACTCTCAATTTGGCATTTTCCCATCTGCATCACATTATTTCACAAAGCAAATCAAGTGGGAGAACTACATGTGGCTTAATCACTCTTTAGAGTATTGGTATGTAGGCAGTGTGCCCACACAAAGGTTGTGGATCACACATTCAGTGCATCTTACACACACTAACCCACTTATCAAGTGATTCAAATCTCATTTATCAAGCATGATGGAGGGTTAGGGTTTGAAGTTTAAAATAACTCTAAAATCAGTTTTGTATACATTTATCACTCAAAATTCATAAGTAGATTCACATAGTAATAGCGTAAAGAACCCAAAAAAATTAGGTCTCTATGAGTAGGTTGGACAATAGTAGTAGAAGAAGAAAACAACATCAGACCTTGAAGTGTCTTATTTTTGGCAGTCCTATCCTTTCACCAAATGAAATCTAGATTCTGATTTGTGACACTATCTCAGTCCTGCACAACCAGTTTCAAACCCTGTAACAACCGCTTTAACCTATTTTAAGCTAAGTTATATTTATCCTAATTTATTACTATTTTTAAAAAGTTAAAAAAGATAGATAAATTATACAAATTAGGACTGTAATTATTGGAATATTATTTATTGATTTATTAATCCAGACCCTTTAACTAAAATAGGAATAAAACTCCATTATTCTAAAAATAGTTAAATCACTAGTATACATTTTTATGTTAGAGGCATTATATTGGCATGGAGCTTGCAAATGAATATATTATGTATATCCACCTAAATTTTCTCACCTATTTCATCTCATGTAATTTCATCTAACTTGTCTTACTCATTTTCCTAGTCATTTATCTAATAAATCTCCTTTATTCCCCTTGTTTTATCAACCTTATCCTCATCCCACATCAATTAATCATATCGTTAATTCATCATTATCTCATGTCATTTGTCCTTAATTTTATCTCATTCATTATTTATAAATTCACATCTTACGTAACTACCACCTACCTCCATTATCTCATACAAATCATGTCTTAAACTTGTCTACTCTCATCCCAATCACACTTAAATGTTTCAAAGAGATTCTAAAGTGTTACAACTCTACAATCCTCCATCACCTTCCGATCTTATAGATATTTCTTCTCTATAATCCTCTAAGGAATTTTATGTTCCTTGGAAATTCATCTCCTCCATTTATATAAAGAAACTTTCTTCCATGGTTCACCCAAGGGATTTGAAGATCACAACTATGCTATCAACTTTCCAAATGAATCAAACTTTACAACATTCCTCTGATCTTGAGAAAATTCAAGCACATCACTTTGTTGATCAACTGGGATAGATCCTAATTAAAATTGGATGAAGCTTCTTTGGAGAAAATATTCATGAGAGATTGCACTATAGTCAACCTCTCCAAGCCTCTTTGATACTTGGTAAAGATTGGCTTAACTCAAGGGTCTTGGATCTAATACCTCAACTTTGAGGGTCTTCCATTTAAATGCTTCAAGTGAAATAAAATTGGGCATCAAGTGGCAAGTTTTTCTCATAAGAATGCTCAAATTTTTGCCCCTTGTGCTTAATTGATCTAGAGGAAGAAAAGCAGAGCTTCAGATCTTGATTTCATTTGGCATAATCATGGCATTTTTATCACCTTTCAAGTGGTCCTACTCATTTCTTGATGAGGAACCCTCCCACTAGTAAGGAGGATGGGTTGAGGGTGGATGCAGCTCAAGAGGAGCCTCTTCCTCCTCCGTTGGTCTTGATAACGATCACCCCTCATCCATCTTTAAAGAAACTCAAGGTGATTCTGGACTCTATGATTAAAAAGAAGGAGCATGGGACATAGGTAAAAAGAATGAGGATGGATGCCTAAGAAATGGTTAGGGATGGGAGCCAATGGACCATGGATGGCCTTCTCTCCTACCAAGGTAGAAAATTGATTTTGATCAATGGTTAAACATTGAATCCTTCTAGTTGTGTTTTTTTATACTCTATCTTTTCATGTGTGTTGTTATTTTGTATGTTGCTCACTCACTAAGTTTTGGTTAACGCTAGCTGGTTTATTGAATTTTAGTATATTTCTTATTGATGCCTTTTATATTTATTTTTCGGTGGCAGGGTTGGCCTCATGGTATTTAAGATTTTTTTGAGATGTGAATTTATTTGGGTGGTATCTTGTCCTTATAAATGTTTTTGTATTGGGTTGTGGATCCCCGTCAAAACCTTCCTTTAACCCATATAAAAAAATCTTGCCAAATTAGTCCATTATCAAGTTAATCATCATCCTTTTATATGGTGTATATACTTTGATTCTGTACAAGGCAATCCAATAAGCATCAAGAAATCTACTTTGTCGATGGGGTACATCCTTTATTTTTATATGCATGAAGGCATTATATAGAATCATTGAATTACATAAAATGTTGGTATTTTTTCCCATATTTGGAAATAAACATACAGTGGATTTACAATATTGAGTAAATGTACATCTAAATCAGTGAGTTCCTTTGACATAGCAACCATAAGGGGCATCCACATCATCAAAATCACCCAGGACACGATCCTAGGCTTAATTTCTTGACTCATTATTTTAGGTATCTAGAGAGATTTTCACCTTAGTGGATGGATATAAGTAACCATCATCATAACTAATCATACTACAACCCTTTTGATACATCTTGGTATTTTGGAGATAGGTTGCATGTAAGAATGAAGTAACAATGTTTTATTTCATTTGTGTTTTGCATTCAATCCATCTTCCTTGCCCAATTAGAAGTATGTGTAGATTTGAGATGGTTGCATATTAATATACCTTGCATCTTATTTCTATTCTAATTTTATGTATATTCATATTAATATACCTTGCATGTTATCTCCATTCCAATTCTATGTATATACATTAAGATGCTTCTATTCCAATTCTATGTGTATACATTAATATGTTGATTATATGTTATCTCTCAGTGATCAGATGAAGATCATGTGGCCTTAATCTATGGATAATTTGATTATATCATCATGATAAATACTTGGTGGGTGTTCAAAAACAAATAAGATCTAACTCATTGATGGGGCATTCATTTAATTGGAAGATTTAAAATCAAACTGTGTAACATCTATCAAATTACCTATGCCATGATGAGAGCTTCGGAATGAACGTAGAATAGGTGTCTACAGGGATCATTTTGAATGCTCAAGAACAAATTGAGCATGTAATTAAATATTTATTTCCTATAAATTTATTATAATAATATTTTTCTATAATTTATGCAAGTTTTTTTTTGGAAAATTGTATTAGAATTTCAATAAGAAATCTAATTTTTCATAATTAATATATATATTTAAAAGAACCGTGTAAATGTTTTTATGATAAATATTTACATCATAATAAATAATTCATTACCAAGAAGAGAATATACTATTATTGTTGTGTTAAAGTTAAAATGCGGGGGGTGGGGCGGTGGACGTGCAGCCACTGAATATTTTTCTATTATAAAAATCTATCAAAAACTTATAAAATTGACATAATAAAACCATTTAGGTGCAATAAATATAGTCAATACATTTAACTATAGTGAATACATTTCATAATTAATGTTTTAATGAATGAAGATGATATAGTGAAAATTTTATAAATACATATTTAACATATGTGAGTTGGATCCTTTTGTGGGAAGTTGTTGATGTGACCTCCAACCACATAATGTATTCACAAATCCATAATCCTCACATAACATAAATTTCTCATGAATTCAACACATAAATTTAATACAATATCATTAATTCCCTCCCAAATACAAAATATTTCAACAAAGCTAATCTCTCATCCCATACATAACTTGGCCAACATGCCAAGGAGGCATCTCAAAGGCTTTACACCAAGATTATCCCTAAATTCACCAAGCCTCTCTTATAAAGCAAAGAATAAAATTATTTATATGAATACATGGAAGAATGAGAAAGAAACAAAAGAAGCCCACAACTTTTACCTCCTCCACTTGGAATGACTAATCATCAATAGTAAAAAGTGTTCCACCATGTGATCCACTTTAGTTTGGACCCCTGCAATAAGTGAAATCTTCAAAAGGTGTTCCCCACTCCACATGTGCTTCCAAAAACTTATGGAATCTCCTTTTGACATAGATTAAACCCATTAATTTTTCTCCCCACATGGAATTCATCCTACTTTCATAATGGCAATCAAAATCATGTCCCCACATGGAACTTTTCCCCATTTCACATGGGTGATCAATCTAGAATAGTGGTATCAATCTCCCACTTGCACAAGAGTCAAAATAGGTAAAGAATATCTTTTTTGACAAGATATAAATTCATAATTATGGAGACCCACTACAAATTTGACCCATATCCATCCATATCAACCCAAAAGAGATGTCCTATGTGCCTTGGTGGAGAACTATGCCCCACATGCCACATCATTAGGATGAATAGTGTTTGTCACATCATTAGTGAATAATGATAATATGAATAGTGTTTTTCTACCACATCAATTATTGTGTCAAGTGTAGTCAAGTTTCTAAAAGGATATGGAAGACTAATGGCCAAAAACAACAAAAGAAGGAATGTAATCTAAAGCAAAATCTTAGCTAGCAACACCTCGCTCTTGAAGAGCAGCCTCATGGCATATCCTTACAAACTATTGTTGCCCAAATAGAATATTATATAAGAAAGTGTGAGGTTTATAAGGGCCAAGGTGTTAAAATGTGGGCCCATTTATTTTAGATTAAAGATGGTGATCATGGATCTAAATACTTATTCAAGTATTTGCAATTCAAACATCACCATGAACATATTTCAACCATTCTTACTGAGGATGAAACTGAAACTTCTTCACTTGATTACATTAAAGGTGTCTTTTTTCAGCATTATAGCACTCTATTCTAGGAAAATCACTACTTTGAAGAATATGAATCATTTCTAAAGGAATGGTTGCAACAATGTATTTTGTGAAAGGTAGATCAGGGTACCAACCACCTTCTTGAGCAACATCTCACTTTAACTGATCTTGAAACAACCCCTTGGATATAGAAGACTGAAAAAGCTCCTAGTTTGGATGGGCTCCTGATCGAATTCCTCCAAGCTCTATGGCCTACCCTCAAGATAGAATTGTTTAATATGTATCAAGAGGTGGAGGCCAATGGATCCTTAGGGGTTGTAATTAACCATGGCTTGATCAAATTAATCCCTAAAGTTAAAAACAATAATAACATATGTGGTTGTCACCCCATCACTCTCCTTAATGTATATTTAAAAATTATTACAAAGGCTATTGCTATGAAATTGAAACCTATAACTCAAGATATTGTTTGACCTAAGCAAACTAGGTTCCTAAAAGGTAGATACATTTTGGACAATCTGCTCTATGTAGAAGAAACTGCTCAATGCATTTAAGATGCTGATCAAGATGCACTATTGGTCAAAATTGACTTTGACAAAGCCTACGATCAGATTCATTGGTGTTTTATTCTTAAGATGCTTAAGTGGTTGGGATTCGGCCCACATTTCAGACATCCCATTCAAATGCTCTTTGTTGAAGCACA
Organism: Torreya grandis; assembly: GCA_037957365.1. NCBI lineage: Eukaryota > Viridiplantae > Streptophyta > Pinopsida > Cupressales > Taxaceae > Torreya > Torreya grandis. The sequence continues at coordinate 1,473,493 of JARHVA010001228.1, read as the reverse complement.
TGCCCAAGTCATGGTTAATGGTAGCCTCACAACATCCTTTAACCTCAAAAGGTCTATCCATCAAGGTTGTCTAATTGCCCCCTTTTTAGATGTGTTCATTGTTGATGCTCTTAAATATATGCTTCAATAAGCTCATCAGCAAGGTCATTTGAAAGGAATTACTCTTCCACAATGTTCTTATGCTCTAAACTCTTAGTTTAGTAATGATTCTCTTTTTTTTATGTAAAATACTCAATAAGAAATTATTGATGTGCAGTCTATTCTTGATATATACTATGATTTATCTAGATCCAAGCTATGTAGCCACAAAGCGGAAGTCATTTTCATCAAAAGTGCACCTATTTTGGCTCGGATTCCCTCAACATGGAATTCCATTCGTATTAAGAATAAATCAAAAATTAATGTGGAAATTTTTTGTAGAATCACAATAACAAAAGCTATGAAAATAGATACATAAACAACAAAAATTAAAATGCATAATAAGAAGACGGGATTTAACATAGTTCACCCAATGTGGGCTACATCCACCAAGAAACACTTACGAAGATTTTATTACAATCCAACAAGATTATAGTCCACTCTTAGATCAGTCTTCTCACAATTATAATGCACAAATATCATTTGTAACTACACTCAACAAATTCTCTTGAATTTGCATCTAAATTTACACACTATGTTCACCTTCTCAAGTTTAGTTCTATCGATGTATTACCTACTATATGTCCATCTATAATATGCCAACATAACGATTTTACAAAATAATGGGTACTAAAACCATGGGCCAAGTCAACCCATAACGGTTCCCCATTAAGGGGGCCCAAAAAAAAATTTAGAGGTTACCGCCCTCAAACCCTAGTGAGAATACATAAAGAGTGTATAGTACATTTTAATGTAAAATATTTCAAATACATTGTAATGAGGAAATAGGCTCTACAACATAGCAATTCTTTATGAGAATATTACATATTACTTGGGTATCTCGTTTGGCATCCAGCTCTCCCCTTGAGACATGTGGGACTGGGTGCTTAATAAAATGCAGAAAAAGGTGGATAATTAGTCTTGTAAATTTATGTCCTTAGCAAGCAAGTTGATTGTTAGTAACCACATTTTTTTGGCCAGCCATGTTTACTACTCATCTTGTTGGTTTCCCTCAAAATCAGCTTATGACAAACTCATACAACTCGTTTGTGGTTTGCTATGGAATAACAAATCTTGAAAGAAAAGTATGGCAGCCATCTCAGGGAAGCTATATACTCAACGTAAATCTATGAGTGGGACTTGAATTATTGATCCAATACAACAAAGAAAATGTCTTGTTGCCAAATGGGTGGCAAGAGCCACCAAAGGTACTGAGATGCTGAATATTCTTGTTAGGGAATGATTTCAGCATGCATCTCATAAGGGCTCTTGGACCTTCATTCCTTGGGAGCACAAAATATTAAATGCATCTTACTTTGATATTTCTACTTCTCTTCTCCTAAGATATAATTGGGAAACTTGGTAGGAAATAACCCTTTTTCTCCAATGGCATCATCAATCCCTTGGATATGGATTGAGTATGCCCAACTCTAGTGTTTGGTAGAATCAATTTATTCAGTCTAATAATATTCCCCTTGTTTAGCTAGAATTCAGTGCCAAGTCATTTGAAAAAAAAAAAACATTAATAAAATCAAGGATATTTGGAACAAGGACATTGATAGTTGGTTGTCTTGTAAGTCACTACGTCATACTTTTGGGCTACCTACAAAAATTAATCCAATCTATATTTCCCTTATTCAGTTGATTATGCCTGAGGTACTCCTTCAAATTACCAATAATTCTACACCCCTTGGATAGATTGGTGATGGCCAAACCAAGGAGCTATAGTCAATGCCTTACCAAGATTTTTATATCATCGTGTTCAACCCCTACTTCCTCTTGTTGATTATTTTAATGCCAATTGGTCTATGTATTTTTTAAATTCTCAATGGCAATGCATGGTACATGCAATTCAACAATGCCCTGATGAGGCCAAGTGTCAATTATTAGGCTAGCGCATTCTGTATATGAAACTTATGTTGGTCAAACTTTAACCATGCTTAGACTTGAAGCTAGAAAATGTATTTTTCTATGCCCTTGAAACTATTCCTCACTTTTTCTGGTACTTCTCATCCTCTTCTCAGCTTTGGTTTGCTCTTCTCTCCTCTATTTTATAACTCTTTCCTAGCATTTTCAATTAAAAAACTACCATGTTAGGCATTTTCTCCCCTATCACCCCTACATCGTATGGAACACTTGTAGGCTAGTCATCCTCTTTTATATTTGGAAAAATTATTGTTAACAACTTTACTCTAAGAAATGTTTAGTTTTAGTTAGTTAGCAAACTTAGATTATATCCTCTCTTTTTTCACAGTTGAAACAGTTCAACACTGGAAAGCCTGAACTACTTGTTGTGATTGAGAAGATTAAGGAAAAGCTTAAAACACTAAAAAGGATATAAATTATCATTGTATTTTTTTCATTGTTGGATCATAATTTCAATGTTTTGGTCTATTTCAGCTTACTTGGGGGTCTAGTTTTTTAGACTATATTTTCGTATAAAGCCTACGTCTCAGTCATACCTTTTGAAGGGATATGTCTCCCTTTATTTCTTACATGTGGTGGAGGGTGTCATTTGTTGCCTTAACTATCTCTAGTGTCATTAGTCTCATGTTTTAAGGTTTCCCCTCGGCCAAATAAGGGAATGCTGACACTTGCTTTAGGTTGAGACTGGTCATCATATTCCACATGGGGATTGGATTTATCATCTTTACCCCTCCAGGAGATGGATACTAAGAATTATCAAATCTAGGGGAGATACCATTATCTTTATAGAGACTCTCACAACTCTATGTCCACTATATTTTGGTACTTGAATCAACGGTGCTTGGCCTTTTTTATTTGGGAGGTTGTCACCCTTCGATGCAGGTCCCTATAGGGAGCCCCTAGATCCCCCTCAAGTTGATCACTTCATTATTTTAGCCCCTCATAGAGGTTGGTGGCATTAAATGCACTTTTGATGCTTTCATTTCACACACTAAGGGGGTAGGTCACTAAGGTAGTGCTCATTTCTTCACAATACTATTCCTAAGGTATCACAACACACTAGATCTCGGTGATGGGGATATACTCCTATTCGACATCATGGATATTCTTCTTCATGACTGTCTCCTTGGATGCAAAGGAAAAAACACATGAAGATTTTATTTCTTTCCATGAGAGCTTATGTGGCATTGGATTTTAAGAGGGATTTTAGAGGAAGTGTTTTAATTCCTCGTAGGATTATCCAACCTAGGCTCCTCAACACTAGACATTGCCCAAAGAGCATTATTAAATCCTACATTGGCCCTTTCACAATGATAAACAATGACACAATTGATTCCTCTATCTCAAGCACAGTTCTTTATATTTGATGATACTAATATTCAGTGTTTTTGGCTTTTGAATTTCATCAGTCAATGCTCTTTGGGGGTTTTGACTTCCCCCACATGGCTATATGTATTATTAACCTACCCACATGGGTTGAGATATTTTCTTATGTAAGGTTTACCCTACATTTACTTTTAGTGATTTTTCTCTTCTTATTTTATTTAGTTAGTCATCGTTCCTAGAGTCATTTTCCCTATCTCTTTCTATTGTAATTGGGTCTCAAGTCCCATTGACCTATTTTTGTTCATTTGTGGACATTAATATTTTTCATTTATTTCTTTCCTTCTCCTCCTTTCATCATGACATCTACTAGTCTCTTTTCTTTTTTGGGCTCTTCTCCTCTTGGCTCTTGAGGCCTCTTTTTATCAACAAACCTCTTCTCTTTTACTACTAGTATCCTCTGCAAGGTATCCAATATAGACACCATGTCTTTGAACATTATTTTCACTGTTGCAATCTGTGACTCTGATTCATTTCTCCTCTCTTAGCCATTTCTTTTGCACTGATTGTTCTCTACCCACCTATCAAGATGGATAAAAAATTCCTCTTCTCTTTCACATGTGGACTGCCTCACATTCAGTGTTTTGTTTGCACATCTTCTTTTCTTCTTGAGCTTCCTATTCTAGATCTTCAACTAGAGTTGATACCAAATGCTATAATCAAGGATAGGGGGCCAAGTTTATGGCTACCTTGTCCTTGCAACTTGGACCCAAATCACTCTAGTTACAGAAATAATTTTACTAAGATCACATACATCAGAGTAATTCAATATTGTAGAGACCTTTCAAATATTGGAATGCATAACAACAATGCCAACATTCATCTAAGGCTTTGTAAAGCAATTAAACAACAAAGAAATGTGACTCAAGGATCTTTATAAATAGCTTATTTCAACTCTAGGCTAAAATCTCACTCCTAACTTCATATCATCTTTAAAATATTATTGACTTTAATTTGGGTTTAAAACCCATTACAAATCTACTCTCATATTTCTCAATGGTTTCTTTAGGTGTCATATTCTTCCTAAAGTTGCACGACTAAGTATCACTCTTACAAAGAGCTTTGTCTCTATTTAATATGAACCTAGTCTTCCACAACCTCCTCGATCTCTTAAACGAGTCTTCCACAACCTCCCTGGTTCCCTTACACTATTGTGTTTCCTCAATTAATAAAATAGATGTTGACCGTAACAAGAAAATTATATAATTTTTTAATAAAAAATAAGAGATTCGAAAAACTCTCAAATCTTATATATAAATATATATTTGAACCCAATAATTTTTTAAGTAAACTATTAAATATAAAAATAAAATGATTATCAAATAATTTCAAAGCTTTATTAAAAATACACATGTGACAATACTTTTCAACATTATCAAAGCATAGAAGGCATCTCTTTTTATCTACTTATATTTTAAAAAGATCCAAAAATACATATATGTAAAACTGCAGGAAATGGAGACCTCCTTTACATCCAAATTTAGCGGTAGGACATAAAAAATAAAAAATCCGCATACTTCGTTCTACACTTTAGCGGTAGGAAATGGAGTTGTAAAAAGAAAGCTTAAGAATTGTTTAAAAGACTCTAATTCTTTGGCAGTCACCATCCATCCCCTTTTGTCCGCAAAAGCCTGTGATTTTAGCACTATTTTGTCCGCGAAAGCCTGTGATTTGAGCATTATTGTGCACTTATCGCCATGGTACTTCAAGTCTTTAAACACTTCTGAATCTTTTGTCCACATAAAAATGTGTGCCGTGTATGTTCACTAAAGACGTTGTAAACATGATCGAGCAATGTTACTGTAGTCTTGCAAAGCCCGTTTGCTATAATACACAGCAGAATTGGAACTTCTAACTCATCAAAAGTATGTTCTCCGAAAGAACCGAAGAGGGGGATGTGAACATCTAACTCCACATCAGAAGTATGTTCTTCGAAAGGACAGAGGGGGATGCGCCTAACTTGAACATCTAACTTCACAACAGGAATATGTTCTCTGAAGAAGGTGGAGATGTGAACATGAGAAGTATGTTCTCTGAAGAAGGGGGGGATGTGAACATCCACATCAGAAGTATGTTCTCTGAACAAGGCGGGGATTCGCCTAAGACTCTGTACATGTTGCCAACATTTCAAAAATCTATTAATCATTATTGAAGATATTTAGTACATGTTGTCTGTTCTACTTGGTTTTAAATTTTAGACACCCACCATTTTGCCCATGTACTCCGCGCTGGCAGATACTCCGCCAATGCTAACAGTTGATAGGTTCGGAGGAAATGCCTGCACACATTTCCCATGGATAAGTGTTACAAATTTTTGTTCAATTTATTTTTATTTTTAGCAAAATTTATTATATCAAATAGGTTTTCTTTAATACTCACCTGAATGTCTCTCCAAATAGATCTGGCGACACAATTGCCTGCTGATATCTGAATATGGGATAGCTTTTCGCATTTGCCCAATCCCTCAATGCTCTGGAGCTCGCAACACTGTTCCGCTTTAAATACTTCTATTGATCTCAGACCTTCCACATTCAGGATTTCTAGTCCACGACATCGACTTACGTTCAGATATTTAAGACTTGTCAAATCAGAAAGGCATGTCAGCGTTTTCAATGCTCCACAATTCACCAGGTTCAGTCTAACTAAATTTTCCGGTAAGCCTTCAATTTCGGTCAAAGATTGATTGTTCGACAAGTCAACAATTTCAAGATTGGGAAAAAAAGTTTTGCCCCGAGGAAGGCATACCTTGGATATGGAGCTGTCTTTAATCATCAAATTTGTTAAACAACTTACGCGATTGTGAGGAGCAGTTTTCATGGCCAACTCCCCATGATCAACACTTCCCTGGAACTGAAAACTATCCACTGGCATCTTACCTGGGTCTCCTCTAATTTTGAACTCATTGACTGGACAATGCTGTACATCCAGAACTTTGATATTCATCCATACAATATCTTCTGGTAAGGTACTCACTCCCGACCTATGTATTTTTAACCTTTCCAAATGCATTAGCTGTTCAACAGATTTACTAATATCCCAAAGATTAGAGCAGCGATACACAATCAAGTCTGTTAGCTTGCTCAAATTATTGAGAGAAGATGGGAAACTTGTCAACTTTGGGCCCCCTATATATAGTTGTTCCAGATTTTTGAGGTCTTCAAGATGCTCAGGCAACTGTTCGATGCTAGTAGGCAGCAAATTCAAGTACTTTAAAGATATCTGAGCAAAGGTTCCCCTCGGCAACTGCTTCAACAACAAACAACCTCCCAAGTCGAGGTACTCCAGCAACTGGATATTGCCCAAATCCGGGAGGAGGAGGTTCCTGCAATCTCTCAATGCCAAATATTGAAGTTGCAATAATTGAGTAAAAGAAGGGGGCAGCTCTTCCACATCACTGCAGCCAGATAGATCTACATGTCTAAGGTTTTTCGATTCCTCAAAATTAATTGGGAGAGATCGCAGGCCTCTGATATTTTGCAAAACCATCTTCAACAAATTTTTCAAATTCAACTTTTCCATCCAGGAAGAAAAATTTATCAAATTTAACTTATGTGAGGATGATGCATCTATCTGAGCTGGCTGTGAGGATGATGCATCCATCTGAGCTGGCTGTAAGGAGTTTTTGTCAAACCCGATGCTTGAAGTGTCCTTATAATCTATCACTGAGCGGTGTGGATAGTATTTTCTATAGGTAACATTGATTTCATGTAGCTGCGAAGGAAACTGCGATACAAATAATCTGTTAATTATAATGAATATGACTAAATTTAATTGTGCAAAACTCAGCTCTAAAATGTTGGCTAAGAAAGATTGTAGTTACCTCATTACCATCACATAAACGGTTTAATTCTTCAAAGTTGACGTCAGTAACTTCTAACACTCTTAAATCTCTTAGTCGAAGTGGACCAGAAAGAATGTCATTCGAGTTAAATTTCCGCATGCGAAGCCACACCAAATCTCCGGATAAACGAATAAATTGTAGATTACGTATGGAATGTTGAAGCACCAAAAGTTTTAATCCACACATAGCTCGTGCCCGTGAGAACCACAACTGACGCTTGTCCTTATCTTCATCTATAAGAATTCCTCTTACAGGGCAGGGCTTTGATTGGAATAAAAACAAATGAATAAGAGATATCTACATGCTAAAGTCTGAACTTTTGATTTAAGTTAAATCATAACACAATGGTGTGATGAGAACAAATACCTGTGTGGATTTATTTATATCGTTTAAGCAGCAAAGGCGAAGGGGAGACTGTCGGCTGCCTATTTGTCTGGCCAAGTCCCGTACTAAATCGTGCATTCTAATTTTGAAGCTCCCTTTTGTTCTTCTCCAAAACTCAATGTAGAAAGAGTCATACGTCTGAGAAATAATTCATTAGCTATAAAATATCTAGTTGATCAATATATAAAATATCAAGTAACAAATTAATTAAATCATGCTAACGTAGGCCAGAACTCTTACTGTGTCCTCTGTTATATCAATATTGAAATCAACATGTACGGTTTCAAACTCCACAAGGCATTTTTGGTGGAGGGTGTCAAGGCAGTCCAAAGCGTTGCAACCAACCAATCCTTCCAAAACCCTCACTGCGAGATCTTTATCTTCTCCAACTAAGAAATGGGCAATGTCTAAAAATGTTTCTTTCTCTTCATTCTGAAGAGTGGCATAACTATCTGTGAGTACCGTCTGTAATATATTATCTGGCATTTGTGTCTCGAATTTTTTTAATTGCCGCATCCAGTACCTTTTATCACGATTTCCAGAGAGCTGTCCACCTAGAACTTTCAAAGCCAAAGGGAAGCCGCCACAGATGTTGACCAACTTTGCCACTAGATCTTGTAAATCTTGAAGGGGTTTAGGCTGATCGAAAGCATGCCGGCAGAAGAGTTCTTCTGCATCTTTTGCATCAAGTAGTTGAACATCATACAATTTATTTATGTGAAAACGAGAAAGTAAAGCCCTGTCTCTAGACGTGACCAAAATCAAACTGCCATTTCCGAGGACATCTTTTACCAATAACAAATTCTCTATTTGTTGTGCATCATCTATGTTATCAAAAACAATGAGAACTCGTGGGAACCCTCGGAGACGATCTCGAATCAAGCTCCTTCCTTCACTGGTACTCCCAATCTGCAGATCCTTATAACCCAGCAAATTAGTAAGCAATCTCTGCTGCAAAGTTTGTATTGGCGTTTGATTGACATCAGACAAGAAACAAGATCTTGTGAATTCGGAACGCTTTGAGTTGTAGAGATGTTTGACTAAAGTTGACTTCCCCGATCCGCCAAGTCCCACAATCCCCACAACTATGGTTTTGGCAGATTCACTCAATTCAGATTGATTCAAAATCTCATTTTGGAAATGCTCTGCGGCCTGATCGAGTCCCACAGGGTGGATAGCTACATCTAGACGTTCCGTCCTCACATTTTTTAACACATCGTCTATAATTCTATCCAAAAACTTTCCATGGTCGCTGAAACATGATTAAAAAGTAGTATAAAAATGAAGAAAATCAGAACTAAGGGTTTAATCTATCAATTTACAGCTGGCAAATACTTACTCGTTGTCCTTGTTGAACACCAGGCCAGAAATTTCTGCGACTTTGTTGAGGGCGTTTTCCCATGCCTTCATCAGTTGAATGTCGACCCTGCCCTTATGTTTATGATTATCAAAGGCTTGGGCATAAGCTCCCTTCCTAATATAGCGAAGATCTGAAGGTTGAATGTCGTAGAAAATGGGAATAATCTTGGCGCCATTACAATCCAGCATCCATAACAGCTCATTCAAGCACCATGGAGATTCGGCATATGTAGGAGAGAAAATGGCAATATGAACGGAGGAACTGCTGATAGCTTTTGTTATTGCAGGGGATAAAGAATCTCCCGCTTGCAGTTCCTGTTCATCGAGAAACACTCGTAGTCCCAACCTCTTAAGTGCGCTGTGGATGAGGCTGGCAACAGTTTTCTTGACGTCAGGTCCTCTGTGATTTATGAAGACATGATATGTTGGCAACACTTCTTCCATAATGGAAATCCAACCAATTTGTTATGGATTCAGGGATTTTTTCAACCAATTTGTTCCATTCCCTTCAGCTGGTGCCATATCATTTTTGAGGATAACTCAAGTCTGCCTCCTCAATTCACCCAAAAATGTCATGCTTTTAGAATGGAAATTTTATTTTGGCTATGAAAAGAATGTAATTCAGTGATATTTTCTAATAATTCTGTTGACTCATGTGATCAATATGAATCCAATAGGAGAGATTAGTATTGTGTTAGTATGATTAAAACCAAATAAAAAACACAATAATAAAACTAACACCTCAAGCCTAGACACTCAAGGAGTAAGAGAACAATACAGGTAACTATTAATAGAAGACAAAACAAACAATATTTACGTTCCTTGAGAGTAAGAGTTGTATGTTGGCCATGGATGGATGTGATTGGTCATCTGATCAAAGAATCTTTGGCAATGGTGTTTCTTGCATCATTTCTCCTTGTCACCTTGTCGATGTTAGGATTGGTTTTGGCTTTGGATTGGCTCTCTCTCAACAAATGAGCATTATAACACTATAGAGAGATTTTAAAGGTATGTTAGCATAACAACATTACACTAAAAGAGCTTTTGAAGGTATTCTAACATAATAACATTTAATTAATAGGCATGGCTCACAAATCTAGATATTTGTTTGATATTTTGACTGCTTAACAACTCATAAAAGATGATGTCATGATGGCGACATCATTTTAGATATTTATGTGATGTCACAATGATGTTATCAATATGGATTTATGAATCTTTAAAAATAGAAATTCAACAATTAATTATCCATGAGATTTTTACCTATGTATTTAATTGGGTTTAACCAATTAAGTAATCTTGATCAAGTTAATTGTCATTTCTAAATTTTGACAAGTTGTCCCCAACACATAGTTGAAAAGGCCAATTTGTTAGGCCACAACTTGATTAGAGATGAATTAGAGGAAGATGATTATTGCGTATAATGCATTGTCTTAGTTAGGGATACATTGATGCAGTTTAGAAGATGCACATGATGTGCACTAATGAATCAGAGCATTATTGTGCTTTCCAAGCTTAACTTGCATTGTCTGTAAGAAGTCACTCCAGTGTCTGTTTAGACACTGAAGTGGCCAAAAAGGAGTGTCTATAGTTTGCCCTTATTTGAGAATGCCCCTATTTGAGAAGGCATTATAAGACGTAGGCATAGTAACATCTTCTCAAAGAATGAGAAATTTCATGCCTTAGATAAGAAAAAAAATCCATGCAATGATGGAATAATGTTGCAAACAAAGTTTAGGAAGCCTATGATGCCCCCTTGAGGTGGTGGCCGACACATACGATTGATGGATGGTCCCTAAAAAAAAGCAAGAATAAGAATGAAATTAACATATGGGTGAGATTAATACAATCGAGATAATGCTTGCACCCATTGAATAAAAGTATTGATTTACCCAAAGGTGGTTATAATTAGTAACAAAGGTTGAGACACTAATTTTCTAAATGACAGTTATAATCAGTGGCACATGTATGTGCCCCAGTAGGATGGATGGGTCAAAATAATGATTTGCCCAAAGGCATTTATAATCATTAATATGATCTAGATTAAATAATGATTTTTCCCTAGTAGGGAAGATTTAATCATGATAAATTGATTGTTCCCCAATAGGGTGGGCTGGCAAGCATAACTCAAAGATATAACCTATTACACAAATTAAAGATGAGTGGGTGCAAACATAGATGTGATTATCCAATGACAGAAGAATCCACAAACAACCAGACACACAAGGATGTACAAAGTGATGAAAGATATTATTGAAAGAAAAAAGGTGGTCAAGCTAACCCAAGATATGTCATGTATCTAAGCACTGCCTACATAGTCCAAATAGACCTCGGGCCAATGTAGTTCACCTAGAAGCAGGAGAAAATACAATGAGGAATACAATAAAATAATAGGAATTAATCAATGTGAATGATTCAGTTATACCTACCAATGTGGAGATGTTCATCCTTATTAACATATGATACAACGAGAATGGTCAATGGGTTTATTTGTTCAAGGAGGGTGAAAGGATTTGCTAAGGTGAACAAGGAGAAATTTTTGTAGCACCATTGTTTGTAAGCTCCACCAAACTATTTTTTTTGTAGCATGTGATTATATGCACCATGATATAAAGCACCATGATGACATGGTCATAATGTACATAAGAATTGATTCTTGATCTAATAAACAATTGAAAATAATGCACCAATGATAAAAACCATGATGAAAATGTTGACGTATGAATATAGATAGACTCAGGAATAATGCGCAAGGAATCACTCAATGAACATATATACACTGAGTCAAGGCATAATAGCAAAAGTAAATAAATAGGCAAACAAACAAAGAAGCAAACAAAACCATAAAAAGATTGAAAGTAAAAGCAATAGAAAGCATTTTGTTGTTAACCAAGTCATATATATGTGTGAAGGCCCAATGGAATAATAAACAAATGGTGACCCCAAACAAACTATATACAAGGGACTAAAATGTAGTGATAAGATATCTTGATATACATTGCACACTTTGATTTACCCCTACAAGGTGAAAGCTACAAGTTTGGCCTAAAAGTGCGAAATGGACAGTGCCCCTAAGCAAGGATACATACAAAGGGAAGGTTATAACCCCAATGGTTGTGGAATGGATTGGAACCAATAATGGATTTGCCCCAGTAGGGTGGGTCGAGGATGGCTGAATAGGTTTAGATAGGACAAATGTTTTTGGATTTTGGGGCTTTATATCTCTGTAAGAGATTGTAAGCCAATTTTCTAATTTTAGGATTTTTGAAATATTTCAATTTTTTTTTGGAATTTTTTAGGCATCTCAACTCAATGGATAATTATGAGACACATAGTGAGAGCATGGCTGAAAGATGCTCGCAAATGGTGAGAGCATGGGAAAAGGGGTGCTTAAGTTGACCTAAAAAATACTAAGCGATGCCTACATAGTCTAAATGGACCTCAAGTCACTATAGTTCAAAGGCATGGCAAAGTATGAAAGGATGGTAAGGCAAGGCAAAGGGCAAGTCTAAGAACATGGAAAGGTATGAAATAATGTCAAGGTGAATGGTAAATGGAAAAGGAAAGGTAAATGGTTCTTTTGTTCCTATTGATGTGGAGATGCACGTCCTAATCAACATATGTATTGGGTTTGTATTCTTAATAATGCTTCAAGTGCTAAAGAGTAGCCCTAATGAGATAACATGCTATCCCTTCATGCAAGACTATGGTCTTGCACGCTCACCTAAAGTGTACGACTAGAGACCAATTCCAGAGGGTTATGTTGTGCAGTAACATATTAGTTATATTCTTTGGGTTTTAACTTATATTTGATTAGATGTTACACAAAAAAGAGATAAACTAATGTGATCCTTGTATCATTTAGCTCAACCACTATAATTATGCAAATCAATGTCATTTGAAGTTCAAAATTGTTACTCAAAAAAAGAAAAAGTATGCATAGAACTCATATTATGTTTCAACCATAAGTACTTCACAAAGGAAACAATAAGTCTTAACCAAACCAACTGCACTCATATGTGCATAACTTATCAATTAATTGGAACTTGAACAACAGAACTAATTGAAATATCGTAAAAGTTTATATTATGCTTTAACAAAAGATATCCAAAATTTGTCACATTACAATGATTTCATAGGGGCATTTATACTTGTTTTTCCCTAACCACGTAGTTTCATCATAAATGACATGAGTAAATGGCCAATGAACTTCTCCATGAACTGAGAGTCATGATGGTCTATTAATTAGTTTCTCCTAAGGACCTAGGCCTTTGCACCCCCTATATACTCATTCTATGCTAGATCCTTACTTTCATGTGTTTGTTTCCTTACAGGCCAATGCAAAACTACTGATTAATGTGATCTGGGTGACCATTGAGAATCGTTCCTTAACCATCTTCCACTTCCCATGTGCTCCCAAATTCTTCCACTGTTGTTCTTAGTCTTATGCTCTTAGGTTCCTCATGGTTAATTCTCATCTTTGATTGGTTCATATCACACTATGCTTTCATGACCTTGTCCTTTCATGCCCTATAGGTTTCATGCCACGATGCTTCAGTGCCATTTTAGTTTCATGCCATAGTCTTTTTGCATTATTCTTCTTCCGCATTGTGTTGGTTATGCACTAAACTATCAAAACACTTAACCAAAATTTGGGGTCCAACATCACCCCACACTACACTCTTAGTCCATCCTAGACTAAGTCTCGATGGTAGCTTCTGTCAAAAATTTAGTCCCCATCTATTCAATCTACTTTTTGACATTGTTTCAACGTGACAATGTGTCGAGCAACTTTGCAGTTATTTGTTCAATAGTTGCTTTAGACTTCTTGATCTCCTCAGGTTAGTTAGATGTCTCATTGGCCTTTTGGACCAATTCATCCAAGGATGTGTTGGCATCCTTCTCAACTTCTTTCAGTGTCGAGACTTCACTAAAAACCTATCCTTGGAGGGCTGTAAAACTAGCGTTCAATTGTTGATGATGTGAATTTATTTGTTTATCCATTATTTCCACATCTTTGAATGCTTTTGCGTGCTTGGCATGATCCCTTATTAAGAGGGTAACATCAACCATTTGTTGCCTCTAGGTTTCCTTTGTATGGAGCCAAGCCTCTAAGACTTTATTTAGGTGCACCAACCTTTCAAAAATCCTATCCAAGATGGGGATGACTTCCCCAACTTTTTCAAAGGTGTGATAGCATACTTCAACCACCTTGGTAAACTGTTATACTTATACTAGTGTTTCATTCCTCAGTGCAGGTTAATCTTTATAGTCTTCAAAAGGAGATCTACTAAAGTCTCCAATTTATTTATGGTGTCCCCATTTAGAGGCATACCATCTACTAATGTTGGCTCTTAACCCAAAATTGTTTTGCACAAATTAAATGTTTTAACTTTGGCCTCCATGGCCTCCTTTACTTATTGTTTCAAAGCAACCACTTCCTCTGCAAGCACCTTTTTGGTGACAACTTCCTTCTCATACATACCCACCACCTGGGCATGTTTCTTATTTGTGTCATGTGCATCATAGTCTAACAATATATTCTAGCACGTGACTTCCAAATCCATCTTCAAAAATGTTTTGCTAGCTTGTAGAAGGGTGATATTTTGGGGATTAACCCACATTGGTTTTGGTAGTGTGGGAGCATCAAGACCTAAGAGGAGGTTATCTTATGGGATCTCAAAATGATGCTCCTTATTATACATGTCCAAAAGGAAGGACATCTACCTCCTTGTGTCCAGGTTTGCATCTTATGGAAGGAAGTGTGGCCATAAATATAACATCCTGTCAGGGACACCTATTTGATATTAGATGTCCAGATTGGTGGATGCATCAATGGTAGGTTTTTCTTTAGACCCAACTGGCTCCTTCCCTTTATTTGGGTAGCGTTCTAATATCTCAACCCCTCCTTTGGTAGCTAAAGAAGTATAACTGATAGCCATCCTACTCATCTGATGATCTTCACCATATAAATCCCCAATGTCCAATGTTTAGTATTTAAAGGTGGCCTCTTCCTCATGCACTAGGGAGGGTGTCTTCTCAGAATCAATGCTCAATTTTTACTTTTAGACTATAGGTTCTTCCTGTTCGGGCTCTTACATTGACATTCTTCATAGTACAACCCTTAATGACGAAACCTTTAGAGGTGATGCTTGTGGAGTTATCTTAGGGGTAAAAGTGGAGATGGAGGAATGTGTGGGGGAGAAGGTGGGAGTGGAGGGACCTTTAGAGGTAGAAATTTGGGTGGAGAAGGTCATGGAGGAGTAGGGCGAGGAGGAGAAGGATGAGGTGGAGAAAGGTGCGATGGAGAAGGTTGAGGAGGAGAAGGGCACAGTGGAGAAGGTTAGGGAAGTGAAAGTCTTGGTGGTGAGGGGATAGGCTATGATGCTTGGGCAATCCTCTATTTTTTTAAGGAACTTGTTATGAAATTATGCCATCATCGTTACTAGCCCACTTCTTCAAGGAAGGTACTGGTGGGAGATTTTTTCATGTATGTTATGTGCCCTTTAAACTCTTATGCCTAAGTCATAGCATGTAGAATAGATTATGTACCTATTTTCCCACTAATATCAGCTTGACCTTGATTTCCATTTTATCTATATCCTTCTTCTCCTTGTAGGCCTTCTTGCCTAGGTAGACATACATCTTTCAAAGCGTGTGAATCTCCAAGTTGACTCTATCTACCTCCAAGGTAATAGGTTGTGCATGATAAATTTAGTTCATTGAGTTGATGAAGTACTATGATGAAAAGGTATATGGTAGCTTTAACCATGTAGAGATTTATCCTAAATGTGCACTAGAGAGAAGTGTTGCTTTAGGGTGAACTGAGCTTGTTCATCAATCAAGGTGGGTAAATCCTTTGGAATTCACAATTCATTCATGAATACCTCCTTTATCCCATCAAACCAAGAATTCATTTTTATTTTATAGGAGGGGGTGATATGCCCTGAGCACGTGAACACCTTATAGTGCTCAATAAGGGACTTATTCCTTGTTAGGTATGCCTACTTCAATGCTCTAGTAGTGTAATCAGATACACCAATCACATAAAAAACCATCAATAATAGAAATACTCCCCATAGAAACCTATGATTGGGTATCTGATGGGCCTTCTTCGCATCTTCGATGATTTTTTGGCTAAAATACATAGACCAATTATAGTTTAAGCCTTCAATAACCTAGTGGGTGATATAGAGGTGGGCCATGTCTACCTCTTTTCAATGATTGGTACCGCCGATCTTGGTTATTATAATTTGTATCACAACCTAGAGGATAGGGTTCTACAAGTTTTTAATGTGCATGGCATGGCCTTAATTTTAATACATCAATGTCATGGATATCTTTATGATTTCCTTGATATTCCCAAATCATATACTACATCTAGTCTCGAACATTACAACCCCGACACCTTGCTTATCCTCTTTGGTGTGATCTTCATGTTATGCCCAATGAAGTAGATGTAGTCCTCATGGATACATGAGAGCAAGAACTTGACAGCCTCCATGGGTTTTATAATGCAAGGCAAATTAAACAACTGGAACAACCCCATAACATTTAAGGCATTGAATATCTTGAGGTCATACACCACTTGGTAGTTGGTTTTCTGGTGCTCAACTTAGTATTCATTTTGTGATTTAACCTTATTCCCAAGTTGATGATGGTTGTAATAAAAATTATGAAAGTAGGCACCTTAGAGACCCAATTCTTTATACACAACATCATCTCTGGGTATTGCATTTCTTTGATCATCAATGGTGGGGGTGGAGATGATTGTGTCTTCTTTTCCTGACGTGCCATACTAGTTTCTTCTCCTTCTATACACTGTGCCTATTATTCAAGTGTCTCCTCTCTAATGAATACTACTTCTCTACCAAGTACTTCCTCTTCCTTTAGTATCATCAGTAATGGATCAATCCTTAAAGCTTTCTTCTTAGGAAACATCACCCTTCGAGGATCTTGAAGGTTGAGGCATGGCCATCTAACATTCCCAAAGGAATACGTGGTTATTATGTCACTAACTTTGGCTTCTTGAGATTCACTACTCTTTAATGGTGGACTTCCTTTATAACCTACAACTAAATGTCTTCCTTACCATGGTCGTATTTCAACATTTTTCATATTTTTTGATTATGTAGCTTGGATACTTGTTTACTCACTCAGGAATTGAACTTGTTCTCTTCATTCTCAGCTCTGGTATTTATTCACTCTTAGCTCTGTAATCTCAATTGGAAGCAAAGGTAAAATGTAAAATAGAGCTCACTTTTTATTTTTATAGGATCAAGGAGGTTAACCCACATTTACTATCCCCTTTTAGCTCATCCATCACTTCTTGTCATTAATGCAATTTTAACAGTCACCATTCTTTGATCATCACTTCTCATCATAAATACATTTAATAGTTATGTCTTGTCACGATGCTGACACATTTATCACAATCATTATTCTTTTCACATTAATGACATGTCCCATCTCACACATTCCCATGAAGTGGAAGAAAGTTGTGTCCCATGCTTTTCTTTGGAGTGGAAGATAATTGTTCTTGTTTATTTTGAATTTTAAAACTATATGATGGGAACACTCTATCCTTGTGTTCTTTTAATAACTTATGTGCCTTTAAGTAACTTACACACCTTTAAGTACCTACACACCCTAAATACCTTACATGTTTAAGGTAATTTGCACACTTATCTTGAATCATAAATTTAGTTATCTTTCATCCCACACTAAAACTAAGTTATGGTCCTCCATGAAAATACAAGTACAAAACTTAAGCACATTTACATTAAAGAAAATGATGCATGAAATAAAGACAACACTTTTATTGAAAATAGAAAATCCTAGACTAATGGCATAAGCCTTATTATTTACAAATTCTAAGCTATTCAAAAGTGAAATATGGATGGAGCCAACTTCCATTGTAATTCCCAAGAAGGAATTGACCAACCAACCTTTGTAATCGACAAGAACTAGTAGGTCAAATGCTATGAATGATAAAAGGACCATCTCAATGAATTCAAAGTTTTTCAAAATGGCACATGAACTTGGAGTCGTAAAGCAGAACTTTCATTCCAAGGGTGAAAGTTTTATGCTTGATGTGTCGATCGTGCCCTGCTTTCTATTTATGATTTTTCACATCTTGACTCCAATAAATAAGGAAACATGCCTCATCTAGCTATAATAAAGTATCTAGGTGTGTTTTCAAGGATGACTCCTCATCTAGTTACCCAACATGCACAATACAAAGAGATGGTACCAAAAACTCAACTGGTAAGACTGCTTCCTTTCCTTATACCAAATTAAATGGTGTGTTCTTGTTCAGGAGCTTATAGGTTATTTTATAGGCCCATAGTACTGCAGACACTCTATCATCCCAATCAGTTTGACCAATATTACAAATTTTCATTAGTGTTTTGCTTAGTATTTTATTGAAGGCCTTAATAGTTCCATTGGCTTATGGATGATATGGTGTTGTTTTGTGATGTGCAATCATGAACTCAAGAAGCAAGATGTGAATATTTTAATTTAGGAAATGGGTACTATGTTTACTAGTAAAACATAGTAGGCATCTAAACTAAGTTATGATATGGTCCCAAATGAAATGTGCATTAGTATCAATAGTAAAATCTCTCATTGGTATAGCTTCAGCTCAGTGTGTAAGATAGTTAGTGGCTATGATGATATACCAAGAGCTTATTTATCATCTAGGTGGAGTAATGGGGCCAATAAAATCAATAGCCTACTTTTCAAATGGTTCTTGAGAGAGAATTGGATGTAAGGGAATGATATTCTGATGTTTGGATTTTCTTACGTGCTAACAAATGTCACACTTCCTAACATATGTCTTAGCATCTTGAAAAAGAGTAGGCCACCATAATCCATCTAGCAGAACCTTGCATGCAGTAGCCTCTCCAGCATAATGTCCACCTGTACTGCCTTCATGAACTTCTTGGAGTACCTTGAAATGTTCATGTTTCATGACATAACACCAAAAAATTCCATCTTATCCAAGCTTGTACAGGTCACCTTCGATGAGTTGAAATAGTGTGGCCCAGACCATGAGTTATTTCTTGGCTTGAAGAGTCAGACAGTCAGGTGCCGAGCTAGTAGTGAGAAAGGTTGTAATATCTTCCAAATCCTTAGATACTCAAGTAACATGGAATATTTGTACATCATGCAAGTCATCTTCAATAGCATGTGGTGGTTCTCCAAAATCAATTTGAGATACATGGTTAGGGCTACAATTGACTTTTTTAGGTTTGACCATAATAGATAATTAACTCTTAGAATAACACTATCCAACAACATATATGACCATGTAGCATAGTTTTTTACTAGATACTTTAAAGCTTCATGATCAATATAGAAGAGAAATGAATTTACTAGCAAGTATTATCTAAATTTATGTAGATCATAAACTATTGACAATGTTTTACACTCTATGGTGGTGTAATTTTGCTCAATTGGAGTAAATTTCCTATTAGCAAATTAGATCAGGTGATCAAGGTTTCCTTCACCTGGTTATGCAAGAATTACACCAATACCATTTTAGAAGCATCAACATGGACATAAAATGGGCTTGTCCAATCAAGGAACTAAAAGATTAGAGTGGTAACCAACTTGTCTTTTAAAGTTTCAAAAGCTTCTTGGTAGGAGAAAATCTAGATGAAGTGATTGTTATGTTTTAGAAGTTACTCCAGGGGCACAATAATCTTTGCATATCCATGGATGAATTTTTGGTAATAACCTATATGTCCTAGAAAATCATAGACTTTACACTGAGACTTGGGCACTGAGAGGTAAAGAATGATAGATACATTTTCTAGATCTACAATAAGTCCATCCTTACAAATAATGTGTCCTATAAGAACATTGAAAGGTGTAGCAAATAAAAACTTATTTAAGTTTAATGATATTAATAAGACTTGACAGTGCTCAAACATGAGCCTTATATTAGAGCAATGGTCCTTGACTAAGCCATAAACCATCAAATCATCCAATTAGACTTGAAGAAACTTATGAATGAAATCCTTAAAGGATTCAACAACTATCCATGGGAATACAATTGATGCATTTTTCAAACCAAAAGGTATGATATTATACATGAAGGATCCCCATTTAATGGCAAACACAGTCTTAGTTTGATCCTCATCAACAAACTGGACTTGATGGTATCTTGAAAAATCCATCTGTGAAAGTATATATCTCACACCCAACTAAGCCTTCAAGTATTTCCTCTGTGAATGGTGTTGGGAAGGGATGTGTGATGCAAGATGTATTAATTACCTAGTAATCAATGCAAATCCTTATGCATTCGTATTTCTTTATAATAATCACCATGAGACTGAACCACTCAGATTAAATAATTGGTGTGATTACTCTAGTATGCAACATACTACCAATTTCTTCCTTTATGCATGTCTATAGATTAGGATTCATCCTATATGGCCTATTTTTGATTGGTCGAGTGATCCATAAACACCAGTAGGAACTTCACTACTTTTTAAACCATTTACTAAGATCTTTTAATAGTTAGGATTTTGTTTCGTGGGTTTATCTTTAGTCCCACATTGAATATATCTCAACCAATTTGAACCTTTAATAGTTTGAATCTCCACCATAATGGTCATCAATGCCTTTTGGCTAATGCATATGCCACGATCGATGTTTATGTTGGCTAATTTGGGTAGTGTGCTCAGTTTTTAAACTTGGCAATGGTGTTATGTGGCTCCTCCACGTGGGTGCATGATAATAGATTGATCCTTGTGGCATTTGATTCACCCTCGAACTTGGAATTAAACCATTTTTAGCATAGAATATGTCTCAGTCTTGTATTCAATATTTGGGCATATGGAATATTGACTCGACCTTCAATCTAAAGCTTGACTCAGAATTATGAGTTGGTAGGACCTTCATGGTATAATAACATGCCAACTATTATTTCTCCCATGTGATGTAATGGGGGATGGTAATAGTAAATTGACCATGTCTTATGCCAAGGAAATATTACAAAGCTTTAAAACATATAATTCAAATTGTCCCACATGCATTCAGTGGGCACAAAAGATAGGTTTAAAAGCAAAATTGAATGCATTGCATTATGAGATGGAGGCCAAGGCACCCCTCCTTAATCAAGTGTATCAACCCTCGCTGAGGGCCCTCAACGAGCCAATAACGAGGCCCATGAATCTCCATATGACCACTATCAAAGACTAGAGGCTGAAACCAAACATAAACCAAATTTTTGCATGAATGTACAAAACTAACTACCACGTGTCAATGACTGATTGGTCCACTTTTCGCATGTAAATTGTGCCATGCATTATGACACCTCCTTATTTTCCCTATCGTAAATTAACTTTAGTAGCCTATAACTTGGGCATATGGTGTCCATTTTACAAATTGAAAGAAGCACCAGAAAGCTCTCAATGAGCTCTACACTATGAAATTGGTTTAATCACAACTTGGAATCTTTTTTTGAATTGAAATCTAGATCACACCTCCCTATAAAAGAGGCTTTTGGTCTCCAAAAGTCTACTATCTCTTGAAAAATGATAACTGGTCTACTACATCACATCAAACAGAACCCAATCATAGCAATAGATAAACATTGGCAAAATAAATGATTCACAACTCAACTGAAAATGCCTACAACATGGCATGAGTAAAGGAATGTACAATTGCCAATATACTGATCACAACATACCAATATTGTCTGCCCATGTCACATCCTATAAAGCGGTGAATTGTCAATAAACTGAAACAATTCCCAATGTAACTACAAAACAAGTTTGTTAATGCCAACAACATACAGTAAATGTTATAGACATGTTGCAATACAATGCCTTGGTATATGTAAACAACACAAAGTGTATATTACCTAACATCCAAACATGCCCATAGGGTCTTACAATGCATCTATACATCCATGTCAAAAAAAAAATAGATACATTGAAAATAGAAATCAAATATGAAACAAATGTTGTAAGGGAATTAACTCAACCCAGAACATGCATTCTGCTATTATCTCCAGCTGATCAAATGAGTTAAAGTCCTACAGACAACTCACTCAACATAAATAGGAGTTTCCAAAACATAGAGCTATTCAACATAAGGTGAGAATTGAAATATTTTGAATGATAAACCTATCTCAAAGTGTTCTCACATGCTCTAATAATGCATCATCAAAGCTTGTTCTTTCCCTTAACAAAATTCTTAACAATGCTTTGAAAAATAAATGCATTATAAATCCACTTAATCAAATTTTCTGCCTAGTTAACTTGATTTTCTTAGTGGACTCCTTAACATCATTATGGATTGATTTAACTTCATTGAGCTTATTAACAGGTTGATAAATCATCTTACTTTTACCATTTTTAAAATGAAAAGATGATTGAAGTTTAAAAAAATGATCAATATGATGTCCACTCATATGACAATGAGTTCATAAAACCTTCTTAGGTGAGGTCTCCCTTTTACCTCTTCTCACTTTGCCATGTCAAGAATGGTCTTTAACACCTGCAATATGCTTAGTCAAAGCATGCCTCTTCCAAAAAAATGCAACACTGTGGTTATGAATCCCACAAAAAGTGCAAGTAAATGATTGCATCATCTTTCAAATGTTAAATCAAAATTTCTTAAACATAAAAAGTGGATCAAAAGATTTAGTGCTAACTCTAGTGTAAGAACTAGGAGGTGGAATCTCAATACCTCTTCTACATGTTCTCTTACACTGCTTATGCTCTACTAGTGGCTTCAGACCTTTGCTATCATAAGCTTGTCTTCCTTTAGCCATGGAGGAAGTTTCTCCAATATCCACCTGCTCACTAGTGTAACCCAAACCTGCATGAAGAGTTCTATGCTCTACCTATATTGGGTTAGTAATTCCTTGGCCATTTTGACCAAGACCTCTTCCATTAAAGCCCATTTTATTTAATAATTTGGATCCTATACCCTTAGTGTGTTGTTCAAAACTACCAAAAGCATCATTACTTGAATCTGAATGGAAAGAAGAAGATGAATTACTTGGTGAATAACTTACAGTACACTCAGTCATAGTCTCTACATCTAAAGTAGAAGGTATTGCCTTCTTTGGTTCACCACACTATAAGTTGATCAAGAGTCATCCTTAGATTTAAGCTCTGATTTCAAACTTGTAACTTTCTTTTCAAGAGCTAAGAGTTTGCATCTCAGGAATGTATTCTCATCCTGAATCTGGGTATTGATGCTTTCAAGCTCTTCCATCTTAGCTTTATGTGACAACTTACCCATGTTTCCTGAAAACACACTAATTCCACAACTACACACTACAATCTAATTAAGTGATATTGATAACCAATAAACTTAAAGCAACTATCAAATCACACAATCATAAGCTAACCTACTTTTTAACTGCTCTGATACCAAAATTTGATCTGTAAACACCAGTAGGAACTTCACTACTTTTTAAACCATTTACTAAGATATTTTAATAGTTAGGATTTTGTTTCATGGGTTTATATTTAGTCCCACATTGAATATATATCAACCAATTCAAACCTTTAATAATTTGAATCTCCACCATAATGGTCACCGATGCCTTTTGGCTAAGGCATATGCCACGACTAATGGTCATGTTGGATAATTTGGGTGGTGTGCTCAGTCCTTAAACTTGGAAATGGTGTTATGTGGCTCCTCCACATGGGTGCATGATAATGGAAAGAAGAGTAAAAAATCTCTCGATGAGCTCTACGTTGTGCAATTGCTTTCATCATGACTTGGGACCTTTTTCCAAACTGAACTTCGGATCATCGAGCACCATCAACCAATTTAATATGCATCTTACCTAAGGATGGATGAACTCATTTCATATAATTATAGATTCTTGGAAAGGAATATTTATATTCTTTTAATAACTCAAATATTTTTGAAATTTTAGTGTCAGTCCAATAATTTCCTACAATAGCCATTTTTGGTTCTTGCTCTATATCGATATTGCATTGAATAGTTTGAATTGGCCTAGAGTAATGGTGGTCTAAATCAAGACCAATATCATGAAAATATCATATGCCATAGTTTGTAGGAACATCCAAGTGATTTGACTGAGGGTTAAGTGGGTTGGACCCTTCATCTTCTTCTACCTAAAATACTAGCTTATGTTTCCTTAGATGGATCTCTTCATGTCAATCCTAATCAAGGACTGGTTCTGGCACATAAACAATTTATGTCAATAGTTTATTTAGGAGAATTAGACCTTCTTCAGGGGAAATATGGATATATCTTAGGTGATCCTCAATAGGACTAGGGTCACCAATAACTACTTCATGCATGGCCTAGAGAGTGAGGCATAAATGCATCCTTAGAGAAGAATAAGATAGTGCCGATTTCATGTTCTCCTTTAATAGATGCCAAAACTAGGTACCCATGTGTCACTCTTCATGAACATACCATGCCCTTGCCCAAGTGCATAAGGTTACATATAAATCATGTATCCTATGTACTCTAGAAAGAAAGACTTTTTAGCTTGCCATATGGATTCCTAGGCCTTGATATGAGATTCAAGTGCTTGTACTCTACTATAGATGATTATTCCCCTAACTTGGTTATCATGATGAAATTGATGATAAAAATTAGAGCATACTTGATCCCAATATAGAAGTTTTTCATGATGGGTTCACCACCACCTTGTGGCGGTGCCATCAAAGAGGTGAACTAATGACCGCATTCGGTCATTATCAGAGTCATAAAAGTTTACAAGGCACTAGATAAAGTCACGTACTTCCATTTGTGTGTGAAATCAAGGAGTTTCATTAGTTTTTTGTAATGGTGGACTTATCAGTGGTCCTCTTATAGATTTCCTAATAACAAGGTAAATAAACCTTTGGCATTTATAATACTGGCACGAGAAGTTTTCATGACTATTAATGGTACTACACACTCTTCTAGTGAGGTCATAGTCACCATGGGCCCAACAATTATAAGCATTACTTGTAGTATCATAAATGGACTATGTGTCTATCCATCAGAGGATGCCATTATGAGTAAGCTCATGTTACTCATCATCTCTAGTAGTGATATTATAGAAGTGGTTAATATCTTCTTCCACATTAACATGCTCTATGTATAAAGGTCCATGTGCTTGATCTAATGGAGTCATAACTTATTGATAAATATTATCAAAATTGATGTAATGCTTCTTGAAACTCAAGTATGCATTATTATTATAACACCAAGGTCATCTCAATAGAGTTGGAAAGTCATCTGCCTTAGCTAACTTGAGAACCTCAAAATCAGATTTGAAAGGCACTCTAAGAATATCCACCATTGCATTCTTAAAAACATCAATTAGAAAAACATTTGATTTATTAGCCATGAATAATACGTACAACAAGGGATGTAGCATTGGACTAGCCATTTTTCACCATGCATCCTTGGTGAGAACATTAACTTCAGTGCCATTGTTAACTAAGATGTCCTGAATTACCCATCCATCAATGATAACATTTACCAATATTTTTTTAATCTTTTGGAGCGTTAGGAGGGACAAGGGTATCTTGCCACTGAGCATGATTCAATTGATGATCCTCAATTTGTCGATTCATTTGAGATTGATCAGTAGTTGGGGTTTGTATTTGAGTTTTAATCCAAGTACTTAGTTGTGGGACTATGTCTTCATCCAACATACACTAACAAGGCAAACAAACATTTAGCATTTATGATACTAGCATAAGAAGTTCTCATGACTAATAATGGTACTACCCACTCTTCTAGTAAGGTCATAGTCACCATGAGCCCAACAATTACAAGCATTACTTGTAGTATTATAAATGGACTATGTGTCCATCCATTGGAGGATGCCATTAGGAGTAAGATCACGTTACTCATCATATCTAGTAGTGACATTATAGATGTGGTTAATATATTTTTCCACATTAATAAGCTCTATGTATGGAGGTCTATGTGCTTGATTTAATGAAATCATACCACATTAATCATTATTTTCAAAAATGATGTAATGCTTCTTGAAACTCAAATGTACATTATTCTCATAACACCAAGGTCATCCCAATAGAGCTGGAAAGTCATCTACCTTAGCTAACTCGAGAACCTCAAAATCAGCTTTGAAAGGCACTCCAAGAATATCCATCATTGCATTCTTTAAAACACCAATCGAAAGAGCATGTGATTTATTAGCCATGAATAATATGTGCAGCGAGGGATGTAGCATTGGACTAGCCATTTTTCACCATGCATCCTTGGTGAGAACATTAACTTCAGTTCTAGTGTCAACTAAGATGTCCCAAATTACCCATCCATCAATGGCAACATTTACTAATATTTATTTATCTTTTGGAGGGTTAGAAGAAATAGGGGTACTCTACCACTGAGCATGATTCAACCAGTGATCCTCAATTTGTTAATTCATTTGAGATTGATCATTGGTTGGGATTTGCATTTGAGTTTTAAGCTAAGTACTTAGTTCTGGCACTATATCTTCATCCAACATACCCTTGCAAATCTCTTAGAAATCATCACTCACCACATTTTTAGGCTCTACTACCTTCTATTTATCAATACATTATGTTGATTCTTGGTCCTTTATGAACTAGATTTATACTTGTATACCATTATGTCTTGGAGTACATCCTTCTATTGCTGGGCATTATGGTACTTTCTCACCTGAGGTTCTTCACATTGTAACTTCTCGATAGGAGTAGATGAAGGTTGAGATTATCCATTGTTACATGTAGTGATGTTCACTTGTTGAGCTATTGGGGTGCATGAACATGACCAC
The DNA here is from genome assembly GCA_037957365.1 of Torreya grandis. Taxonomy (NCBI): domain Eukaryota; kingdom Viridiplantae; phylum Streptophyta; class Pinopsida; order Cupressales; family Taxaceae; genus Torreya; species Torreya grandis. The sequence continues at coordinate 1,446,692 of JARHVA010001228.1, read as the reverse complement.
TAATGGGGGTTTTTAATGAGAATCATCCGTGTATCTTTTTCATTCCTCTCTTTAGTGATGTCTGTGTATAAGTTAGGACATTTTTCCAACCAATGGTCCTTTTTGCAAAATGCACACATTGGGTAAGCTAGGTAATCCCTTTGGTAGTGGTCTAGGGATCCACATTTATAACATGTCTTTGGTGGATAAAGACCACCTTCTCATCCTCACCCTCAACCTCTACCTCGACCATGGTAGCCACCATTATCCTGATTATTAGACATAGATGTTTGGCGCATGCTAAACTTATGTGCTTCATGGATATCATTAATTAGATGATAATAATTAGTGTAATGGGTGTAATCATCACATATTTCACAATATTTATAAACCTTAGAATGTGTATCTCACTATAAGAGAGGACATGAGTGTACATCATGCTTTTCATGGTAGATTTCACATGACTGCTTGAGTATAGTGTAGATGTTCTTGCATGGGCAGTTGCTTTGGGTATGTCCTTCAAACTCATAATCAGTGCACCAAAGGCCACTAAGAGTATCATATGCATCATTTGTAATTAGTTTTTCAAGTTTTGATGCCATTGAAGCTATTTGGGGTTCCATGAAAGGGTTGATCCTTGTATCAATACTAATAACTACTTTAATGTGGAGGGAAACTTTCAAAACTTTGTGCTGGTTAATGAAGGTCTTCTGGGACATTGTTCATTGAAAGGGAAGTAACAAACCTCCAACAAACCACTATACATGTTGAGAAATAGTGATTTTAAATGAAAGCTTTGATAGAAGTGTTTTTGAATTTGCATCATATTCCCATAAACTTTAAGTAAGTTATTGCTTTATGTCTTTCAGTGCAGTAATACTTTGTTGCTCAAACTCAAGAATGCCAAATTCTTGATGGAATGGCATTTTAAGCTTATCAAAGTCAACCACTACTTGTGTAGACACCAAAAATCTACACACCATGATTCTAAATGTCAAAACGCTCCTCTACCACCTTAGGACCCCTTTAGGACCAATTTGACCCTTTGACCCCTAACCAAACCTAGTCGTTAGTCAGTTTGACCAACTAAGTTAACCCACATTTTACCCACTTTTTACCGTAGTTCTCAACCGCTGATGGTCAAGATTATCACTAATGATCACCTTGACCATCGATGGTCAGTCCACCATCCTCAACAACTATATGCAAGCCACCTCTCATTGATTTTTTAAAATTAACTTATTTAAATAACCATTACATATGCAAGTTAAATTTAGATAGTTTAGTTCCACATTCACTTGTACCTCTTGCCTATGCCTCTAAGAAGAGATCAATAGGGGGTGAAATCCATTTGAAATTATTATCAAAAAGCTTGTGCATTTAGATTTTTCTTTGCAAGTCAATTATCATTAGCCTTCTATCAATCTAACAATCCAACCACCATGTCAGAGATCTAACTTGATGTCACCCCTTTGCTAAAAGCTCAAGTATCATTACTCTACCAAAATCATCCCAGATTCTACTACTAGGCCAACCACCTCAATTAGTCACCAGATCAACTCTTGACAAGATAAATACTTATTTTCTAATATTTATCTACTTTATTTCCATTTCATAATTTTAGTCAATCTCTTATAATTGACTTTTAAAACCTCACCAATTAGCAATTTACCAACCTAGATCTACACACATCAACCATCAACAATTATCTCAATTGTTAATGGTCTGTTCAACCACCAATAGTCACCTTGAACACTGACGATCAACTTAATCATCGATAGTCACCCTGAACATCGATAGTCACTATCAAACCAAATTTCATCAAGTTATTTCCACATACCTACCCCCAACAAAACCTGATTTTCTAGGTCCCTACCTATTCATAGACCCCTGCCTGATTTTTTGAACTTGACCTAAACTATTTATCATAGGTATTGACCCACTTATTGCTATAATTAATCATTTTAGTCTATTTCTTGACCAAACATTTCTTGTATTCATTTTAGTAATATTATGTTTATTGATGCAAGTACTTTTTATTCTATTCTACAAACTTAATTATTTAAAATGTGTGGATTGACAACCCTTGAGGAAGCTCTTACTTCTGAGATCTAGCTAGTGCTAGGCAATTCACCCAACTATCTATCTCATACACAAATCTTTTCAGTGTTGTCTTATATGTAGGTCAATCCTTCCAAGCTAAAGATGAGCTCTTCACTGTATTCTGATTCAATGCACATAAAAATAAATAGGGTTATCAACCATATCCACATCTAGTTTCTTTCCTCTTCCTTTTCTCACAAATAAGCTAAAAATCTTTGAAACATTCTGGCACGCCCAATGGGACCTTAAGTCTTTACTTGGGTTTCTTTTCTTTGTATCTATATGCTTTTCTCTCTATTATGTGCTCATAATTAAAATTGAAATTTATTTTGGGCTTTAAATCAAGTTCATCCATTATTTGCTTTTAATTTTAGCTCAATTTAAATTAAAACACAATAATTTTATCATAACATCACTTTTGTTGCACATACTGAACCAAATCACCTTCACAATCAAACATCTAAATAACTTGAGACAAGGCTCAACTGGGATTTTATCACTTAGCAGATCACCTTACCCTTTCTTGATAATCCTACTTGCAGGTCATTACCAAGGGGAGAACCAATTCAAATCTCTATTTGAATATAAACTTTGACAAATCAATATATATTGGCTAGCAACTGACACCCTTATTGTTGCAGTGTGTGAAGTGAGGGGGTCAGCCCCAATACTAAGCCACACATTAATTTTTAGTACAAATCTCTTTTGAGTTCCTAAAAAAAATTGAAACCATATGTAGAATGCTTATCTAGTACCTGATCTACAAGCTAAATTCTATCACACATATAACTTAAGGCGTAATCCAAAAGTGAGTTTAAAATTAACCTCAGAATTTAACATACTCTCTATTGTGTGTTGAATTTATTTAATGATTTTATTTATTTCTCTTTGTTTGATTTGTAAGATTTATCTATCTTTTCCTTTCATCCTATTTTCATGGTTCTTACTCATCAATAATGAAGGGATTAAACAAGTTAAGACCCATCTATAGATTATCCAGTCTCCTCTACCTCCTCATATATGGAGTATAACTCAAATGTAGAGAATTATCCTCATCATTATGAGGTTTCTAGTGTGCCTTATATATTTCCCTAGGGTGACCCCAACTTTTCTACCTTCCTTTACAATAACCCAATTGCCCTCCAACATTACTTTAACACTTTACATTAATAGGCTCCTATTTTGATTCTTCCTATGGATTCCCCTTATGGTATGCTACCCCCCCTTATGCTGGATATTTCTATTTTCATGGTTACCAATTAACCTATAACCATCCAAGAATCTTCATCCATGAATCCCTTTGACACTATTACAAAACAATAACCAACCTAACCAACCACTACCCTTACACCTTCCACCCCTACCAATGACTCCTCTACCTTAAGATAAACCCAATCACTAACCCTTTATACCCCACTCACTATTGGATCACCTACCACCAACATCACCAACCTTCCTCTTATTAACCCCAATCCACTAATTAGTGTACCAATTCTAGCACCAATTCCAAATCTGGTAGTATCTATACCTTCTACTTTACCATCTACTATTATAAAGGTCACTACCTTCCCTTTAATTACCAACCCAACCATGGATCCTACCAAACCTAATATAACCTATCAACAATTACCTATTTCACCTAACCCATGTTACATCCCTAACCCACAAGGGCATGTACCCACTACCTAACCACTGACAGCCACCTACCCTTACATACCATCTACCCAACCACCTATATCTTCTTATCAATATCAATAAGTCTCCCAAAATTTGGAAAATTATCAATATGTCACCCAAACTCAGCCATAATATGCACCTTACAACCCTTTAGGTGCACCACCATAAGTGGACCTAATGAAAATGCTCATGGATAAGATGACAAATCTAGATTCAGCCATCTCTGGAGCTCACAACCTCTTATCCTATGACCAAATTTGCAATGAACCTTTCCACTCTTCTATACTAATCATACCCTATCCTACTTAGTGGGAACTTCCAAAATTTACCAAATATCAAAGCAAGGAGGGCCCCCAGTAACACCTCAGGGCATTTAGGCATTCATGTTATATGATTGCCTACAATGATTCTCTTCTTCTTTGAACTTTCACCATGTCTTTATTTGGCTCGGTACTAGATTGGTATAGTGTTTATTACCAAACATTCGATCTTATCCTTCACCCAGATAGCCTAGACCTTCTTGGATCACTTGTTAATAAACATTTCCAAGAAAGTCTCTATCATTGACCTCTATTCTATTCACTAGTTTGAGGATGAATCTATTGCCAATTTTATGGCTCATAGGAGAAGCCTAATCAATCAAATAGCATTCTCTTTTCCTCAACATGAACTAATAGAACTTTTTGCTTAGGGTTGTGCCAAACACATCTCTTCCATGCTGCATGTCCAAAGCTTCATAACTTTTGATGAACCTTTCACCATGGCCTATAAATTGGAAAACAGAGCTATAGATGAGGGTAAGTTGAAATTGATAAATAAGAAATCTACCTTTAAGACTAATGAGGCTTCTTCCTCCAAATTAGGCAATCAAACCAACACAAGTGCCAAGAGAAAGGGAACCAAAAGTACCGTTATTCTCAAGACCATTCCTCCACCCAATGTCAACCATTAAAACTCTTTTAGCTACTCGAATCAAAATAAAAGGAACCAAAATTAGAACATATAGAATCAATTCACTCTAATTATAGAGTATTATGCTTCTATTTTGGAAAAACTACTGAAAGCTTAAATCATACAACTTCCTCCTATCAAGCCTCCTTAATAGTTTGACTCTTTTCATCCTGCACCTAGTTGGTACAATGAGAATGACCTCTATGCGAGTAATTGGACATAATGTCAGTAGGTGTAATACCTTCAAGAACATTATTCAAACCCTCATTGACAAGGGAGAACTCATGTTGGATAACCCAAACGTGCCTTAAAACCAAGCCCTTGATATCTTCAAGTAGCCTTTTCCTAATCATACACCTTCAAAAAATGCGAACAACCAAGCTAAATCTTCTCATGATTCCCATATAGTCAACATGGTTCTTGACACCTCAATTGCTGAAGAACCAACCACCCAATCTACCTCTCTCTCAACCACTCCACTTATTGAGGTAGTGGAGTTTCCTTCTCTACCTTTGAAGAACCAAACTGAGGAAATACATTTTTCCATAACTTCACTTATTGAGGTATTAAAGTATTTAAGACCCCCTTCAACTAATTTACTAGAGAAACCAACCGTCACCACTCCACCTTCTCCCTCAACCACCCAACAAACTACTCTTCCTATGGACATCATTCCTAAAGAGGGAACTTTGATATCAACAACAATCATAAGGGAACCATTTATCTTAAACTTGCATCCTTTGATTGAGGAAAAAGATGAGGTTATCACTCACTCTTCTCAACCTATGGGTCTTTCTTTTGAATCCACTACCCAGGGAACAAGACTAGTATACAAGCCTTTCTCTACATTAGTTCAAAGATTGGAATTTGTCTCCAAACCTGACATGGATCGAGCCACATTTTGGAAACAATTAGGGCTCCCTTACATCACCAAGGACCAACCTTCAAATAATCTTCAATGGATCAACCCATCACCTTTATTATTCAACCCATTATCATGCAAACTAAACCAATTCAATTTCCTACCAAAATAATCACCTATCAAACACCCAAGCAATCAAGCCCAAATAACCAAATCATCACCTACCATTTCAATTAAACCATGCAAAAATATTGGTGTCTTACCTCCACTGAGTTTTGATCATCCATGTTTGAAGGTGGATCTAACTTCATTAAAACCACTAACCAAACCACAAACTAAATCAGCCAAAGAAGCAAAACTGCCAAGAGGCTATAAGACCAAACTTTTTCCTTCGTCAACATTACCCTCCATTTTGGGGTATCATCCCTCTAATTTGATTGGGAAACCAATTATTTCTACCAAAACCAAACCACCATTGTTAGTTACACCATCACTTTTGCTTTCTGACACACCCATCTTTACTGAGCAACCAATAGCCAAGCTACCCATATTAATAGCTTTGACCTCCAACTTGTCAGGTCCCCTACCTAAAAATAAAATAACTAATGCCACCATCTTGTCCAAACCATCTATGACCATACCAATTTCTAAAATAAATCCCAACATAACCACTAGAACCAAAACATCTAAACCCTGTCCACCTTCGGTTAAATCTTATTCATCTATCTTCTAAAGGTTATTGTAAGCCTCTTGCTTAACCTTACCTTCCATCAGACTATTTGACCCTCTAGCTTCAAAGCTCACCTAGTATAATGACCACCATGTGTGTTCCTATCATAATACACATAGGCATGGCATAGAGAACTACAAGGCTCTCTACACCATTATCCATCAGTTGTATAAGGAAGATCTTTTATCAAATAAAATCCCCATGAGCCCTCTTCCCATTCAACAAACAACAAATAACCAATACCCACTTACTCCTCTACTCTCACCTCGGAGTGACGAAGAACCAATTCAATCTCCTACCTTATCTCTCTCTTCTATCCATACTATCAATGTGGTCACCCGATCATAGCAAAAGGATAAGGGGAAGACCAAAGTGTCCATTCCATGGACATATCCTTATTATATCTCTCAACCTAGTTAAATCTAGGCATCTTCACCTTCACCAAAACTTAAGGTGTCCATCTTGGGTACCTCTCAATCAAATCCATCTGAGTTGATCAAAAGAGTGGTCCTTAAATAACTTCATCAAACCCCAACCAAAATGAGCTTATACAAACTCATTCCTACCTCACCTCATCATCACTAAGCAATGATAAAGGCTTTGTATGACATCGAGGTTTGACTAGGTGACACCCAACCTCTAAAAGCCTTTGTTGGTGCTCTCCAACTCTCCACCCTTATCACCTTCAAGGATTCTAAGATACCTTATATCCACCTAGAGGATCTAGATCCACCTTTTTTCATCACTTCCTACATCAACAAAACCTACATCAAATGGGTTATGATTGATGGGGGAGCCAACATTAACATAATTTCTTCCTATGCTTATAATTGACTTAAACTAAAAACCAATGTCATGTTCAAGACCTCAACCATTCTTAGATCCTTCAATGATACCATGGACACCACCCTAAGAACCATTGTCCTTCACATCCGTTTAGGACCTCATACACTCCTAGAAATCTTATATGTAGTGGATGACAAATTTCAATATAATGTCCTATTGGGATTGTTGGAAATATTGTCATTGATGTCAAAGGTCTAGGATTATTGATGATAAAGGCCCCATTGAATTTAAAGATGTTTGTAATAGTTATATCTTGGCTAATGTGTGTTAATATTTATTTAATATTAATGAATATATTTTTAGTTGCATATAAGATAAAAGAAGGGCCCATGGAGAAGTCAAAGAGTCATGGGGTAAAGACAAAAGAAGAATGGGATGCAATTTCCCATGAAGAGTCATCTTGGGGAATTCCAAGAGTCACTAAGTGAAGATAAAAGAGGAAGAGCACAATTTCTTATGAAGATACACTTTAAGGAATATGAAAAGTCACCAAGATAAAGACAAAAGAGGAAAGGACGCTTTTGCTTATGAAGGGCCACCATATGACTTTTCAAATGCAAGGATACGAAGGGTCATGCAAGTTTGGCACCATTTTCCATGAGGATTGAAGGGTCACAAAGGGGGAAGGTCAAAGGTCATTTGGAAAGCTATAAATAAAGGCTTGAGAAGCCATTTGTAATGTGTGAGATAGAGTTTGATTTGATATAGTAATATCTACCTTAGAAGAGAAATGGAAGAGATGAGTATGATTTATATTTGTTATGTCTAGATTAGAAGAGCAAAGGTGAGAGAGGAAAGAGATATTGTAATGAACTATCATTTGTTGAGATAGCAACATTGAGATATAGTTGTGTGGTATAAACAAAAAGGTTGGTGCTCATGAATTGTTATTGTGTTGGTGTTCAGCAAAGGGGTTGGTGCTCCTATGGGTTGGTACTCATAAATAGTAGCTGTGTTGGTGCTTAGCAAAGGGGTTGGTGCTCTTATGGGTTAGTGCTCATGAATAGTTATTGTATTGGTGATCAACAAAGGGGTTGGTGCTCCTACAAGTTGGTGCTTGCAAATATTGTAGTTTGAGTTGGTGTTCATTCATATACTTGAGATTGTTCTCCATGGTTTTTCTCACATTGGGTTTCCAAGTTAAATCTAATGTCTCTCTTTATCTTGTGTGGTGTTTATTATTTTAGTTTTATTTCATATCTTAAATGTATGTTAAAGTGGAATTTAATTAAGGGAAAGTTTATAAGATATATGATATACTAATTTAACCCCCCCTCTTAGTATATCCCATGCTTAACAATTGGTATTAGAGCAAGTTCCTTTTGAAAAAGTTTTACAGCTTGAAGGTATATCAGGACATCACAAGATGGCCATACATGAAGGTGCCTCTGCAAGCAAAAGAATAGATGATCAAGAAGAAGAGGATGAAGTTGAAGTGAATCTAGAAGGAGAACTCATTTGTGCTTTAAAAGAGTTAAAAGCTATTGAAAAGAAAAATTAAAGATTGAAGCGCCAGATCAATAAAAATGAAAAGGAGTCAAAAGAAATAATTGAAGATCTACAAGAACACTTTGAAAAAGCCAAAAAGACTGAAGAAGATCTAACGGCATAGTTGAAAGTAGTAACAAAAGAATGTGAAAGGTATGTTATTGAAATTGCTTCTTTAAAAGCAGATCTTGATAAAATAAATAAAGCAATCAATGATAGAGCAACTAATAGTTTAAAATTTGAGAATATCACTAATATGCTGAATAAAATATTAGAAAGCCAAAAGGCAATATTAGATAAGATAGGTATCAGATTTGAAAAGAAGAAGAGCTATGTTGAAGCTCTTACAAAAGAGGAAATAAAAAGGGAAGAAGTAAAGAATATAGAGGACATCTTAAACAAAGGATGGAGGGAATAAAGCTACAAAAGGCAATCAGGTCAGAGATACACAAATAGATCCTATTTTTATGGTTACTATTTTTATTGTTATGGATATGGTCATAAGAAATTAGAATGTAGAAAAAAAGCTAACAGTCTTAGAAATAAGGAAAAAGAAAGTCATGTAGAGTCAAGTAGAAGCTACAACTCTTTTGCTCCTCTATCAAGCTTTGATGAAGAGGCTATAATTTGTTACAAGTGTAACAACTTTGGACACATAGCTCAGTACTGTAGAAGTGTGTTTGAGTTAGTCAAGAAAGACCAAAGTTTCAAGGCTCCATTCATCAAGAAAAAGGTTCAGACATGGTAGAAGAAACAACCTGAAGATTTTATGTTGGTTCAAATAGCTTTGCATGCAAGAAATGAAGAAAATCCATGGTTCATTGATAGTAGATGTTCAAGGCACATTATAGGATATAAGATCAAGTTTATAACCTTGAAGAAGATCAATGGTGGCACAGTGATATTTTGAGACAATACTACTGCCCGAATTACTAGAAAAGGTACACTAAGTTTAGATAACGGTAGAACTAAAACTGAAGATGTTTTATACGTATAAGGTCTTATGCATAATATTTTGAGTGTAAGTCAAATGTGTGATCAGGGGCACACACTAAAATTAGACAACACCTAATACATATAAAACACAACTATTATTATATTCAAAATAATAATATAAAGTTCATCTTATTCATCAAAGTTCATCTTATTGATCAATTTTCCTGTAGTATCCTTTAATTTTGACAATTTAAAGTCATTCAAAATTTATAGGATGAGGGCCTCATACTCCTAGTATAGTGGATGTACCCCTTTATCAAAACCATCCTCCAAGAGAAGTAGGTCATCTTCTGAGGTGAGTAGATCAGCAATGCTCTTTACGAGCAACTAACCAAGGTATAAACTACTTCAAAGTTCTATATGATTTCATACTTGGTGTACATAGCTACTTCAAAGTTCTATGAGAAAGCTATCTTGGGACTGTGTTTAAGCTAATTGTAGGTGTCCATGGTCTGCATAATGTCTAAAAAAGTGTCAAAAAGGATTTATGATAGGTCTAAGGCCAAGATAAGGATAGACTAACTCAATAGAATAAAAGATTCAAATGTATTGGTTGCAGATGCTTAGAGAATATGCAATAACTGATATATGCTATCGGACATCAAAGGTCAAAGATGTTGTTTGAGTCAGATTGAATAAAGTTGGCTATGGCACAAGAGAATGGGGCACATAAATTTCGAAAATATTGTCAACCTCAGCAAAAAGCAAGCAGTTAGAAATCTTCCAAAGATTACAAAGCCATTCGACATGCTTTGTGGACCTTGTTAGCATGGGAAGTAGGCTAGAAGGTGATTCAAAACAAAAGAGTATTCAACCACTCAGATGCTAGAGCTTATTTACACTGACCTATGTGGACCTATGAGGACTCAAAGTAATCAAGGTGATAAATATTTCATGTTGCTTATTGATGATTTTTCATGTATGACTTGGGTAATGTTTTTAAAGAAAAAATTAGAAGCTTTTAGACATTTCAAAGCATTCAAAGCATTAGTCGAGAATGAAAATAGTTTGCAGATTAAGTGTCTAAGATCAGATTGAGGAGGATAATTCATGTCAGATCAATTTATTGAGTTTTGTGAAGATCATGGAATATATAGACATTATTCAGCAGCCAGATCTCCATAATAAAATGGAGTAGTTGAATGTAAAAATAGAACAGTTTAGGAGATGGCAAGGGCAATGCTAAATGAATCCAAGATAGCAGATAAATATTAGAGAGAGGTGGTTGGTAGAATAGTGCATATTCAGAATACAGAATTATTAAGAGTCAATAGTGATAAGACTCCTTATGAGCTATGGAAAGACAAACCAACAATAGTTGATTATTTCAGAGTTTTCGGTAGTAAATGCTTCATAAAGAGAACCAATGAAAAACTTGGTAAGGTTGAATCTAGAGTAGATGAATGTATATTTATTGGTTATTCTTGGAAAATTAAAGCTTATAAATGTTATAACAAAAGAACTAAAAAAATTGTTGAAAGTGCAAGTGTCAGGATAGAAGAAGATGGAACACAAAGAATCAGTGATCCAGTAGACATTTATGAAATCATTGAAGAGGAAGGCTTTGAAGAATCAAATGAAGATGAGGAGAAGGAGAAAAGGGTATCAAAACTCCATCCAAATACATTCAAAGAAATCATAATGAAAGTGACATCATCGGGGACATAAATGAAGGAATTTGCACCAGAAGAATGATGGTAAGTGAATATGAATAAGTTAATTTCTCTTTATTATCTAAAATTCAGCCTAATTTTTTTTAGAAGCTAAACATGATGAGCATTGGGTTAAGGATATGGATGAAGAATTAAATCAAATAGAAAAAAATGATATTTGGAAATTAGTGCCTATACCAAAAGATCATAATGTGATATGAACAAAATGGGTTTATAAAAATAAGTTGAATGAAAATAGAGAAGTGACCAGAAATAAAGAAAGATTAGTATGTAAAGGATATGCTCAGATTGAGGGAATATATTTTGAAGAAAATTTTGCACCAGTGGTAGGGTTAGAGGCTATTAGAATGTTTCTTGCATATGTAGTGTTTAAAAATTTCAAAGTGTTTCAGATGGATGTCAAATCTGCCTTCCTAAATGGGAATCTTGAAGAAGAGGTCTATATTGAGTAGCCTGAGGGATTTATTCTCTCAAATATTAGAAACCATGTATGCAGATTGAAGAAATCATTGTATGGATTGAAACAAGCTGCCAGAGCTTGGTATGCAAGACTTGATAAGTGCTTGTAAGATCAAGGATTCAAGAGAGGATTTGCTGATAGTAATCTTTACATAAAAATAGAAGGTGAGCATCAATTGATTATTGTGGTATATGTTGATGATATCATTTTTGGAGGAAATATTGAAAAGATGATAAAATAATTTTTTGATAGAATTCAAAAAGAATTTGAGATGTCTATGCTTGGAGAATTATCATTTTTCTTAGGATTGTAAATATTTCAATCAAATAAAGGAATTTTCATATCTCAAAGTAAATATGCCAAGGAAATGTTGAAGAAATTTGGTTTTGAAGATTGTGCAATAGTTGGCACACCTATGTGTATAGAAAATAAGGTGAGCAAAGATGAAGATTCACCTATTATAGATCAATCTTTGTATAGATCTATGATTGGTAGTCTTTTATATTTGACAGCATCAAAGCCAAACATCATGCATGTAGTAGGTATGGTTGCAAGATCTCAATCATCTCCAAAAGATAGTCATGTTCAGTTGGTGAAGAAAATATTTAGATATATCAAGGGGACATTAGATTATGGATTATGGTATCCCACAGGTAGAGATTTCACTTTGGTTATTTATACAGATTCAAATTGGGTAGGGTGCTTAGATGATAGAAAGAGTACAAGTGTAGGAGCATTTTTTCTTGGTGATATCCTAATATCATGGCTAAGCAAGAAGAAAAATTCAGTATCACTTTCTACAGCTGAAGCATAATTTATTACAGCAGTATTATGTTGTACTCAAGTGCTTTGAATGAAGCAAACTTTGGAAGATATCAAGGTAAAGTATGATGAACCTATTTTCATTTTTTGTGATAACAGAAGTGCTATAAATATTTTGAAAAAACCAGTAATAAATTCAAAAACAAAACATATTCCCATTAGATATCACTTCTTGAGAGAGCATGTTGCAGATCAACATGTTAAGATGGAATATATCAGTACTATAGAGCAGATTGTAGATATTTTCAAAAAGGCACTACCAAAAGACACATTTGAGTATCTATGAGAGAAGTTGGGAGTAATTTATTTTACTTTCTGCCATTAAGGTTCAACATTAGTTGAGGGGGAGCTAAGTGTTAGCTCCAAGTAGGCCCTTTGCCATTGATGTTAAAGGGGGAGAATAACAGGTACATGTACAGGTGCAAAAATAGGTATAGGGAAAAGGTATAGGTTGCTACAGTAAGAGGGAGTTACTATATGTTTTTTAGGTGATAATATGTGTAGGTTTCATGATGTGGTAGTTTTAGGATTGAGGTTGCCATCAATGACAAAGGGGGAGATTATTGGAAATATTGTCATTGATGTCAAAAATCTAGCATTATTAGTGATAAAGGCCCCATTGCATTTAATGATGTTTGTAATAGTTATATCTTGGCTAATGTGTGTTAATATTTATTTAATATTAATGAATATATTTTTAGTTTCATATAAGATAAAAGAAGGGCCCATGGAGAAGTCAAAGAGTCACGGGGTAAAGACAAAAGAAGAACGGGATGCATTTTCCCATGAAGAGTCATCTTAGGGAATTCCAAGAGTCACCAAGTGAAGAAAAAAGAGGAAGGGCACAATTTATCATGAAGGGACACTTTAAAGAATACAAAAAGTCACCAAGATAAAGACAAAAGAGGAAAGGATGCTTTTGCTTATGAAGGGTCACCATATGACTTTTCAAATGCAAGGATATGAAGGGTCATGCAAGTTTGGTGCCATTTTCCATGAGGATTGAAGGGTCACAAAGGGGGAAGGCTAAAGGTCATTTGGAAAGCTATAAATAAAGGCTTGAGAAGCCATTTGTAATGTGTGAGATAGAGTTTGATTTGATATAGTAATATCTAGCTTAGAAGAGTAATGGGATAGATGAGTATGATTTGTATTTGTTATATCTAGATTAGAAGAGCAAAGGTGAGAGAGGAAAGAGATATTGTAATGAAGTAACATTTGTTGAGATAACAACATTGAGAGATAGTTGTGTGGTATACACAAAGGGGTTGGTGCTCATGAATTATTTCTATGTTGGTACTAAGCAAAGGGGTTGGTGCTCCTGTGGGTTGGTGCTCATGAATAGTTGCTATGTTGGTGCTCAAAAAAGGGGTTGGTGTTCCTATGGGTTGGTGCTCATGAATAGTTGTTGTGTTGGTGCTCAGAAAAGGGGTTGGTGCTCCTATAAGTTGGTGCTTGTGAATATTTTAGTTTGAGTTGGTGCTCATTCATATACTTGAGATTGTTCTTCATGGTTTTTCCCACATTGGGTTTCCATGTTAAATCTGGTGTCTCTCTCTATCTTATGTGGTGTTTATTATTTTATTTTTATTTCATATCTTGAATGTATGTTAAAGTGGAATTTTATTATGGGAAAGTTTATAAGATATATGATATACTAATTCACCCCCCTCTCAGTATATCACGTGCTTAACAGGGATAACCTTGGATTCTTTCCATGGCTTGTGTGCCCTTTACCCTTCATCGTTGCATTAAATTTGAGCATAAAGGCTAGGTTATCACTATATAAGTTGACCTGAGTCCATTTACAACATGCAACATGACTTATAAACCCAACAACATCCTCTTACCTCCCTTTATCAAACCTTCATCAATAACATATAAGCCCTCAACCACAAAATACGAAATCATTTCTTCTTCTTCCAATGAGGTATCCACTAGAACATCAATACCCTCAAATCAAATACCTACAGCTAAACCCTTGGAGTCAACCATCCAATGTCTTTCACTAGTGGAATATCACCTCTTTACCCTTGACGCTATCCCTACTCCTCACAAGTATGGACAACTCAACAACCAACCCGTGTATGATCCCAATATCAAAGAGATTATTCCTCTTTGGAATTCATCCTATCAAACCCATTTCATCTATGGGGGACTTGATAAACCTCTTAACACTACTACCACATCCTCTTTGCCTTGCCCATATACTTCAAATTTCTCCTACTTGGATAAACCTGCTATTGCCAAGACATACCTCCACAAGTATGCCTAAAAGCGCTTTCGCCTTAAATGATATGATCATGGCCCACATGAGTTGATTTCAATTGAGATTGGAAAGCTTCATGAGAAACACAACCTCATTTTCATCCTAGCCAACAAGAAAAAATTTGAACCACCTACCGTCACCATCATTGAGGAAGACATCCCTTACTCACCAACTTATTCTCCACCCAAATGTGAGGATGATGATATCATCCCACCTAACTTTTTTTCATCAACATGATTAACCTCAAACCTGTGACCTACCAAAATGAAGGGCTACCATAACCATTCCTCTAACTCATCCTAAACTGGTAGAAGATGACTTTACTACCATTAACATCATTCAATGTTAGGATGATGACTCTATTCTCACCTACCTTGATGTGGAAGATCATTCTATCCATAAACCTCTCCCTCCTGATAATTTAACCATGTTGAATGAGTCCATAATGGATATTAAATTAGGTACTTAGGACAACCCACATATTATCAAAATTAGATAATCTTTGGATTCCATAGATAATCAAGACTTCTCTACCTTCCTTCAAAATTATAGCATAACATTCATGTGGTCATATGCTGACAGGCTTAGAATCAACCCTACCATTGCTACCCATAGCATCATAACCAATCATGATGTTAAACCAATTTGATAGAAGCTACATCGGATGCACCTTCACATAGCTCTCCTCATCAAATAAGAGCTTTAACATCTCTTTTTTTTCAACTTTATCTAGCCTATCGACTATCTTCAGTGGGTCTCAAATGTCATTCCTATCACCAAAGCTACATGAGGATTTTTCATCTATGTAAACTTTTGGGACTTTAACCTCACCTTCCCAAATTATGATTTTCCTTTGCCTAGCATCAACCAACTTATTGATCTCATAGTTGGCCATGAGATGCTCTCACTTATGGATGGTTCCTTGGGCTAAAATCATATCTTAATTGCCATAAAATATCAACACAATACCGCTTTCATCACCCCTTGGGGGAATTTTTGTTATAGGGTCATACCCTTTGGTTTGAATAATTCTAGTGCAACCTACCAATGTGCGATGACCTACATATTTCATGAAATCATTCACAAGATAGTAAAATACTATGTGGACAACCTTCACAAAAAATATAAGCTCTAAAAAGATCATTTAGCCATTCTTAAAATCATATTTGAGTGTCTTATCCATTACCATGTCTGCCTAAATCCAAACAACTGTATCTTTGGGGTCTTATCAGGCAAGCTTCTTAGATTCATTATTTCTTTTCATGAAATAAAAGTTGATCCCACTAAAGTCAAAGCCATTTTGGAGATGCCTCCCCCTGTCAACCTTAATCAACTCTATAGCCTTTAAGGGAAGATTCAATATATCCACTCAACTATCCAAATGATGCTAACCTTTTCATCACCTTCTCAAGAAGGACATCTCTTTCAAGTGGGGCTAGAACTGCCAAAAGGCCTTTGGTTCACTCAAAGACAATATTTTATCCCCACTAGTTTTCATTCCTCCAAAATATGATGGACCTTTCTACATATACATCTCTGCCATTGACCATTCTCTAGGGGCCATGCTTGCACATCATGATGACAAGCACAAAGAATAAGTCATTTACTATATAATCCAAATGCTTATAGAGTATGAAACCTAGTATACCCATATTTAGATGCTTTGCCTCGCCCTGGCCTTCATAACCACCAAACTTCATCATTACCTCCTTAACCATAAAACCTCCATCATCACCAACATTGACCCACTCAAGCACATGCACTCTAAGCCATATCAAAACCAAAGAATGGCTAAGTGGCTCATGATTTTAGCTAATTTTGACCTTGAGTTTATCTGACATAATTTAATCAAAGGGAAAGTAACTATCAACTAATTGGTTGAAGCACCTTTATCAGGAAACCAACCTCCTCTTCTTGATTTACCTAATGAAAACATCACTACCCTTTCTCAAGTGGATTTCACCTACCAGGTCACTATGTTCTTTGACAAATCCAAGTGTCAATGTGGTGGGGGATCTGGTATCATTCTTAACCCCTTGATGATGAACCTCTACCTCTATCCTTCAAACTTGATTTTAAATGCACCAACAACATCGCTGAGTAAGAAGCCCTAGTAATAAGTCTCTAAACTACCTTAAACTTAGGATTCAAAATAGTTAATATCTTTGGTGACTTCCAACTTATGGTCAACTAAATCAATAGCATATACCAATGCAAGAATGACATTCTTCAATAATACAAATAGCTAGTTGATGTACTATTGATCTCATTTGAGCACTACTTTATCCAAACCACCCCATGATCTAAAAATAAATTTGCTGACATAATGGCTTATCTTGCTTCTAATATCTCATATGTACCCTCAAACTCTAAGCTATTGATCATTTTCTACCACCTTACTAAGCCTTCTTATATCAAATCAAACTCTCCAACCATCTTCATTGTGGAGGATGCCCAACCCGACCTTTAATATCAACAAACCTTTGATTACCTTAACTTGGCCATCCTTCCCTCTGGCCTTTATACAAATTCTCAAAGAGCATTTATTTAGAGCACCTCATGTTACACCATAATCAAAGGAATATTTTATAAATGTGGCTTCAATGGTCTTCTTTTCTAGTGCCTATGTAGTCATAAAGCCTCTCTTGCTATCAGGGAAACACATGATGGAATTTGTGGAGGATATTTTAGTGGATTAACTATCACTAAATGTATCCTCCAACTTGGATGCTACTGGCCTACCCTTAACTAAGACTACTATGATTATGTGAAAAAGTATGTCAAATTCCAACAACATGCTAATCTTTATTATGTACCCAGTCATAGCCTTCAAGTATCCAAAGATTTCTATCCCTTTTCACAATGGGGTATGGATCTTATTGGTGAAATCAACCCCCATTCTTGAAAATGACATCAATATATCATCACTGTGACAAAATATTTCACCAAGTGGGTAGAGGCTTCCCCTCTCATTTCAACCAAGGCTAATAAAATCATTGACTTCATCAACCATAATATCATCTTCCATTTTGATGTTCCTCACAAGATCATCACCAATAATGGTAAGTCATTTAAAAACAAGTAAGTCCAAGGTCTTTTTGACTCTTTTGGCATAAAGCTCAATTTTTCATCACCCTATCATCCATAAGCAAATAGATAGGTTGAGGCTTCTAGAAAAACCCTCAACAACATACTCACCAAAATGGTCAATGCCTCTAGTCAAGATTGACATTTTCATATTCCCTTTGGCTTATGGGCATATTTTATTAGAATTTGAACTCATATGGGTGATACACCTTTCTCTCTTATGTTTGGAGCAAAGGCTATCATGCCTCTTGAAGTCCAAATTACTTCTCTTCACATATCTTTACAAGATATCGTCTCAAAAGATGATTACCATCAAGAACATTTAGTTTATCTTGAGTTAATTGATGAGCATAATTTGGCCACCCTCACCCATCTTCATGTCTACCAAGAGCATGTTAATGTGCATATGAAAAACATTTGAAAGTGCAAGAATTCATTATCAGAGACCTCATCTTAAAGGAAAATCAACGTGTCACCAACATGGAGAAAAGCAAGTGAAGCAAGTTTTCTTTCAATTGGCTTAGACCTTATATCATAATCCATAAGTATGGATCAGGATCTTACTAGTTATCTTTTCTCTAAGGCAACCCATAACTTGAACCCCTAAATGCTTTACACCTATGCTCGTTCTTTTGTTAACAAGGATCAAACTCACCTTTTGTCTACCTTAATCTCATCTCTTGCTTAAAAACCACCATTCATCTCCCCACTTTAGGGGAGACTGATTAAAATTAAACCATGTGATTATCTATCACAATCATAACCTAATCTTTAATAATTAGTACCATGTCTCTACCCATGGAACGATTCTCATGGTACTTTCTATCCCTTTTTAGGATGGATTACCATGATCATTATCACCTAAACCTATTTTAACCTAATCAGCCTTCTTGTGATTTTTAGTTTTTCCTTCATAAAGGTGAGCCATTAAAGCCTATATAAGTAAGTCTATGTCAAGCAAACAACAAAAAAATCAAATGTTAAAAAGTAAAATAAAAATAATCATGGGTCATTCCTAGCATTCATAGACTACTCCCTTGAAGGTCAGCTATTTGAAAACAAAAATTAAATTGCTCAAAAGAAGGTGGATTGATCCCTTGAAGGATAACTATCAAAAGCATTAAGTAAATCATATAAACTTAGACCACTCTCTTGAAGGATGGATGAGTAAAGCATTTTTTAAAACAAGTAATTTATTGGAAGCTTCTCACATTGATTATCTTCCCCAAACCTCCAAACAACAATCAAAATAAGCAAAAAACCCATTGTCAAGAAAAAAGAAAAAAAAAGTGAAATAATTCTAAAAGTTCCAATTATCTTTCATAATCACAATAATCCTAGAAGTCACAATCGGCTCTCATGAGTAGACTTCCCACATCAATCAATCTACACTATATGTAACATATACTTATTTATACTGAATCTTTAGTCACCTCCAGAAGAGGCATGCTAGTCTCACAAGAAGGTCCCATTTTCATCCATCTCCCCTTCATACATTATAATCAAGGAATTTTGAGCTCACTTGCAATTATGTGATCAAGACACCTCTTAACCAACTAACAAATACTAATGCAAAGTATTTGAAGGGCTTATGTTCCTTAAGCCAATCCAACTTCGGTTTTGTTTCAGTCTTTATCAAATAGGAGGCATTGAGCCCTCTTCTTATCCACTTAGATGTTTGTCTCTAGAATATATGCTCTTTATCACATTTAATTTTTTTATTCAACCTGCTTTGTGTAAACAAAACAACTATGATCATATCCACATCACATCATATCAATATATATCATGAGAAAAACAAACATCATTAGCATATCTATCATCAAATCCAAATCATAACATCTATAAGTAAAAGAAATAAACCATTTTCCTCACATATCTCATCAAAATTAAGCATAAACATCAAAGTCATCAACAAGCATAAAACCAAATCTATCTCATCACATGCCTAACTAGGTAAGTCAACATCATTAATCACATAAGTCAATATCAGTAATATCTATGATCCATACAACATAATCATAATCATCATGAGCATAATCCATATTCAACATCATCAATAATTAATATAGAAACATCACATCATAAACATCAAAGTCATAACCATATGAAAAATAAGCAATAAATAATGATCATATATATAACTTATGAGTCATCATAATGTGTACAATACTATACATATCTCTCTCTCTCAAAATGTACATATCACTACATTGGCTCATAGGTCAGTATCAAAATAATGTATAAATAAAAATATCATATTATCACTATGCCCCTGAGGTACCACTACCACTAGCCCCTCCTACACCACTACCTCCTGACACTTGTCTTGAGGTACCTACCTATCTAGCTATAGATATAATCCATTGACTTGGTGTCACTACATTTTCACCACCTACTAACCTAGCTCTATACTTGCCCCATCAGGGATCCACTAGGTAGTGAGTGAATACTATAGCCTCATAATATCACAACTCATGTATAGTGGCTATGTACCTTTGCATATCAATGGTCCCTACTGGACTTACTGGTGGTGATGTTGCTCTTATAGCTCATCTCAAGGCATCCCTTTCTTAGGTGACCAAGATTAGTGTATCCCTAGCCTGGTCCATCTCACCTATCATAGTGGCTAGTTGAACCTATAATGTAACTACCTACCCTTGTAGTGCTACCAATTATGCCTGAGCTACAACTAACACCACTCATATCTATACATCAGGGCCAATTCCTTATACCTGTACTCTCTAGCCTTATTTCTTAGCTGGGTCCACATCCATCTGCCTCTTCCTACCATCATCCCTACCAAAATATTTAGTCATATATAAAACCTAGTTCCATACCATGTACCCATATGCATAGCCTACATCATCTATAACTAACCTGGTTGGAAACTCCTCATGATCTAGTAATTTCCTAACTAGATGTGGATCTAGTAGTAGGATCTCTGAGTCTTTATGCCTACATTTGGGGAATGTACTTAGAATACCTTGAATCAAGTTGAACTACCTATGAACCCTATTAAAGGGGATAAGCTCTACCTTCCCATTCCTCTTTCCAAATATCCACTTATAACTTTATATGGAGAATGTCTAGATCTTATAGCTAAGCCATATTAGAAACTAAACATATGGTTTCAAGGTGATGTCTCCAATAACTAGTGCATCTATTATACCCCTGTACCACTCTACATCAGTTGTGCCTCTTCTTACACCTAAGGTGGCATAATAACCTCTCAATCACATAAAACCTATTGAGAACTCTATCTGAGCAAATCCCATCCATGATAGCCCCATCAACCTCAGCATCCAGATGTGCTCATAATCCCAATAGTGTAGAACCAAACCAACGTTAATTCCATACCTCCTATTGGCCCTGAAACCCCACTATTGAGTGTGGAGCCCTTTGGGGATATCACATGACCATAAGAATAAATTTAGGGGGCCTAAAGAGCTCCAAGTATGTGGGAGATGTAATTTTCATGTTCTATATATGTGAGTGGAATATTCCTTGTATTCCTATTTTCTATGTATTCCGTATTTTGTGAAAGTAGTTGTTAGATATTTATTTCCATGTGACTTCCTCTTTTATTGGAAGTGGGTCTATCTTCCTTATTTTTAGGGAGATTGGTTATTTCTTGGAATATGTTATACCTTTATTTTTATGTGGAGGTGGTTGAGATCACATATTTTTGGGAAAATGTGCCCTTAGAAGGTGGAGAGATGAATATGGCATGTTCCTCCTTGGGAGAGATTTTGGATAAGCTTAATGAGGTGGAGGAGGGTTGTCACATGTTGGATAATGCTTATCCTTGATAAGCATTACACATTTGAACCTCCTTTTATGGAATTTCCTTTATATTCTATATATATAGGGTGTGGCTTTGAGGATCAGAGTCAAAGTACAGGTGTTCATTGTAGGGTGTGGTTTAGCAACTTGTGAGGTACAAAATTGTGCAGGTGCTGGTAAAAGTGTAGTTTTTTATGTAGCACTTTCTATAGGATATTTTTTCTATCTCTATAAGAGTTCATTATAATCTTGTTTTAGATTACCAATTTATTTGAGAACTTTCATTGGTGGATGTGGCCCACATTGGGTGAACCATGTTATATCTATGTTATCTATGTTATTATCTTGTTCTCTCATTTATGCTTTCATAATAATGGTGAATTAAAAAATATTTCCATGATGCATGTTATTGCATAGATTTAGATCTAATTTATGCTAATAGTAAATCTAGTTTAAGTGTTTTTATTCCTAATAACTAGCATTAGAGCCATTGGTTTATGTGTTTTGCTGAAGTGGTAAATCACAGGAAGGCTATTAGCTTGAGTGGGAGCTATGGAAGAAGAGATAAAATTTAGGGTGGAGAAGTTTGATGGTAATAATTTTGCTTTGTGGAAAATGTAGATGGAAGATTACCTATATTAAAAGGAACTAGATCTCCCCTTAAAAGGGAAAGTACAATAACCTGTAAGTATGAGTGATGTAGATTGGTCATTACTTAATAGGAAGGCATTGGGAGCCATTCAGTTATGCCTTGCATCCTCTATTGAATTTAATATTTTTGATGAGAATACCACAAAATATCTCATGGATAAACTTGGACAGTTGTATGAGAAACCTTCAGCGTCTAATAAATTGTTTCTTATGAAAATATTGTTTAACATGAAAATGTCTGAGAATGGCTCAATAGATAATCATCTAAATGATTTTAATATAGTTGTAAGTATGCTCAATTTAATTAGAATTAATTTTGATGATGAAGTTAGAGCTTTGCTAATATTATGTTCTTTGCCTAATAGTTGGGATGGTTTGGTTATGGCTATGAGTAATGCATTCCCTGCCAAGGGAAGCTTAAATTTTAAGGATGTTGTAGGTATGATTCTTAGTGAGGAGATATGAAGGAAAAATACTAGTCAATCATCTTTAGGTAATGATTTATTTGCTAATACTAGATGGAGGCAAAAGGACAAGAGCAAAGGAAACTGAGGAAAGTTAAAAGGTAGATCTAAGTTCAAATCTATATCTAAGATGATATGCTGGCATTATGGGAAGGGTGGACACTCAAAGAAGGATTGTTGGTCACTTCTGCATAAGAATGCCAATAAGGAGGAAATGAATGAGGTAAATGTGACATTACGTAAATCATTTTTAGGATGTCTTAATTCTTTCTATGGATAGTTTTTTGAGTCTTATGTATTAGATTCAGGGGCTTATTTTCATGCCACCCCACATAGGCATTATTTTACTGATTATGTTCAAGAAAATATAGGACATGATTATCTTGGTGATGATGAACCATGTGAGATAGTAGGGAAAGGTTGTGTTTAGGTTAAGATGCAAAATGAGAACACATGGATCCTTAAGGATGTTAGAAAAATGCCTATGTTGAGATATAATTTGGTTTTAGTGGGGCAATTGGAAAGTGAGTGATGTTTAGTATTATTTACTATAGATTTTTAGAAAGCTACCAAAGGTGTTCTTGTGATATTGAGAGGTAAAAAAGTTGGTACTTTATATTTGACTAGTAGTGTTAATTCTATTGATTTAGTTTCTGTAGATGGAAATACAACTATGTGGTACTATAGGCTCGATTATATGAGCCATAAGGGCATGCAAATATTAAAATATAAGTTGCCTAGATTAAAAGACATAGATCTAGACTTTTGTGAAAATTGTGTGTAAGGGAAATAGAATAGGGTTAAGTTCCTGAAGGTTGGACCCATAAAGAAAGATCACAAGTTAGAGTTGGTACACTCAGATATATGGGGACTAGCTCAGGTATCTTCTATTGGTGGATCTAATTATTATGTTACTTTTATTGATGTGTAACTAGGAAAGTTTGGGTTTATTGAATTAAAAGGAAATATGATGTATTTAACACTTTTAAGAAGTGGAAAGCCTTGGTTGAGAATGAAATAGGTCTTAAGTTGAAATGTGTCTGATTAGATAATGGAGGTGAGTATTATAGTAATGCCTTATTTGATTATTGTTTTAACAATGGAATTTGTAGGCAAAGGATGGTTCTAGGAACTCCATAGTAGAATGGGGTATCTAAAAGGATGAATAGAATAATAATGGAATGTGCTAAGAGTATGAGGTTACATGTAGAGTTGCCTTTATATTTTTAGGTAGAAGTAGTTGGCATGATAATATATCTAATTTACAAAGGACCTTCTATTCCTTTGGATGGAGGCATTCCTGAATAAGCTTGGTCTAGTAAGAATGTTGATTATTCTTTTATTAGAGTCTTTGGATCTGAGGCTTTTACCTTCATCAATAAATATGATAGGACCAAGTTAGAGGCTAAATTAGAGAAATGCAAATTTTTGGTTATGGTGGGGATGAATTTGGTTTTTGTTTATGGAGAATTAAATATATGAAAATATTTTGGTCTAGAGATGTAGTCTTTAATGAAAAAATCATGCATAAGGATTAGTTGCAGGAACATGATCATGAATTGAAAGAGTACACAATATTAGATGATATTACAGATGGAAAAATATACAATGATTTAGTTTAGGAACCTTCTACATAAGGACCCCAAACTCCTATGGTAAGAAGGTTTTCTATGGTAAGAAGAGCAC
Organism: Torreya grandis; assembly: GCA_037957365.1. Classification (NCBI taxonomy): domain Eukaryota; kingdom Viridiplantae; phylum Streptophyta; class Pinopsida; order Cupressales; family Taxaceae; genus Torreya; species Torreya grandis. Next base: position 1,422,162 of record JARHVA010001228.1, on the reverse strand, counting down.
CTTAATATTTTTCTCCTTCTTTAAATTATTTATTACTCACTGATAATGGAGAACCAGAGTGTTATGAGGAATCAATGCTGGTAGATGCCAAGTTGAAATGGGAACAAGCCATGGATGAAGAGCATAAATATCTCATGGAGAAACAAACATGGGATCTGGTTAGGCTACCCAAGGGAAAGAGTGCATTTCCAAACAAGTGGATCTTCAGGATCAAAGAAGAGGATGAAGGGAGAAAATGGTATAAGGCTAGGATGGTAGTTAAGGGGTTTGCACAAAGATCTATTTTGATGAGATTGTCTCTCCTATTGTAAACATGAATTCTATTAGGACTATTCTTAGTTTAGTTACAATTGAAGATTTGTACTTAGAACAGTTAGATGTTGAAACTATTTTTATTCATGGTGATTTGGATGAAGAGTTTTATATGAAGCAGCCACAAGGATATGAGGTCAAAGGGAAGGATAACTATGTGTGCAGACTAAATAAGAGCTTGTATAGCCTAAAACAATCTCCATGATAAAGGTATAATAAATTTGATTATTTTATGTTGGAAGAAGAATATCAAAGGTGTCATTCTAACTATTGTGTGTACATCAATTTTTTTGATGATGGTTTCTTTATTATATTATGCTTGTATGTCAATGACTTGTTAGTTGTAGGAAAGAATATACAACATATTCATATGCTCAAAAAATAACTTAGTGACTCCTTTTGTATGAAGGATTTGGGTGCTACAAATCAAATCCTTGGTATGAGGATTTCTCATGATAGGAAGGAGAGGAATTTGATCTTATCCCAATTAGAGTAGGAGAATAAAGTCTTGGAAAATTTTAGTATGTTGGATGCTAAATCTATTGTTACTCCTTTGGTAGGCCACTTTAGATTATCAAAAGAGAAATGTCACATGATAGAAGATGAAAATTTTAGGATGTCCAAGGTACCATACTCATCGATAGTTGACAGCTTGATGTATGCCATGGTTTATCCTAGGTCAGATATTGCCTAAGCAATGGGAGTTGTGAGCAGGTATATGAGTGATCTAGATTATGAGCATTGGCAAGTAGTGAAATGGATTCTTTGGTATTTGAGATGAACCATTGATTTTGCATTATGTTATGGTGGATTAGATACACTTTGCATGGTTATATGGACTCATATATGGTAGGGGATATTGATAGAAGGAGGAGTATAATAGGTTATATATTTATTATTAGAGTTCATTGTAATCTTATTTTAGATTACTAATTTATTTGATAACTTTAATTGGTGGTTGTAGCCCACATTGGGTGAACCACATTATATCTACTTTATCTATGTTATTATCTTGTTCTCTCATTTATGATTTCATAATAAGGGTGAATTAAGGAATGTTTCTGTGATGAATGTTATTGCATAGCTTTAGATCTAGTTTATGGTCATAGTAAATCTAGTTTGAATGTTTTTATTCCTAACACCCATAACTCCTTATATATTTGTATAAGAAGAATAGGTACCCAACCAAATATAGTCTACCCTAGCAAAAATTCAACCAACACCCCCAATAGTAAGTACAAAAACCTCACACTATTCGAGTCAAGAAGTGTAAAACATGAAATGGCCTTCATAAGCATAATCATCCATTTTTGCTCACCTGGTACCCTCTCGTATAACATGTAGCTGAAGTCCCCAACATGCCATCTAACTTGATCATGATCATCATCATACAATAGCTCAAGGTAATCTTCAAACTCCTCCTACTCTATATGGTAGATCAGATCACCCCATAGGGGCAACCATGTAATCATGTACACATCCTTTGCTAGGATCATGATCTTTCCAGTCGACTATAAGAAGGTGTTCATAACTGGATCCCATCCCTTGATGAGAGATACGATCATGGACTTATCATGCAACATGTTTTGGTAGTGTTGCATTACTCCTAGCATGACCTCATCCATATGGGCCCAATCAACTGGGGTCATCCCCTAATATATCTCCATGAAGATACATGACACTCAATCATGCATCCATATCTACTCTTGGGCTTATAAACATTCATTAGCACATACTTAGTTCCCTATACTATTATTGCCTATGAACTAATCTTAGCTCTTTAACCAACCCTACCTACCCTTAACCCATTTAACCATCACCCTTCATAACATTACCTCAATAATCCATGTCTATTTTTCCTTACACTAACTACCTATTATCACCCAAAAACATTATCATAACCGACCTCTTGATTTGAAAGAGCTAACATTATCATCCCCACTAAAACTAGCCTTCAACATTTAAAAACCATTTAACACCACTTTTTCTCAACTAGATCAACATTCGATGGTCATGGTGACTATCGATTGTCAAAATCCCATCCTCTTATAGATATTGACCATCGATGGTCACTATGGGTATTATGTGAGTGGAACACCCAAATCCCTAAACCTACTTAAATCACCCACAACAATACCATCCCTTTATCAAATACTACCAATCCTACCCCAATCCTACCCCCAACTAACCTACTCTCCCTAATTTGAAAATCACCCACAAATTTTACCAAAAAAACATATAAAACCTACCTAAGGCACAACTAGGCTGACCTAGCCCACCCAAAATCACTTTTAACATTCAAATACCTTTGTAAATTGACAATCTACTCTATCAATTTAAAAGCATCACCTTATTCATTCTTCAACCATCATTGAGGAGTAATCCATAAACCTTCCCATCCTCATTTTAACTTGCACCCACCTTGCATCTTTGCCTAGTTAACTTGGTCCACTCTCTCCTCATAAACAATCCAACTCAATAAATACACCTCACAATCAACATCACTCAATTTCACTTAAAAATGACAAATGCTAAAGCTTCATCATCACAAAGTTAAAATGAACAAAATGAATTTCAAAATTACTTTTAACCATCAAAATTTTAGGGTTTTCACCCTGACCATTGATTTTTAGGGTGACCATCGATGGTCACCCTTTGGACACTGACCGTCAATAATCAGGGTCATAACTTTTTGAAAATTACCTTTTTAATCAACCTCTTTTAGTGTACATTAACCAAAAACACACCCATGGAGACCACCTTCTTCACCCACCCTGACCACCTCGTCACCTCACCATTAGTCCATTTCAGCCCAATCCATGCACACTTTACTAAAACTTTTACCTAGACCTTTTAATTATAGTGAAAACATTGCCATGTTTACCACTTTTTTCACTTGTACCACCTCACGTATACCAAACCCACTTGTGTCTTTTCAAGAGTACTTCTTACCTCAGATACCCATGACACTTGATCCATTTTGTGTTTTCACTGGGAGCACTTCCTACCTTAGATACCCATCGAAACATAGACATTGCCTAAGAGACTTGTGTTTACAAGTGTACCTAGCTGCCATGCCTAAATGTGGTCATGTAGTCTATTTATAACTTTTACTTCTAGCACTAAACTTTATTTTCACCAACTATGGCAATCTAATCAATATGTGATCTTGGTTATTGCACTTTTTTTGTCACACTTTGTGCACATGTTTACACTTCAGTGCCTAACCTATCATTCACCTATTTTATAATCAACTCACCCACTCATCAAACCTATACTCAATTCTATTTTACCTCATCACTTCCCTATTTGAAGGGGAAAACCTCCTCCCATACCCAAGGCAACCAAACCTTTGGCCTGTAACTAATTTTTATTTTCAGCTTATTGATTCAAGTGGCATAACAAAAAGGGATAAATGTAGACATTAAAAATATGCACACCATAATTATGAATGTTGAAACACCCCTAGAATGCCTTACGACCTCCTTAAGACTAATTTTACCTTTCTACCCCTAACTAAGCATAACCATTAGTTTAAATAACTAACTTAACCCACCTTTTAAACACTTTTTACCTTGGTTATTGACCACTGACAGTCAAGATGACCATTGATGGTCACCTTGACCATTGATGGTCATGTTCCACCATTCTCAGTAACTACATGCAAGCCACCTCTCCTTGATTTTATAAAATTAACTTGTCTAAATCTATGTGTGAGCCATTACATGCATGAGTTAAATTTAGATATCCTAGTTCCACCTTCACTTGCACCTCTTGCCTATGCTTATAATAAGAGAGGAACAGGGAGGTGAAATCCATCTACAATTATTATCAAATTTTTTGTACATCTAGAATTTTATTTATAGGTCAATCATCATCAACATTTTAGTAATCTAGTGATCCATCAACCATGTCAGAGAGCCAACTTACTATTGCCCCTCTGCTAAGCAATCAAGTACTGTTATTCTACCAAAATCACACTAGATTCTACCAATAGGCCAACCACCTCAATCAGTCACCAGATCAACTCTCAACAAGATAAGTACTTATTTTTTTTAATATTTATCTTATTTATTTACATTTTGTAATTTCAACCAATCTCTAAGAATGGAATTTTGGAACCTCACCAATTAGCAATTTACTAACCTATATCTACACATAGTAACCATCGATGGTTTTTTCAATTGTCGATGGTCTATCTAACTATTGATAGTCACCTTGACCACCAGCAGTCACCTTAAATATTAAAGGTCACCCTGACCACTAATGGTCACTATCAGACCAAATTCCAACAAGCTATTTCCACCTACCTACCCCCAACCAAACCTTATTTTTTGTCCCTACTTATTTATAGATCCCTACTTGATTTTTTAAACCTAACCTAAACTATTTAGCATAGGTATTAACCCACCTATTTCTATAATTATTCATTTTAGTCTATTTATTGACCAAATATTTATTTTATTCATTTTAATAATCTTTTATTTATTGATGTAAGTACTTTCTATTCTATTTTACAATCTTAATTGTTTATAATGTGTGGATTGACAACCCTCAAGGAAGATATTACTTCTAGGATCTAACTAGTGCTAGCTAATCCACCTATCTATCTGTCTAACACATAAATCTTCTTAGTGTTGTCTTATATGCAGGTCATTCTTCCTAAGCTAAAGAGGAGCTCTTCATAGCCTTTTGATTCAATACACACATAAACAAATAAGTTTTTCAACCATACCTGTATCTAGTTTCTTTCCTATTCTTTTTCTCATAATTAAGCTAAAACTCTCTAAAACAACTTATTATGGGTCAAATTTTTGATACCACTTATGCTCTCTCTCCAAAAGTGTAGTCGTAAATTGAGTGGCCTTCTACTCAGAAGAGGTGATGCCTCATGCTCTCGAAATAAGTTTGAACTTATGGACATGTTTTAAAAAATTATCAACACCTCTATATTTAGGTAGGTGAAGTGTCATTTCATAATATACTATTGGAAGCTAAGGTGCTTACATTGGTGGTTATTGAGAACCTCTAGATCCTATCCATTGAGGGAGAAGTCCACCACTTCCTCCCATGCCACCTTTTAGTCTACCTTCAATGCCTCCAACATCAATACCTATGCCATGGGGCATGGTAATTGGTTGATTAATAAGATTTAGGTCTATATCCACTTTGAATGTTAGGTCCTTCAGGCATCCCAAGTTGAGACTTGAAATTCCCTTAAAGAAGGAAAGAAAGTGTCAATTCTATATGAGTTACAACTAGCTTAGCTACAAGGTTCCATATAGGATCAGTCTCTGATTCCATGCTATTAGTATCCCAATTATGTATTTTTAATTCATATGATTCAAAAACATGAGCATGCACTCTGGTTTGGGAACATGGTTGGTTCAAACTTGGCTCTTCAATGTTTGTTATCTGGTTAGTTTTTCCTTTATATGATAAAAGTGGCATAGGACATGGTTCAAAAATGATGGAGTCCTTTTTGTGTGTTTATTATTCCTTACAGACCCTAACAACACTTCTTGAATACTCCCAGTGCCTTCATATACTACTCACTCCTATGATCCTCTGTTGAGCTTCATCACATTTCTACTTTTACAAAGTCCATTGACTAGCTACAATTCTTAACCTACAACCTTTTACCAACTCTTTTCTATTCCCCTCCCAAATGTGTGGCTCATGAAAAGAAGGATTTATCTCTCCATTGGCACAGTATCAAGCCCACAATGAATAATGTCTTAGTTTTTAAATATATTTGTCTAATATATCAACCACATGGTTCTCTATAGAACTAGAAATTGGCTTCTTCAGAACAAGAATAAGTAGTTACATCATACTCCAAAATGTAGATATTTAATACTCCTTCCCACCAGATGTTAACATCTCATTTTTATGGTGTTCTAAGTCATGTTAAATCTCTTTATCATTATAATGTCCAAGACTATCTTCTCCCAAAGTTTCATGATCATCCTTAAGCATAAGTAGATAGCCAAGTGTGAAAATAAACTAGGAGTTCAACAAATAAATTCTCATATAATGAACTGTAGATATTATACTCTACCCATTGATATGCAAAGATTCTTGGTTCAAGGTAAAGAAATGTAAAATTATCTTTAACTTTGGAAATCCATTACTCAATAATTTCAAGGGTGATACGTTCAAACATCTTCCATTACTGTGCATCAAGTGCTATGTGTCCCAGTAACAAAACCAAAATGTTGGGTTTTTATTTTTAATAATGCTTAAGGTGCTAAAGAGTAGCCCCAATAAGCTAGCATGTTGGCCCTTCACAGAAGACTATGGTCTTGCACACTCACTCAAAGCATACATCTAGAGACTGATTCCCATGGGTTATGTTTCATAGTAACATATTAGTTATATTCTTTTGGTTTTAACTTATATTTTATTAGAAGTTACTGTTGGTGTTCTAAATTGTACCTTAATTGAGAAAAATATTGTTTGAGTTTTTTACTCAAATATAGTCCAACATGGGACTGATCCTAGGTTTTGGGTATCCTAATAATGGATCAGACCTTTGGAGAAGGCTGACTTACTTTTGGATCTGTCACCTATAATAAACCTAAACTAACAATTTCATATAAAAGGGAGAGAGATTAACAATAACTTAATGAAAGCATATGAAAATGGGGTGATCCACCAATGATTCAATCACTCAAACTTGTAAAAGACACACTATAATATGCATTCAAGACTACAGAAAATCACTCACATCAATGTTTCACAATAAGGCATGAATCAACTATTAATCTAGCATGGGAGGATAATTATCCAATTCCAAACTAATAGACCATAAATTGCACTTAGAATGACCTATGAAGATTGCTAAAGAAGATCATGAAGGTGAAAAAATTTAGACAAAAGTAGGGAAAACATGCATTCACTTAACCAATCATTAAATTCATAAGACACACTTCAATTTAGCTACAAAATGGAGGAATTCAATCTTTTATTGCATCAAATAGGTGTTACAGTACAATTTTGACAAAGTCTAGTCATATGAAAAAGAGGGATCCATTATGCATTGAAAAAGGCCCAACCACTTGTGCTGGATTAAAATTCTTGAAGATGTTGAGTCATGATCCTATCAAGAAGAAGGTCCTCATAAAATAATTGAATTCTCCATTGATCTTTATTTAACTACCATGTCTTTATCTCATGACTCCATACCGGATTTTATTTAATATGCTAGCAAGGATAAAACCTTTATGTCTTGGAACTGATAGAACCATGCCTAGTCTATCTTAGGTGGCTGTAAATATCTGCTTTTCTAGGAAATGACCATGATAAAGGACAAAAAATTTCCCATTAATTACATATCTACCCCAAAGAAATATCTAAGCATAAGTTTCATTATAGATTGAAAACCAATCACATTTATTAGTTTTATTGTAGTTATCATGTCGATAAGATGGAGTTCACCAATTGTTCAATCTTGTTTTAACAATGGTTTCAAACCCTTAATTTGTCTTAGGTCTTATGAAGACCTATTTTTATGCTACTAAGCTTCAATGGTAGAACTTGATTTTGAAATATAGGCCTTGATTTGATTCAAGACTCATATTCAAGCTCAACCCTTTTTTTTATCTTGCCCAGGTCAAAGAATACTCCATTGACTCCCATCAAAAACTTCTTTGGTTTGATTGGCCATAAAAAATTGACTCAGATCATATACATATTGACCCATCTTACTCTGTTAGATCTTGCTTGTCCAGATGACTAATAATCATTGATCTCTTACTAATTAGTTATGCTTATACCACTTGTTATGCATACATTTTCCCTTAGGATCTACTAACTTTTTTTGACTCTCATTCACTATTGATCTTGGATGTATGATTGAGCACATACCATTGATGTTATTGGGCCCATTAACTTGTTGTTCATCACTCACCTTTATATCTTCTGTATGATTGAACACTAATCATTGATCTTGCCTTTTGAACTACAATGGCTACTTCACAAGGCCTTATTTTGACATATATGCAACTATATTTGATGTATGTACAAACATATTTGGCATCCACATGGTATCTATGAGATGTTTAAACTTTAAAAATTATTTATCATGGTCTAAACTTGACATTTGTACGAATGTATTTGACATTCGCATGATTATCACTAAATATTTGAAAGCCAATGATCACTTTGCATGGTTGAATTTGATACTTGCACAAATGTCCTAGGATTTTTGAATTCAAACTACTCTTTTCCATGGCTTGATCTTGACACTTTCACACCCATCATTACCTTGTTAAAACATAATTTCCCCAAGCCATTTCTTTCAAACTTTTTGTCTATAGGATTTTTGCATTCAAATGACATTTTTGACCCTTCAAGAAAATTGTTTAGGATACTTTTATGTAAGAATGATGCTTTGGGACTTTTATATTGGGATTCTTTCCCAAAAATGACCCTTATAGACTTTATTTTAGGATAATTTCTTGAAAAATGACCCTTCAAGAAAACCATATTGGGCATTTTACTTGAAAAATACCCTTTGGGACTTTTGTATCAGGCACTTTCCCAAAAAATGAGCCTTCGGAGAAATTGTTTGAATAATTTTCACAAAAGAATATGCACTTAAGTTTTTATTATAGACAAAATGTCCATAAGAATTTGTGTCTTCAAGATTTTTATTTTGAACAAAATATTTGAAACAATTCCCAACACCTAGCCAAAATCCTAAAACAAATTCTTAGAAGGAAATGTTAGTGCTTTAGCCAAAATAAAATCCCAAAAGAATTTATACTTAGCCAAATAAAGGTAAAATATTTGGACCTATTATCACTTAGCCAAACAAACTAACTAGTACTTAACTTTTAAACCTGCAAGCTTTCTTGAACTTGTTCTTGGAATGTTACTTGATCTTTGAAGGCTTAACACCATGAACACCTGCCTGGGAATCTTTATCTTTGCTCTGCAGACCTGTCCCTTAAAAATTGAACAAATACACTTTAAGAAAACTTAAAGTGTTTCAAAATCTTAACAACTGTATGATTTCTCTAGATCCTTCATTCCATCTAAAAACTTTGTATAACTCATCTATGCAAACCATTGTATCACTCTCTGAATAGGAACCCTATTTAGCTATTCAAACGACATCTAGATAAAATCTCATCATGCAAGCCAATAATTTGGTTAAATTTTTTGATAACTTAGCTAGGTAGCATGCCTACTATGCTTGATAACTCAAATCATTTACATGACTCTTGACTCATAACAAATAATACATTTGTTCCAAGACTACAAGAGACCTCTTATCTAAAAAAGATAAATGAATTCCATCAAAATAGGGAAGGAAACAAAAGAAAGTAAGGAAACTAACCTAGCAAAACAAATGTGAAAACAAAACACTTATTCATGATAAAACATAAATAACTAGTGTGTTAGAACAACATTTGGGGAAAAACAAACTATGTATAGGGAACCTGACTTCCTTAAAAACAATGTTTCAGATGTATCCCATTAACTAGGATATGAAGCTCCTCACCATTTTTTTTTGAAAGTTGGAAAGTGTTGTGGGATTTGTAGTTAGAGATCATATATGGACCACTTCAAAGAGAGTCAAACTTTGTGTGTCTTCCTATCTTAGCTCTGTCCTCATCCCACTTGAGGACCAAGTCTCCTTATTTGAAGTTGTGTGAAACAACTCCTTTATCAAAGGCTATTTTTAATTTTGTTTGATGGTTTTCCATGGATAGTGTAGACTGATGTTTTGTCTCTTTTAACTCCATAAGCTCAGTATATATGACCTTCATAGGTCCATTCTCTAACAACTCAATATGGTGCATCAATTCTAAAATAGGGAATTCAAGAGAAATGGGCATTCTTGCTTCCTTACCATATACCAACTTATAGGAATAATTAACTATTGAATTTTTGTAAGTGATTATATTAGCCCATAGAGATAACTTCAGCTTTAGATTTTATGACTTCTAATTATTTTCAATATTCCTTCTGATGATCTTCAACAAATTCTTATTAGTAGACTCAGCAAGGCCATTTCCTTATGGATAGTAGTTCGATGAAGTGTTGAGATAGACACTATGTTGAACTATCGATTAGTTGATTCTTGACCTCATAAAGGCCATAACATTATCCAAAATGATAGTTAAAGGGATTATAAACCTAGTAATCATTCCTTCATAAAAATCTAATACATTAGACTCATTTGCCTCCTTCAACACTACTATTTCTATCCATCTAGTAAAATAGTTTGTAGCAATCAATATCCACTTATGACCTGAGCTTGAAGGGGGATTAATGAGACCAATAAATTCCAATCCCCATTAGACAAAGGTATGATCTATCATAATTGGTTGGAGAGGTAAGGATGCAAGCTTGACCTTTCTAACAAACATAGCACATTGTCTACAATTTGTAACACTTGCATGATAATCTCTAAATAAACTTGGCCAACAATACCCACTTCTCATGATTTTGTGGGCTATAGTTCTTGTTGAATGATTCCCTCCACCATGTCCATCATGAAACTGCAAAAGCAATCTCTATGTGTGATGTGGTTCTCTACATCTTAGCAGCATTCTATTAATATCTTTATTGAACAAAATATTATCAACAAAAAGAAAAGGAATTAAATATTATCTAAAATATCTTCTTATTTAAGGGCTTAAATGAGAAGGATAAATTCCATGTTGGAGGAATATTACCATGTATTGGAACCAATTTAAAGGTTAGGTGTGATCAGTTATAATTTCTTCATCAGTTGACACCATAATTGCCTCATTAGCCTCTTGTAAGTCTTGGGCTAGATGTTCACAAAGTCCCTAGCCTCTTACCAATTTTATTATCTTGATCTCAACATTATATTCCATTAATATGGTTATCCAACCAACTCTTTTCTCACTTATATTTTTGTTTAATAGGAATTATTTGACATTTGGATGGGCAACCATAAGATGTATCTTATTATTTGACAATAAATATGTAAATTTATTAAGAGACCTTGTAACTGAAAGTATATGTTTTTCCACAAAATAATACCTTATTTCATATTCTTCTAAGCCTTGATTTAAGAAGGATATTAGTTATTCTAAGGCTTCTTAGTTATGATGTATGAGAATACCTAAAATTATGTCACTGTTAGCATAGGTGTATAGGATAAAGTCCTTTGTGAAATCAAGGTTCAGAAGTGTAGGAGCACTAGATATGGATTTCTTGATCTCTTCAAAGATTTTTACTCCTTCCTTGAACCAGCTGAAACTTTGATTCTTCTTCAACATATCTATAGATATTAGTGGCTTAGCTAGAGTGGAAAAATCTAAAATGTATCTTTTTATGAAATTGATTTTGCCCAGGAAGCTTTGCAGAGCTTTCTTATGCTTAGGAAAGGAGAGCGAAAGAATTGAATATATCCTATCAAGACCTATGCTCATGCTATGCTTTAAAATTACATGTCCAAGAAGCTTACCTTCATGAACTGAGAAAACACATTTTTTGGATATAGAGATATCTTAAACTATCTACACTTTTCAAACACTTTCTCAAGATGAATCATGTGCTTAGCCACATTATTAGAGAATATTGTTATGTCATTTAAATAAAAAAGTATGAACTTGTTAAAGAGACCTTGGAATGCCATATCCATGGATTTATAAAAAGTGGCTCTAGCATTAGATAAACCAAATGGCATCTTTCTATATGAAAATGTCCCCCATTTTGTGGTGAAGTCTATTTTGAATTGGTTTTCTTCCTTGACCAAAATATAATTGTATCCACTATAGCCATCCAACAAGGAAAAGCTCTCTGAACCTGCAACCAACTATATAATTTTTTCCAAAGATGTAAATGGATGGTGGTCTTTAAGAAAAGATTTGTTCAAGTCATGAAAGTAAACACACAGTCTAATGTCACCGTTCTTTTTTCATACTAAAACAAGGTTGGCCACCCAAGTTGAGTGCTTGATTATAAATATTATAGCTAACTCAATGAGTTTATGAATCTCAAATCTCATCAAGGGTTCAAGGTTAGGATTGATAAGCCTTTATCTTTGCCTTACTGGCTTAGTCTTAGCCTCTAGCTCAATGGTATGTTGAGAGAGACTTGGATCAAATCCTTTAAGTTCACTATATTACCATGTAAATACATCCATAAAACTTGAACATAACTTATTGAAATTTTATTTTTCTGAAGGAGTAAAAACTTAACCTAAATTTAAGCTCTTACCCATTGCAATTTCCACATTGGCATAGTGATCCTCCTTTGTTGAAAATAAATAACTTTATTTCCTCAGATCATCATCACCATTGAATATGTTCTCTAGTGTGACCAACCCTTTAGGTAATTTATTTATCTTTAGCTACACAATTTGGTCACCATACTAATGCAATAACATTTCTTGGTTCCTTGAGGAAAACCTAACTTTTTCTTGTAATAACCTAAAAATTTGATTATCATATTCAAACACTTGACAATTATCATTTTTATTTGGAATATAAGGCCTCATAACTATCTTAATGTGTGACTGAACCTTTTCATTTTTTATTGGGATACTAAATTATGACCCAATATTAGCTAGTTGATTTGCATATTTTTTCTCACTTCTTTGTATGGCCCAAATGTGAAAGGCTTTAAAATATTCAATCAAGTCCTATACCTATGATTATAATATCTAATCAATGTATTTTTCCATATGTTTAAACCTCTTACTTGGTGAATTACCAATTAACTATCTCCAAAAACTTGTAAATAACTGACTTTCATCTTTCTTGCCCATTTCAAACTATGAACTAATGATTCATATTTAGTAGCATTATTTGAAAAACCAAATTGAAATTTGAGAGAAGAGAGATAACTTTGATTGTCTAGATAAATAAACATCATTCTAGCCCTTGTGCCATGTTTGTTTCTTGATCCATCAAAGTATAATTGCCATAGGCCATCACTAGGCTTGTCTTCCTTCATCAAAGTTGGAATTGGTGTATCTTTTTCATGTAGGCAATAAAAACCAAATACTTCTTCTTTAATTAGCTTATAAGGATCATGATCATGTAAACTAGAGGCCCATTCATCTAAAAATAGACCTGGAATTCCATCTAGAGGTGACTTAGTCTCCTCTTTACTAACTTTTATGACCTCATCTAAGATGATACAATTACTATTCACAATACTTAACATATATGGTTCCAAATGGAAATATGTAATACGTTCAGAATGTATTATTACCTTAGTACCATACCTAGTCTTGAACATTAGATATGTTCAATCAATTGATAAATATCCTCTAATCTTTGAGGTAAAGTCTCTTGAAAGACACATGGAAAAATAGGGAGGCAAGTCCACCACTACCATGTCTTGTTGAATGGTAACATTGGGGCAAGCATTTAGTGTCAAATTTATGTCTTTGATGATTCCTACTATATTTATTGGTGACTCATCTATTTTTAGTTATCCCTTGGTATTGGGTTCATAGACAAGACCAAGTTTGTCTATAATTTGCTTAGGCATAACAATGTTACTAGCTCCACTATCCACCATACAATTATGAACTAGACAATCACCAACTATAAAAGAGATATAGAAGGGAGGAGTTTTACTTGATTTTACCTCAGCTTGGTCCACCTTTACTATCTTGTGTAGCTATTGATCTTATTGCTTAGTTGGCTGATCTGAATTGGTTAGGACAACACATTTCTTAACTAGTTCTGGAGACACCTTGAGAGCTGAAAACTCTTGGATAAGTATATATTTTTATCTTGGAATGGTAAGGGAATACCACATGCCAATTCCAATACTAGATTTCTTCATCTCATCTATTATGCTAAATAAGGCTCCACTAACTTTTAGATGTATATTTTGAACCACTGGCTATTCATGGACTATAGGTATTTGAGGGACCTTTTAGCCTCTGCATTCTGATTTTTATATATTATAGGGACAAAAGGTTGATCTTTGTCACTCTTGGAAATAATATTAGGATTACTAGAAGCATTGATCATATTTTGAGGCTCCTCAATAGCTCTTTTAGCTTTAGTTATGGCTACAATTTAGCCACTTATATTTCTAGTCTCACCAATTTTATTGAATGTAACCTAATCATCCATTTGCCAATTTACATTAATGGCATCAATTTTATTTTGATCTTGTTGAGCTTTTCCTTGGGATACCAAATTTATCTCTTGATATTGACCTCTTTGAAGAGAAAAATATTTTTGTGTCATTTATGGCATGGTAATTTTATGTGATATCAAGGCTTAGTTTTTGAGTATCATTGGGATCAAATGGATACCAAATTGAATCTTGTATCATGTTGTTTTAAGGAGGAGTAGGAACAATGGCTAATGAACTTGAAGAAGAATTAGGATCAAGAGATGCATATGGTTTAGATGGAACTATGGGTTCTTATGATTGATAAGGAGGTATATTTTATCTAAAACCTTGATAGGGAGCCATTTGATTTTGTTATTGATAGGAGGCCTGATTCTACTATTGATGAGGTCTACCTTGGTATTGTTGTCTTTTGATCTGAACTATTTCATTCTAAAAAGATTGTAACAGACTTTTCAAATCTCCATCTAAAGTTGACTAAGTAGCCAAGGTTACAACTTATGTTTTAGGTTATGGAATAGGAGTTAAAGATGGGATTTAAGAAAAATGAGGGGGTGGGGTAGATTACAAGTCTAAGAATCTAGGCATTAGGGGCCTCAGAGAAATCTTACCAGCTTGGATCAAGTTATTATCTGCTCTTATTGCAACCTCATAGGAATTTGATGGAGTATTACTACCCATAAACTATATCATCACACTAATATCTGAATTAAGGGATTTTAGATAGTACAAGAAGGCATATTTTAGGGATGGTCTAACTAATACATGTATCATAGTCCATGTCTTTTGGAATTTGAGGTTAAAATTAGACATAAATTCATGGGGGTACCTTTTTATGGTAGTCAACTATTCAACTAAGGACAAGTGATCAAATTTTTCTTTAAATTATTTGACTAAGTCTGCACCTAACTCATCCTAGGTAGCAATGGAAGTTGATGGAAGATTAATATACCATATCAATGATTTTCCTTTGAAGGAAGCAACAAGCAATATGATACCATATTATCTCGAGTAACATTGTGAACAAAAGAAAGCTTGGAAACATCTTGAATGTTCTCAATAGAAGTTTTTTTTATCTCATTCTCCTAAGACAAAAGGGATACTCTTAAGGGTAGATACGGGAATGTCATCAAGAAGGGATAAATTGAGGGAACTACCCCTATTGAATGAAGTGAACACTTAATTCTTGATCACCATTTGGGAAAAGAGAATTTGGGGAATGGGGAAAATATCTTGGACTAAAATAATATATTGACCATAGGATAAATATTACTTTAGAGGATAAGGTTTTGTACTATTAAATCTAGCTCTTTTATGAGAAGTAGATAACAACTCAATGAATTTAAAGGGAATACCTTTACTTGTTGATCTTGTAGTAACCTTTGGCATGAAAATGCTAACTAGAGTTTTGTAATTTGAAGAATATTTAGCTTTTGATGATGGTGGATGTTTCATCTTGCTGCAAATACTTATTCCCAACTCTAAACTTAAATAATGCCAAGGAAAACATGTCCCACCGAGCATGCCAAAATTGTTGGTATTTTAAATTACACCCTAGCTAAGTAAAAGATTGTTTGAGTCTTTTATTTAAATCTAGTGCAACATGGGACTGATCTTAGGAAGTGGGTATCCTAATAATAGATTAGACCTCCAGATAAGGCTGAATTCCTTTTGTATCTATCACATATACTAAACCTAAACTAGTAATTACCTAAAAAAGGGAGAGAGATAATAATATCTTAATAAAAGCATATGAAAATGGGGTGGTCTACCAATGATTTAATCACTCAAACTCACACAAAACACATTATAGGATGCATTCAATACTATATAAAATCACTCACATCAATGTTTCAAAATAAGGCATGAATTATCTATTAATATAACATAAGAGGGCAATTATCAACTTCCAAACTAACTAACAAACCATAAATTACACTTAGAAATACATATGAGGTTTGCTAAAGTAGATCATGAAGGTGATAAAATTAAAATAGAGGCAAGGAAAACATGCATTCACTTAACCAATTAATGAATTCATGAGACACACTTCAATTCAAATATAAAATGGAAGAATTTGGTCTTTTATCACATCAAATAGGTGTTATAGTACAATTTGGATAGAGTCTAGTCATACCAAAAAGAGGGATCCATTTCAAGGCTTAGAAGCCTATATTTATAGAAAATGGAAAGAGAGAGAGAGAGAGAGAAAGAGAGTTGTGCATTGAAATAAGACCATCCACTTTTAATGGATTAACATTCTTGATGATGTTGAGTCATGATCCTATCAAGAAGAAGTTCTTTGTAAAATAATTGAATACTCCATTGATCTTTACCCAACTGCCAAGTCTTCATCTCATGACTCCATGCCATCTTTAATTTGATCTACTAATAAGGACAAAACCTTCATGTCTTGAAACTGACATAACCATGCGTGGTCTATCTTGGATGGCTATAAATATTTGCTTATCTAGGAAATGGCCATGGCGAAGGACAAAAAACTTCCCATTAATTACATATCTACCCTAAAGAAATATATGAGCATAAGTTTTATTATAGATCAAAAACCAATCATATTTATTGGTTTTCCTATAGTTATCATGTCAATGAGATGTATTTCACCAACTTTTTAATCTTGTTTTGATAATGAATGCCAACCCTTAATCTATTCCTATGAAGACCTATTTTATACTACTAAGCTTCAATGATAGAACTTGATTTTGAATTATAAGCCTTGGTTTGATTTAGGACTCATATTCAAGATAACTCCTTTTTATTTTTACCTTACCCAGGTTGAAGAACACTCCATTGACTCCCATCGAAATCTTCCTTTTTTTGATTTTGTTTTATTGGCCATCAAAAATTTACTTAGATCATTGACATATTAACCCATCTCACTCTGTTAGATCTTGTTTATATGGATAATCATTGATCATTGATCTCTTACTAGTTAAATTCACTTATGCCACTTGTCATGCATGGATTTACCCTCAAGATCTACTAACTTTTTTTTGACTCCCACTCACCCTTGATCTTGGATGCACGATTGAATACGTGCCATTGATCTTCCTGGGTCCATTAACCTATCAATCATCACTCATCATTGGCTCTTCTATGTGATCAAACATTGATCATTGATCTTGCCTTTTGAACTATAATGGCTACTTCAAAATTCCTTACTTTGACATCTATGCACCTATATTTGACATCTACATTAATGTATTTGATATCCATACAACCATCTATGAGATGTTTGAACTTCAATGGTTATCTATCATGGTTTAAAGTTAACATATGTATGAAAGTATTTGATGTCCTCATGACCATCACTAAATATTTGAAATCCAATAATCACTTTTTGTGCTTGAATTTGACACTTGTACAAATGTCCTCGGATTTTTGAACTCAAACAACTATTTGTCATG
Organism: Torreya grandis; assembly: GCA_037957365.1. NCBI lineage: Eukaryota > Viridiplantae > Streptophyta > Pinopsida > Cupressales > Taxaceae > Torreya > Torreya grandis. Next base: position 1,404,337 of record JARHVA010001228.1, on the reverse strand, counting down.
GCTTGATTTTGACACTTATACACCCATCATTACCTTACTAGAACATAAATTCCTCAGGCCATTTCCTTTAGACCTTTTGTTTGTGGGATTTTTACATTCAAATGACATTTGTGACCCTTTGGGAAAATTATTTTGGAAACCATTATGCAAGAATGACCCTTTGGGACTTTTGTATTGGGACACTTTCCCAAAAAATGACCCTTTGAGAAAATTATTTAGGACACTTTACTAAAGAAATGACCCTTCGATACTTTGTCTTGGGATAATTTCAAAAAAAATGACCCTTAGAAAAAATCATATCAATCACTTTGCTTGAAAAATACCCTTTGGGACTTTTGTATTGGGACACTTTCCCAAAAAATGACCCTTTGGGAAATTTTTTTGAACGATTATCTTGAAATAATATGTGCTTAGGATTTTACCATGGATAAAATGTCCATAAAATTTATGTCTTTGAGTTTTTTTCCAAAAAAAATGTTTGAAATAATTCCCAACACTAAGCCAAAGTCCTGAAACAAATTCTCTATACGAAATGTTAGTGCTTTAGCCAAAATAAAAGACTGAAAGAATTTGTATTTAACCAAATAAAGGTAAAGTACTTGGACTTGTTATCACTTATCCAAATAACATGACTAGTACTTAGCTATTAAGCCTATAGGCTTTATTGAACTTGTTCTTGGAATGTTACTTGATATTTGAAGGCTTAAACACCATGAACACCTACCTGGGAACCTTTATCTTTGTTCTGTAGACCTATCCCTAAAAAATTGTCCAAATACACTTGAAGATAACCTAAAGTGTTTTAAAATCATAACACACTGCATGTTTTCTCTAGACCACTCATTCCATCCAGAAACTCTATATAACTCATTTGCACAAACCATTAGATCACTCTCTAAACGGGAACCTATCTAGCTATTCAAACCACATCTAAACAAAAGATCATCATATAAGCCAAGAATTTTGCTAATAGTTACATAGGAAAAGAGATAAACTACTTTGATACTTTTATCATTTAACTCAACCACTATAATTATGAAAATTAATGTCATTTGAAGTTCAAAATTGTTACTCAAAAAAGCAAAAGTTTGCATCGAACTCATATTACATTTCAGCCACAAGTACTTAACAAAGGCAACACTAAGTCTTAACCAAACCAGCTACACTCATATGTGCATAACTTATCAATTAACTAGAACTTGAAAAACATAAATAATTGAAATATTGTAAAAGTCTATATTATACTTCAACAAAAGATATCCAAAATTCATCACATTACAAATATTTCACAAGGGTATTTATACTTATTTTTACCTAACCAAGTAGTTATATCATAAATGACATAAGTAAATGGCCAACAAACTTCTCCATGAACTAAGAGTCATGGTTGTCTATTAATGAGTTTATCCTAAGGATTGGGGCCTTTGGACCCCCTAGATACTCATTCTATGCTAGATCCTTACTGCCATTTATATATCTCCTCGTGGGCTGGTATAAAAATCCCAATGAATGAGGTCTGGGTGACCCTTTAGAATTGCTCCTTGACCATCTCATGCTTCCCATGTATTCCCCAATTCTTTTACTATTGTTCTGAGTCCTATGCTCTCAGGTTCCTCATGGTTAATTCCCCTCTTTGACTGGGTCCTCTCATGCTAATGATTTTATGCCCTTATCCTTTCATGCCCTATAAGTTCTGTGCCATGGTGCTTCTGTGCCATTCTAGTTCCATGCCATAGTCTTTCTATGCTATGCTCCTTCTGTGTTGTGCCAATTCCACCCCAAATAATCAAAACACTTAACCAAAATTTGGGGTCCAATAATATGATATAACCAAAATGGTTAACTATGTGAATTTATATCCCATACCTCTTTTGAATAAATGCTATGTCAAGAACTTGCTACTGATTTGAAATCTAATAATGATGTGATTTTAGCCACCTAAATCTGACCACCAATCAATTTCAATCAGGATTTTGACCAATTTCCATCTAAAATGCACAATTTGGCCTAAAAACACTAAAACATGCTAAATGATGTGAAACTAACATATTCAAGTGCCAATTTTGGCCAGGGTATCCCTAAATGGGGTAATGAAATTTATGGGCTAGCTAACTATGATCAAATCATTCTCAGTCAAAATGCCAATTTTACACATGGGTGCTCTAGATTGCTATTTCCTATCAAACCTATTTCAAAAGACATGTGCCTTTGTTATTTGTTGTTGGTAACATCCTAAATGGGAATATGGTTCCAATGCATCTGACATCACCTTCTAATTCCAATCCAGTCAAATTTTGGACCAATAACAAGGTAGTCTGATCAATTTAAGTAATTTGTGCACAAAATGCTTAATCATGCTTAAGAGAAATTAACCAAAATCAATGCATAATTAATAATTCCATGGAAACTTGTTGAATACTTATTTTTAGGAATGGATATTGAATATTTTCATCATCAGGTGACCTCATTTCTTGGGAAGACATCCCTAGGCCATAAATGCCATAAATATCAGGATCATGCCCTCCATACCTCATCAATGCCTTCCATGATGCCCTCCATGCCTCTTAATTGCCCCTTCTTCCAATGTCATGATGAGGATAATTAAAAAATTAATTCTAAAAATTGAATTAATCCTTAACCACACATCTCAATCTCAGGATGGATGGTTCAGGTTGATGTCAGACATTCTCAAAAATCTATAAATAGAGAGGCTATGAACATCATTTCTAAGTTATTTTGGTCCAAAGTTACTATGCTCAAATATTTTCAAGAGACTTAAAGAATGCAAATTTATAATGCAAAATTGATTCCAAGCCAAGCCAAGCTATAATCCAAAGGTACCAAGGAGAGGTGGAGGTAGACAAGCTTCCATTGCCAAGGACTTCATGAGCACAAGCCAAACAAGCCACTACTACACAGGCATTTATAACATCCAAGGAAGGTGAAGGAGTTATTGTGTTTTCATTCCTTGCTTTTTAGTTGTGTTTTTCATTTGATTGTGTTAAGTAAACTCTCCCTAGTGTCTAGGCCTAGAGATGTTATGCTATTAGTGTATTTATTTCATTTTATTTTAATTTTGGAACTAACACCATACTAACCATCCTCTCTTGAGTCAAATTCCTAGATCACATAATGACACACCTGGTGGGACTAGACACATCTCACACCTGAAGATCATTTTTCAACTCTAGAATATTTATTTGGACCTTTAAAGCTCTTGAAAATTGATTTTCTAACTTTATTTTGCCTTTTTTGTTTGCTACAGTTTTACATAGTTACTGATGTCGACAGGTAATATCGACATTGATTACATAGCTTAACTGACATTGTTTAGTAAAAATAACCATCGTAGGTGGTAATAACTGATGTCAGTCACTATTTTTTTCTAAAAACATAAACCTAAGAGCTATTTTTCCAAAGTTCATTATTTCAAGCTAAAAAAAGCTTCAAAGCTAAAGGACATGCTAACATTTTTGCTGCAGGCCCAAGCTTGATATTTGTTCAAAACATGTTTAAATCACCTTTGCATGCTTAAAAATAAATTAAGAACCTTGTTTTGGTGTTTAACAAGGAATTTAGATGTTTTTGGTAAATGTTTTCAAAGTTTGAAACTAAGACCAAGGGGTCAAATAAACACCACCAAATCTTTCATTTTGGGTTTAAAATTAAACACACTTGTTAAATCTTGTTTGAAATAGTTGTTTAATCAAATTTTTGTTTGACAAAAATATGAATGTTGTATGTATGATCTTCCATTTGTCCCCTATAGGGAACCCTTGGAATCAAAAGCACCATTCCTATTGCAAATAGCCTAGTCCAAGGCTTAGAAAGAAAGTCATCCAAATCACTCCCAAAAAACTCTTCAAAGTTTGGGTGACCTTGAAAATGACCCTAAAGTCTTTATACTTTAATTATTTCTTTAATTTTATGCATCTTGGCTTGTGAGGGGGACTTCATCACCTCCCATATGTTCTTTAGGGAAGCCTTGACTTAGGGTTTCATCTCCCAGCATTGACTTCATTTAGCTCCTTTAGAGTTGCACATGGGACGTAGTGGCACTTTGGACATTATACTACACTGAGCAAATAGTAGGATGTAGTGGTTACAAAAAAGACTAGACCTTTTTTCAACAAGCCAAGTGATACATACCTAAAATCCATGCTTATCTTTTGCATTATTTGGCATGAAAGTCATTGTGCAATTGATTACCCTAGATCATTTAGAAACTTGTTAGATCTTAGACAAATCCCCACTTGTCATGGAAGTATTGTTGGTGCAAGGTGTGCCTCAAGGTCCATGTCATAATACTATCATTTGAGAGAGGGGGGGGGGTGTAAAAACCCTACTATATAATGTGCATTTACTTTTTGGATGAACATTTAAAATCCTCTCAAATGATGTATATTTATGGATTCTAATAACACCAAGCAACTTTTTTAGTTTAGGATCTAAGGGAGATTAATTAGTTGGTCTTGTCATAGTTTAAAGTCTTGTTTGGAGTCAAAACTTGGTGTAAAAAAACAATCCAAACCAAACACATAGTCCAAATTTTCCTTTGAACAAAGAGGCATTATGATGTCTGCATGAGATCATCAATTTTCCTTGTTCAAAAGTTTCTCAAAAACTTGAGAGTCATATGATCCACTTTGATGTAGTTATGCTACCCAATTGAGTCTAGACCTTTATCAAAGTTGTTTAAGTCCTTCACTTATAATCTAAATTCAAATTTTCACCTTTACAAGTTCATAGGGATGATGTGTTAAGTGGGTCCACCATTTTCACTAAACTTGAGGGAACTTAGGTTTAATTTCCAGTTTAGGTTGAAGGTCATTTAAGACTCATAATCATTGTCATCACTAGATAAACTTAAGCCATTTTATGCTAAACACTTATAATTTGAGTCTATGCACCATGACATTTTGAATCAATAAAAGTAGCATTATGCTATCAAAATTGTAGGAAAATGTCTTTTGCCTTAGATAGTTTTTGAAACAAACCTTTTTGTTACACCTTTTGGGTAGTATAGCATCATTACGCTGCCCAAAGAATTTCAAATATTGTTTGATAAACCCTCTTGCATAGAGTTAAAATTTGTTCCTATATTTTTAGACTAAATCTGAGTGTGCTTTTTGTGATCCTTTATCTAAAACATAGTTATACCGCTCACCTTTATCTAGCTTATTTGTCAAAAGAACCAAGTTTTATACCATTATTTGTGAGAAAATAAACTATTTCTAAAGTTCCTTTTGTTTCATACCTTATACCTAGTTGATCAAGTTCATGACCAAGAATCAAATGCCTAGTGTTTGTTAGAAGTGTTTCAAATCTATTAGACTAAAACTTTCATCTATTTTCAAAGTCTAGCTTTTGACGCTATTTGGCCAAGAGTCCTAGCACATGCCTTGTTTAAGCCTAGATTTTGATGTCACATTTTCCCAAAGACCTAGCAACTTTTAAATTCCTAGATTAGATTGATTTGAAACACTTTGACCTTAGAGTTTGGCATTTTGATTTTTGGTCCATTTAATTACTTATCTTTGTGTGAAAAGTGAAACATTAGATACTTTATGCTAGCTTGCTTCCTCACAAATTTTTGCATAAACCTTTTGATCCTTTTGACAAATCTAGACCAAGTTGTAATGTTGTCTATATTAGATTCTATCCTTTTTAGAGTTTGTATAACTCTTTGGCCTTTTATCATGAAGCATTGAATATAGATCCCAACATGTATTCCTACACTCATAGTGGACTCATGTACAATCTAGGGATTATTAATGTAGTTTTGTAGGAAGAAATGGTACAAGACCCCTATGTGGATAATATTGCTTATGAGATAGATTCTTATCCCTCATATAATACTCAATCAAGAGTACAAAGCCAAGATCTATTGGCTAACTATCTGGGTAATACACCACCTTATTCAGAACAGGACCACGAACAAACCACACAATACCTAGCTATAGTACCCATAGTGGATGAGCCAGTTCTTCAATGGTCATATTCTATTAATATGGCTTCCACATATGATCCATTTTTGTTTGAGTGACATTTGTTAGAGAATAAGGATGAGATTTTCGTTAGAGCCATAGAGGTAGGGGCCAAGTTTCTAGTAGAATTTCCTCATGAAATTTACCAAGTTTAGTAAGAGTACCCCACAATATAATTTATGATCAATAGGGTTCTTCTAGCAATCCGATGGATCTAGTCTAAACAACGTATCAAGACCCTAATAGATCTAATCAAGGAAAAAACATAATGAAAATCACTTCAACCAAATGAAAATAACATATCAAACCTACCTGAATTTAGTACGTGATTCAATCAGATAAACATGGTGAGTAAGCCTCTTATTAACCTAGTTCCTTAAATAGGAGTGTTGATAGAGTTAGCTAGACAAGAAAATCTATGTTCTGACCCATTCATACAAACCACTTTGATCGATAACTTGATGCATATGCTAGTTATTAAAGAAGTGTCTTCAACCTCTACACTGAATAGTGAGCCAAACATAGTGGACAATGTGCAAACAATGTCAAATCTCGATCAAAGTGGTACTAACACATAAACAACTAGCCAAAAATATGTGCCTGTAGTTAATCCCATGAGTAGATCATCATACCATGGAATAAGAGTTTCTACACCCCAGCCTCAACCAACTACTTCCTCAAGTGTGAAATCTATGGGATTAGGTAATCAAACAATGGCCAATGTCACACCTCAACAATAGAATGTGATGAATCCTACTCTAAAACAAGTAGTGAGTAGTATTCCATAAAAATAGATACAATCTAGTGTATCAATGCAACATAGGATAAATACATTACCACTTCAATTAGGGGTAACTAATGTTCCACCTCACCAGGTAATGATGAATGTACCTCTTCAGTCATAGACTAATATGCCAATCCAAATCTAAGTAATGACTAGTCAACAACATGAAAATATGGGTCAATGACAGATGTCAAATCTATAACATGATTTCACTTCCTCAGGGATTCATGGAGTAAGGAGGTCCCCATGTTTCTCTAGTACCTACTAGACAACCATTGGTTCAAAATATGCCACAAATCTAGAGACAGGGTCATGGTCCACAAGTTCCCACTCAACAAAAAGGTTTGATTAGTTGACATGTCCCTTTTCAACCACAATAGGCATAATATAGTTATATCCCTCCATCCCAACCATAAAATACTCCCAGTTAAACCTTTATCACCAACCCAAAATAGAATATCACGCAACCAAATGTGTAATTTCATGTACATAGTAATCCACATATGCCTATTCCTAGTCCATTCCTTGACCAAACCAATATACCCCAGCAAGTATCACTATCATACCCCGGTCAAAGTGTCCCATTTGTGACCTCCCAAACATTTACCCAAACCAATTTTCTCCCTCAAACCAATGTTCCTTCCGATTTCTTATCTCAAGAATTACAACAGATGAAGGATGTAATTGTTGCTATTTAGACAAAGAAACAAACTAAAAATTTCAAATTGGATGAAATGTGTTCTCATCCATTCAACATGGAGTATTTATAGATACCATTTCCTCCAAGATATGAACCACCCAAATTCAACAAATATAAAGGGAAAGGTGAATTCAAGGCCCATTTGACCAAATTCTTTGTCGCATGTCAACCAGTGGCATATAACAACATATACCTTTTCTTGTTGTTTCCAAGGAGCTTGGATAGACAAACATTGGAGTGGTTTTTAAAGTTGACTAAGAATTCAGTAACATATTTTGATGATCTTTCTAATAAAAATTTTCACACTTTTCCTATAATCTTGAGCATGAGATTTCATTAGTGGACCTGACACAAGCAAAGTAAAAATCTAGGAAGAGTTTTGAAAGTTATTTATAGTGACAAATAGCCCTTGCAAGCCATTTCACCCATAGTTTACTAGATAAACAATTAGCCACTCTGTTTACTAAAAATTTGCATAGTGAGATAGCTTACCATCTAGAATTACAATATGCACATACTTTCAAAGAGATCATTGATAAAGGTTTGTTGATCAAGTGGGCACTCATCAATAAAGGAGTCATCAAGCTTAATTCAACTAATCAAAACCAAGGTACCAAGTAGGGAAATGGCCAACATCAACATCCTATTGAAATGTAAGCATCACAATCAGCACAGGTCAATAACCAAGAAAGACTGAGGCAATTTAACCATAATAGGAATGTTATGAAAAATAGAGTAACCAAATCCTATCATGTTCAAATGGTACAAACATCATCTGCACCGCCTTTTCAGCTTACTCTTGCCTAGCTACCTTCCCAACCAATACTTCAAGCATAACAACCAAAACTTGCACAACAAATATAGTAGCCTTTATCATTCCAAACTCTTCCTCCTAAGAGAATTGTGCCTGCATGTTGTGTCTTTAGTGACCTAGGAGAACCTATTTAATCTATATTTTTTGAGCTTACTACTACTAATCTAATTAGTTGGCCTATACCAAAGCATTATACCCAAGGCATTCCCTATCCTGATTGGTACCATGAAAATAAATTATGTGACTATCATCAGGTCAATGGACATAATCTATGAAGATATGTCCAAATCAAGCATTTAATTGAGAATATATTAGAGAATGGAGAGATAAAAGTGGATAATGGTGGTTTCACTTCTAATAAAACTCTAGGAATATATCAAAATCCCTTTTTTCAATATAACAATCAGTAGTAATAAAATAATCAATAATAACAACAACAACAGCCAGTGCAATAAAAAAATCAATAGTATCAAAAGCAAAGGCCAAACTAGTAGAATTAACAAAATTAGTAGTAAAACCCACAATGATATAACAACAGGTAAAACCAAGGTCAAAATGATAACAACCAACAAACCTACCATGTAGTTGCACATGACTACAATAGGGTTGTAGGCCATATTGTAAGGGGTAGCATTAATACCATCTCCATTAATCCTAGACCAAGTACTTACTAACCTAGACCATTTATAAATATAAATATTCAGCTAAATCACATGGATAATCCTTCTTTGACCTGGGAGTGCATACAGACAAACCAATAAACTAGGACTTCCCCTTTTGGACCTTATATTGATAACTCATTCTAGCCACATGACCACATGCAAGTACATTGACAATTGAGACTTGTCCTATTTGGTCCCACATCATTTCTAACATTAGTTATCAATAATGGTCTATTATTTAATCTTGATTACGTGATCACAACTTATAGGTCAAAGATTACTATCCTAGGCCCATGACCATCTGCCACTTTACCTATCATCCAACGAACTATTCAACCTCAAAATAAACCATTCACTACTGGCTAAGATAAGAAATTTGATATTGTGGAACAAATGTAGAAGACACCAACACAAATTTCTATTTTAGATTTTCTATGAACATCAATAATCCACAAGAACATCTTGAATGAATTTTTGACCAAATCCATGGTTGTTAGTGACATGTCCCCTGATAAATTTCAAGCTTTGGTTGGACACCTAGCTCCAGCCCAACAAGTCACATTCAACCAAAGTGATATGTCTTCTCTTGTCCCACTTCATAATAATCCATTAAACATAGAAGTTTATATAAGATGACATAAAGTGAAATGTGTCCTTATAGACAATGGATCAGGCCTCAACATAGTGTCTCTAAAGCTCATCAAGATTTTTGGGTACACAATGGTAGATCTCCAACCAGAAACAAAAACTATAAAATCCTATGATAATCAAGAAAGAGAATCACAAGGAACCATTAATTTTCCATTTATCATTAAGCCTTTAACCCATGATACACTTTTCCATGTGCTTGATCTTGAGTTATCATAAAACATACTTCTAGGTAGGCCTTAGTTACATGAGATTCATACAGTCTCGTCAATGCTGCACCAATGTATCAAGTTTTCCCACTCAAGGATGGAAGTGAATATTTCATGAGATTTACATCCATACAAACATTGCAAGCATCTTGAGGCTAAATTTCATAGCTTTAATTATCAGTATGGTATGAATCCAATTTCTAAGCAGGACAAAGGAAAGATTATACTTATCGATCCTTCACCAGATAATTGCATAGATCCTAATACCTTGGACTCCATTTCACACATGCCACCTCCTAAAGCTTCTTATCATTTCATAATTTTAGATAATGGATTGAGAGAGTATGTGACCCATGATACATTTCATATTTCCAATCTTCCTTGGAATCTAAAAACCTTTGGGTGACCTAAAGTCATCCCACATATGCATTGGTAGTAAAAGAACAAAGATAAAGGACCAGTCACATTTATACTAGCATCAAGCCCAGGACCTGACCCTCTTAGAGGGGATGAATCATGGTTATACAATGATAACCAAGTTGATTTTTATAAAAATACAAAGTATCCTATTCCTAATAGGATCATGGAGCATCACAATTATGAAGGAAGAGACCTCAGATAGAATTAGAAAGGAACTATAGAGCCAATTTCCATGACTAAGTATGAAAAAACTTATAGATTTGGATTCAAACTCCATCACCAGTGACTAGTGATGATGATGTTGATGATGAATCAGGGTCCAATCATAGCCTCACCTTTGATAACCTAAATGAAACCAACTTGTTTGATAACAATGCCATTTGTACCCTTGCCTTGGACATTCATCACCACCCTTTTCCATTATATTATCCCTACTTGATAGATTGAGACCAACAAGAATCCAATCTATTGATTGATGAGTTCCAAAATGATGAGGCATTCTGTGACTTTTTAGGCCTTAGAGACAATGTTCCATTGGGAGATCATAAATCAGGATTCTCAATCACATTGGATCCTATAGCCTATTTTGGAGAGTGAGTGAACACCCTTAGCCAAAAATAAATAAGTAAAACATTGAGGTCCCAAAGTGAAAACCTCTTTGAGGTGCTTTCTAACTAGGGAAAAAGTAAAAATAAAGGTCAGTCTAGTGGTGAAACCCTATTTAAGGTGCTATTAGATGGGGGTGTTCATTATTCTTTGAATTTAGACCACGAGACCACCAATGATGAACTTGCCTATGGATCTGAGTTTAGACTTGAGGAAAAATAAGTATTTGATCAAATTCTTCAAGAATTTTTGACTTTTTTTGTTACATGGCCAAATTTCCCATTAGGGGACTTAGATTTATTATGCCTAGGAGAAGTTGAAGAGCAGGTCCTAATGGAGGATCCTGATGTAATTCAATAGTTCAAGTCGCTGCCTATTATCCTAAAAGATAGTTTGACCCTTCTAGTTGAAGATAAAATAGAGGTAAATATCGAGACTTTATTAGACCTAAAATGGATAAAATTAGGAGCATCCCTCACTGAGGAGGAACATGATGACTTTATAGCTTTATTGAGATAATTTGTAGATATCTTTGCATGGGCCTATTCTGACATGCTAGGTTTAGATCCCACCTTGGTTTTGCACCACTTTTTGGTTAATCTTGATGCCAAACCGATAAAACAAAAGCTATGTAAGATGCATCCTCATATTGTTGTATTATTAAAGAAAGAGTTGGAAAAAATCTTAGAAGAAAGATGTATCCAATCCATTGACTACTCAAAATAGATCTCTAATGTGGTACTTGTTAGTAAGAAGCTGGAAGGGATCAAAATCTATGCTACTTTTTGAGACATCAACAAAGCTTGTCTTGAAGATGATTTTCCCTTGCCTAATATTGACATGATCATTAAATCCATGATCAATTATGAAATGCTTTCACTAATGGATGGCTTTTCAGGATATAACCAGATCAAAATAGCACCAGAAGACCAACATAAAACAATGTTCACCACTCCATGGGAAATATTTTTTCATCAAGTAATGCCATTTAGCCTTAAAAATTCTAGAGCTACATATCAAAGGGATATGACTATTATATTCCATGATATGATGCATGATATTATTGAAGACTATGTTGATGACATATTAGGAAAATCCAAAACCAAGGCCAAACATCCAACAATGTTGTGTAAGATATTTGAAAGGTTACGAGAGTACAAGGTTAGACTCAATCCAAATAAATGTGTGTTGAATGTAACTTTAGGCAAATTACTTGGAATTTATTGTGTCTCATATAGGTAGTGAAGTTGATTTGGTTAAAGTCTATGCTATAGCTAAGATGCCACCACCAACCAATTTAAAGCAACTATGTAGTTTGCAGGTAAGATCCAATTAATTTGATGCTTCATCTCTCAGTTAGTAGATAAGTGTCATCTATTTACACACCTATTAAATAAGGGAGTTGAATTTCACTAGGATGATCACTGCCAAATAGCTTTTTAACAAATCAAAGACTATCTTGTTAATCCACCTATTTTATTACCTCATATGCCAAGAAAACCATTCTTGTTATACCTATCAACTACCGATCATGCTCTGGGGGCACTCTTAGCTCAACATGATGATAATGGAAAGGAGCATGTTGTATATTACCTAAGTCATACCTTGGTTACATATGGACATAATTATACACTTGTTGAAAAAGCTTGTCTAGATATGGTCTTTGTAGCTCAAAAATTATGCCATTACATGTTAAATAATATGACCATGGTCATTTCAAAAGTAGATCTGCTCAAGTATCTACTATGTAAAATAGATTTGAAGGTAGAATGGATAAATGGATCATTCTTCTCAGTGAGTTTGATTAGAGTATGCTAATTAGAAGGTAATTAAGGGACAAGTTCTTGCAGATCAACTTGCTGAAGCACCTCTCACAGACATAACCACTCACATTTCAATTTCCAGATGAATCCATAATAACCATCATTGATACACCCCTTGAGGAATAGCCTTAGAAGCTATATTTTTATGATTCATTTATTGCACATGGATCGGGGGCAGGCTTATTATTTATTACACCATAGGGGCATCTAATCCCTAAATCATTTAGAATCAGTTTTCCTTGTACAAATAACATGGCCAAGTATGAAGCACTTATTGCAAGACTTAAACAATTAGTGCATTAGAATATATATCATCTCCAATTTTATGGTGATTCTTAGTTAATCATCAATCAGGGCACAAATCATTTTTAGACCAAAGACAACAAGCTAGTTCCATATAAAGCCATAGTCGACACTCTTAAGCAACAAATTGCCAATATTTAGTTTGAGCACATATCGAGGGCTAGTAACAGAACTATAGATGCCATGTCTAATATTGGATCTCTAATTCTATAGATAGATAAAGCTAGAGAGTATTAGTTCCTCATCAAGAATTTGTCAGCATCAGCTCATGAACCTTCAACTATTGCCATGATTTGTGATATTGTTGGTTTTAATTCTATCTAGTGCTCAGGCCTTTACAATTACCTTCATGACCAAGTTATACCACCTAACCTATCTCAAAAACAAACCAAATCCTTCATTCATCATTCTACTTATTATACTTTACTTGGATTCACCCTTTACTATCATAGTTTTGATGGAACTCTGCTTCATTGTTTAACTTCGATAGAGTCTACACTAGTGTTAAGAGAAGTTCATGAAGGAGTATGTGGAGCTCATTCTAGTAGGGAAGTCATATCCAAAAATCTTTTGCGTACTAGTTATTATTTGCCCATAATGGATGTAGATGCCACTACATATGTAAAAAAGTGTGATAAATGTCAACAACATGCTAATTTGATTCATGCCCCAACAAAAACTCTGAAACCAATGTTGACACCATGGCCATTTTCTACATGGGGACTTGACCTCATTGGGAAGATTAACCCCACTTTATTTGATGGCCATAAACATATCCTTACCACCACCATGTATTTCACTAAGTGGGTTGAAGCTATACCCCTCTCTTACATGATTGGAAAACAAATTTCCAAATTAATTTTCAACCATCTCATTTGTCGTTATGGTATCCCTTCTGAAATTATATCTGATAATGAAAGATCATTCAAGAACAAGGATATAGACTAGTTGTGTACTAAATATAACATCACATAATATTTTTTTACAACATATTACCCTCAAGGTAATGGCCAAGCTGAGGCATCTAATAAAATAATTATTAACATCCTCAAAAAGATTGTCAATGATGCTGGTCATTATTGGCACCTCCAGATATTTGTTACCCTTTGGGCATACCATACCAATCATCATAACCCCATAGGAGCCACTCCATACTCACTTGTTTATGGTACTGAAGCCATCCTTTCCATTGAAGTTGAATTACATTCACTATGTATCCCTTTCAATCATGTCCTAGATGATCATGACTATCGAGTAGCTCACCTGTAATAGCTAGACCTACTTGATGATAAATGCACAACTGCACTAAAAAAATTTCAAGCATATCAAAACTAACTCAAAGGCCACTATAATTGATGTGTTAAGTATGAAATTTGAACTTGGTGATCTTGTTCTTAAAGAAAAATAAAAGAATACCACAAATGAGAATAAGCATAAAGGGAAATTCAAACCAAACTGGATAGTGCCTTTCATCATTACCATAGATTATGGATTAGGAGCATATAGACTCTCCACACCAAACAAAGACAAACTTATGGAGCCAATGAATATTATTCATCTCAAGTGGTACTATGCTTGAGTGCTAAGGTGTATTGTTTATAAGGACCATTTTAGTTATGTCATTTTATCACTATTCTTCTTTATGCAAACACCATCCTTATCTATCCTCTTCACAATATCCACTTTTCGCTACCAACCTATCAACCTAGTGTGTTCTAAAGCCTAACCTATTTGAATTTGAATTTTACCATTTGTTATGTAGTTTTAACATCAGGGTATTTGATCAGTTTCATCAATTGCTTCAAGTACTTTAGATAGAGATTGTATTTTGGAATAGTGTGATAGAAGTTTTAGTAGTTGCATCCTTCGTTTGTTATTCCTTTCTTACCACCAGTCTTGCTACGAATTATAACCACCTTTGGGAAAATTAGTACCATCGATCTATGCCATTATGTCTTAGTTATAACTACCTATGGGCAAGCTAGGGGCAATATTAAGCCTTGACATACCAACTTGCTACTTTCTATGTTGTACTATGCCTTTTCTACCAACTGTACTTGTTTTGTTTGAATTGACTACTACATTAATTGAATTCCTTCACTATAAGGATAGAACTATAGTGACTTGAGGTCCTACTCTGGGACTATGTAGGTAGTGCTTGATACTTCTTGAGGTCAGCTCAGTCACCCTAAGCCAAGCTCTCACCATTTTGTGAACAACCTAAGCCACACTCTTGCCATTTTGTGAGCATCTTAAGTTTGAATGCTTTTGCCATTTTTTGAGCAACCTAAGCCACACTCTTACCATTTTATGAGTAATCTAAACCATGCTCTCACCATTTTGTGAGCAACCTAATCCACGCTCTCACCATTTTATGAGCAACCTGAGCTATGCTCTCACCATTTTACAAGCAATCTAAGCCATGCTCCCACCATTTTGTGAGTAACCTAAGCCATGCTCTCACCATTTTGTAATCAACCTAAGCCAAACTCTCACAATTTTACAAGAAACCTAAGTTTAAACGCTCTCACCATTTTATGAGCTTGAACCATTTAGTGTCTCATCAATCTTGATCGAGTTGAGATACTTCAAAAAATTATAAAAATATTTAAAAATCATTAGAAAAGAACAAAAACATTGACCACTTCTTTGCCTTAAGGATTATAGGAACCCTTACTAGGTTACAAGAAAATCACTTATTATTTAGTTTCCCCATCCTTTTTCGCCTTTTTCTCTCATGCACTTGCCATTTTTCAAGACCATTCCTATTTTTCTATCACATCCATTCTATTTTTTTCTCAGTTATCACATTCTTCCCATTCTCTGGGAGAACTACATTTAGCCTAAATTTTTTTATTGGATATTACATTCATAGAACTATGTAGGTAGCATCCACTTGCCTAGTGCATATGGAGATAGCTAGACCACCCCCTTCTTTTTCTTCTATTCCTCTATTTTGTTTGTTTGTTAAGTTGTCACCTATTTTCTAGGGGTAATGTTCATAGAGTTTTTATTACGTTATTTGTTTATTTATTTGTACTTATTTTGTTTGTTTGTCTATTTGTTTGCTTTCAACACTATTACCTTGATTCGATTTATGTGTGTTCATTGGGTGATTCCTTGCCCACACTTACACTTGAATCCATCCATATTCATATGTTTACATTGTCATCATGATTTCTATCATTGGTGCATTATTTTCTATTGAGTATTGGATTATGGGAGTCAATTCTTATGCATATTTTGGCCAAGTCTTCATGATGTTATACCATGATGCCTATCAACACATACTACAAAAAACCTTAGCTTCAATAAGTCTATTTAGTAATGGCAACATCTTTTTAGCATCTAAATCTCGATCTCATCCTAATCATATCACAAATAGAGTAATTAAACATGAAAGAATTTCAACCTTTATTAGTTTAGACAAGCATCTCCCTACTAGTAGGTTGTTTCAATTCCTCATTACCCTCTGTGTTAAGTTATCATCATCCTCGATCAAGTTTATCATGTTTGTCATAATTGAGGTCCAATGATTATAACCACCTTTGGGAAAATCATTGTGTTGTCATCACTTTTATTGTTATACCTATATAGGGGTATGTTATTGTCTTGTTTATTTGTCCTAACTGGGGTAGCTCTATCTTCTCAATGATTATAATTGCCTTTGGGCAAATCGTTGTGTTATAATACCATGTTGCCACTATCAGGGTACAATGCTTATAAACACCTTTGGGAAAACCATTGTACACCATCCCACTTGCATTCTCAATGATTTTGACCACTTTTTTAGTCTCATTGTGTTTTTCACCCCATCATCTTTCCTTACTGTTTGCTAACCTAATTATGCCAACCATTCCCTCAAGGGGGAATCATATAGTTAGTTTATCATCATTACAATTGTAGGCATATATGACCTTTTCATTCTTTGATAAGATGTTATTATGCTTATAGCTTGCGATGCCTTCCCAAATAGGGATAAACTATAGACACCTAAATCTGGCCACCAATAACCTCCAATCAAGATTTTGACCAATTTCCATCTAAAATGCACAATTTAGGCTAAAAACACTAAAACATGCTAAATAATGTGAAATAGACATATTAAAGTGCCAATTTTGGCTAGCGTATCCCTAAATGGGGTAATACAATTTATGAGCCAGCTAACTATGATCAGATCATTCCAAGTCAAAATGCCAATTTTGCACATGGGTGCTTTGGATTGCTCTTTCCTATCAAACCTCTTTCACGAGACATGTGCCTTTGTTATTTGTTTTTGGTAACATCCTAAATTATAATATGGTTCAAATGCATCTAAAATCACCTTCTAATTCCAATCTAGTCAAATTTTGGACCAATAACAAAGAAGTCTGATCAATTTGAGTAATTTGTGCACAAAGTGTTTAATCATGCTTAAAAGCTAATTAACCCAAATAAAGGCATAATTAATAATTCTATAGAAACTTGTTGAATAATTGTTTTTATAAATGGATATTTAGTATCTACATCATTAGGTGACCTCATTTCTTGGGAAGATATCCTTAGGCCATAAATGCCATAAATATCAAGATTCATGCCCTCCATGCCTCATCATTGCCTTCCATGATGCCCTCCATTCCTCTTAATTTCCCCTTATTACAATTTCATGATGAGGATAATTAAAAACTAATTCTAAAAATTAAATTAATCCTCAACCACACATCTCAATCTTAGGATGGACAGTTCAGGTTGATTCTAGAAATTCTCAAAAATCTATAAATAGAGAGGCCATGAACATCATTTCTAAGATATTTTGGTACAAAGTTATTATGATCAAATATCTTCAAGAGACTTAAATATTGCAAAGTTATAATACCAAATTTATTCCAAGCCAAGCCAAGCTACAAGCCAAAGGTGCCAAGGAGAGGTGGAGTAAGACAAGCTTCCATTGCCAAGGACTTCATGAGCTCAAGCTGAGCAAGCCACTACTAAAAAGGTATTTAGAGCATCCAAGGAAGGTGAATGAATTATTTTGTTTTCATTACTTGATTTTTAGTTGTGTTTGTCATTTGCTTTTGTTAATTAATCTCTCCCTAGTGTCTAGGCCTAGAGATGTTATGATATTAGTGTGTTTATTTCATTTTGTTTTCATTTTGGAACTAACATCATACTAACCATCCTCTCTTGAGTCCAATTCCTAGATCACAGTGATCTGCATTGGTCATTAATTCTATTTCCTTTAAAATTCTATAAAATATGTCTTCATAGCTTCTATAAAGGAAAGTGTAGTTAGGGATGGTAAATACAGATAAATAATGGATAAAAGGTTTATTTTGGAAATGGAGATATGGATCATAATGGAATGTATAATGGTTGGACAATAGATGAAGATCAGGATTTTCAAGTACACACAATGTTATTTATTCTAGATTTGACATAATTTTGGTTTTGGCAAGGCCAAAGACTTTTGAATATACTCTCAATAGTACTACCAAATTTTTCTATTATTTAGGTTTGAGAGATGTTGCCATCTGATTATATTGTATATTAGAAGTTGTACTGATGTTCTCTTTAATAATGTCTTCATCAAGCATTAAAGAACTATTATACTTAATTATTGGTACTTCAAAGAGGTTTTCACCACTAAAGTTATCTTGATTGTCCTATAGTGCCTATGAGAAGGTTTCACTAAAGAATGCTAAATTTTGACTTGATTATTCTTCTTCTACATGAATGTGGTCTTGGTCCCCCTAATATTCTATAACTATTATGTCACTATGGATGCGATTCAATAATGTGTGAATATGTCTATCTCAATCGACACTTGTGAGAGGTAGAATGTCAATATAATGACTATGTTGGGTGGTGTTAATGGCATGTGGAATGGTAATGGAATGGTAAGAGGTAGAATAAACCTCATAGAAGATATTATGACAACTTATGTCAAATCTGAATTAATCATCCTTGAAAACCATGAAAGGATCATAAATGTATTCAAATTGATATGTAAGGCATGCGTAACCAATGTTGTAACAAACACAAATGTATTTTGATTTCAAAGCTGAGTCTGACTCAAGGAAATTTGAATCCAATGTTGAGACTGATATTGATCTGATTCTGATGCTAAATTTGATATTAGTTAAAAAATAAAACCTAAATTTAACATTGATTTTTCATCTAGTATTATAGCAAAGATCTTATTGTAGACACTAGAAAACCACACATAATAGCTCTAGATGTCAAAATGCCTCAGGATAACGTAAGGATAACCTAAACCTTTTTGACCCACTAACCAACCCATCGGACCTTGGGTTCATTTAGCTACTTAGCTAACTAAACTCACTAATTCACTAACTTAACCATTACCCAACCCTTTTTAACTCACCTTAACCCCTTTATTTTCAAACACTCAACTATTAATGATCATCTTGACCACCAATGGTTAGGCTGACTGTTAATGGTTAGGGCTTCCTTATTTTTACACAAATACCATTTGTGTGTAGGCTAACACAACACAATTTAATATGTCCACCTTGCCCATTACCAATGAACTCCCAAGCATCAAAATTAGCAAATAAACCTCCTAAGGAACCTTCTATCCTCCATCTCTCTTTACCTATAAAAGGAAGGGAGTAAGAGGTGGATGGGATCCATATTCAAGCATTCAAGAGCCAACATTTTAGCACAAAGGCAATCAAGCTTTCAATAAACCAATCTTTCTTGTAATAATTCAACATCTGCAACAAAGATCTAAACCTCCACCAAAATTTCTCTTGAGGCAAAGTATTGTTACTCTACCAAAATTGCTCCAGCCATTAGCCATCAAGCAATAGGTACATTTTGTATTGCATATTTATTTCTTTGGTTTTTGACTTAAAGGACTGAGTCAAATACCTTGTAACTATTTTTTAACTCCCTTTTGAGTAACCTTAGAATCCACAAGGAACCACTGACAGTTAGCATAACTACCGATGGCCACCTCCAATCATCAATGGTTACATAACTACTGATGGTCAGCTTAATCATCGACAATCACCCTGACTACTGATGGTCACTATGTTAAGAAATAACAATAAGTTATTTCCAACCCCATCACCCCAAGCAAATCCAACTTTATGTGTCCCTACTTGTTCATGGACGATTACCTAATTTTTTGAACTTGACTTGATCTACTTTAGCACTAGTATTGACCCACTATTACTACATTTAGTTTATTTTATTTTATCAAACATCTATTTACTTTTGTATTACATTATATTACTTTCTATTATTTAATGCAAGTATTTAACTTCTATCTCTTTCAACTTAGCTCTTATCAAAGAGTGGATTGACAACCTCCTATCAAACTCATGCTTCTTGGATCTAGCTCATGTTAGGTAGTCCACCTTATTATTTATCTAAAAAACAAGTTTTCTTATTGCTTTCTTATATGTAGGTAATTCTTCCATATCCAAAGAGGATCTCTTCACACTCATCTAGATCATGTGCACACAATAACCAGGTTCTTTTACCACACCCTTATTACTAGTTTCTTACCTTACATCTTCTTAGGAAACAAGCAAAAATTAAGAGAAACATTTTGGTACACTCGATGGGACATAATAACATCTAGGTGACATTTTATTATTTATTATATGCTATTTTACTTGATTTTCATCACCAAGAGGAGAACCAACTTAGCTCTCTAGTTGAGTATAAAATCTAAATATTGGTATATATTAGCTAAGAACCTGGCACCCCTATCACTATAATGTGTGAAGTGAGGGGGTAGGTCCCAATACCAAGACATGTATTGATTTTTAGCATATATATTTTTGAGATCCTTGAACACCTGAAGCCAACATTAGACTTATTTTCTAGTACTTGATCTACAAAC
This sequence comes from Torreya grandis, assembly GCA_037957365.1. Lineage (NCBI taxonomy): Eukaryota > Viridiplantae > Streptophyta > Pinopsida > Cupressales > Taxaceae > Torreya > Torreya grandis. The sequence continues at coordinate 1,383,526 of JARHVA010001228.1, read as the reverse complement.
CATAGTTTTTTTTCACACTTTCTAAGGCATAAGCTAAAAGTGAGATAAAATGTACCCTAAGATTAAATGCACTCTAGTGTATGCTTTTTTTGCCTTGAGATATTTTATTTTGATTGCTTTATGTTTGAGTTGTGAGATTTCCTTTATTAATTTATATTTCTCACATGTTTTTTACTAGATAATAGTTGAGGAACCAAACCAACCAAGAGCCACCTTCCTCTTCCTCTTCCTCTATGGAGTATACCTCAAATGTTGAGGGTTTTACTCATCTTTCTCCTCCTCCTACCATACCTCAGATAGTTGTCAAGGGTGATGCAAATTTTTCTACCTTCCTTGATAACAACCCCATTGCCCATCAACATTACCTCAACACCCTATCTTACCACACCCCTACTTTAGTTCCTCCTAGCAATCCACCTTATGGGATGCCTCCCCATTTTTTAATTGGGACTACCTCCACCCAACCTATGATCACCCAATAATTTTCTTCCACCCATAACCCATCTTCTACTTCCACCCAAACCCAATCAAACATCCCAACCAATAGCCAAACTCCTACACCAACCAACAACTCCAATATAGGGGAAACCACACCTATTATTACCCATACTTCATCCACCATGGGGATATCTTTTACCCCTATTTCTACCATTTTCCTTTTCACTATCAGCCCAATAGTTTCCACCCACTTCAAAATATGGTGCTTTCCATACATCCTACCCTTACACCTATTAGTACTAGAGTTACCACTCAACCCCAACTAATTAATCCATCCATACCTCCAATCCAACCCATAATATATCCTCAACAAATACTCATGACATCTTACCCACATTATGTTCCTAATCCACAAGGATACATAACACCTTCTACTCAACCTTTTATACCCATTAACCCTTATGGGGCACCATCCCAACCTTCAATGACCACATACTAATATGTGGCATCTTCTCAACCTTATACCACTTATTCATATATTGAATCCACTTAATCTCAATAAAACTTACCATAAATTTATGGATCCCCTGACCCCAAACAAATTTGGTCAAAATGTTGATGGATAAAATGACCACCCTAGAGTCATCTATCTCTGGGGCTCACAACCTCTTATCTTATAAAAAACCTATTAATCCATCCATTACTATCCAACCTTATCTTCCTTAATGGGAACTACCTATATTTCTGAATTTCAAGGCAAGGAGGACCCCCAACAACACCTAAAATAATTTTGACATTCTTGTTACTTGATTCCCTATAATGATGCTCTCCTCCTTCGTACTTTTCCTATGTCTTTATTTAGACCAGCCTTATATTGGTATAGTGCTCTCATCAAGCACTCCATATTTTCCTTTTCCCAACTTTCCCAAACATTTTTAGACAACTTATTAGTTAATATATCTAAGAAGGTCTCTATTACTGACCTCTACTCTATTAGGTGATTTGATGATGAATTAATTATTGATTTCATAGCATGGTGGAGAGGAATTATCAACCATATCTCTTTCTCTTTACCCCAACCTGAGTTGATTTAAATTTTATCTTTGGGTTGTACCAGACATATTGCCCCTACTCTTTAGGTTTAAACTTTTAGAACTTTTGATGAGGCTTTCATCATAACACGTAAACTAGAAATCCAAACCATTGATGAGGGGAAGTTGAAGCTAAGAAATAAAAACTCTAGATTTAAATCCAATGACCCTTACTCATCCAAAACCACTAGCCAATCAAACCACCCCAACACCAAATAAAAAGAAGCCATAAACACAGTTATCCTTAAAACAACTCCACCTCTAATTGTCAACCAACCCAACCAAACTAACTCCTCTAACTCTTCCAATCAATAGCCCCAAAATCAAAACTAGGCTACCTCAAAACAATACACTCCACTAAGAGAACCATATGCTTTAGTTTTGGACAAATTGCTCAAATCCAAGATCATATAACTCCCCCTATCAAACCTCCCCAATAATTTGATGCTTCTCACCTATGCCTAGTTGGTATAATAATAATGATCTATGTGCTTTCCACTATGTCATTAGACATGACGTTAGTAGGTGTAACACCTTCAAAAATACTATACAAAACTTGATTGATAAGGGATAATTTGTATTTCACAATCCCAATGCACCCTCAAATCAGTCCTTTGACATATTTTGGAAACCTTTTTCTAATTATGCCCCCTCTAATAACCATGATGATAATAAATCAGAATCATCTCACACTAGTGAGGTACATATAGTCAATGTTATTATCAATAAATCTATCATTAAGGATATCATTGCTTCAACTACCTCTTCCTCCACAAGACTCATGGGAGTGGTAAACTCACCATCCTCTATTTCTTTAGATACCCAAATATATGAAGTAACCATATATCTATATTCACTTGATGATACCATAGAATTATCCACATCTCCTTTGATATAAATACTAAAGGAAACAACCATTACCTCAACTACATCTTCTTTGACTCCCCTCATTGAAGTGGTAGAATTATCCACCATTCCTTTAGACAACCAAAAAAAGGAAATAACCACCTCCTCTTCTTCACATGGGGAGATAATAGAATTACCCACCTCTCCTTTGATACAAATACCAAAGGAGGTAACCTTTGATTTCACACCTTCCTCCCTCATCATGGAACCAACCATTCTCTCTTTGGAAACCATCTCAAAAGAAGAGATCACCTTATCTACTCCTTTCATGGAGGAAACATCCTCTCACATATTTAAACCTTCCATCAAGGACAAAGGTGAATAAAACATTCCCTCACCTCAACTTAAGGGCTTAATCTTTGAAACCAATGACTAAGGAATCAAACCAATTTACAAACATTTTTCTAGATTAGTCCAAAGTCTAGAATTTTCTTCTCAACCCAATCTGGATAGAGCCACCTTCGACACCATCTTGGGATCCCATATCAAAACAAACATGAACCTTCAACCTCACATTCATCTACAATTAAACCTATCATCACCTCAATCCCTTCATCAAACACTTCTTCCTCCAAAACCATGGAGGAATCATCTAAACCACCCCCATTTAAAATTGTCAAAACACCTTACACCTCTCTAACCAAACCCATCAAGAATCTAGGAATACTTCCTACTCTTAGCCTTGCCCACCCATCTTTGAAGTTGGAATTAACCCCATCTAGTACACCAAAGGAAACCCCAACCAAACTAACTAAAAAGGTGGAGCCACCCAAACTCCCACCTCAAACCATAGCCATACCACTTCCTTCCCTCTTGCCTTCTATCTTAGGACCCCATCATTTGACCATCCCAAGAGCTCATTCTTATACCAAGAAAGTGAACCCTCCCAAAACTCCCCAAACTAAACATTCTCCTTTCATTCTACCTTTACCTACCCCCACCAAACCATCAAATTCCCCATCATTCTTAACTAACCTATCTACTGTTGAGGATCAACCAACAATATGATTACAATATGTAAGCAATAAATGCGGAAATAAATTAGATAGATAAGTAACTAGAATCAAAATTAACAAGAAACAAGAGATACAAGAAACCACCCTAAAAACTTGTATTAAAACTCTTTACTGAAGGAATTACAATTGAAGAAAACTTCTTTTCTTCTACACCTATCTAGATGTATAGATCACTTTCAAGATCTCTCTTACCCTTCAAGAATCAACTCCACAATCTGGATTGATATACAATTTGTATTCTACTTCTATAGTATTGTCTTGTCTTGTTCTTCTTGTTCAATGAACTATGAAGATCTACCTCTATTATATAACAATAGAGACTCATGAGCATGCACATACAACTGATGGATGCACCTCCAAACAAGGGCTCTAATTTCAGTCATACTTAAATTAGAAACGTGGGCTTACAACTAACACTTCATTCCCTTAACATGCAAACTATCTGTTCACGCATGAAATTAGATTTTGCCTACACAGGTGACCGACGTCGGTCCCTGCTGGCTTGAATCTGCCGACATCGGCTGACCCTGTCTATTCCTTAACCGACATCGGTCGCCTTTGGTCTCCTTCAGACTGTCATCGGCACCTGCAACTCTTGCACTTGCTCATGGGTGAATCTTTTAGCTCCATACCCTAACAATCTCCCACTTGGAGATAAACAGCTGCACCAATACTAGTACAACAACATCTTCTAGTTCCTCTATCTTCAACTCAATCATGAAGACCAACGAAAGTTGAATGAAGATTCAAATTCTCCTTTGTAATTGGCTTAGTTAACATATCTATAGGATTCTTATCTATATGGATCTTCTCCAGCTTCAACTCACCATCCTCCAATACCTGTCGTATGAAGTGGTACCTAAGCTGTATATGCTTTGTTCTTGAATGAAAGGCTGAATTCTTAGCCAAATGAATTGCACTCTGACTATCACTGTATAGTCTACAACTCTCTCTCTCCTTTCCAAGCTCTTCCATGAACTGTGTCATCCATATCATCTCTTTGCTAGCCTCTGTGATTGCAATATATTCTGCTTCTATAGTTGACAATGCAACAACCTTCTGCAACTTTGATATCTAGCTAACCGCCATTCCACCTACAGTGAAAACATATCCTGTAGTGCTTCTCCTGCCATCCAAATCCCTTGCCATATCTGAATCTACATAACCATGTAGAGAAGTATTTAAACTGCCATAGCACAAGTGCTTACTGCTGGTTCCTTTCAGATATCTAAGGATCCACTGAACTGCTTTCCAGTGTTCCTTTCCTGGATTGGCCATATATTTACTTACAACTCCCACTGCTTGGGAAATATCAGGCCTAGTACAAACCATTACATACATTAAACTTCCTACTGTAGAAGCATATGGAACTTTTCTCATGTACTCTACCTCATCATGTGAATTAGGACATTGTTCTTTACTTAACTTGAAATGTCCAGCCATAGGTGTGCTTACCAGTTTTGCATCCTGCATATTAAACCGTTTCAACACCTTGTTCACATAATCCTCTTGAGGCAAAATCAACTTGTGACTTTTCCTGTCTCTCTTAATATTCATGCCAAAGATTTTCTTTGCTGCTCCTAAATCCTTCATGGAAAATGTGTGAGCTAATTTCACCTTAAGCTCATAGATATCCTACATGTGTGATCCTACAACCAGGATATCATCCACATACAATAATAGAATAATATATCTACCATTATCCAATCTCTTAAAATACACACAATGGTCAGATTGACATCTACTATAGCCATGCTCAGTCATAAACCTGTCAAACCTTAAATACCATTGCCTTAGAGCTTGCTTGAGGCCATACAAGCTTTTCTTCAATCTGCACACTAGCTTCTCCTTACCTTTGACCTCATATCCTTCCGGCTGATCCATATATATTTCTTCATCCAAATCTCCATGAAGAAATGCTGTCTTAACATCAAGTTTCTCGTGATGCAAATCCTCTATAGAAACTAAAGACAATACAGTCTGTATAGAAGTCATTTTAACAACAGGAGAAAAAATCTCACCAAAGTCAATACCTAGTTTTTGTGCAAATTCTTTCACCACTAACCTGGCCTTATATCTCATCTGTCTATTCTCACTTTCTTTCAACCTATAGATCCATCTATTCTCAGTGTCTTCTTTCCTACTGGCAATTCAACCAAATCCCATGTTTGGTTCTCTTTCAATGAGTCAATCTCTTCACTCATGCCTAGCTCCCACTAAACCTTGGATTCCACCTGTATTGCTTCATCAAAACTCTCTGGTTCTCCAGCATCAGTTAGCAATAAATAGAATAATGAAGGGGAATATCAAATTGGAGGCTTACTTACTCTTTTTGACCTCCTAATGGGCGACTGAGACTCATCCACAAGACGCTGTCTGCCCAAATTCTCTGACAGTGACCGACCTCAGTCACTTCCAGGCTTGTTATTGACCACCGTCGATTCTGCCTAACCTACATCAGTCTCTGACCTGCCGATGTCGGTTCCTGTACAGCTGACATTGGTCTCTGTACGATTGACGTCAGTTCCTACCTGACCGACGCCAGTGTCTATGTTTTCCTTTCTGTGACTTTTCTTTCCTGCGAGCTCTTTTTGGTCTTTCACCTTGTCCAAATCTGCATTGCTCTATTTAGGGTGATTTAGCTTCCTCAGCTAATCACTGTACATCACTTTTTCATTGAAAAAAACATCACGACTCTTGATTATCTTGTTAGTTCCTAGATTCCATAACCTGAATCCAAACTCATCAGAGCCATAGCCAACAAATGTGCACCTCATAGACTTAGCATCAAGCTTATTTCTATTTTCCTTATCAACATGCACAAAGTCTTCACAACCAAAAACTTTGAGAAATGATAAATCTACATTTTTACCTATCCATGCCTCTTCTGGAATTCCACCATCCAGAGCTGTAGAGGGTCCTCTGTTAATCAGGTATACTGTGGTGTCCACAGCTTCTGCCCAAAACTCTAAGGGCAATCCAGCATGCAATCTCATACACCTTGCACGCTCCATGATTGTTCTGTTCATCCTTTCAGCAACTCCATTTTTCTGAGGTGTCTTTGGAACCATCCTTTGCCTATGTATTCCACGTTTCAAACAATATCATTTGAACTTGAGGCTGCAGAAGTCACCGCCATTGTCAGATCTCAGGCACTTCAATCTCTTGCTTGATTCATTCTCAAACATAGCTTTCCAAATCTTAAACGTGTCAAAAACATCAGATTTGTTCTTAATACAATAGACCCATACCTTCCTTGTAGCATCATCTATGAAAGACACATAATACCTTGATCCACCAATAGAAGCAACTTGGGCTGGTCCCCACACGTCTGTGTGAACAAGCTGTAACTTATGCTTCTTCTTTGTTGACCCGGTCTTGAGAAAACTCACTTTCCTTTGCTTTCCAAAAATACAGTGCTCACAAAATTTTAGATCTATATTTTTCAATTCTGGAAACATACCTTTTGACTTAAGAATTGTCATACCCTTCTCACTCATGTGGCCGAGCTTGCGATGCCACAATTTAGCATCTACATCTGAAGTAGATAATACAGAAGGAGAATTGTCAGTAACACAATTACACAAATAGAGAGTACCTACTCTCTTACCTCTGGCCATTACAAGTGCACCCTTGGTAACCTTCCAAGATTTAGCTGTGAGGGTTACTGTACAACCCTCATCCCCTAACTTTCCTACAGAAATCAAATTTCTCTTCAAGCTGGGAACATGCATGACGTCTCTCAACACCCATGTGTTACCATTCTGCATTTTCAGCTACACTTTACCTTTGCCAATAATCTTGCAAGGCTCATCATCCCCTAAGTAAACTATTCCAAAATCTCCATGGACATAGTCACTAAAATATTCTCTATTAGGGGTTGCATGGAAAGATGCACCAGAATCTAAAACCCAAGATTCTATATTAGTTTGCAAAGAGAATATAAGAGCATCTTGTGCAACAATACCTGCCACCTTTGCTTCTTCTTTGTCATCCTGCTATCTGTCCTCCTTAGGCTTTGACCAGCAATCTTTGCTTATGTGCCCAATCTTTCCACAATTCCAGCATTGTGGCTTCCTGCCATTTCTGGATTTAGATCTACCTCTCACCTTGGATTTAGATCTTGATCTGCCTTTCTTGCTCTTCTCTTTTTGTCTTCCCCTGCTCTCAAAACTCAAAGCGTTCCCTGATGTCTCTTCTATGCTTTTCCTGCAAATTTCTTCATTCAAGATTACACTAACCACATCATCTACTTTTAAAATATTTGAAGCAGAAGCAGTATTCCAACTACCATTACTAAGCTGTGCCAGCTTTCTGGTAAAGAACATAAGATTAATAGAGCTTTTATTTCATCATCAAATACTATTTTGATTGAAGTTAATTGATTCACAATTCCATGGAAATCATTCAAATGATTAGATACAGAACTACCTTCCTGCATCTGCAAATTAAATAACTGCTTCATAAGATATACCTTATTAGAAGCTAAGGGTTTTTCATACATATTTGCTAAAGTAGTCATTAACTCTACTGTAGACTTTGCCTGTGATAAATTAGATATCACAGTAGATGCTAGACTCAATCTTATAGATCCAAGAGCCTTTCTATCAAGAACTTCCCATTCTTCATCATCCATGTCTTTGGGATGCTTTGCAGTCCCTCCTAACGGTAAGTATAAATCTTTTTGATACAGATAATCTTCTATCTGCATTCTCCATAATTGATAGTTCTTGCCATTGAACTTCTCCATTCTTAGCTTACTTTCTTCTGCCATTGCTTTCTCCCACTCAAACAGAAATCCATGTGAGTAACCTGTAATCAATACACACTAACCAGATCTGAAACACCTGTTAGTCAGCCTGGCTCTGATACCACTTGTTGGGGATCAACCAACAATATGATTACAATATGCAAGCAATAAATGCGGAAATAAATCAGATAGATAAGTAACTAGAATCAGAATTAACAAGAAATAAGAGATACAAGAAACCACCCTAAAAACTTGTATTAAAACTCTTTACTGAAGGAATTAAAATTGAAGAAAACTTCTTTTCTTCTACACCTATCTAGATGTATAGATCACTTTCAAGATCTCTCTTACCCTTCAAGAATCAACTCCATAATCTGGATTGGTATACAATTTGTATTCTACTTCTATAGTATTGTCTTGTCTTGTTCTTCTTATTCAATGAACTATGAAGATCTACCTCTATTATATAACAATAGAGACTCATGAGCATGCACATACAACTGATGGATGCACCTCCAAACAAGGGCTCTAATTTCAGTCATACTTAAATTAGAAATGTGGGCTTACAACTAACACTTCATTCCCTTAACATGCAAACTGTCTGTTCATGCATGAAATTAGATTCTGCCTACACAGGTGATCGACGTCGGTCCCTGCTAGCTTGAATCTGCCGATGTCAACTGACCCTATCTGTTCCTTAACCGATGTTGGTCACCTTTGGTCTCCTTCAGATCGTCGTCGGTGCCTGTAACTCCTGCACTTGCTCATGGGTGAAGCTTTTAGCTCCATACCCTAACATCTACCTCTACCTTCCCACCTATTTCTAAAACTTCATCATCCACCTCTAAACCTTCCACTTTAAAACCAACCATAACCAAACAATCCAAAAAAAAAACCACCTACCAAAACCATTTTACCACCCATAACTTCCACAATAAAGTCTACTTCTAAGAAGATCCCTACCTCTAAAACCAAAAACCCATCATCTCCAACACCTTTGATCAAATCTTATTCAACCATTCTACAAAGGTTGTTGCAAATGTCTTATTTAATCCTACCACCTATCAAACCTTTTGATTCTTCAAGTCCTAAACCATCTTGTTTCAATGATAGTTTGATCTGTTCATATCATAGGACACCTGGACATGAAATGGAGAACTGCAAATCTCTCTAAACACTTGTTCATAACTTATGGGATGAGGATGATTTATTATAAAATGAACCTCCCTTGAACCCCTTACTAACATAACCATGAAATAAACCCATCCAATACTTAATTACTCTTACACTCTCATTTAAAAGTGAGGAGGAACCAAAACAACCATCTAGCCCAACACTTCCTCTCATCCACACTATTCATATGGTCCCCTAATTTTAGGCCTAATAACAAGACAAGGGGAAAGATAAAGTTTCCATATCATGGATAGATCCTTCCACCCCTCAACCTTACAACCAAACCCAAACACCTTCACCTTTACTAAAACCCCAAATATCCATTTGGGTGCCCATCCCTCCAAGCCTTTTGAATCTGTCTAGCTAGAGTGTTAAAACAACTTCACTAAACACTAGTGAAGATGAAAATTTATGAATTGATCAACACTTTGCCCCATCACCACTAAAAATTGATAAAGACCCTAAAATATATAGAGGTTCAAACCCACGACCCTAAACCTCTTGTATCCTTTGTCAAAGCCCTTCAACTTTCTACCTTTGTCACATTTCAGGATTTGAACATACCTTCTATTCATCCTAAGAATCTTGATCCTCCTCTTTTCATCACTGTATACATCAATAAAACCCACATCAAAAGGGTGATGTTTGATGGAAGAGCTAGTATTAACATTATCTCCTCTCATGGTTATACCCAACTTTAACTATCTAAGAATATCATGTCAAAAACTATAGCAGTCCTCTACTCCTTTAATGATACTATGGCCACTACCTTGGGGATAGATGTCCTCCACATCTACTTAGGAACTCACATAATTCTAGAGCTCTTTTACATTGTATAAGGTGAGTTTCAATATAATGTCTTACTTGGAAACCCTTGTATCTATGTCATGAGTTGTGTCCCATCCACCTTACATCAATGTGTCAAGTTTGAACATGAAGGTCAAGTCATTACCATACAAGTTGATCCTAGTCCTTTCACATATTACAATATGATATATCAACCCAAAGATGTTCTTCTTCTTCCCTCATCCAACTTACCACCAATGAATAACAACTCCACCCCTACCATTGATGAAGGTTAAATTAGCTCATCTATCCCTTCTTCTCAGATCCCTATAGAGGACCCCTTAAAATGCACATTCTAACATCTCTCATTGGGAGAGTATCATCTTTTGGCCTTGGATGCCTTCCCTACTCCTTTATAATATGGGAATCTTGATCATGATCCTAAAATTAGAACCATCATTCCTTTTGTCCTTCCCAACCACCAAACCAATTTAATCTATGGGGGACTTGATCATCCACTTCTTGACTCCACCACCTCTTCTATTCAACCTTTTACCTCTAATTTATCCTATCTAGACAAACTAGAATTTACCAAATTATACCTTCATAGGTGTGACAAGAAAAGATTCATCCTTAGTCATTATGAATAAGGACCCCATGAGTTACCTTCAATCAAAACCCAAAAATCTCATGAGTTATTTGGCCTTGGGTTCATCCCACCAAAAGAACCCATTGATTTACCCAAACCCATCAACACCATTGAGGAAGACACCTTATACTCACCAACATTTTTTAAATCATCTCTCCTAACATTTTTTAGTCAATACTATTAATTTTATCCCCTTGACCTATCAAAAAGATGGCCAAACTAAAACCTTTCCTCCTATTAATCCTAAAATGGTAGAAAGTGACTCTCCTACCATCAACACCATCAAACATTAGGATGATGATTCCATTCTCACTTATCTTGGTGCGATGGATTCTTATATCCACAAATCCCTTCCTCCTAAGAGCCAAACCATGTTGAATAAATCCATTATCAATGTCAACTTAGGTACTCAAGATAAACCTCACATTATAAAGATTAGTTAATCCTTAGATTCTATGGAGTAAAAAAAATATCCTTATTTCCTTCATGATCAAAGCATAGAATTTTCTTGATCCTATCAGGATATGCCTAGTATTGACCCTTCTATAGATTTCTATAACAATATCATCTATCTCAATGTTAAGCCTATTAGGCAAAAGCTTCATCAGAGGCACCCTTGTATCGCGCTTCTAGTCAAAGAAGAGCTTTAGAATCTCTTGTCTATTAGTTTCATCAGGCATATCAATTATCCTCAATGGGTTTCCAACATTATTCCCATCACCAAAACCATAAGGGGAATTTTCCTTTGTATTGAATTTCATGACCTCAACCTTGTTTATCCAAAGGATGACTTCCCTTTGCCTAGCATTGATCAATTTGTTGATCTTACAGCTAGCCATGAGATGTTATCCCTCATGGATGGTTTCTTGGGATATAATGAGATCTTGATTGCCACTAAGGATCAAAATAAAAATTCTTTAATCACTCCTTGGGGAAATTTTTGTTACAGGGTCATGCCATTTGGTTTGAAGAATTTTAGGGTAACCTACTAGTGTGCAATGACCTACATCTTCCATGATCTCATCCATTAAAATCATTGAATATTATGTAGACGAACTCCTAGGGAAATCCAAATATCACAAGGATTATTTAGATATTCTTAAAAATATCTTTGAATGCCTAATCCATTTCCATGTCCAAATCAACCCCCAAAAATGTGTTTTTGGGGTCTTATCTAGAAATCTTTTTGGATTTATTATCTCTCTTCAAGGAATCGAGGTAGACCCTATTAAAGTTAAAATAATTATGGATATGCCACCTCCAACACACCTTAATCAACTCTATAGTCTCTAGGGAAGCTTCAATCCATCTGTCACTTCATGTCTTAGTTATCAGATAGATGTCAACCATCTCAGCATCTTCTCAATAAAGATACATCTTTTAAGTGGACTAATGACTACCAACAAACCTTTGATTCATTTAAAAAATTCATTCTTTCTCTACCCATTATTTTCCCTCCTAAAGAGGACAAAACCTTCTACCTTTATATATCTACCACTAACCATTCCCTAGGGGTGATGCTCACTCATCATGATGAACAAAGTAAGAAACAAGCTATCCATTATATAAGTCAAATACATATAGAGCATGAGATTTGGTATACCCTTTTTGAGAAACTTTACTCACCGTAGTCTTTATGGCCACCAAAATTCTTCATTAATTTCTCAATCATAAAACCTTTGTCATCACTAACACTGACCCACTCAAGTCCATGCATTCTAAACCATACCAAAATTAGTGTATGGCTAAGTGGCTCATGCTCTTAGCTGATTTTGATCTTGAGTTTCTACAATATAAGTTAATTAAAGGACAAGTCATTGCTAATCAATTTGATGAAGCTCTTTTGCCAAATAACTAACCTCTTCCTCTTGTATTTATAGATGAGTCCATCGTGACTCTTTCTCAAAAGGACTCCACCTACCAAATAACCATGTTCTTTGATGGCTCAAAATGCTAGCATGGTGGGGGTGTTGGAGTTATTCTCATTCCCTTCGACTATGAAACTATTACCCTTTCCTTCAAACTTGACTTCAAATGCACAAAAAATGTGGTTAAGTATGAAGCCCTAGTAATAGGTCTCCAAACTACTCTAGCCTTGGAAATTAAAACCATTAGTATCTTTGGTGATTCCCAACTTATGGTCAACTAGGTTAATGGATCCTACCAATGTAATAATGTTGTCTTTCAAAAGTACAAATAGTTAGTAGATGTATTCTTATCATCATTTGATCATTACCTTATCCAATCTGTTCCAAGATCTACCAACAAGTTTGTGGATATAATAGCTTCCCTAGCTTCCTAGATACCATATGCACCTTTTGATTCTAAAATGTTTGTCACCATTCATCATTTCATCACACCTTATTATATCCACTTTGATCTTCTTACCATTTGTAATGTCGAATAATCTCCATTAGACACTTGGTATGAACAAACCTTTAACTACCTCAACCTTGGCATCATTCCTCCTTACCTCTCTAGGAATGATCAAAGAGCCTTTGTTCAAATTACATCTCATTATACCATACTATGGGGAATCCTTTAAAAAAATGGTTTCAATGACCTCCTTTTCCATTAACTATGCAATCATGAAGCTTCCCATGCTATCAAGGAAATGCATGATGGTATCTATGGGATACACTTTAGTGGTGTAACTATCACTAAATGTATCCTTCACCTTGAATACTATTGGCCCAAATTTAACCAAAATTATTGTGATTATGAAAATAAGTGTGTTAAATGTCAATAAAATTCTAATTTACATCATGCACTATCCCATAGCCTTCAAATATCTAAGGACTTTTGTCCCTTTTCATAATGGGGACTCGATCTTATTAGACAAATGAGTCCTCATTCTTCATAGCAACACCACTCTATTATCACTGCCACCAAGTATTTCACCAAATGGGTGGAGGATATTCCTATCATCTCAACCAAAGATGACAAGATAGTCAAATTCATCAATCATAATATCAATTTTTGTTTTGGTGTTCCCTTAAGATCATCACCTGATAATGGCAAATATTCAAAAACAAGCAAGTCCAAGGTCTTTGTGATGCATTTGCCATCAAGTTAAGCTTTTTATTACCTTACCATCCACAAGAAAATGGATAAATGAAACCCTTTTAAAAAAACCTCAACAAAATGTTAACTAAAGTAGTCAATGATTTGGTTTAGGATTCACACTTGCACATTCTTTTTGCTTTATGGGCCTATCACTCTAGCATTCAAACCTCTACAGGTTCTACCCCTTTATCTCTAGTCTTTGGAGTAGATGTTGTTTTTACTCTCAAAGTCTATATTCCCTCCCTTTGCATATCCTTTCAAGACATCATTTTTGAGAGCAACTATCATCAAGATCATGCAACACAACTTTAGCTACTTGATGAACACCACTTAATAATGCTTAACCATCTTCATGTCTATCAATAATGAATTAAGCATGCCTATAATAAACACTTGAAAGAACTACAATTCAACATTTAATATCTCATCATAAAGGAAAATAAACATCTGACCAATATGGAAAAAAGTACGTGAGATAAGTTTTACTTTTAATTAGTTTGGACCCTACATTACAACCCATAAGTATGGATTGGGAGCTTACAGTTTGTCTTCTCTCAAAGGAAAACCAAAGATAGAAACATGTGATTAACCATCATAGTCATAGCCTAATCCTAAATATGGGTACCACAACTCTACCTATGGCATGTTTCTCATGGATAATTTTCATCCCTAATGAAATAAAATCCCATGGTCATTATCTCTCATAACCACTCCTTTCACCTATCATCAACCTCTTGTGCTTCAAGTTTTTCCCTCATAAAGGTAAAATTTTAAACCAAATGGACTTTTCCATGTCTACAATTTTATTAAAACAATTTGGGATACCAAAATATCACTTGGTACACATGTCTCTAGCATGCAGACTATTCCCTTGAAGGATAACTTTCCAAAAGCTAAAAAATTGCTTAAAAGGATAGACTACTTCCTTGAAGGACAACTACCAAATAAATAAACATAGACCACTCCCTTGAAGGATGGCTAAGTCAAACTTGTCAAAATCAATCATTTGAAGCTCCCCACATTGATCAGATTCATAAAGTTCTCAAAACAACAATAATAACAAAAGACCTTATATCAAAATCAAAATAAGTTATCCCAAAAAAGCTACAGTCAGCTTCCATATCTAACATTAGTATACTTCCCACATCGATTAGTCTATACCTTAAAATAAGGCATGGATTTGTATAATATGATTTATAGGTCACATATAAAAAGGGCACAGTAACCCACATAAGCTTACCTTACCTATCATCTATTTACCCTTCACCTACTACCCATCTCCGCTTTATACCATCTACAAATCAAGGGATTTTGAGCTGTCTTGACACTATGTGATCAAGACACCTAATTATTAATTAAATCATGCTAATGTAAAACATTCAAAAGGCTTATGTTCCCTAAGCCAATCTAAATTTGGTTTTGTTTTTTACTTACCGATGAAAAAAGGTTTATGTAGACATATGTCTCATGACTCTTATCTCTTTTCCCACATCTAGTTTGTTATCTAACTTTTTTTATGTGCTTTCATTGACATCATAACCATATTTATGATATCACATATCCATGATAATAAACCATAAACTATAATCATAACATCATAACCATATTTGAAACATCACATCCATAATCAACAAAATAAACCACATCATATATCTATAACCAGGAGTATCATTCTATCCCTACTCATAAATCACATCATATAACATCATATCATAAACCCCATCAATAAGCCATGATCACACCATCTATAATCATAAAACATCATAAACTACATCACATCTATAATCATAGACCATAACCATATCCATGATCATAACCATTTATCAAAAACATCATAACTATAAATCATGACATCATCATAATCACATATAACCATTCATCCGTAATTATCACATGCCAAGCTAATGAGTCCACATCTCATTAGCATCATCCATAATCATCACATGTATAAGCTAATGATTCCACATCTCATAAAGCATAAAACATCAAAATATATAAACCATTAACCACAAACCATAAGTCATATCTATATATAAATCCACATCATGTCATCATATATGTCTATCATCAAAATAAATAATACATGTAATAATGCATATCTCTCTCTAAAAACATAAACATATCACCACATTACCATGTAGGTCAGTATCAAAATTAGGTACATCTATCTTCTATACATATCATATTATGCCCCTGGGGCACTAATACCATTGGCCCCTCCTATGATGCCACTGCCATCTAGTGCATGTCCCCTTGGGGTGCCTACCTATCCACCCACAGAAGTCACTGACTGACCTAGAGTTGCTACATTGGTACCACCTACCAAGATGGATTTGTATTGACCCTATCAGGGCTCCATTAGACACTATGTCAAAACTATGGCCTCATAATACCATAACTCCTCAATTGTGGCCAAGTACCATGGCATAAAAATACTACCTAGTGGTCTTGTGGGTATTGTAGTTGCTCCTCCTCTCTATCTTAGTGTAATCCTCTCCTAGGTCACTAATCCTAGTGAGATCCTAGCCTGATACCTCTCACCTATCATGATGGCAACCTAAACCTATAATATCACAACTTGGACTTGTAGTGTGACCACATAAACCTATACTACTACTAGTTGACCCTATAATGTGTCCACTTATCCCTATAAAGCTGTAACTTATACCTATGTTTTGGCCAATGCCACTCCTACTTATCCATCACCACCCCCACTAGTGGGATCCACATCATATCTTCTCAGCCCCCATCATTCCACCTAAAATTGACTACTACATAAAGGGCCTAGTACCATGATGCATAGCCATCAACAACACCCATATCATCAAACTCTACTCTAATAGACAACTCCTCATGATTAAGCACTGTCTCTACTAGTTGTGGTTCAAGAAGCAAAAACTCAGTATCCTCCCACCTATACCTTGAGAATGGACATAGAATCCCCTACACAAGGCCATATTGCCTATGAACCTTGTCAAAAAGGATGAGCTCAATCTCATCCTCTCTCCTCCTAAAAATCCACCTATAACTCTGTATCAATAAAATGTGTTGATTATAGTGGGCCCACCTCAAGAAGTGAACATACAACCTCTAAATTGAATCTCTAACCACCAATATTTCCAACACCTCTCTAAACCAATCAATATCTCTTACACCTCCTCTACCTCCTAAGAGTGCATAATCACCTCTCCACCACATAAAACCTACCCTAAATTCCATATGGGTGTATCCCTTCCATGGTAGCCCCATTGGCCTTGGTACTTGAATGTGATCATATTCCAAGTAATGTAGCATAAACCCCACATTGATGTTATACCTTTATTTATCTCTAAAACCCCATAGCTCCCTATATATCTAGACTAACAAAACTAACACCCATATGAAAACTATCCTACCAAGCAACATCTCCACCAATACTCCTAGCATCATATACAAAAATATCCCACTACTTAAATTTGGCACTACAAAATAAGAGACTGCTATCATCATCATCATCATCATCACCATCACCATCACCATCACCATCACCATCACCATCACCATCACCATCACCATCACCATCACCATCACCATCACCATCATCATCATCATCATCATCATCATCATCAACCTCCATTCATCTGAATCCCTCTGATACAATGGCCTATAGCTAAACCCACCCACATGCCATCTTAAAAGCATATGATCATCATCATATAGCAACTCCAATAACTCATCCCTCTCCTTGATCGTAATATGGTATATTAGTGCCCCCTAAATGGGTATTCATGTAATCCTATGAACATCCTCTAGTAGGATGTTCATCTCTCCTATCGATAACAGGAAGGTATTCATGATTGGATCCCATCTTTTGATGAGGGCCATGATCATCACCACATCTCACAACATGCATTGATAGTGTCTAATAGTTTTGAGGTAAACCTTATCCATATGTGTCTTATCATCCCCAATCATCCCTTTATGGATCTTCATAAAGATCTTAGGAACTCGGTCCCTCATTTGGATCTAATCTCATGCTTACAAAAATACAAGTTAGCATGCACATTTAATTTTCCATTCCCATTTCTCATGTTCATTAATTTCATTCATTCTACCTACATTAACCCTTTTAACAATCTAAACCCACCTAAATCAATCTATTCTAATACTACCCTAACTGAAAAAAATTCAATACCTACCCTAACCCATCAAACCAAACATCTAACTCTTTTATGAAAAAACATCTACCCTAACCCACATAAATTTAAACACCTTACCTAAACCTATCAAATTAACACCTAGCTCTAACTAATAACCATTTCAATACATCACTCCTACTTGAAAATTTCCCTATCCTAACTTACACTTGGAATTTTAACTAATCCAACCCTTTAAAACATTTTAAAACATTTTCCCTATATATTTTATTAAAACACACTTTCCCCAATCACTTGATCTTCGATGGTCACTCTGACCACCAATAGTCAAGTGAATTTTTTGCTTTGATAGTTGATTGTTAATGGTCAAGTCTGATCATTGATGGTTAGGTCAAACTATTGACAGTCATTATGTGTGACCATCGATGGAAAAACACCTAACCCTACCTTCCTAAAACCCAACAAAACATCAAAATTCAATAAATAAATAACCTAAATCTATCTTATAGCATACCTCCAACCCAAATACTCTTTCAATTTCAAATTTCATCATATAATTTTTAAAATCACATACAAAACCTAAACCTAGGTTAAACCCCCCAAAACCCTACCAAAATAATTTTAAACTACCCAAATTCAACTTTAAAAATAACCAAATCCACTGAATCTATCAATTTAAAACACCAACTACCTCATTCCATGACCATTATCAAGGATGAAGCCACATCTTATTGCTTGGCTATATCCTCATCCACCCTACATATTCAATCCTAGTAGGTCAGCTCAATATATGCCTCTAACTAATTAATAATCACCAAGTTAACAAAACACTTAGTTAACCCTCTCACACAAAATGCCAATGACCACATCACTATAATGCATGGAAAGCATGGGAGTTAACAAGTTAAAAGTGAAAATAATTTCTTTTTCACTTTTTATCCTCTAGCCTTTTAGGGTTTCTCCTTGATCATCGATGGTCAGGGTGGCCATCAATGGTTGAGTTTAGGACCCCTGACTATCGATGGTTAGGAAAACCATATTTTAGATTTTTTAGGCACTAACACCTTAGTGCCTCATTTTTATAGATGACCTTCTTCACCAAACCAAAACCAACATATGGGATATTACCCTTCTCTAATCAACCATTAGACCATGTTGACCTTGACATTGGACATTTTTAGCCCAAATTATCACATATTTTTGTGATGACCTTGATTTGGTCCTTTTTAATCACACCAACCAACATCTCCATATTGACCATTTGAATTTACACCACCTAGTACACACTAGACCATTTGTGTTTTTCAAAAGTGCACTTGTTACCTCAAATACCTGCAAAAACACTAACCTTATCTAGGATGATTGATAGGAATAACCCAATCAGCTATACCTAACATTATGGCCCAGTTACCCCATCACCCATCCTTCTAGAACCAACCTTATTTTTACCAACTAAAATAACCTTAGTCTTTACATAATCTTAGCTATCACACTTAGTCACATTTTGTGTGCATGTATGGACTTCAAAATACTCAACCACTCTTTTATCACCAACCTCATGACTCACCATACACCACTTATCAAACACCAAATCTATTTTGATTTCACCTCATCAAACCCCAGTTTAAGAGGGGAACACCTCCTCCCATACTCAAGGCAATTAGAGCTTCGACCCATAATCTATTTTTATTTTACAGTCTACTAACATAAACTACATAATAAAATGGGGAAAAATGTAGACACTAAAAAATTACACATAATGGCTCTAGATGTTGAAATGCCTTGAGATACCTTACGGACCACCTAAACCTTCTTAACCCACTGATCAACCCATCGGACCTTGGGTATAATTAGCTACTTAGATAACTAAAATCACTAATTCACTAACTTAACCATTACCCAACCCATTTTAACTCACCTTGAACCCTTTACCTTTAGACACTCAGCCATTAATGATTAGTTTGACCATCGATAATTAGGTTGATCATCAATAGTCAAGTCTACCTCATTCTTATATAAATACTAATTGTGTGAAAGCTAACATGACAAAATTTAATATGCTTAGCTTGCCCATTACTAAAGAACTCCCAAGCTTCAAAATCAATAAGCCAACCTCCTAGGGAACCTTTTATCCTCCATATCTCTTTAACTCTAAAAGGAGGAGAGTAAGAGGTGGATGGGATCCATCTTCAAGCATTCAGGAGCCAAAATTTTAGCATACAAGCAATAAAGCTTTTAGTAAACCAGTCTTTCTTCTAACAATTCAACATCTATAAAAAAGATCCAAACCTCTTCCAAAATTACTCTTGAGGCAAAGTACTGATACTCTCCCAAAATTATTCTAGCCATCGGCCATCAATAAATAGGTATATTTTGTAGTATAAATTTGTTTGTTTAGTTTCTAACTTACAGGCCTGAGTCAGACCCCCTGCACCTATTTTTTGACTTCTCTATCCCTAACCAAAACCTTAACAAACCCTCACCTAATTATTGATCCATTCTACCATTCCCTTTTGAAAAAAATTAGAATCCCAAAGGAACCACCAATGGTCAACATAACCATTGATGGTCACCTTTAATCATCGATGGTTACATAACTACTGATGGTCAGCTTAATTGCCAATGATCACCCTGACTATCGATGATCACTGTGGTAAGAAATAACAAGTTATTTCCAACCATATACCCCCTAAAAAATCCAAATTTCTATGTCCTTTCCTATTCATAGACCCCTACCTAATTTTATAAACTTGATTTGATCTACTTTAGCACTAGTATTGATCTGCTATTGCTATATTTAGTTTATTTTCTTTATCAAGCATCTATTTCTTCTTGTAATATATTTTAGTATTTATTTATTTTATTTATCAAGAATCTACTTAATGCATGCATTTCATTTTTATCTCTTTCAACTTAATTGTTATCAAAGAGTAGTTTGACAGCCTCTTAGCAAGCTCACACTTCTTGGATCTAGCTCACACGAGGCAGTCCACCTTACTATTTATCGTAAACACAAGTTTTATTAGTGCTTTCTTATATGCAAGTAATTCCTCCCAAGATAAAGAGGATCTCTTCACACTTATCTAGATCATGCACAACAACAACCAGGTTCTTCTACCACACCTTTATTAGTATTTTCTTAACTTGCTTTTTCTTAAGTAACAAGAAAAAAATTAAGAGAAATGGTTATGTTGAATGTTTGGTATTGGATGAGTAATGGCTTAGGGTTAAATAATGGGATTTTTAGAAATAGGCTCAACTAAGAAGGACTCCATAAAGATTGGTTTGTCAAAGTTAGGCTTCTCAACAAAAGGGAAATGGTCAATAGACAATTCCATATAGTCTAGCTTGTCAAAGTGAGGATCCTTAAAAATAGGGTAATGGTCGACATAATGATTTTCCCAAAGGTGGTTATAATCATTAAGGAGTGGTTTAATAAAAAATTTCTTGTTAGAGTGAGACTCCTAAACTAAAGGGAAAGGGTTGTCAGGCAACTCCTTAAAGACTAGCTTGTATTTGGGAACAAGGCACAAAGCTACAATTTTAAAACAACCAGGTCGAGGTAAAAACTACAAGGCAATTAATCTAACTCTAAGTTTTTTTGAAATACTTTGACTCAATCTAGGCATATGGATTAAAAAAAAAACTTGACCTTGGTATGCATTCACTCTAGGCACATGCATAAACTAATTAGGAAATTCAATCTTAAGTAAGCAAAAATAAAAGTAATGAGTAAAGCATTCAAGCCCAAGTTAGGCTCTAATGTAAACTAACTGTGCTTAAGGTTGTATTTAAAAAGAAAGTTTTAACCATAGTTTAAGACAACAAATAAACTTGAGGCACTCATAAAATAGACCACTTCATATATCTAAGTAAAAGGGGTTTTCGAAGCAAACAAAAAATTTAGTCCAAGTTGCACAATTCAAAGATAAAAGGTAAACACTCAAGCCAAAATTAAGCAAGACATAGGTGTAGACCGGTCAGTTTTGAATCTGAACTTCACAAGACAAATTCTAAAATTGGTTTAAAATAATTGGAATCCTCAAATGGATAACATCTTAGACCCAAATGGATAGCATAATGACACTAATTTTAGACCAAAGGCATACATGGTTTAAAACTCAATTTGGTGCAAGGTAATGTTTTGAAATAACATGAGTAGTATAACAATGCTACTTTGATAAAATGGTATGACAACAATTTTTTATTCAAGACTCCAAGGTAAATACTTGGGATGAAATTGGCAGCTTGATGATGCTCTATTTAATCAAGTGATATACACAAATGCTTTGGTAAAAATGTCTAAGGCAAAGTGTGACACTAAATGGACAAAATAAAACCTCTTAGGCTAAAGTGGTGTAAAACATGTGATGTTATGACCCATTTTGAATAAACAAACAATTTTTAGTCTCAAAACATGCATGTAAATCAAAGAAAATAGAAGTAACCCAAATGGCTTGTCCTATACATATAACTAACATAGGTGTGCATAGCTTCAACCAAAGTTTCTATTGATATACTAATGCTCGTGAGAAATTAATTTTTAATCCAAAAAATTAAAGTATACATGTAGGCAAAGTTTTTATGCCCCTTCTATCTCTTAAGAATTGGTACATGACATGAACTTAGAGTGAAGAAAACTTGGCATTTAACATTAAATTCTGTGGTATATGGGCTTTGACTAAAAAACTATAAGTTTTGTACGTATTAGATGGTACCAAGTGTGGATAACATAAGGTTGCAATCATGTCAATTAAATCCAAACTACCTAGCTTACTATGTAAGGGTATATTCCTTTACATAAAAAATTTAACCATGCACTACTTATTGGAGTCTAATGTCTGGCTACCACATGGCCTAGGTACCCACTGAGATGGCCAGGCTAACTACTCACTACTATTCCATCTAACAATTATCCCAAGTTGTATACCCCATCATGGAGTGGGGTTAGTATGATGTTGGGAGATGAATCCCCAAGTCAACACACCCATAAAGAAATCATGGGGAGGCTATGAACTCCCACCCATAAGCCAAGTGCATAAAAATAAATAAATGAAAAATGGAAAGACTTTAAATGTCTCTTTTGAATTACGCAAGTCACTTAAAACTTGGGGAGAGCATGCATGATCAGGGTTCATTTTACAAGGCCATGATGAAAACCCCTAGGTTTGTTTAAGTGAATTAGATTCACAACCTTGGTGAATCTGAGTGTGCAAAAGAGGGGAAAATCACCTTATCTATTTTATGTAAAACTTCCCAACAATATTTTGCTAGGGTGACTAGGCACTTTTCTAATGCCACATGACATTGTGTTATCGGGTGACATCATGTTATCACATGATAGCATATTATCATATGACATCATGTTATTACATGATATCATATTACTACACAAAAACATACATTAGGTGATACTATACTATTAGATGGTACCTTGTTGTCAAGAAAAACCATGCTATTAGGTGATGGTATGCTATCATACATCATGTTGTTGTATGATAACATGCTACCAAGTGACACTATACCACTATGCAACATGATGCTATTAGGTGGCACTTTACATCCAAGTGATATCATGTTATCATGTGATGCTATGCTATCGGATGACATAATGATATCATTTAGCATTTAGTGCTAAGCAGTGGCATGTTGTTGCATGATAACATGATGCCACATGGTGGTATGCGGCCACTACTCGAAACCTTGTTATTGTCTAGTAGTGTGTTACCAAGCATCAACATGTTTTCACTCATTTCCATGTGTCCACTCTTAAGTGGTTAAAAAATAGAACATGATCATCTCTCACTGCTCATTCCAACCAGTTTCTTCTATTTCTCCTCATGGCTTATAAATACCCCCTAGTGCCCTTATTTTCACACTTTATTCTAAGGTTTTTCTTGTCCCTCCCTTTTCTTTTCAAGCTTAACCTGCAACTTCCAAGTCTACAACAAACTTTCTATGGCATCCAGATCCATGAAAACTAAAACATGGGTCATTCAAAACTTAATTTTTAAGAATCTATTGTGTTTGGACTTCCTCTGAATGGTGGAATAGCTAGAATCTTATGTGAATTAGATAGATGAAGGCAAACTTAGAGGCCTTGTAGAGATGCCTCAATATGACAAGATGATCAACCATAACCTACTATGATCTCTAGTTGCCTATTATAACCATACTGAGACCTATTTCTATGTCTAATTTAATAATAAATCAATATATTTTGGTACCTCTCCATTGGATATCCATAATTTAATAGGTCTTTCATATTGAAATACAAGCCTTGTTAGCACCAAGGTTTTCTTATCTGACATGGACAAAAATTACTTAGACTCAGTCCATAAATTGGCAATAGACCTAGCTGATAAGTGTTAAATTTATTAATGATATTAACATTTTTTAATTATTCCTAAATCATTTATTATAATTAGTTTCATGTCCTAATTGTAATTTCATGTTTTCTATTTTCATTGTAGATAGTCAAAACTGAAGGGGAATCTCGGTTGAAAAAATCGCTAATCCATTTCTCAAATCTATTATTCATTTCTTCCAAGCTAGAATGTTTTATAGGGAAGACCATTAGAAATTTCCTTATGGACTATTTACTACATTCTTCATTCTTTTTTGGGTGTCAAATGTGACTGGTGCATAGTTATATCCATTAGAATTAGGGATGCATTGAATTATATGTTTTCCAAGGACAATTGCACCATTTCATCCTCCAACTATATTCTGGACTTATATTTTGAGACCTTATATGATATATCTAATACTAAAATTCCCACTACCCTCCATCAAAAAATGAAAGCTAATTATTTGACTATCAATGAATAAGAAGTAAGCCTAGTTTTCATAATATTAATTAATAACATCTATTATTTTATACATATTTCAAATTTTAACATTTCTTGGCCTATTAGTTGTTATAGTTAAGAGTGCATGCATATTCCACAAGAAAAATAGGTGGCATCCAAAGATCAGGGTGCTCCATAAGGCTCTAGTGATATTGAGTCCATGGAGTCTTTGATACATTAATTTTGAAATTCGAAACACCCAAGAAGTAATTTTGTTTCATTTCCACTTCCCACTTCACCTAAATTTCCTTGAATGTCTATTTCTTGTATTATTTAATAAAAAACTTATTTTTCATATTAGTTTTTTAATTTGTTTGTAGTTGAATCTCAAATTATTATCATTGAGGATTCTTCCCACCAACACAATCAATTTTTACCACCTTGCATATTTTTTTGAATTGAAGTTTCTTAGAATTGGGTAGTTTATTAACTAGATAATTTACTCATTTTGCAGGTGAAACCACCACTATCACTCCCACAAGGATAATAAGTGGGGTCAGGAAAGAGGTAAATCCCATAAGGAAAATTATAATGGGAGAGGAAAAACCCACCAAAAACATTAGAATGGAAGAGGCAGTCACCTTGACTACACATAATAACAACTTTGTTTTGAATTTGCATTAATTTATGTTTTTAAATTTACCCATTTTGACTAATTTTTGTTTTGCAAGGCACCCTACATCTATGAGGAGACCAATAAGTTTGAAACCACCCGTACATATTCAAATAAGAGGAAAGAATATCTCCTTCCCTGCACAAAGTAGAGGAAACCTAAAATTTTTTTATTTCCCAAATTTCTCTGTTGGTGGCATTTCTAGTGCATAGGGTCTTACATGTTTACAACAAATTAATATGGATGAAGAGTTACTTGGGATTGAAAGTTGGGCCCCAATTGATGGTGGATTCAATCTACATGATTTTATTCAAGTTTTCAATGTGCCTACATGAGTGCATTCTATGACTACCTCTTTGCCATCTATCCCACCCCCCACTAATAATTTGAACATCTTTGATGATTCCATCACTAATTTTTCATTAAAAAATCTAGTTTCAAAAAATCTACTTGATAATATGAGGGAGGGTGCTATTGAGGAATTTAATTATTTAAAGCAATTGGAGCAAGGGAAAAAAGACTAATCAAAGAAATCAATGCCTATTATCACAATCACTCCTAAAGAGTTAAATTTTTTTGCTTGTTCAAAATGAACCCTCAAAGATTGACACTTTATTCCATCAAGTTCAATATAGAATAATTAATGTTAACAATATTTACATGATAATATTTTAGAGATTATGATAAATAGGTTTGAAAATTTTAATGGAGAAGCCCAGGACTATTTAAATAAATGGGATAGAGATATAAACCTTGTTACCATTACACAAGTAGAGAAGGAAAAAGTTGTGGTAAATTTTCATTACCTATAATGTGTATTTTGGTTATTAGACTTTGTATGTGCCTAAGACTTATATATTATTTATTAATTATAGGCAAAATATGAAAAATTTGAAGCAAGAAGTACATCTTAATGTGCATTTTAAAAATTCTCACAAAAGTATCACCTTAGTGATTGCATTTAAGGAAAAGTTTGTTCTGGTAAATAAATAGAACAACATTTTGAAGAAAATTATTAAAGAACATGGGATGGATCCAAGCATTTTATTGAAGCAAATAATAGATGTGGATCCAACTATTCTTTTAGATGGTGATGCATAAAAGGAGGAGAGGGTAAATCTTACAAATATCAATTCTACTAAAAAGGATCTTGAGAAGGAAGGAGTTATAATGGATGATACACAAATAGTTCAAGATAGTGGGGTTTACATGGAGGGCGATGGGAAATAAGAAGTGGGTGGAGAGTCTGTTCCAGACAAATGTTAGTTTGTTTCAAAAAGGTTATAATGTTCAAAATGACAATGATTTGTATCATGTTTGTTTCAAAAACACTTGTTTTATTTAATAGAGTTTATAATGCCAATGATATTTTGTAATTGTTCCAAATAGTCTGGGTATATAATTTAAAGATTTTAAATATTTAAAATGTATTATGGTCAAGTTTATATATTCTATGGAGATAATGTAGAGCAAATATTCTATGGAGTTATATTGTTCTAGTAGTTGTACTATTTGAAAAAGTGTTGGTTGAATGTATTGTTTAAATATTATTGAATACATTGTACTATTTGCAATGTTAGGAAATTAAACTATTGATATTATTTATAGTTAAAATGTTATGTAACAATAATATAATGTATATAGGTTTTTTTTATAATTGTTAGATTGAGTTATTATAGGGATATGTGGAGATTATGGGGAAATTTGGAAATATGTGATCCCCAATTATAGGAAAAATATTTTCTATATATTTGTGTAATGATTCAAATGTAAATGTGCAATAGAATAATATTGGCGTGATTAAAATATTTTTCTATCTTTTGGTTCAATGCTTATGCATGTACTAAATCTATGTATAAGCTCTCCAAATTAATATTATAGACAATTAAGATAATGAAAACAGAAAGTCTTAATAATTGGAAAAGTTTTAATGGCATAAGAACTGGTGTCCTATGGTGTACTGTGCATGTTTACACATAAGACTTGTATGCTTCAATGAATGCTATAGTGAATTCTCTATATAATGTTAATTAGAATTATGATTGATTCTTAATGAATGACTTACATTGCAAATGTTAATGAAGTACTATTTAAAATACACATAATTGTAATAAGACAAATAAAGTGCTTAATTCCAGTCTATTGAATAAGATTCATAATTTTTGCATGCAAGAAATAGATTACAAAATTTAAACTATTTGAAGATGAAAGAATATGAAATATTTTAGAAAATAGTAATTACCATATTTATCAAACTAAAATTTGGGTAGATTTAAAATATGTGAAGATGAAAGAATATGAAATAATTTAGCAAATAGTTTTTGTTGTACTTATCAAACTAAAATATAGGCAACTAAAAAAATCCTCAAGAAACTTGCTCATCATAAGTGTGATTTACATTTACCATGCCAGTGTCGTATTCAATCTGGGTATTTTCATATTTTGTATTGGTAGCTATATTACTAATGCCTCTTCTTTCAACTAAAGAAATCCATTTTGCCACCGATCTGTCATAAAGAAACTTGTCCATAGAATAATGTGAAACATATAGTCTCAAGCAAGTCTCTCGATTTTTATCTAATATGTTTCTAAGTTTTGACTTCATGAAAGATAAGGCACTAAACACTTGCTCATCTTCCATAGAACTCAAAATCATTATTTGAACAAGTTTATATAATCTAAAATATTCACTAATAATTTCTTGTAAGACACTAATTGGATAAAGGGGTTTTCATAGCCGTGTAATGGCACCATTTTTTGTTGGGTCACTTAAAAATGAAAATTGATCCATCATTATAATCCCAAACTATGTTGATTAAGACATCATTAATTGTTTATTTAAAATACCATTAATCTAAACTCCATTCACATCTACAAATTTCTAAAAATGCTTAATAATTTCACACATGTATTTATGAAATAAACTGCTAATCTATTATTGACTATTAACACTATTCCAAAAATTGGGATTTACAACTCCCATGTAACTCATCCCTTTGAAAATGTTCTCTAATCTCAATGGATAAAATTTGTGAGATTTTTCTTAATTTAATTCATGTTTTAGATAAATCAATATCATATAGTAGATGTGTCATAGGTACATCTTCAGGGTTAGCTCCCATAACTTCAAGTCTTCTAGAGTATGTGTGCATTGGGATCTCAATGTTATTTATCATGACACAAAGATGATCATGTATATTGAATTTCAAATAACTCTCTAGATTATGAAAGTCTATCAAATTTTTCCATGTTCTAAAAACAAGTCTATGAAAGCTTTCATTTGATGTGTATAATATATCTAAAGACTAACATACACATTTTCTCAAACGTATGAAGTCAATAATATAGATAGATCTCTCTTGGGCATGTTTCATGAAACAGTTAATTTCCTTAAACATTGGCAAAATATCACACAATGTGAGTAATGTTTTAAAATCTATTAAATGACACAATAAATCTTTTGCTTTTGTTAACTTCCTTAAGATATTTATACATAAAACATGTTAAAGATGGATATTTATCAAAAAAATTGCATGCAAGTTCATACATGGAAATCCATCTAGTTTCAACATCTTTCAGTAGTTTTTTACCATCTGTCACCCCAATTACAAATTTTTGGAACTCTATAAATCTTTTTGGGATGTTTGACATGTAAGCATGTAAGTCATGAATAATCTCTTCCACATTTACAACATTACTAAATGTGCTTACAGTTTTATACACAAGATTCATCCTATGAGCCATACAATGAATTGGAATAAAAAATGGAGAAACTATTGTTTGAAGGTGAATACAAACAACACTTCTATACCCCTGCATTAGTGATTCACCATCAACACCAACACACACTAGCTTCATAGCTATGGCATAATCATCCATCCCAGCTTTCTCTTTTAAATTAGATACAACCAATTTATGAAGGTTTCTTTCATTGCAATTGTCTACCATTTTATGGACAAATAATTGATGAGATTGCCTTGAATATTTTTCAAAAGTATACACATGCATGTAAACCCATGTTGTGTTGTCAACTTTAATGACCTTATTGATGGATAATGAGATAAACAGTGATCTCTTAACACTTTCTTTTAAATATTCCTTCTCAATCATTGCTAGACATTTTTTCATTTTTCAAGTACTACTATCCAACCAATATGACTGTGGAATATCAAAAAACCCATTATGTTGAAATAGAAGTTTTTAATCTATAAAATTAGAAATGGGTTTGCCCTTTTCTAAAATGTGGAAAATAATAGAGAACTATACATATTTTACCTTAAGATTAGACTGCATAACTCTGCATAACTTTTCCAAATTGAGCTTTGATTGTTCCTCCTTTCTTCGCAAGATGTTTTTGTCATTTCTAATAATTTTCATATTCATGTGCATATATTACATGCTTGCATTATTTTTTATTTTTCCATTTATGTGTTCTTGTTTTGTTATCTATCTATCTGGGTGCTTCGTGGATATAAATATTTTCCTATAATGTCTCTAAATTATGTCCAATTTAAGTTGCATTATATGTTCTTTTCTAAGTTTCCAACTACATAATGTACATCTATATTATGTTGGAGGCTCATTACCATTTTTTGGTTCTACAGCTTCTATAAATGAATATTTTGTAGCCTAGTCAACTTGAAAATACCTTCCTATTATCCATGTACTTATCTTCCTCCATCAATTTTTTTGAGTGGAATTTTCAAGAAAATTTGGTGTCTGAAGAGAACTACAATTCTCTTCTTTAGTGCCCAAAGGAGTGTCTTCTACGGGTGGCATGTTATTAAAATCTTTGGGTGGTGAGAAGTTATTGGGATGATTTATTTCTAATGAAATAGTATAATTATCTAGGTCAATTTTTGCATTAAAATGGTTTTAAAATTATTCTAAAGTTAAAAAAAATAACTTATATTTTAAAAATAAGTTTTAGAATTACCTGTATTTGGAGTGTTACCATTTACACAGTCTTCTTTCCTGGGTTTATGAAATAAGATAGTATGTTGGATTTTCCTAATATTTGTTATGGTGTTTTACCCTTGCCATTACCTCTTGATTCCATAGTAACTAAGGATATTGAAAGACTCAAGATGTAGATGGGTGATAATAGTTTGGTAGGTGAAGCATTTGAATGGTGTTAGGTGGTAAAGTGCTATTGGGTGGTGTAATACTCTTGAGTGGTCACAATAGGGAATGGTACTATTAGGTAGTTATTATGGGATATTACTACTAGGTGGTAAAGAACTACCAAATGGGTAGATATTTTGGGTGGCAATTGATACTGGGTGGTTTAGTGTCATTGAGAAACACTCTACTATCATACAACATAGTGTTATCATGTGATACAATGCTACTGCATGACACAGTGATACCATGTGACATAGTGTTGCTAGATAGTGTGTTGTTGTTAGTAAATATACTACTATCATGTAACATAATGTTACCACATGACATAGTGATACCACATGACACAGTGCTACTACATAACATAATGTTATCGAATAGTGTTTTACTATAGGGCAATTTAGTTTTATTGGGCAATAACCTATTACTACACAACATATTGGTACTATGAGACATAGTGCTACCACATGACTTTGTGCTATCGGATGTTGTATTACTTCTAGGTGGTGTATTACTATGGGGAAGTCAATTTCTGCCAAGTAGCGTAGTTCTGTCAGGTGGTTGAAAGCAGTTAGGTGGTATAGTGTGACCTCAAGCCTTAAGATCTTGGCAATGTGGTAAAAAAAGATACTTTGATGGTAAGTTGGTGACCTCTGGGAACATATGTACTTTATATATATGGTGAATTACATGGATAACCCAAAAATTATTATAAATCATTGGAGTACTGACCCCTAAAAAAATAACATCCCAAAATTTTAGGCGAATGGGCCCTATGTGGTACTCAAAAAAATTGCCAAAATCATAGTCCCAAAACTGGAATATTCATCAATTAATGAATATTCACCAGTAAAATTTATCTTTTACATGACATTATTTTTGAAACACTATTTTATAAATAGTAAAAATAAACTAATCACTTTTGGTTGCTTAATTTTCCTAAAGGGGATGGGAGAGAACATACAGTCTAGAGTTTATGTTTTCTAAAATCAATGAATTTAATCTAACTAATTTGAAACTAGTCTAAAGAATAAACAAGAATAAAAAAATCTCATAGGACATTGGTAGAATAAATTATTTTTTATCCAATATGTAACAAGAGTTGAGGTCGGTATAATTTTCTCTCATTTTATAATCCATAACCTTTCATCAAAAAAAAATAGCAAATTATTTTGATAAAAAAATTATGGCTTGTCAAAGGCCTTTTGTGCAATCTATTACCCATCATAAAAGCCTCTTATCCTTACAATAATTCCTACATTAACAACCCAATTAAAATATTTCAAGGAAAAGAAACAAAAATTCTAAGTCAGCCATTTAAGAAGCCTTTTCACTCATTGACAGGAAAAAGCCAGATAACTTCTTTGCATCTAGGTCAATTTTTTGGAATTGCTTGTAAAAATGGATTCATTATTCCTTATCCTTATCTCTTATAACATTACTTTCAATTGGTATGAAATCTAATTTCCCAAAGGGTTATAACCAAGAAGATATGCTCATTCAATCAAGGCTAAACCATTGAGTCCATTTTAATAAGGCTAGATTCATAAATATTTTAATAATAGGACTAGAATTTGAATAACTATTTCATGAAAAGGTGTCTCTAAGATTTGATTCATAATTTATGCAAATACATCACCAACAATATATTTTATTAGTTATGATGAAGTTTCTACATGTATGTACCACTATAGTTTTTTGGCCTAAGTATTTATTTTACATTCTGCAAATAACTACTTGTGATCAAGGAATTTAAATCAAGAAAGGAGTTTAGTATAGAGTTAGTTTTAAAAATAATGGAATCAACTCACTAACAATATAACATCCCTAGGCCTATATCATGGGGTGAGATTAGTGAAAAAACCTACTAACAACACAATTAAGAATGAAAGGAAATGATAATTTAAACATAAAAAATAAATTCATTTCCAAATTCCTTAATTACTCCAAAAGGGTTCTTCTTTGGCTTGCTCTGATTTGTGCACAAAAGGTCTTCATCAATGGAGTGTGGCTATGCTCATCCCCTCTTGGCACCTTTTTCATGCTTGGATTTAGCTTGATGTGGTTTGGCTTGGCTTGGCTTGGATTAATTTTGACATTATAACTTTGTTATTTGTTTCATGCCCAAATTCCTACATAATAACACTACTTTGTCCAAACTTTTAGATGATTTGTGCATGATAACTTTGCACCAACATAGCTTGTTAAATGAATATGTCTAGGCCTAAGTTTATAGGCTTTGAAATCAACATGGAATGGGTTAAATCCTACCTTGGTTGATTTTATTAACCTTGGTTGAGTTTGAAAGGTGTCTAAATGATTATGACTAGGTTTGGATAGGTGTGCTTTGAGATATTTTCCATTTGGCATATTCTTAGGATATTATTTTGATATTTAGAGTTTCCTTTATTGATAATTCATTTATTAGCTCATGGATAAATTTGATTAGGCTTCAATTAAGATTTGGAAGTTAATTAATCCTTTTTAGGCCTTTGGTCACTTGTTATAAGATTTGATTTAAATGATTTGCATTTGTTCCAATTAATTGATTTATGGGCCAAATTGATTTATTTTCATGGCTATGAAGCTAAATTTGGGACATTTAGAAATTATTGGGCTAGGTGTTCAATGGTTGGTAAGAATTGTTTGAAAGTCAGATATGAAGACATTGGTGGCTAATTTTAGATGTCTATAGTTTTCCCCTATTTGGGAAGATGTTGCAAACCATAGGCTTAGCAATATCTTCTCAAATAATGAGAAAATGCCTATATTCCAAAAAGAAGATGATGATTGAAGAAAAATCTCCAAAGAATTTTTGGGAAGCCTATGATGATGCCCCCTCAAGGGGGTGGCCATCACATATGGTTTATGGATGATACCTTAAAAAAAACAAAAACAAAATTATGAGATTAATCTATGGTTCAGTTTAATCCAAACGAGAAAATGTTTGCATGCATTGATTTTTAAAAAAGAGTATTAATTTTCCCAAAGGAAATTATAATTAATAATAAAATTCAAAATAATGATTTGCCCATAGGTGATTATAATCATTAAGATGAGTTATATTGGATAAGGATGATTGATAGGATGTGATTGTGCCCCAGTGAGGGTTGATTGGAAGCATAACTCAAGGATATAACCTATAATATAGATTAAATATGAGTGGGTACAAATATAGATGTGATGGTCTAATGATTAAAGAAGCTAAAAACAACTAGGCACATGAAGGTTCACAACGTGATCAATGGAAATGATTTTGTTGTACCTGCCAATGTAGAGATGATTGTCTTAATTAACATTGATACGAGAAAATGGTCAATGGTTTGATTTGATCAAGATGGGTGTGGGATGATTTTCCAAGGTGCCAAAGATAAAATTCTAATGCCCCATTGCTTGTAGAACCTCCTACAATTAATTTTTGATGTAGCACATGATGGTAAGCCTTGTGATAGAACACCATGAGAAATAGATTGAAATGTGCATAATGACTAACTCCCAAATTAATAAACAATAAAAAATAACACACCAATGATAAAAACCATGATGACAATGTTAACATATGAATATGTATGGACTCAAGAATAATGTTCTCAAGGAATCACCCAATGAACACATATAGACTGAGTCGAGGAAATAATACTGTAAGCAAACAAATAATCAAGCAAACAATCAAAAAAATAAACAAAAAGCACACAACCAACAAACAATTTGAAATAAATAAACAAATAAAAATCCTGAAAATAAAAGCAAAAGAAAGCATCCTAACAATGACTTTGCCCCAGTAGGGTAGATCAAGGATAACTGATTAGGCTTAGATATGACAAGTGCTTTTGGATTTTGAAATATTTGAATGTTTTTAGAATTTTGAGGTATCTTAACTCATTAGATAATGACAAGACACCTACTCATAAAATGGTGAGAGCATTGGCTTGGATTACTCACAAAATGGTGAGAGCATATGGTAAGTGGGACTGAGGTGACCTCAACATGAATTGAGTGTGGCCTACGTAGTCCCAAAATGACCTCAAGTCATAGTAATCCCATCCAAACAAAAGGCGAGGAGAAACTTAACCAGGTAATAAGTTCTCAAATCTAGTAAATGACAAGTCAAATGAAAACAAGAATAGAAAGGTGATGCCCCTCATCTAAATAGCTGCCCCATCAGAAAATCGATGTAGATTTGGATGCTGATGATGTTGCCATTGATTTTGATTCCTTAAAGCATTGAGACATGATATCTTTGTAGCCTCTATAAAGTAAAGTGTGGCCAAGGATAGTAAATAGGGTTAAATATTGGTTGATAAGATTATTTTGACAATTTTTTGATGGGCAGAAATAGAATGGATGATGGGTGGTAAACAAATGAAGATCAAGATTTTTAGGCACACATAATGTTCTTGATTCTGGATTTGACATAAATTTAGATGTGGTTGGGTTGAAGACTTCTTTTCTTGATAGGTCCACTAGATTTTTCTATTATTTTGTCTTGAGAATAGTTAAGATCTGATTAGGCTATATAATGGAAGCTATATTGATTTGATATTTGACTTTGTCTTCATTAAATAGTAAATAACTTATGTGCTTAGCTATTAGCACCTTGAAGAGGTTTATACCAATGAAGTTGTCTTGATTTTCCTATAGCACCTTTGAGAAGGTTTCATTAATGAACATTGATTTTTGACTTTGATTATCTTCTAGTGCCTCTAAAAAGGTTTCATTAGAAGATGCCAAGTTTTCACTTTGATTATCCCCTAGACCCTTTGAAAAGGTTTCACTAAAAGAGTGTTCTTCTATTGTATGAATTTGGTCTTGGCCTCCTTGATCTTATTCAATTGATATGTCACCATGGATGCAGTTCAACAAGGTATGATTTTATCAGTCCCAATCGACATTTATTAGAGATGGAATGTCAATGTAATGGCTATTTTGATTGGTGGTAATGGATTATGGAATGGTAATGGAATGTGGATTGGTTATACAATCCTAATAGAAGATACTAGGACAACTTGTCTCAAAGCTGAAGTACTCATCCTTAAAAATTATAGAAGGATCACAAATGTATTAAAATTGATCTGCTAGGGATCGTAACCAATATTATAACAACCATGAATATATTCTTCTTATGAATCTAATTTTGACTCAAGGGACTTTGAATTTGATGTTGATTATACTTTTGATTCTAAATTTGATGTCAGTTTAAGAATAAAACCTGAATCTAACTCTGATTCTTCATTTGATGGGTACTCTATTACAATAATGTCTTGTTGAATGTTTGGTATTGAATAAGTGATCGTTTGTAATGGTAGAATGGGTTATACTAAGACTATTTTGTTAAAGTGGGATTCTATAATGATGGGGAAAAGGTCAAGAGAGAAATTCATAGGGACTAGGTTTTTAATGGGAGACTCTTGAAAAATAGGCGTATAGTCGAGGTAATGATTTGCCTAAAGGTGGTTATAATCATTAAGAAGTGACTCAGAGGAGACTTTCTTGTTAGAGTGAGACTCTTCGATAAAAGGTATAGGATTGGAAGGTGATTCATCATAGGTTGGCTTATTACAAATGGTCAGTTCAACAAAAACATCTTTGATTGGTTGGTTCTCTTGATCTTGGTTTGCAATGAGTTGAAAAATACTAGTTTTGAATATATCTTGGTCCTCGAATGATTGGCTCCATTAGATAGGTATTGATTAACTCAGTTGGGGTTAGATGATTAGCTGAGGTTTAAGCTAAATTATTGGCTAAGGTTGGGGTTTTGACTTTATTGTTTGGGATTGTGATTGGATTAGTTGGGATTTTGATGGGTGTTATATAGCTTGGTTGCTCAAATAAGCCAAAAGACAAAGTCTTGAAATAACAAGTTTGGGTTATTTTTATGGGTGATTGATTTCCCAAGCCAAATTATTCAAGTCTTCCTCATAAACCATATCATCATGGTAAGGGTCTAAATTTGGAATATATGCCTATTTTGGACTTTGTTACCTAGGTTGATTATTGTAAAATGGATAAAAATCCATCTCATAAACAACATTATCATTTTAGAGTTATGTACCTAATTCCTCCTCACCTACCATATCATCCCAGTTGAGGTCTTGAATTTGGTCCATAATTTGATTATTTAAAGGTGGGTAAAAATCTATCTCACAAACCATTTTATCATCAAAGGGGTCTTAAATAAAACCATAAAAATCAAAGTCATTTTGTGTAACCATTCTATTATAACTTGGATTGTACGTGACTCTACCATAAATGTAGCTATAAATATTTACATAAATGATGAATTTTTTTGAAAGAAAAACCTTAGAGTTCTATGAAATTTGAAAAATAATGTCTAAAGGACAAAGGGTTTAAACATGATCTAGCTTGGTAAAAAAAGGGTGGAGCTGTATCTCCAAACAATGATCTGAACATAGAGCTATATCTCAAAAATGGTTTATTATAGAACTTGGAATAAAAAATTCTAATGTCAAATGTCATACACACAAAAGGTCAAGTAATGAATAAAAACAAATGTGTCAAAGTCTAGGACAAAGTGTTCCAAACAAAGTATAAACTAAAAAAGGGAAAAGAAAGTTGCTACATCTTTTGTCCAAACGTAAATTCAAAATCTAGGAACAAATAAGGATATGATGTGATAATACTTTTATCCAAATGACATCAAAAGCTAGTCTTGAAACAAGGATTGATATGATTTAATTTAATCTAACATGTTTGAAACAACTTTGACATAATATTGACACATAGATTCAAATATAAATGTGATCAGTTGGTATAAACCATGAGGCAAAAAACACTTGGAGAAAAGACCTTGTTATCCCAAATAAAGGTACAAATAATGATGATGATAGGCTATGAAAACAAACAAAAAATAGTTTTCAAATTTTGGTAATCAATTAACCAAAGTTACGTAACCCAAAAGAGAAAGATATGTGTATCATCCCTTGTAAAATGAGGCCTAAATAGAAATCAATCAATGTTTGAATTAAATTTTTTGTCAAAGTTAATTGAAAACTCAACATTTGATGACTGGGATTTGATTGACCAAATAGGCTAGAAAATATTGGATAGAATAACAACACATAATAAGGATCTAAATGACATATATGATATGGTTTTGAACAATGGTTTTTGATACAAGGTAAACAAGTCTTGAAAAAAATAGAGCTTCGTAATAGTGTAAGCATGTTCTGATGATGTGGTCAATGCTTTTATTTTAAAGACTCAAAGGCACAAACTTGATGATGATTTGGGTAGCATAACGGTACACTTTTCAATCAATTGACACACACACAAACATGTTTAGAAAAAAATGCAAGGCAAAAGTGTGATGTAAAATGGCTAGAATAATTCCCCCTTGATAAAGAAGTACCATATAAAAATATTAGTTTTTGACATGATTTATAAATAAAAATTTAAGTTTTAGTCTCAAAAACACCAATAAATAAAAAGATAAATGACCAAATATAACTAAGCATAATGTCCCAGATCCTATCAAGGTGTGGCAAAGTAGGGTTGACTTAAACCTACAAGTTTTTGATCGTCTAGATTGATTCCATATGTACACACTTTCATGTATGCACATAAGATAAACAAGACATCAATTGGGTCCATGTTGATTAGCTTGTTATGAAAAATTCTTAACTTTTTCATAACCACTACATCCATTATTTACTTAGTGTAGTGTGATGTCTAAATTGATTATACGTCTCAAGCTTAGCCTACACTAATAGAGATGGTTGAATCACTCAAACCACCATCCCAATGAGGGGATCCCAATTTGTATACCCCCACATGGATAGGGGTTGAAACACTTCTAGGAGATGAAGCCTTGATTCAATGATTCCCTAAAGAACTTGTGAGAGGTAATGACATCCCCTACATAAGCCAAGATGTGTGAAAAAATAAATAGAAAGACTTTATGGTTGATATCACCCAATACTATGCGAGTTTGGGGAAAACCTAGGCAACATTATTTATATGCCTTGTATTAGTCAAAAATGTGATGAATAGGTGCTTTTGATCACCTGAGTTCCCTAAAGGGATGGGGGAGAGCATACATGCATTATTATTTTCACTAAAACAACCAATCAACAAACATACATTGCATTAAAAAGAATGTGATCAAAAAACATGAAAACTACATGATGTCAGTTTCATTTTAAGGCACTAAATCAAATGTGTTATGAAGTTTGGCCCATTGGCTTTGATTAATACTTTAATTTTTTTTAAAAAGCATCTAATGCATGAAAAAAGACCTAGGTTCTTTTTAAACACCAAATAGATGATGTGAGCAAGTTTGATAACATGTTTGGATTTGACTAGGTTCTTTGTTATGCACTTATTAAAATGTTTTGATAATGTTCATGGCCCCTTGGTAAATTTGAAAGATAATTTATAAAATCAATAATTTAAAACATAACCATGTTCATTTTTAATAACCAATTAAAATATTCAATATTTTAACCAATTCATTTTGAACCCAAATTGAAGTGTTTGTTAGTCAAATCAAGTAAATTTGTGTTCAAATTTCTATCTTGCTCCTAAAAAAATAAGAGAGTGACTCCCTAATTAGAATCAATTTTGGTTTTTTAGCAAATGATGTTGGATTTTGAGCTCTTAGAGTTTAATTAAAATTTTACATAGTGATCATTGACAGTTAGGGTGACCATCCATGATTTATTGTAATCATCACCAATCAGTTACAAATAACCATCAACAGTCAAATAGAGTCATCATTTATTGATAAAGACCATTAGCAAGAACCTATGAATATGAAGGCAAAACCTCAAATAACAAATGTGTTAAGTTAGCCTTGGTTAGATAAAATCTAATAAAAACTTGTAAGGCTAAGATTAGTTGATTGATTTAGATGCTCTTGAAGCTAATAAATCAAAGATCTAAGTGAAAAAAATATTCAAAATGAAATATTTAGGTCCATTTCTCCCTTGAAACTAGATTTTCAAAGGTTACACATAATCGATGGTGATCAGTCTAATCATCGATGGTTAGGCCATAACTGTCAATAGTTGCACTTAATCATTAACAGTCTTTGTGTAAACTTGAGAAGTATGATAAAATTAAATCCAACCAAAACAAGGTAAGGAAATTAATTTTAGAGAGATTCAAGCATCTAATCTTCAATTTAAGACCTGCATAATGTTCTCCTTGCTATGGGGGATGTGTTGGGTCCCATCGAGCATGTCATTTGTAATCAAGGAATTGACTCAAGAGAGGAGGTTAGTGTATAGACATAATATTTTCAAACTTTTATTGATTACTGATACTTTGTATCTTGTAGGAACTTATTGAGTCTCAATCTATCTGAGTGCATGCCTTAAGGGGTGAAATGAGAAAGGGGTGGGTAGATCATCATTACTTCATAAGATTGTTGTTCTTTTTACCACTTACCATCCACACACTAGCCTCTTAAAACCTTTAACCCTAAGCTTATTCTTTTATTTCCTATCCATTCCAATCATTACCATGATTTAATCCATTTCTTACCTTATTACCATGTTGACATGTTCATTACACTAGGTCGATCTAGTAAACCTAGTGTATTTTGGGGACACTTTAGATATTTTAACTTGTTTACATCTTAATCGACCTAACACAAACCTTGTCAGTTAGCCCACAAACAAACTAGGTCAACCCGATCAACCTAGTATAATCAACACATGTAAATGATTTTGGGGTAAGATATTAATATATATACAAGGTCATTTCCCACCATTTTAGAAGAATAGAAGAATTAAGTGAAAATTGCAAATGAGCATCTACTTATTGACCATTCTACTTGAGGAATTAAGATTTAAGGTTCAATACTTTCTTTAGAGCTTTGATCTTAACTTGTGGAGAAGTATTTTGGATGCTTAGATAGGTCATGTAGCTTGGAGCTGATTTATATTGTTTATCCTTATAAATCACAAAAATATCTTGCAAATCACCTTGGCGAAGGGAGGGATTGAGGATTGATAGGTTCATCTTCAAAGGTAAGTATTCATAACTTTATATTTCCTTTGTAAGATTAGATAGATAATGCAATATGTTTTCTTCTCTTCCATGTATTAGGATTACGTATACATTGAAATGAGTATATGTCTCATATACATGTTTTTTATAGTTTTTGTTTATTTTTTTGTTCTAACCCCCCGCCCCCCCCCCCCCCCCCCACTTTATGCTAAAAGCTTTGGTGTGCACTAGATCAATTTACTTTTCTTTTTATTAGAATTGTTTACTTTCTTGTTTATTACATAAGTGAACATCAAATCATAGGACTCTTTTAGGGTTATTGTACAATTATGTTAGACTATAGGATTTAGAACCCTTCCTAGCATTATGTGTTGTGATAAGTGATAAAAGTAATCCCCTAATCAAGTCTAGTAAATCCCCATATTGGTCATGTTCCCACTTAATAAGTGTATCCCCAATCAGAAGTGTAGGTGTGCTCTATCTTATCTGATCCATGATTAATTCATGCACATCATGTCATTCTAATTGCATATATTCTGGTGAACCTAAAATAAATCAAACCCTTATAGGGTTTTCTCACTTTTATGTCATTTCTTTTATTATTTTATCATCATTTCTATCATATATTTTGATATGTTGATTCGATTCTATCGACCTAGTTCTTTTTATTTATGCACAAAAATAAGAAACTAAATTGAGAATCTCAACCCAGTATAAGTTTTTATCACTTTTCAAACTTTTAGTTTAACCTACTAGGTCAACCAAATTGACCTAGTGTATTTTTAGCCACTTTATAGTAGTTCCTATACAACTCGATTGATCAGCTCAACCTAGTATAGGTTTTAGTTTTCCATATTTCCAAATCAGCCTACCACATTGACCAACATGACCTAGTGAATTTATAGAATTCCATTTCAACCTAATAGGTCAACTAGGTTGACCTAGTGCATTTTTATCACTTTTTCAATAGGTTTCTATATTGCTTGGTCGATAGGATCAACCTAGTTTGCATTTATTAGATTAGTTTTATCCAAGGTCTTTGATATGTAATAGCTTTCATTTTCATATTTGAACCATCAAGGTGAGTTTATATTCTTCTCTCTTTTCTTTCTATACTTTTTTTTCAAGTTTGTAGCCTTCAAAACTGCCTCTGCTAAACCAACTAGATTAACCATGTCAACCTAATTCTATGTCGTATTTGTTGTCTAAAATAACTAGGTCAACCTAGTCAACCTAGTACATTTTCTAGACCCTATCTTTAATAGTGCTAGCTCAAAAATCTTGACCTAGTTCTATGTGTTGTGCTTATAATGTTTTCACTATACCTTATTTCAAAGTTGGAATTCACCTTGTATGCTAATTGCATCATTTTTTCAAGTTGTTTGCATGCTTAGAATAGTTCACATGGTCTCATTAGGAAGTTTTTATTTAACTTATTAGTTTCACTATTTTTATTCATTTGTATAGATTGCCAAATCACATAAACATCAAAGCATATTTTAACACTTGACTACCTTGGCCAACCTACTTAGATGTCATCCCCAAGGGGGAAGCTGACTTAATGATTTAGTCAAGTATAATTCATGTTTAATGGTATATTCTAGCTAAGCACCTACCACCCTTATCACTATAGTGTGTGAAGTGAGGGGGTAGGTCCCAATACCAAGCCTATATCATTACCACTAAAATACCTTTAATCATAAACACACCTAAAAACATCCATAGATTGATATCTAGTACCTTGATTACAACCAATTCCCTATCAATTAAAATCATTTTAAATAATCTAATCAACATTCTAGGATGACCAATTAGCTAGCTTTACTTTCCAAGTTATTTGCTTGCTCTTTGCTCTATTGTGTGTGCAAGAACTTGCATTAGCCATCATTGGTGCAAGATTTTTTCTTTGTGTGTATCAATTAGATTGGCCATCATCAATTCAATTGATTGTTTATTTAATTTCAGCATCTACTTTCTTATATCAACTAAAAACTGTCTTGCTTCATTTTCACACATTCATTTATCAACTCTTTATTTTTCATATTTACCATACTAAGTCAGCCAACTCAGCCTAGCATATTTTTTAGCCCATGTATACTGCACTAGGTTAGCCTAGTTAACCTAGTACTATTTATAAGATTTCCCCCCTTTTCTTCGAGTCTTTGTTATTTATATTACGTCGATCTTGTGGACCTAGTATAGTTTTATAGACCTAGTTTTTGCATTAGGTTGACCAAGTTAACCTAGTTTAGTTATAGTCACCTTTTGATTCTTTGTTTATCTCATTTTTCCTTTACTCCTTTCATCATGGACTAGCTATTTGGTGATAACACTAAAAATTAATCAATAGATATAGTGAAATTTACCAATCCTAATAGGGTCTCCCATAGACAAAGTAGGTTTCCTCTAGAGAATGCTAGTAATGTTCATGTTACAACCCATATAACAAACTATGGAAATCCTCATATACCTCTTTGAATCAAAACCCTCCTATTTTCTTAGAAGATCAACCTGAATTAGAGTATACTCCCAAAATGCTCTTCTTTATTTTTGAATTTCTTCAGTATAGAGGGAAAGATCCATCTACCATCTATAACCTCATGATTAGTGGTCAAGTTGAAAAGTCTCATTCACCTACTCCTACTTTCTCAACTGGATTTGTGGGTACTGATTTCTTTTATTCTAGACCTCTTCCTTCAATCTTGACTCCTTATTCCATGATATCTTTTTATTTGATTTCTTCTACTTTCATGCCTAGTACCTAAACTAATATGGTTGGTTCTACATCGAGTGGGCCTCTTATAAGACCTACTATTATTAATCATTCCACTAGTTCATTTTTTACTACCCAATGTACTCATGCTTCTCATGCTTCTTCATCTCAACCATTTACTAGTCCATCTTTAGATTCACAAGCAAATTTTTACACTAGTGCTTCAAATTTTCATAGCTCTTCTCAAGCTCATGTTAATACTAATTATGGTACCCAATCCACTATTACAACCATAAACACTAATACTATTTATTCTAATAACACTAATCAAACTCATCAACTCTTATTACAAATTCTTAACGAAAT
The DNA here is from genome assembly GCA_037957365.1 of Torreya grandis. NCBI lineage: Eukaryota > Viridiplantae > Streptophyta > Pinopsida > Cupressales > Taxaceae > Torreya > Torreya grandis. The sequence continues at coordinate 1,339,879 of JARHVA010001228.1, read as the reverse complement.
GAACACATTTCAAGCTCATAATACAAATCAAATGATGAGAATGTAAAAAAACCTTCTTAATCTTCAAATGAAACTGAAACCAATGGCTTGGGGCATGCATAGCCACAATGTTCCTCCTTACCCTCTTTGATATTTTCAATTCAATCTCATTTCTCAACCTCCCTTAGTCAATAAAATCATCAAACATATACAAAATGAGCCTCTCACTACTCAAATTGCTAATATTAACATTAGAGGTATAACACCTACAATTTTTTACAATAGATCAGTTGATCCTACCCTTCATCTCAAGACATTTGGAAATATTTACAAATATTGGGTCAAACTAAAGACCTTTGTTGCTACCAAACTCTTTGTCAAAACCCTCATAGGTGATGCCTTAGATTGGTATAATCAACTTAGACCTCATTCCATTACTAGTTTAGAATATTTAGTGAATGCTTTAGTACAATAATTCCAAACTAGTGATCTTCTTGAAAACACTTTGGCCCATTTCATCAATTGCAAAAAAAGTAAAAATGAAACTACCCAATATTTTTTAAAATAATGGAAGACTTTGTCAAACAAATGTGAACACAACATGGAAGATGGCAATCTCTTTCATCTCTTTACAAATGCTTTATTTCTTAAATTATAATGTCAAGTCCATACCCTTTCTTCACCTACCTTAGAGGATGCCATTAACCAAGACAAACTACAATATTTCCTCATGCATCAATTCAAGCCACCCCAAGCTTTCATGGTTCCTTACCTATTGGGAAATAATAAAAACCACAATATTACCAATGATGGTGTTACTCATTCATATGATACCATTCATAATGTTCAAGTTGTTGTTCCTACCACTTCTTCAGAATTGGCTCCTCAATAATATACTAATCCTAATTTCTCTTCACCAAATAACATTAATGTCCATCAACCTCTTTCCTTAGCTGAATTGATAAAATGTCTACCAGGGTCTCTTCCTCAATAAATGGACCTTACTCATCCTATGAAAACCTAGTATGATCCTAGCAAATATTTTTAGTTCCATGCTAGTTGGGGTCACTCTCATGAGACCTATAGGCAACTTCATAATTTAGCTATGGATTTTATTCTTGGACCTAATTTTATTCATGATTTTATCCCTCATAAACATCAACAAGATTATGAGATTGATTTCAAATATTACAAAACTCGTGATAAAACTCAAGCCTTGAATCAAGCAAATGCTCATTTAGCTATCTACAAAGATCCTTTACCTAATCACCAACCTATGCAAGAAAACCAAGAGAAGCCCACTTCTTCAACCAATAATATAAAAAATCTTGCTGAACCAACCTCCGAAGAGAATGTGGTTACCATGACTAATATGTAAAGGGTGGTGGCTTTCATTGATTCTCAACCTATCTACACCCTACCTCCTCAAAAATACCATGTTATCTAAGATTATTTTCCAACTCATTTGAATAAGTTGGGGCAAGAAGATCTTATAACTTTTAATGATGGTCAAATTTTTTAATCTCCCTTAGATAACACATCCCATTCTATTTCTACCATTATTACATGATTTTCCAATAGTAATGATAATCAATCTTCTAATGATAATCAACCTTCTATTACCACTTCTTCTACTTCTATAGGTCAATTTGAACCTATTATTTCTCCATCACCAAAAAATGTATAGCCTTCTTCTAAACCTTCTCATTCCTATAAATACAAATTTCAATGCTCCTTAGATCCACCTTTTGAAGATATTTTTTTCATGTAAATTTTCACTTAAGTTCTAGGGAAGAGAGAAAAGAAACTCGATATGGGTGTGGTTAAAAAATATGTTTGGTTATGTATGCGTTGAATCAAAATATTTTGAATAGCTCCTCTTTGGCTTGGGAGGAAGACCTATAGATAAGAAAGCACTAAAATAAGCTTGTTTTTTAGATAGATAGTTAGGTGGATTGTCTAGCAATAGCTAGATCTCAGAAGTAAGGGCTTCCTTAGGGGATGTCAATCTACACATTTCAAATAATTAAGTTGACAAAACTAGAAAGAGGGTACTTGCATCAATAGTCAAAAGGTATTAAAATTGAACACAAGAATACTTGATTATAAAATAGACTAGAAATGATCCAATTAGTGATAAATTTATTAATACTAGTGCTATAGGGTTGGGGTATGTTTCAAAAAATTTGAAAGAGGTCTTTGAGTGATAAAAAACATAGAAAATCAAGTTTAGTTAGGGTTAGATGGGTGAAAATAGCTTGTTGGTTTTCACTACCACAGTGACCATCAGTGGTTGGGGTGATTGTTGGTGGTTAAGGTGATCATTGGTAGTCAAGCTGACCATTAATAGGTGCATATCATTAGTGGTTGAGTCAACCATTGATGGTTACTATGTGAGTTTTGGGTTGGTAAATTGCTAAATAATAAGATCCAAAAGATGGATTTTGAGAGATGGGAAAGGGCTAGGATGATTTTGAAATGGGAATAAATCACATGAATATTGATAAACAAGTACTTGTCTTACCAGAAGTTGATTGGGTGAGTGGTTGAAGTAGTGAGCCTCTATTGGTGGAATCTCGCTTGATACTGGTAGAGTAATGGTACCTAAGAGTTTGGTTGAGAGGTGATGGTGAGTTAGATCTCAACAAGTGGCATGTCCCCTTTTTAGGTGACATGTTTAGAATTGATGGTTAGCCTATAATGCAACCCTCATAGGCTGATAGGATGGATAGAGGGTCATGATGGAGCTTGGCTTGGCTTCGATTAGTAGAATTCCTATAATTGGCTTTCATTCAGGCTCTTTCAAACATGTTTGCCTGAGCTCCTATTATTTAGGGATTTTTGACATGCAACAGAGCACCCATATTTTGGTATGATCATGTGTAGAATCACTTCCTGATTCACCAGCTTCAGACGGTTCGAGGATCTTACATGTATTGAGGGAGATATTAATATTTGATTGATTTAATCAAATATTAATTGTTTGGCCTAATTTTTATTAAGGAGCCCTAATTCTAATTTAGAAAACCCTAATTCTAATTTAAGAAACCCTAATTAGGGCAAGCACATCTTTTGAGGGTATAAGAGTTTCTCATGGGGAGAGAGTTGAAGGAATGAATTGATTATTGATTTTAATTATTGAAGAATTTTTTTGTGAAGACTGAGCCAAGGGTTCCAATATTCCATTTGCATTGAAGAACGTCCACTCTTCATTATGTGTGATTCAGAGGTTGTGAGAGATCAGCCGATCTATTGCCAAATTAAGAGATAGCTTCATACAAAAGTTATCACAGAGGTTTACAAGTTGAGAGATAACTTCACACAAAAGTTATCATAGGATTACAGGTATTTATTTTGTTATGTTTTTGATTCAATAAATTATACAGATAGAGATCTTCTATATTAGAGCCATATATCTTCAGATTAGGGAACCAACAAATAGGGTGTGCTATATTGGCAGCCATATGAAGTTCGTACAATTTTGTGCAAATTTGTACGCTTCAACAGAAAGTGCAAAGACCAACATCGGCATCCCAGTGACCGACATCGGCTGACTGAAGATCAACGTCGATAGAGAAGCTGACCGACAGTGATCGACATCGACAGTACATCAACCGACGCCGATGACTGTGTGTTTGACATAACAGGCTGAGACGTACAAGATTTAGATTTTATTCCTAGTTTGTGGAATACTCAGGTTATCAAGACTGTAATTTCATATTATTTATATGCATGACAAAGGACATCTATTATAACTATTTGAGTGAATAAATAAGAAATTACATTGTGGTTTATTTATCTATTTGAAGATGTTTTTCAGAGCTTTTGTCTTTTTATAGTCCCTACTGGTTGGGGATATTACAGTGGTAACAAAAATAGTCAAGAAATATCCAGTTTCAGATTTCAAGGGAAACGGGGATATTACAGTGGTATCAGAGCTTTTTGTCTATCTATAGTCCCTATTGATTGGGGATATTACAGTGGTATTAGAGCTTTTTGTCTATCTATAGTCCTTATTGATTGGGGATATTATAGTGGTATCAGAGATTTTTGTCTATCTATAGTCCCTATTGATTGGGGATATTACAGTGGTATCAGAGATAAATCCTACCATCCTGAGGGTTTGACAATCTTATGCAGCCACAAGAGTTGGGACCACATAGGTATAACACATGCAGTAGAGCCTTGCTTGAAGGTACTCAAGTGTTAGAACAATAGCCAATTATCATGAGTGATAGACGTGAGGGTAGCCCACCTAGGGGCCACCGACATAATGATGATCAGGGTACCAAAGAAGTCTACCATGAGATGACACAGGCACTACAGGCACTTACTACTATGGTAAGGAGGATGAACCCACATGATAGATAGAATGGGGAACAAGGAGATAATAGGAGTGCTACTGTTAGTCAGAGATCACAGCTGACCCATTCCAGGATTGTTGATAGGCCTACACGGCTTGCATTTGTTCAGGAGGAACCAGAGGTTCTAGCAAAAGAAGAGGCAGAAGATTCCCTATTTGCAGATGTTCTCATGGCTGCAAGTGATGAGTGGGACTTATTAGCTCCTCAGGTTTGGGAGAAGATGTCATTTGATCATTTTGTTAATCAGAGGAGAGAGCACTACAAATTGGTTAGACAGACAGGAGGCCTAGAGGTCAACTCAGTGAGCTGAAGAAGGCTACTGGTAATCTTTCTTTGACTTCTTTTGATGATAATAGCAAGATGATAGCTCAAGCTTGGGTTCATAAGCTTGACACATTCTTGAGATTGAGGCCAATGACAAAGATAGAGGCCATCAAATACACCACTTTGCACTTGGATGGAGTAGCACATGATTGGTGGTACCATGGTATGGTAACACTTCACCATAACCAGGTTACAGAGTACCAAGATTTTGTGGATATGTTGGTTGAGAGGTTTGACAGGAAATATCTTGAGGTTTACTTTCAAGATCTGGCATAGTTGAAACAAACAGGTAACTTGGAGTCCTTCATTGGTGAGTTTCAGTGATTGGCAGTCATGGTGCCAAATATTTTAGAGCGCAGATTGGTAGTTCTCTTCATGGAGGGATTGACTGAACCATTAAGAGGTTGGATCAAAGCCTTTGATCCTCCTTCATTATAGATAGCTATGAAGAAGGCCCATAGTATGGAGATGGCAATGTCATCTAGTAAATCTAACTCAGGAGGTACTTCTTCATCCAGGGACAATAAGGGCTTCAATAATAATTGAGAGAGACCAGATTTTAAAATAGATAAATTAGGTGTTAAGAATGATTAGAAGGCAAATCTAGTAGCACCACCTTTGGATCGAGAGGCTCTTAACAATCTATACAGGAAGAAGCTTTGCTTCTATTACAAAGGTCCTTATGATGCCAATCACGATTGTCCTTTGAGGCCTAAGTGCAAGGCCATTCAGAGGATTTCAAACAATAGGATAGTTCTAAGGAGGCAAAGACAGAGGCTTTAGAGCTTAAGGCAAAGGTAGATTTAGAGCTTCACATACAGGAGGCATGCCTATCTAGCATTCAGTCGGATGATTCATTCAAATTCCGTGGAGTATTAGCAGGACAGAGGGTCATCACCCTTCTTGATACAGGAGCCACACATAATTTTATAGATGCTAGATTTATGAAGAAGCATGGACTCACTACCAAAGATTTTGAGGGCATTAGAGTTAAGGTAGCTGATGGTCACACTCTTAGGTGTGAGTGTATGATTAGAGACCTCCCATTGCACTTGAAAAACTATGAGTTCAACGCAGACTATTATGTGGTGAACATGGGGAATATAGACTTAGTCTTGGGTATGAAGTGGCTTCATTCATTTTAGGAAGTTACTCTTCATCTCAATTACATGGAGGTTCATTTTTATGTTGGTGGGAAGACACATATTCTTAAGGCAATACGGGGTAGCAGCTTCAAACATATGTTTTTTCATCAAATGGAGACGCTCATACAACATGACATGATAGACTACGTTACCGAGTGCACATTGGCACCAACATAGGAGAGACATGTGGATGAGAATTGTTTTGAGGTGAGCTCAGATCTAGAGTTAGCACATGTGGTAGAGACTCAGCTTTCTGTTACAGTTGGGTCACATGTTGATGATGATAGGAGTATGTCTAACATTCACATTCCAGATTCAGATATTATTCAGGTGAGGAGTTTACTTGAGTTGCTAGTTGATTTTCATTCATGGATTGGATGTTGGGATCCTTATCTTCGTACTAGGGATGATGTGACACCATTGGATGAGAGTTGTGATGGACATGGCATGGAGTTGGTGTTGATTGACAGCAGTGGAGATCATGACTACATTTGGGATCCAGGTGGATTGATTGACTATTGCTTGAGGGCAAGCAATTTTAGGAGGGGTAGATTGTCATGTCCCCTTTTTAGGTGACATGTTCAAAATTGATGGTTAGCCTATAATGCGACCCTCATAGGCTGATAGGATGGATAGAGGGTCATGATGGAGCTTGGTTTGGCTTTGATTAGCATAATTCCTATAGTTGGATTTCATTAAGGCTCTTTTAGACATGTTTGCCTGAGCTCCTATTATTTGGGTATTTTTGACATGCAGTGGAGCACCCATATTTTGGTACGGTCATGTGCAGAATCACTCCCTGATTCACCAGCTTCAGATGGTTTGAGGATTCGACATGTATTGAGGGAGATATTAATATTTGATTAATTTAATCAGATATTAATTATTTGTCCTAATTTTTATTAAGGAGCCCTAATTCTAATTTAGGAAACCCTAATTATAATTTAAGAAACCCTAATTAGGGCAAGCACATTTTTTGAGGGTATAAGGGTTTCTCATGGGGAGACAGTTGAAGGAATGAATTGATTATTGATTTTGATTGTTGAAGAATTCTTCTGTGAAGACTGAGCCAAGGGTTCCAATATTCCATTTGCATTGAAGAATGTCCACTCTTCATTGTGTGCGATTCAGAGGTTGTGAGAGATCAGCCGATCTATTGCCAAATTAAGAGATAGCTTCATACAAAAGTTATCACAGAGGTTTACAAGTTGAGAGATAACTTCACACAGAAGTTATCACAGGATTATAGGTATTTATTTTGTTATGTTTTTGATTCAATAAATTATACAGATAGAGATCTTCTATATTAGAGCCATATATCTTCAGATTAGGGAACCAGCAAATAGGGTGTGCTATATTGGCAGTTGTATGAAGTTCGTATAATTTTGTACAAATCCGTATGCTTCAATAGAAAGTGAAGAGACCGACATTAGCATCCCAGTGACCGACATCGACTGACTAAAGACCGACATCGGTAGAGAAGCTGACCGACAGTGATCGACATCGACAGTACATCAACCGACACCGATGACTGTGTGTTTGACATAGCAGGCTGAGACGTACAAGATTTAGATTTTATTCCTAGTTTGTGGAATACTCAAGTTATCAAGACTGTAATTTCATATTATTTATATGCATGACAAAGGACATCTATTATAACTATTTGAGTGAATAAATAAGAAATTATATTGTGGTTTATTTATCTATTCAAAGATGTTTTTTAGAGCTTTTGTCTTTCTATAGTCCCTACTAGTTGGGGATATTATAGTGGTAACAAAAATAATCAAGAAATATCCAGTTTCAGATTTCAAGGGAAACGGGGATATTACAGTGGTATCAGAGCTTTTTGTCTATCTATAGTCCCTATTGATTGGGGATATTACAGTGGTATTAGAGATTTTTGTCTATCTATAGTCCCTATTGATTGGGGATATTACAATGGTATCAGAGCTTTTTGTCTATCTATAGTCCCTATTGATTAGGGATATTACAGTGGTATCAGAGCTAAATCCTGCCATCCTGAGGGTTTGACAATCTTATGCAGCCACAAGAGTTGGGACCACATAGGTATAACACACGCAGTAGAGCCTTGCTTGAAGGTACTCAAGTGTTAGAATAATAGCCAATTATCATGAGTGACAGACATGAGGGTAGCCCACCCAGGGGCCATCGACATAATGATGATCAAGGTACCAGAGAAGTCTACCGTGAGATGACACAGGCACTACAGGCACTTACTACTATGGTAAGGAGGATGAACCCACATGATAGATAGAATGGGGAACAAGGAGATAATAGGAGTGCTACTATTAGTCAAAGACCACAATTGACCCATTCTAGGATTGTTGATAGGCCTACACGGCCTGCATTTGTTCAAGAGGAACCAGAGGTTCTAACAGAAGAAGAGGTAGAAGATTCCCTATTTGCAGATGTTCTCATGGATGCAAGTGATGAGTGGGACTATTAGCTCCTCAGGTTTGGGAGAAGATGTCCTTTGATCATTTTGTTAATCAGAGAAGAGAGCACTACAGATTGGTTAGACAGGACAGGAGGCCTAGAGGTCAACTCAGTGAGCTGAAGAAGGCTACTGGTAAACTTTCTTTGACTTCTTTTGACGATAATAGCAAGATGATAGCTTAAGCTTGGGTTCATAAGCTTGACACATTCTTGAGATTGAGGCCAATGACAAAGATAGAGGCCATCAAATACACCACTTTGCACTTGGATGGAGTAGCACATGATTGGTGGTACCATGGTATGGTAACACTTCACCATAACTAGGTGACAAAGTACCAAGATTTTGTGGATAGGTTGGTTGAGAGGTTTGATAGGAAAGATCCTGAGGTTTACTTTCAAGATCTGGCATAGTTGAAACAAACTAGGTAACTTGGAGTCCTTCATTGGTGAGTTTCAGTGATTGGCAGTCATGATGCCAAATATTTCAGAGCGTAGATTGGTAGTTCTCTTCATGGAGGGATTGACCGAACCATTAAAAGGTTGGATCAAAGCCTTTGATCCTCCTTCAGTATAGATAGCTATGAAGAAGGCCCATAGTATGGAGATGGCAATGTCATCTAGTAAATCTAACTCAGGAGGTGCTTCTTCATCCAGGGACAATAAGGGCTTCAATAATAATTGAGAGAGACCAGATTTTAACATAGATAAATCAGGTGTTAAGAATGATTAGAAGGCAAATCCAGCAGCACCACCTTTGGATCGAGAGGCTCTTAACAATCTATACAGGAAGAAGCTTTGCTTCTATTACAAAGGTCCCTATGATGCCAATCACGATTGTCCTTTGAGGCCTAAGGGCAAGGCCAATATAGTGATGTGGGCTTATTATGAGGATTCAAATTCAGAGGATTTCAAACAATAGGATAGTTCTAAGGGGGCAGAGGTAGAGGCTTTAGAGCCTAAGGTAGAGGTAGATTTAGAGCTTCACATATAGGAGGCACGCCTATCTAGCATTCAATCGGATGATTCATTCAGATTCCATGGAGTATTAGCAGGATAGAGGGTCATCGCCCTTCTTGATACATGAGCCACACATAATTTTATAGATGCTAGATTTATGAAGAAGCATGGAATCACTACCGAAGATTTTGAGGGCATTAGAGTTAAGGTAGCCGATGGTCACAATCTTAGGTGTGAGTGTATGATTAGAGACCTCCCATTGCACTTGAACAACTATGAGTTTAACACAAATTATTATGTGGTGAACATGGGGAATATAGACTTAGTCTTGGGTATGAAGTGGCTTCATTCATTTTAGAAATTTACTCTTCATCTCAAGGACATGGAGGTTCGTTTTGATGTTGGTGGGAAGACACATATTCTTAAGGCAATACGGGGCAGCAGCTTCAAACATATGTTTTTTCATCAGATGGAGATGCTCATACAACATGACATGATAGACTGCGTTACTAAGTGCACATTAGCACCAACACAGGAGAGATGTGGACGAGCTTTGTTTTGAGGTGAGTTCAGATCTAGAGTTAGCACATGTGGTAGAGACTCAGCTTTCTGTTACAGTCGGGTCACATGTTGATGATGATAGGAGTATGTCTAGCATTCACATTCTAGATTCAAATATTATTCAGGTGAGGAGTTTACTTGAGTTGCTAGTTGATTTTCATTCATGGATTGGATGTTGGGATCCTTATCTTGGTACTAGGGATGATGTGATGCCATTGGATGAGAGTTGTGATGGACATGGCATGGAGTTGGTGTTGATTGACAGCAGTGGAGATCATGACTACATTTGGGATCTAGGTGGATTGATTGACTATTGCTTGAGGGCAAACAATTTTAGGAGGGGCAAATTGTCATGTCCCCTTTTTAGGTGACATGTTCAGAATTGATGGTTAGCCTATAATGCAACCCTCGTAGGCTGATAGGATGGATAGAGGGTCATGATGGAGCTTGGCTTGGCTTTAATTAGCATAATTCCTATAGTTGGCTTTCATTCAGGCTCTTTTAGACATGTTTGCTTGAGCTCCTATTATTTAGGTATTTTTGACATGCAGTGGAGCACCCATATTTTGGTATGGTCATGTGCATAATCACTCCCTAATTCACCAGCTTCAGATGGTTCGAGGATTCGACATGTATTGAGGGAGATATCAATATTTGATTGATTTAATCAAATATTAATTATTTGGCCTAATTTTTATTAAGGAGCCCTAATTCTAATTTAGGAAACCCTAATTCTAATTTAAGAAACCCTAATTAGGGCAAGCACATTTTTTGAGGGTATAAGGGTTTCTCACGGGGAGAGAGTTGAAGGAATGAATTGATTATTGATTTTGATTATTGAATAATTCTTCTGTGAAGACTGAGCCAAGGGTTCCAGTATTCTATTTGCATTGAAGAATGTCCACTCTTCATTGTGTGTGATTTAGAGGTTGTGAGAGATCAACTGATCTATTGCCAAATTGAGAGATAACTTCATACAAAAGTTATCACAGAGGTTTACAAGTTGAGAGATAACTTCACATAGAAGTTATCACAGGATTATAGGTATTTATTTTGTTATGTTTTTGATTCAATAAATTATACAGATAGAGATCTTCTATATTAGAGCCATATATCTTCAGATTAGGGAACCAACAAATAGGGTGTGCTATATTGGCAGTTGTATGAAGTTCGTATAATTTTGTGCAAATCCGTATGCTTCAATAGAAAGTGAAGAGACCGACATCAGCATCCCAGTGACCGACATCGACTGACTAAAGACCGACATCGGTAGAGAAGCTGACCGACAGTGATCGACATCGACAGTACATCAACCGACACCGATGACTGTGTGTTTGACATAGCAGGCTGAGACGTACAAGATTTAGATTTTATTCCTAGTTTGTGGAATACTCAAGTTATCAAGACTGTAATTTCATATTATTTATATGCATGATAAAGGACATCTATTATAACTATTTGAGTGAATAAATAAGAAATTATATTGTGGTTTATTTATCTATTCAAAGATGTTTTTTAGAGCTTTTGTCTTTCTATAGTCCCTACTAGTTGGGGATATTACATTGGTAATAGAAATAGTCAAGAAATATCCAGTTTCAAATTTCAAGGGAAATGGGGATATTACAGTGGTATCAAAGCTTTTTGTCTATCTATAGTCCCTATTGATTGGGGATATTACAGTGGTATCATAGCTTTTTGTCTATCTATAGTCCCTATTGATTGGGGATATTACAACAAGATAGTTGATGATGCTTGATAATGCTGATGATGTTGATTTACCTAAAAAATAAAAATCCTAAATCCTTGAGCTCCTAATAATTATTGTAGATGGATTTGACCTCTCAAGCCTCTCTCTCTTATAAGCACAAGTAATAGGTGAAATTAAAGGTGTAAATAGGCCATCTAAATATAACTCATTCATGAAAAGGCTCATAACAAGATTTAAATAAGTTATATTTATAAAAGTAACATGGGTGGTTTACATGTGCTTTGTTAAGGAGGCAAACCTTGGTCGTCAATGGTCAGGGTTTCCCATGGTGACCATCGACAGTCACCATGATTGTCAATGGTCAGGTCCCAAAGGAAAGAGGTCCTAAAGACCAGGTTGAGTTAGCTTGTGAATTTGAATACGAGTGGGCTTGGTTAGGCCAAAATATTGTAAATTGGTCCCAAGAGGGTCCCAAGTAGGTCCATGGGGATTTTTGACATTCAAAAATGTAGGTGTGTAGATTTTTGGTGTCTACATTTTTCCCCTTTTTATTGTGTAGATTATGTGAATGAACTGTAAAACAAAAATGGAGTATGGGTCAAAGGTTTGGTTTCCCTAAGAGTACGAGGAGGTGTTCTCACTAAAAAAAGGAGTCGATGAGGTGAAACCAAAATTAGGTTGGGGTTTGATAAATGGTATGTGGTGAGTCATAAGGTGGTGAAATGAGGTTGGGTATTTGAGATACAAACTAGTGCATAAAATATAACTAAGAGGTGCAATAACAAAGATTGTGCATAGAATAAGTTACCATGGTTGTTAAAAATAATGGTGGTTGTTAAGAAGGATAGGAAATAAGTGAACTACATGACCACCTATAGGTGTGATAGTTGGGAACACTCATAAATACAAGTCTCCTAAATGATTATTGTGTTTCTAGTGGGTATGCAGGGTAGGAAGTGTTCCTAGGGAAAACATAAAGGGTTCAAGTGTTGCACATATTTGAAGTATTAATTTCTCTTGATGAGACATAAGTGGTTTAGTATACATGAAGTGGTAAAATATGTAAAAGGTCAACATGGTAATACTATCACTACAGTCAAAGGACTAGGCAAAAAGTGTCATAAAATTATGTGCTAGATGGGTCAAAATAGGCCAATGATGAGGTGATGAGTTAGTCAGGATGCTTAGAGAAGGTAATGTTTAAAAATGGGTAAAACCTAGTTTAGTTGTGCCAAAAAATGGTAGTTTTAGATGGAATTATCAAATTAGGGGTTATTGATCATCGACAATTGGGGCCCTGAAAAGGTGACCATTGACGGTCACCTTGACCATCAATGGTCAGGGAAAACCCTAAAAATCTACCAAATTAAAAGTAAAAACAAAAATTACTTTCACTCATTATAACTTTCATGTGTGGTTGAATTGGATATGGAAATTTTAGTGCTTAATGGTGAGGGTGATTGCTGAGTTGGTGACTACTCATTGGTTAGAGGTGTGTGGGTTTGATACTCAAGGTCCCAAGATGTAGGGAGCATGTGGATATAGTCGATCATCTATTCATGGGATCTGACCATGACATAGGTCAAGGAATAAGGTAGATGGTACCTTGAAGTTGGTAAATAAGCATGAATTATGTAATTAAATTTGGTTAAAGGGTCAATATTTATGTTGGGTATGGTCTGTTTGAGATAGAATTCCCTAGGTAGGGTTTTATGTTTTTATGGGAAAATATATAAATTGATATGGGGGATGTGGGTGGGTTAGGTAATAGGGTAGGTGATTAGGATGGTTATTTTTATGTTTTGATGCTTTGTTTTTGGGTAGCTAAGGTTTGGGCATTTTGGCCATGGAACACCCATATTGATCATCGATGGTTAGGTCTAACCATCGACGGTTGACACCCTATGAAGTAGGGGTGCCCAATTGGTGGTGATCACCATGACCATTGGTGGTCAGTTGGGGTAGGCTAGGTTTTAAGGTAATAGTAGGTTAAGGGTAGGTTAGGGGTAGGTATGTTAGGTTAGGTTTAATTGTGTTGTTAAGGAGATATGTGATGGTACATAAGTTTAGGTTGCTGGGGGTAATGTAGCTATCATGGGATTAATAGGTAGGAGAAATAGAGGACTAGGTTAGGTGTCATAAAGCTAGGGTAGAATAGAATAGTTTAGACTAACTAAGTAAAGTGTTTGATATGATGCAGGCTAGGGAGCAGATTTAGATGCATGACTGCATGTTGTGCATCTATCATAAGTTTCATGAGGGGATGACTCTAGAAGATTGGGCCCATATGTAGGAGGTGGGGATGGGGGCTATGAGGTACTACCAACATATGCCTAGAGATGCATCTATGGTCTTAACATTCATCAAGAGATGAGATCTTTCTATGAATAATTTATTGCTCCTGACTGGGGAGATGACTATTCTCCATGAGGATATATATAGGATTACTAGATTCCCACTATGTGGCAAGGAAATATAGCATATCAAGTGGGAGTAGGAGGATTTGATTGAGTATTTGTATAGGGATGCAAGAGATCAGGTCTAATGGTATGTTGGGGGGTTTTGATACTTAGTGTTGTATTAGAGAGCCTCAATTGAGAGGAGGCTCATGATGATGCTCATGATTACAGTGACATGATTTGGGCTCTCAAATTTGAGTAGTGGGAGGTTTTCTTATTTGTTACTAGGGGTTTTGTTAGAGTTACTACTTGGCTAGATGGTATTTGGTTGGGTTTCATTTTTCTTTGTGTAAATATATAAGGATTTGTGAGGGTTTAGACACTAAAAGAGATATGACATCAGTGTTGGCCTATGATCATATTCAGGTGCTAAGACTATTGGGATTACTTTGGGTAGGATACATGCAGATTGAGCTCCCTATTAAGTTTATGTGATGGAGGGATAACTTGGTTGTATCAGGTGTATGAGGTGGTGCTCATGATTTTGAGTTGTTAGGGGTGAACTTGTAGTGGGATACATCACCTAGAGGCCCTATATCTAGTTCTTGATATGGCCAGTTTATAGGAGTTAGACCCTTGCCCTTTAGAGCTACAAATAGATAGTGGGTAGGTGAGAGGAGATGGAGCTAATGCCATTTGATAGGGTGTATCTATAATTTAACTTGGTACAGGGTGTCCCAAGTTTATTTCCCTAATATAGGAGGGAGGATGCAAAAATTTTATTAGTGGTTCCCTAACCTACTTTGATAGTTTTAGATGGTGGTTATGATGAGCTTATCATTAGGGCTCCTATAGATGATGCTAGATATGTAGACAGATACATGTCTTGGTATCATCCCATATATAGAACTACAGATATTGGTGGGGATAATGGAGGGGCAAATCAATGGCTATAGATCCAAATGGCCATGATGGATAGGTAGGGGTAGCATTGGATACAACCTAAGCATAATTATAGGCTTTATAGGGGTAGGTGGCCACATTACAGAGTTAGCTTGCCATAATATATGGTTAACTTACCATTATTATAGGTGAGAGGAATTAGGAATAAACATCCCTTAGGGCTGTCACATAGGAGAGAAACTTAATGAGGTAGAGGGCTGGAGCAGTCATGATAGTAGTAAGAGGACCACTAGACATGGTGCCACAAGCATGCTATCTAACCATTATGGAGGAGCTCAAGTATTATGAGCTAATGGTGCTAGATCAATTGTCATAGGCAATGTGATATGGGGAGTATAGAGCTAGTCTAGCTAGTGGGCCATCTATAGCTACTCCAGGATAGTGGGATACCATAGTTGGTCAAGAAGGGGTCCTAGAGGGACCCTTACCAGGTACAAGTAGATGTATAGGTACAATTAGGGATAGTAGTAATGGCATAGGTGTAGGTGGGTTTAGTGGTAGTGGTGCCCTATGACCATGTTCAAACATGTTTTGATATATTGGTAGTGATAGATGTATACTATTTTGATACCATCCTACGTGTTGATGTAGCGAGATGTACATGTTTTGAGAGACAGGTTATACATTATGACATGCATTATTTATGATGCCTCAATATATATGATGTATGGATTATGATGTTATATATCATATATGATTATGGCTCATGATGCTCATGTTTATGGTTTATGGTTTATGACTCTTTGCATATGTTGTATGAGATGTTTGACTTAGGAGCTTAGACATGTGATGCTAGAAAGATAGTTATGATGCTCTAATTTTGTTCATGGATGTGATAGGATGTGTTATCAATGGATGTATGTCATATTATAATGTAATGGTTTTATTCATGGTTATATTGATGTGTTTTGCATGAATTGACATTATAAGATGAATTGTGGTAAGGTGATGGTAAATGATTAAATTGTTAGATGGTATATGATATGGTTCATGATGTTTTGCTCATTGATTTTGTTTATGCTCATGATGATGAATGGTGTTGTTAAGGTTGATTATGATATGATATATGTGTGCATGATGTTTCAATGGTGGATTAGATAGGATGATGCTTATGATCTATTGTGATATACTCTCATTATGTTTTGATCATAGATAGCTAGATGATGTAGTTCAAAATGTTATGTTTTATATTTGATATTTGTTTTTTATGATCATGGAGATAAAATGTGAATGAGAATACATAATATAAGTAGATAACAAACTAAATGTTTAGGAAATTTGATAAGAATAATGAAAGGTACGTCTAGATGAGCCAATAAAGGATAAGAAAAGAAACACGATGCCTTTTCATTGGTAAGGACAAAAATGAAACCCAAAGTTAGATTGGCTTAGTGAAAATAAGCCTTTCAAATGCTTCACATTAACATGTTTAGGTTGATAGATAGGTATCTTGATCACATTACGTCAAGTAAGCTCACAGTCTTGTGCATATAGTTTATGGAGGGAGGATGGGTGAAACTAGAACCTTTTGTGAGACTAGCATGCCTCTTTTATAGGCTCTCAAGAGGATAGTATAAGCAAGCCTATGTTCCTATATAAAGTGTAGACTGATTGATGTAGGAAGTCTACTGAGGAAATCTAATTACATCTTTCCAATGTTAGTGCTTGTATGAGAGTTGATTGTGTAATTTATCATTAATGTTGATTTTCTTTAGAGATTTTTTGCTATTTTTTAATTTTATTTTAGGGTTGGGGAAGTTTATCAATGCGAGAAGCTTCCAACAAATTTATAGCTTTAAAAAATGCTTTTACTTATCCATCCTTCAAGGGAGTGGTCTTAGTTTATATTCTTAGTTCAAATGCTTTTGATTGTTGTTCTTCAAGGGAATATTCCACCTTACGTTTTGAAATTTCAAATGAGTTTTCAATAATTATCCTTCAAGGGAGCAATCTACAAATGCTAAGGATGACCCATGATTTATTTTTGACTTTTGATATTGCATTTTACTTCTATTTGATTTTCCTTGATATAGACTTGCTTATACATGCTCAAGAGATTACCTTTATTAAGGCAAGACTAATCGAACAAGAAGGTTTTGTAGATGAAAAGGGGTTTAGGTGACAATGACCATGATAACTGATCTTGAAGAGATTAGAAGTACCATGAGAATCATGCCATGAGTAGATCCATGATACCTATAGTTCAAGATTAGGATATGACTTTGACAGATAATCACATGATTCAATTGCAGTCATTTGCCCCTAAATACAAGGAGATGAATGTGTTTGTAAGGGATGAGCTTAAGTTAGACTAATAATGATTTTGACCCCTATTTAACAATAGAAGGGATGCAAATGTGAAGCATTGAGAGGCTTAGGTTCTGATTTGCCTTTAAGATAGGATAAATGGTAATCTCTTGATCTATACTTATGGGTTATGATGTAGGTCCAAGTTAATTAATAGAAGATTTTCCCCTTTTGCTTTTCTTCATATTAGTTACATGTTTATTTTCCTTGAGAACAAGATCTCTAATATTGAATTCTCAAAATTTTAAGTATTTATTATAGGCATGTTTAAGTCATTCTTGATAGACACATATATTGGAAAGAGCATCCAAATGATGCTCATCAAGTAACTCAAGTTGGGATAAATGTTCTTAATGGAAATCATCTTCAGAAATAAGGTCACACAAAGATATGTGAAGAGAAGGTATTTAGACCTCGAAAGGCAATATAGCCTCAGCTCTAAACATGAGAGAAAAAGGTGTAGCACCTATAAGGGTTTAAATGCTAGTACGATATGCCCATAATGCAAAAGAGATGTATAAGTTCCAATCCTAACTTCAGGGATTGACCATTTTTGGTAAGCATGTTGTTAAGGGTTTTATTAGAGGCCTCTACTAAGCCATTTGCTTGTGGGAGATAGGGTGATGAAAATCTCAGTTTTGTTCGAAATATATCACAAAGACCTTGGACTTATTTGTTTTTGAAGGATTTGCCATTATTGGTTATGATTTTATAGGGAACACCAAAGTGACATATGATGTGATGGGTGATGAATTCAATAATTTTTTTATCTTTTATTGAGATAAGAGAATAACCTCTACCCATTTGGTGAAATATTCAATCACGGTGATGATAGAGTGGCTCGCTATGAGGAGTGGGGGTTGATTTCACCAATAAGTTCTAGACCCCATTATGAAAAAGGCCAAAAATTAGTGGAAAATTGAAGGCTATGGCTAGGTACGTGATGTAAATTATCATGTTGTTGACACTTGACAAACATTTTCACATAATCACAATAGTATTGGTTAAGGGTAGGCTAGTAATAGCCTAGGTTGAGAATGCACTTAGCCACAAATATTCCACCAAAGTGACCCCCGCATATACCATCATGTATTTCCTTGATGGAATGAGAGGCTTCTGGACTATAGAGGCAATAGAACAAGAGTCCATCAAAACCATGTGTATAGAGGATCCATCCCATAATGGTATAATGAGAGGTGATCTAAATAAATGTTCGATGGGCATTCCTAAAGAGACTAGATGGAACTATGCCAAGGTTCAGGTAGTCAAAGGTTTACTGATACCAAAGGTCAGGCTAGATCTCCTCTACACTAAAAATGGTTAGAGTGTCTAACTTGACGTAGAAGGGGTTGGTGAGGTGATGGATAATGATTGGTAGTTTTGAGTTTGAGGGTGATGATGGGATTTGGGAAGTAAGAGAAGCCATGGTGTCAACAAACTTGTTGGTAGATCATGGGGTGGTTTTAATATGGTAGTGTTTAAATGATGTCAAGAGTTCTATGACTAATTATCTATATAGTTCCAAAATCTCATTCTTACACTGGTAAATGCTATTGACTTGACTAACCATAAGTTGGGAGTCACCAAAAATGTTGATTGTTCTGACTCCCAAGGCTAACACAGTTTGGAGACCTATTATTAGGGCTTTATATTCAGTGATATTGTTTGTACATTCAAATTAAAGTTTAAAACATAAATAAAGTGGTTCAACGACAAGGGGGATAAGGATGATATCAACTCTCCCACCATGATGACATTTCAAACCATCAAAGAACATGGTTACATGATTGGTGAAATATTATTGGGATAGGTTTGTGATGGACTCATCTATAAATTCAAGAAGAGGAGGTTGGTTGCTTGGTAGGGGTGTGTTGGCCAACTATTCATCAATGACTTGCCCTTTAATTAATTTTTTCTATAGGAACTCAAGGTCAAACTCAACTTAAAGTATGAGCCACTTGGCCATATGATAGTTTTGGTATGACTTGGAGTGCATGTACTTGAATGGGTTGGTATTGGTTATAATGAAATTTTTGTGGTTAATGAGGTAGTGGAAAATTTTAGTGGCTATGAAGACTAGGGTCATACATAGTTTATTAGTATGTGTATACTGAGTTTCATAGGCTACAAGGGTATGGATTATTTAATAAATGACATAATCTTTGTGTTGTTCATCTCGATGGGAAAGCATTTCCCATAAAGAATGGTTGGTGGCAGAGATATAAATGTAAAAAGGTTGGTTGTCCTTAGGAGGTGTGAGGACAAGTGGAAATAAAAGGTAGTCTTTGATTAGATCAAAGGCCTTTTAATAATCAACATTCCACTTGAAAGAGATGTCCTTTTTAAAGAGGTGATGGAAAGGTTGGCACTAGTTAGAGAGTTGAGAAATAAAATGATGACTAGATTGGAGCTTCCCCTACTATGGAGTTACTTAAGATTAGTTGGGGGTAACATCTTGAGGATGGCTTCGATTTTGGTTGGATCAACCTCGATTCCCTAAAGGGAAATAATGAAGCCAAGGAGTTTTCCCTATAAGACCCCAAAAATACATTTCTTGGGATTGAGGTGGACATGGTAATAGATAAGTCTCACAAAGATAATCTTAAAAATGGTTAAGTGGTCCTTGTGAAGTTTAGATTTTATGAGGAGGTCATCCACATAGTCCTCAATTATTTTATGGATAAGGTTATAGAAGATGTAAGTCATATCATGTTGGTAGGTCATACCAACATTCTTAAGACTGAAGGGCATGAACCTATAACAGAAAGTCCCCTATGAGGTGATAAAGGTAGTTTTGTGTTGATATTTAGGGGCAATCAAAATTTGATTATAACTTAAGAATCCATCCATGAGAGACAACATCTCATGGCCTATTGTAAGATCAATAAGTTAGTTAATTCTAGGTAGAGGAAATTCATCCTTTGGGTAGGTGAGGTTGAGGTCATGAAACTCCACACAAATACATAGTCCCTCTATGGCTTTAGTGACAATCAAAATGTTTGAAATCCACTAGGGATAATCAATGGGCTAAATGAAGTCAACAAAGATGAGGCATTGAAGCTTTTTTTTGACAAAAAGGGCTATGTAAGGATGCATTTATCAAAGTTTTTGTTTGATAGGCTTGACATCATGATTGGTTTCAATGTTATGGGTGGTAATGGCTAGGTCAATACTAGACATATTGATATATGACCAAATGAATGCAATGTTATGATCCTAGAGGAAGGTAGAAAAGTCCTGAAGCTCCTTAGGGGCAAGAGATTGGCCAAGTTTTATGACATGAGGGTTGCTCAAAATGCCTATGTCAATATCAGTGGCTATTTTGTTCAACATGGTTGAGGATTTAGGAGGTAAAGATTTGTGGATGGAGGAATCAAGTGCACCAAGGTAGGTGAGAATAGAATCATCATCTTGGCACTAGATAGTGTTAATTATAGGAGAGTCTTCTCCCATCAGTTTCAGATGGATCAAAAGGATGGATATGGGTACCCCTTCCTTTTGATAAGTCAAGGGGTTGAGGGTAATCATGTTGATGAAAAAAAATGTTAGGTAGGATCATTTACTCATCCTCACACTCAGGTGGAGGGGGTGTTGGTGAGGAAGGGGTCTCTTCTAAAATAGTGGTAATGATAGGTTGTTTGAATTTCTTCTTATTGGGTAGAATGAAGCCCTTGTGAGGCTTTTAGGTCTTAATCAAGATCAATGTGTGTGGTCCATGATCGTATCATCCTAAACCAGACCCTTCCTAAGTACACTTATGAACATATATTTTGGTAAAGTCTGGGTTATCCAAGTAAGATAATGTAGAGGTGAATGGTTAAGGTGGAGAGGTTGTGGCAGTGTTATCGAGTGGCTTGTCAATACTACCATAGATAAAGTGGGTTTAGTAGCTTAGAGGTCCCAAAGGAGTAATGGCTCTAATGTTGGGGTCATAACCTAGTTGGTGGTTGAGTTTCCCATACTATTGGGGAGTAAGGAAATCATCAAGGGTAAGGAGATGGTATTATCCAAGGGCAAGGTATTAGAAGGTAGATTCCAAGGGATCGATGGTGGGTATTTGGTATGTGAGAATAGATGAACTGGTAGATTCCTATATGAAAGGAAAATTAATGGATTCATTTTATATGGTGGAAGAATTGGTGACAGATGCTTGGGGTAATTTTATTGGTGGTAGGAGGATGTCATTAGGTTGGTAGGTCATGTTGTATGATGAAAAAGGGCTTGGGTCAACTTGTATGGTAACAAATTGACCCTCATGCTTGAATTTGACACAAAGGTAGAGGTTAAAAGGTACACAACCCATAACATGGATCCAAGGTCTCCCTAATAGAACATTGTACTAGAATTCACCTTCAACCACATAGAAAAGTTTAGAGTGTGTGTGTGTTCTGAACTGAATGTGGAGGATAATTGTTCCCAAAGTAGTAGTCATAGTGTCATTAAAGGATTGAAGAATAGTTAAAGTTTGGGACATGACATTGTGTAGTAATTTGAGTTAGTCATAGGCATGGGAAGAGTGATGTTGATGTTGGCTCCCCCATTGATCATAACATGTTTGATGCAGGTTTGGTTGATATGGGTAGTAATAAAGAGATGAGGATCTAGGTCCTCAAGGTGGATGGAGGGTATCTCTAAGTCTTTGAATGTAACAAGGGTGGAAAGTTGGAGAGCACCTACAAAGGCTTCTATAGGTCAGGATTCTCTTGGTCTGACCTCAATAGCTTGTATAGCCTCTATCATGGCCTAACGATGGTGGGGTGAGGTGGAAATGAGCTTGTAGAGGCTCATCTTAGTTGGAGTTTGGTCAAGTCTATTAAGAATGACCCTCCTAATGGATTTAGAGGGGTTAACCTTAGAGCTGCCTAATATGGTAACTTTAGGTTTAGTTGAAGACAAAGAGATTGGGATCTAGTTTGGTTTAGGATGAGAAGGTGGGTATGTCATAGGAAGTTGGGTAGATTCTCCATCACTCTGAGGTGAGAGTGGAGGATTAGGGATGTGTTGGCAAAGGTTGTTAGGTGGATTGGTAGGGGATTCAAGGAAATTTCATCTAGTAAAAGATCATCCTCATTATAGAGATGATGGATAATGGACTAGAGAGATTTACAATTCTCCATGTCATGCCTAGGTGTCCTATGATAGGAATAGATTTGATGGTCATTTTACCAAGCTAGTTTTGAACCAAGAGGATTGAGAGGTCTAATAGAGGTAATGTGAGGTAGGAGGCCTATAATAATCTTTGAAAAATGGTCATATAAGATTTTTCTAGAGGTGGGAAAGGTCTAGATTTTATGGTTTTTGTTGGTAAGATGGGCATGTTAGTGGCAATGGGTTTGGTAAGAGAGGGTTTGGGTAAGGTGGTGTTTCTAGTTGATGGTTTTGGTTTAGGTATGCTGGTGGTTGAGGTGTTCAAGTTTGATAGTTTAGATATTGGTAATCTGGGAAGGATCAAGGTATCAAATAATAAGTGAGCTAGTGTAACCAATGGTGATGCATGACATATGTTAAAAGGAGTTTATTTTTTAAGAAAAATTGAGGGATGGGGCACCAAGATAGAAGGCAAGGTAGATGGAGGTAGAATCTTATCCACGTGGCTCTTCAATAGTTTTACCCCCTTGGTTGGTTTGTGTTGGGTTCTGGGTATAGGTTTGGATAGGGTTAATTTCGCTTTCAAGGATGGGTGAACCAAACTTCATGAAGGGAAGACACCAAGAGTTTTGAAAGGTTTAGTTAGTGGCACAATTGTTTGAGATACAATGATTTTGGTTGACTGAGAAAGTGAGGGGTTAGTATAAGTTATGATCGATTTAAGAGGTGGTGGAAAAATGATGTATTGGTTGGTTAAATGCATGCTAGAAGGTTTGGGTCTATTGATGTAAGGGAGCCATAGATGTTATGAGAAAGTGGTTTAATCCATGTCTAGTTTTGTGATCATACCTAACTTTTGAACAAGTTTAGACCAAGGTATGTATGCTAGTCTGCCATCCTGAGTAGTGGGTGTCAAGGATACACCTATGGGTTGAGGAGGAGGATTAGGAGCCTCATCTATTTCATCAAGCAAGAGATGTAAGTTTAGGATGGGTAGTTACTTCATGAGGGGTGCTTGTGAAATTTTTTCTCCCCTGGGCATGATGTCCATAGTTATGGTTTTATGTGTTTAGGGGAGATGGTGGATTAGGAATGGTTATTTGTTTAGATAGGCTATTCAAATGTGTGATTTATGATTATAAATACTTTATGAGTGTAACCAAAGAAAAAGGAACCTCCTCAGTTTGTGTTTTTGAAATAAGGGATGGTGACTTCACCACCTTGATAGGTGAAGTGGGGGAGAAATAGGTAGGTTGAATGATATATTCTACATTGATAAGCATATAAAGGACCATATTTAGTGTGTATACAATCACAATTGCATGGTGTGCATGAATCAATCCTAGATCAGATGAGATAGATCACACCTACA
Source organism: Torreya grandis (assembly GCA_037957365.1). Classification (NCBI taxonomy): domain Eukaryota; kingdom Viridiplantae; phylum Streptophyta; class Pinopsida; order Cupressales; family Taxaceae; genus Torreya; species Torreya grandis. Next base: position 1,316,255 of record JARHVA010001228.1, on the reverse strand, counting down.
CTTTCGATTAGGACACACACTTATTAAGTGAGAGCATGACCAATATGAGGATCCACTAGACCCGATTAGGGGATCACTTATATCATATTTCATAACACATAATACTAAATAGGTTTCCAAGGCCTATAATCTGATATAATAACATAAAAACCCTAAAAGAGTCCTATGGTTTCTATATTCACTTATGATAATAAACAAGAAAGTAAACAAATCTAGTACTCACCAAATCTTGTGGCACAAAGTAGGGGGTTAGATGCAAAGCAATCAAATATATGTATAGGGAACTTAAAATAAATTAAGTATTAGTAGCACCTTAATATATGGAGTATGAGGAGTAATATTTTTTGAACCGTAACTTATGCTACTTCTATCTACTAAAAGAAAGGATAACAAAGTTAATATATACTTACCTGAATGTGAACCCATCATGACTCAATCTTTCCATTAGCCAATGGGGCTTAACAAGAGGTTATTTTGGTTTGTAAGGATCACTTTGTTAAGCCAAAGCTTCTAAGACCTATCCTCATTACTAAGAATCTCCAAATAAGAAATCTAAGCTAAGACTCCTTAAGAAGAATGGTGGAAAAGTAGATTGTTGAAAAGCACAAATGAATAATAACTTTTGATTGCATGCATATGGAAATGACCAAAATGACCTTGTATATATAGGAGTATTTGACCCAAAAATCATTCAGACAAGTTGACTGTGCTAGGTTAATTGGATCAACCTAGCACATTATTGAGCTAATGCCTAAAATTTGTGCTAGGTCAGCCAGATGGAAACTAGGCCTAAAGATTTGAAGTGACCCTTGACTATGCTAGGTAGATGAGGTCAACCTAGGTTACTAAATAGGTAAAAGGGTACTAAGTAAGGGAAAGAAGGATAGAAAGATGAAAATACTAGAGGAATGTGTAAGGAAGGAGAGATAGCTTAAGGAAAAGTTTTAGGAGCTAAATGGATAGGGAATAATATGGCAATAAGGGGGAAAAATCCTATGAAGCACCAAAGGTCTGCCCACCCCTTTCTTATTGCACCCCTTAAGGCATACACTTAGAGAGATTGAGTTACGATAGGTTCCTACAAGATGTAAAGCATCAGTAATTGATAAAAGTGTGAAAATATTATGTGTATACATATGCCCCACTCATAACTCATCACATGTAACTAAGGTGTATTAGGGGATGGTTCTTCAAGAAAGAACATAAGGACACACACAATGTTGATGCTAAAAAAAAATATAGTATTTTAAAAATCATAAAATAACTAAAAGTAAATGATAGAAAAGGAAACTAACTAAAAAGAGTAAATAACTAAAAAATAAATGATGCGTACCTTGACTTACCTTTATCATGGGATGTTTTTTAGTTGTGTTTTAGTTTTTATTATGAAGGGTGCAAAGACTTCTTTAGACAAACCTAAAAATATAGAAATAAGGATTAAAAACAAACAAACACAAGAAAAGCCAAGATAAATGGTGCTATGTGGATGGGACGTACTTGGGAATTTGGCAAGCTGGGTGAAAAGTGTTATGTTAGACTAAATAACCAAGTCAAACAAGAGTAAATCGGGTAACTAAATAGCCAAGGCTACTAAATTCCAAAAAACTAAAATAAGTGAACCTCAAGTAATAAAAGGTAAACTCACCAAATCAAATCAAGGATACATGTCAAACTAGGATTCAAAAAGAAAAATGGTAAAACAACATTGTTGAGTGAGCAGTGACAATCTACATCTCAATCATCAATGGAAAAAGTGGGTGCATAAAAGGGAAAACAACATGGTTGGGTGATTAATAACAATCCATATCTCACACAATAATGGAAAAAGGGTGTGAAGTCAGGTGTCTTCAACAATAAAACAATAAAATCAAGATAAATGGGAAAAGGAAAGAAAAGTAGTTTTAGTAAATATATATAACATGATGAAAATGATCCATAGTTTCTCAAACATGTTGTTTTGTGTCTAAATGTAGATAAAAATGAAAAAAAGTAGTGTTAGCATGTTTTTAAAAAATGAAGAAAAAAATTAAAGAAGAGGGAAAATAGATTTGGAATCACAATTTGTCTATCAAGGGAGGAAATGAAATGGGACAGAGGGGAGAATGAAGGAAAATCAAAGGTAAAGGAACTCTTTATCGAGGTCAAGGCACTCAAATTCAGTTTGTCAAAACAAGAGGATTGTCAACCTTAAGGACTTCAAAGAACTTCTCTTAGCTACACAAGTCTTAGGTTAATAAATGGAGTATATAGATCATCCCATGAAGGTTATATGCATGAAAATTAAAATGGACCCACCTCCCCATGACATGTTCTCCACTCTTCAAGACCCCTTACAGAGTTGTCAGTCTACTATGAAGATTAGGTACTTGCATGAGAAAGTAGGTAGTACTATATATATATATATATTTGAAATTCCCTATTCCAATCTACTAGCCTACCACACCCCAAAGTACTTCAGCTCTATGTGAATCTGACTATGGAGTTTGATCTTTGATTGGATATAGGTGATGTGCTTATAATCACATCTTTTCATGTGATTATACTTTTAAGATTTTTATGTTGCCTTTTAGATATCATTGGCTTTTGTTTTCAAATGATTGGATTTTAAATTTCATTTTTCTCTTTTTTAAAAAATATGTCTCCTCCATACGGATTTGAAAGACCAAAAATGGGTGCTAAAGATGAATTTCATTTCAAAATTTTGGGACAAGGTTGATAAGAGAGAGAAAATCAAAGATCATGGGGTCTAAAAGTCTCATAAATCTAGGTGAAATAAAAGTGCTATCTTGACTTTGACCTTGTTTTATCCAATTGTGGAGGTGAAAGGAATGGGGAAATCAAGAGGAAAATGACACATGTAAAAAGTTTGAATTTATTAAAATTGTAAAAAATGTGACAAAGGGTATAAAAAAATACAATGATAGAAAAGGTGTGATTCATTATCATAAGACTATGGGAAGTGAAGGAAAACATGCCAACATAGATTGTTTACATATTCCATCTAGAAAAAGAAGCAAAAGTTAATGTCTAAATAACAAGGATCACAAATAACATGAAAAGAAAGGTAATTTTATGAGGAGGGCCAAATTTTATCCACAGTCTTACCAAGAAATTCATAAAATAAAAACCCAAGGAGTGCCACTAAGCAAAAAGTGAGGGAGCCTTTGCATAAAGCACCTCACAAAGAAAGACCCAAAGGATGCCAAAAAACATTGGCAAGCAATGAAAAAAAAGGAAAAAATGAGAATTAAAAAGAATAGTAATTTTATGAGGGTTAGGTTTTATCCACGGTCTTACCAAGTAATTCATAAAATAAAAACCCAAGAGGATGTTAGGTTGTGGAGCTAAAAGCTTCACTAATGCAAATGGAGGAATGGAGGAAGTTGCTGAGTACTAAAGCAACTGACATTAGTTATATCCAGTGCCAGAGTAACTGACATCGATCAGGGATCGGCGAATGTCAGTCATCCCCAGGCAGACAGGGACTGATGTCGGTCACCTGTGTGTGTGTGTGCAAGAGTTTGCATGTAGTTTCTAGAATTAGACTTGGTTTATTCTAGGAGGATCTGAGCGTTTGCATGTGAAGACTAGTTTAAGTCTTGAGTTTGAGTCTCTAATTATTGTTTGTATGGGATCTATTTATAGACTTATGGGCTTGTATTGTAATTAAGGAATCCAAAGGACTTGTGAAAGACAAGGACTGGAAGAGATCTTTCTGATTGTAAGATCTTTGATTTGCAGGTTGTGCAAGATCAGGGCTGATCTACATGGTAAGTATTGTCTCATTGATTTGTAGGTTGTGAAAGATCAAAGGAGATCTACTTGGAGTACTTTGAGTACTCATTGTACTAGAAGTAGGCAACATCAGTTGTGTTGTGTTGTCACTTACTGGTGGTGCTGGCAGTATTATTATTGACTGGTGGAGGTGAACAACAACTCTGTGTTTGAGTTGATTGTTGTGACTGTAATTGAGAGAGTGAACTCTTGAAGTAGAATTACTATACACCAGGTGTGGGAAGCCTAAGAGGTGTGGGAAGAGTGTGGCATCTCTTCATTGTATTCTTTTTTGGATGAGTATTAATACAATTATGTATTGTCTCTCATATTCTTTGCTATTTGTGAATTCTAGTTACTTGTTAATTCTGGTATAATTCTGTGTTTAGTTGCTTATACAAAGGTAGTCATGTGTGCTCATAGGAGCCAGTAGGTCCTGACAAGTGGTATCAGAGCTAGGTTCACCAAAGTGATACCAACTAACAAGTGGTATCAGAGCTTTGGTAAGGTTCACTAACACCTTGGTTTCAGAGTGTGTTAAGTCTTTATTGATTACAAGTCACTCACAGGGGTTTCTGTTTGAGTGGGAGTATATCAATGGCAGAAGAAAGTAAGCTATGAATGGAGAAGTTTAATGGCAAGAATTATCAATTATGGAGGATGTAGATAGAAGATTATCTATATCAGAAAGATTTATACTTATCATTGGGTGGGGTTGCATGCAAGCCCACAGATATGAAAGATTAAGATTGGAATGTTCTTGATCAGAAGGCTCTCAGATTTATAAGGTTGAGCCTTGTATCATCTGTGATTTCCAACTTATCACTAGCAAAGTCAACGGTTGAGTTAATGGAATCTTTGGCAAATTTATATGAAAAACCCTCAGCTTCGAATAAGATATTTCTTATGAAGCAGTTATTTAATTTGCAAATGCAGGAAGGTGGATCTGTACATAGTCATCTTAGTGATTTCCATGGTTTGGTAAACTAGTTAAATTCATTCAAAATTGTTTTTGATGATGAAATTAAGGCACTCTTAATCTTATGCTCTTTACCTGATAGTTGGGATAGCTTGGTAATGGTAGTTAGTAATATTGCGTCTGCTTCAAATATCTTAAAAGTGGATGATGTTGTTAGTGTAATCTTGAATGAAGAAATTCATAGGAAAAGCACAGGGGAATCATCAGGAAATGCTTTGAGTGTTGAAAGCAGGGGAAGGCAAAGAGAGAAGAGTAGGCAGAGGAAGTCAAAGATGGGTAGGAGATCCAAATCTAGAAATGGTAGTGTAATCTACTAGAATTATGGCAAGAGAGGGCACATAAAGAGAGATTGTTGTGTGAAAGAAGATCAACATGAAGGAAATGAAGATGTAGATGTTGTAGGTATTGTTGCACAGGATGCTCTGGTATGTTCCTTGGATAAAGTAGAATCTTGGGATTTAGATTCTGGTGCCTCTTTTCATGCATCCCCAAATAGAATTTTTTTTTATGAATATGTCCATGGAGACTTTGGAAAAGTTTGTTTAGGGGATGGTAAGCCTTGTCAAATTATTGGCAAAGGGAAAGTATAGCTGAAATTGCAGACGGGCAACACATGGGTGTTGAAGGATGTCATGCATGTCCTAGTCCTAAAGCGGAACTTGATTTCTATTGGAAAATTGGGTGATGAGGGATACATAATAACTCTCATATCAGATTCTTGGAAGGTTTCCAAGGGTGCACTTGTTTTAGCAAGAGGTAAGAAAGTAGGTACTCTTTATCTATCTACTTATATTACTGATTCTCCTTCTAGTTTATCTACTTCAACTGTAGATTCGAAGATGTGGCTCAATAGGCTTGGTCAAATGAAAAAGAAGGGAATGGATGTTCTTAAGTCAAAAGGTATGCTTTCAAATTTGAAAAGCATGGATTGAGATTTCTGTAAGCAAAAGAAGAAAGTGATGTTTCTTGAAACTAGGTCAACAAAGAAGGTGGTAGCTTCTATTAGAGGATCACAGTATTGCATAAGGAAGAAATCTGATGTTTTTGATAAGAACTATAAAGCCTTGGTTTTCTAGGAGAAGATGACAGACAAGGATCAACTCAAGGCACTGAATAAATTTGAGCAGGGCAGTTTGGACATGGTTTTGATCTAAAGTGAGCTCGCAGGTAAAAGTCATCACTCACAAGAAAACACAGTTATCAACGTTGGTCAGGAGAGAACCGACGTCGAATAGATAGGTACTGACATCAGTCATGTGTAGACTAGAGTCAATGGTGTCAGGTAGATGGACACTGACGTAAGTCAGGGAACTAGCGTCGATGACCATGTTGACACTGACGTCGGTCAGGGAACCAACATTGGTAGTCATGTCAGTCACAGGGAACCAACGTTAGTCGGGTGTAGATTGAGGTGTGACTGATGATGGTCACTGTCAGAATGGATTTTGGGTAGACAACAAGCTATCAAGGAGTCTCAAACACTGATGAGGAGGACTGAAAGGGTAAATAAGCCTCAAATTCATTATTCCCCTTCTTTACACTACTTGTTGCTCACTGATGGTCAAGAACTAAGAAGTTTTAAAGAAGTAGAGTAGGTAGAATCCAAGAAATAGTGGGAGCTTGGCATGGATGAGGAATGTGATTCCTTGGAGAAGAACCAAATGGAAGATTTGGTGGAGTTACCAGCCAGAGAGAAAGCACTGAAAGATGAATAGATTATGAGGTTGAAGAAGAGAGAGAACGGACACGTGAGACAGAAGGCCAGGTCATATGGTCTTGAGCTAGCTGCAGGACAATGGTGTGACCATTGTGTTCTATTTACCAGGTTGGATAATATTAGCTACATTATCTTGTTACTATATGTTGTGTGTATGCTTATTGTAAGGTCACACATGTAGGGAGTTGCTGAGCTAAAGGTAAAGTTAGTTCAGAGGATTGCCATGAAGGATTTGGAAGCAGCAGAAATCTTTTACATGAGTATTTCTAGAGACTGGAAAAGTCATATACTAATTTTGTCTCCAGATGATTATGTGAATAAGGTAGTGGTGAGGTTTAAGATGTAGGAAGTAGAACTGGATTGCACACCTATGGTTAGACAGTTCTATGAATAGTGTCTTGATTCACATGATGAGGTTGAGTACATGTGTACTAAACCTGATATTTCCCAAGCAGTGGGAGTTGTCAACAAGTTTGGAGCCAATCCAGGAAAGAAGCACTGGAAAATAGTTTAGTGGATTCTCAGGTATTTGATATGGACCAGCAGTAGGATACATGCGATGCAGGGTCAATCACTTCTCTACATGGGTTTGTATAATTGGATATGGCAGGTGATTTGGATGATAGGAGTAGTGCCACAGGACATGTGTTCATTATTGGTGGATTGGTGGTTAGCTGGCTTTCGGAGATGTAGATGGTTGTTGCAGTCATGGTGACTAGCAAGGATGAGAACCCTGGAGGTATGTTAACAAGGCTAGGAATAAAAGAGGAGTTGAATCTTCATTCAACTTCTATTGGTCTTCAAGACTAAACTTGAAGATGAATACAAGCCAAGAAACAAATTAGAGGATGTTACTATACAGGTACATGTGTAACTATTTATCTCCAAGTGGGAGATTGTTAGTTTGTGGAGCTTAAAGCTTCACTGATGCAAATGGAGGAATGGAGGAGGTTGCTGAGTACTAAAGCAATTGACGTCGATCTGATCAACCAACATCAGTCATATCTAGTGCTAGAGAAACTGACATTAGTCAGGGATTGGCCGATGTTGGTCATCCCTAGGTAGACAGGGACTGATGTCGATCACCTGTGTGTGCGTGAGAGAGTTTGCATGTGGTTTCCAGAATTAGACTTGGTCTATTCTAAGAGGATCTAAGTGTTTGTATGTGAAGACTAGTTTAAGTCTTGAGTCTGAGTCTCTAATTATTTTTTGTATGGGATCTATTTATAGACCTATGGGCTTGTATTGTAATTAAGGAATCCAAAGGACTTGTGAAAGACAAGGACTAGAAGAGATCCTTTCGATTGTAAGATCTTTGATTTGCAGGTTTTGCAAGATCAAGGCTGATCTACATGGTAAGTATTATCTCATTGATTTGTAGGTTGTGCAAGATCAAAGGAGATCTACTTGGAGTACTTTGAGTACTCATCGTACTCGAAGTAAGCAACTTCGGTTATGTTGTGTTGTCACTTACTGGTGGAGGTGAACAACAACTCTGTGTTTGAGTTGATTGTTGTGACCGTAATTGAGAGAGTGAACTCTTGAAGTAGAGTTATTGTACACCAGGTGTGGGAAGCCTGAGAGGTGTGGGAAGAGTGTGGCATCTCTTCATTGTATTCTTTTCTGGATAAGTATTAATACAATTGTGTATTGTCTCTCATATTCTGTGTTATTTGTGAATTCTAGTTACTTGTTAATTTTGGTATAATTCCATGTTTAGTTGCTTATACAAAGGTAATCATGTGTGCTCATAGGAGCCGGTAGGTCCTGACAAAGGATGCCAAAATAGCATTGGCAAGCAAAAAGATAATGAAAATATAAGTGATAAAGACTATGGTACATCACAAAACCAAAAGACCAAAAGGGATGACTAAAGGTTTGAAAAGGAAGGAAATGAAGACTATGGTACATCAAGAAACCAAAAGACCAAAAGGAAGGTTTGAAAAGGAAGGAAACTATTGACTAGAGTGAGATCTATGCTAAAGCATGAAAAGAAGGTAAATGATTAAGCAAAGTATTTCTTAAGGAATTAAACATTGGAGGGCTCTTTGAAAACATGGCCTTCATTGGTTTGAAGGTGATAAGTAATTAGACCAAGAATATATTTAACTAAATAAAGGCCCCACCATTTTTAGGTATACTTACCTTCTTTATCATAGGTGTAATCTAATTTAAAGACAAGATCACCAACATTAAATGTTTAGTTTTTAGCATGTTCATTATATTGTCTAACGATGCAAGCCTTGTAATGGAGATTGTGATGCAAGGTGGAAAGATGATGTTCATCAAGAAAATCAAGGGCATAAAGGTGAGTTTCATGAAATTCTTCATCGATAATGATTACATGAAGAGATATGCGAAGAGAAGGAAACTCAACTTCAATAAGAAGAACTGACTCAAAATCATAGACTAGAGAGAATGGAGTTGCCCTAGTGGTAGTATGAATACTAGTTCGATAGGCCCAAACTACAAGATGAAGATGAAGATGCCAATCCATATGGGTTTTATGAATTTTCATTTGAAGAATTTTATTTACAATTTTATTTGTGGCCTCAACTTGACCATACATTATGGATGATAAGGTGTGGAAAACTTGTGATTGTTTTTGAATTTGGTGCAAAGTTATTTAACATGTTTATTTTTGAAATTACCACCATTGTCAGAAATGATGGTTTGAGGAACACCAAAGTGGAAAATAATTTGGTTTAGAGTAAATTAGATATAGTAAGACTGGTAACATTAACAAGGGGAATGGATTTAACCGACTTGGTAAATTACTTGGTGGCAGTGATGATGAAGATGTGCCCATCTTGGGAATGAGGAAGTTGCTAATGAGATCGAATCCCCATGTTGAAAATGGCCAAAGAGATTTGATAACTTGAAGTTTGGATAGTGGAAAATGAATGAGGTTATCATGAAACTAACAAGGATTACACTTTTTAGCATATTTAATAGCATCCTTTTCTAGAGTAGTCCAATAGTAACCCATACATAGGCATTTATGGGTTGTAGCATATATAGTGACCGCCAAAAATTTCCCCATGTACTTGCTCAAGTAGAGGAGGAACCTCATCTTGCACGACACAATGGAGTAGATTAGCTTTAGTATTTTTATAATAAAAGATGTTATGTCTAAATATGTACTTGAAAACTTGTTTGTGAAGATGCATTTTTCATGAGAATCCAAGTTAAGAGGATAAGTTTGATGTTATAAGAATTGGATGATGTATTTATACCATGAGATTGTCAGATATGACAACCTCAATGTGGCAGATAAAGGAATTTGGAGGGTGAAAAGATGATAGAGATTTGATTATTTGTATAATAAAAGAAGGATAAAAAAGAACTTGATGTGGATGAAATGGAGAAGCTAAAGAGGCAAGATAATCATCAATGGAATTTTAGTCTCTATGAATAGGTTTAATTGTAAAAGAGGCAAAATCCTTGGTAAGAGTGGTTGCAATTTGATGATAGGTAATGATATTTTCACTTTTACATTAATAAGCACCACTAACTTGATAACAAATGAGTTGAGAATCACCCAAAGCATGAATATATTGTATGTCTAGATCAAGAGCAACCCTCATACCTAAGATAAGAGCTTTTTACTTGGCCATATTATTGGTGACATCAAATGTAAAATAGAAAGCTAAAGGAATTATTTTACCAAGAGGAATAGTGAGAATGCAACCCGTGCCAGCTCCTTAAAGGCATTTACCACCATCAAAGTGAAGGGTCAAAGTATCCTCATGCAAGTCAATAATGATTTCAGGGAGATCCTTGATAACTACTTTTAGCTTGGTAGCATTAGAGGGAATGGAAGGTTCATTAGATTGATTAGCTTCAAGATCAGTAGTAAAGCCATGAAAATAATCTTTAAGAGAAATTGCTTGATTAAGACCTTCAATGTAAAGAATATTGTCATCAAGAAGATCATCTTGAATCAAAGAAGAGGTTGGAATGGGAGCTCTAGAAATTTGGTCAGCTATGAATTACCCCTTGAAAAATCTTTGCATGATGATGCAAAGGTCAAATTCCATAAGTAAAACCATCCACTTACCAATTCTATCTCCTGGAAGAAATTCTTTGGATAAGAAGTGATGAATGGGGTTAGAATGAACAATTACATAGGTGGTTTGGTAAAGAATTTAGTGATGAATCTTTTTAGTTGTAAAAAAATGGTGAGGTAATCACACTCAACTTTGGTATAACATGTTTCATAATTAATGAGTAGTAATTTAATGTAATATATGTCATACTCCTTACCTATATCTTCTTGTTGGGAAATCATTGCTCCAACTTAAATAGGTGTGGAATAAGTATAAAGAATCAAGGGTTGATCATTAGAAGGAGGATGGAGCGTAGGTGAATGAAGCAATGACTCTTTCATGGTGTCAAATGCTTTTTGACATGGATCCATCCATTTCAAAGTTGTACCTTTCTTAAGAAGGGAATTAATAAAGTGAATTTGATAAGCCATCTTAGGAATAAATAATCTAATTACCCCAAGCTTGCCTAAATAGGTATGAATGTTAGGAATAAAATAAGGGATAGGCATGTTGATAATAGAATTAATCTTGGTTGGATCAACATAAATGCCATAGAGATAGATAAATAATCCTAATAATTTTCTAGATATAACTCTAAAGACACATTTAAAAAGATTAAGTCTAGCTTTATATTTGATGAAATGATCAAAGATGATGGAAAGATTAAAAATATGATTTGTGCAATGCTCAGATTTAGAAATAAGATCATCCACATATGTTTAAACAATTTTATGGATGAGATCATGAAAGATATGATTCATAGCATGTTGGTAAGTAACTTTGGCATTTTTGAGACCAAAGGGAATTTTAACATAATAATAGGTGCCCCATTCCATGGTGAAAGTAATCTTATGTTGGTCCTCAGGAGTGATATGAATCTGATTGTATCCCAAAAATCCATCGATAAGAGATAACATTTCATACCTAGTCATGGAATTGACAATGACATCTATTAAATGTAAAGGAAAGTTATCTTTAGGACACACAAGATTAAGATTGTGAAAATCAATGCAAATACAAATGACCATGGTGACCTTCTTCTGAATAGGAACAATATTATAAACCCTTCAGAATAATCCATAGGTTTAATAAATTTGGCATCGATGATGATTTCTTTATGGCATAAGTTGGTAACTTCGAGAGGAAACTGTCATTGCTTCTGATGCACAAATTTGTCATTAATATAGGTAATGGTGTTATAGACCACTATGCTAGGGTCAATGGCAAGCATATCTTAGTAAGACCATATGAATGCCTCTTGATACTTATCAAAAAATAGGCTAAACTTATCATGTTCAAAAGGTGAAAGTTTTTTGGAAACTATGGTTGGTCGAGGAAAAGATGGAGTACCATAGTTGATATGAGTTGTTTCTTCAATGAACATAGCATTACCATCATGGAAATGGTATGGTGCATTTCATAAATATGAAATTGGATTAGATTTAGGATCAATGTTAGTGATGAAGTCATTGAAATGAGGAGTTTTATTTTTATAATTTACAAGTTTATGATGTTGTCATGGGAGTTGTGTTTCCTGAGCATAAAGAAACTCCAAAATATCTTCATCACTAGGCAAGGTAGGAAGAGGACCACAATATCCCACATCTATTTATAGATCTAAATTTGATTTACATGTCGATCATATTTAGAATGTATCTGATGGACATTGGTTGCCTTGGCATCAAGTGTGATTTTAGGAGTATTTTAAACAAATGGAATAGAAGAGGTTGATGGAGAGATGATGGGATAAGAATTAGATTTAATTAAAGAATACAAAGGGGGTAAAGAAGATGAAAGCACTTTTGAAGGTTTAGAAGGTGTGATTTTATCTATCACCCAAGGAAAATCAATAAGTGGATTGGTAGGAGGCACATAACCCTTAGGTTCTATGTTATGACCCACAAAAATGGTATATAAATCCTAGTTAAAATAATGAATTTGAGCTAAGTTATTTTGATAATTTAAGACATCTAGGTCTCTAAAGTGAGCTTGGGATATGATATAGTTGCCATCATATGTGGGAGAAATTATGTAGGCTTGGGATTCAGGAGGATCTTCAAATTGTGAAATCCCAAGATTACTAAATGTTTGAGGAGTTATGATGAGAGGATCTTGAAACAACATAGCCTCTCCAAATTCATTACAAGTAGAAACATCTTCAGGTAAAGATGGTTCTTGAGCATTGCATGGAGGGGAGAATTGGTAATCTCATCCATGAGAGGACTGGTATGATCTCTAGGTAAGAGGGAAGGTGGAAGCCATTCTAAAATATACAGAGGTAATTTATTAGTATTGCAAGTGTGTTTTAATTCATTGGGCTCATCATCATCAGAATCTACAAGAGTAACTTGTAAATAAAGATTCATATTTATGAACTCAAGTAGAGGAACACTATTGATTTTAGGAATCATGAGAACATGATATTGTGATTTAGGCTTAGGTAATTGGATACTCCACAGGTTGGGATCAGATTCATTCTTATAACATTTTCCATTGTGTAGAAATTTAATGCATTGACTACTATAAGAATCAATGGTCCTCATCTGATGAGTCTATGGATGATCAAAGAGTATGTTATATGATAAAGGAAGATCAAGAACCATGAGTTTGGTTTACACAGTCTTAGGACCAATGCTTAAGGGAAGCCATATATAACTTAGTGTATTTTGATTAGTCTTATCATAACCATGACAAGTAAGATGAGTTTTTTTAACATGACTTTTTTTATAACCAAGTTATTTTAAAAGCTATAAAAAAGTCACATTAATACTAGAACCTTCATCAACTAGAAATTTTTAAATAAGGGTGGTATTAATGGCTATCTTCATGAAAAGAGGTAGATCATCTGTGTGAAAGAGGATTTCATCATTAATCATGTCCTCTTCAAGGAATTAAATGGAAGGTCTAGAAGAGGGACACATAGATTCAATGGCATTAATGTTTTTTAGTTGAGAGTCAATAGAAGGTGATTATTCATCTAAAGGAGATGGATCTTTAATCTCTTGGAGTTATTTCTTAATGAATTTATGATGATAAGGTGAAGTGCGAACCAAGTCCATGAGAGGAATTTTACATGACATAGAGTTAATTTATTCTAGGAAATTACAATGAGATTTATAAGATGAACCATGAGGTTTAGAAGAAGGAAAATTAGATTTTGGAGGAATATATGTGGTTGGAAGATTAGAAGGAGGAAGATGTTCCTCAGGTGCTTTTGAATCAAAATTAGTAATGGTAGTATCTTTAAGTTATTATTCTTCTAAAGAAGGTTTCTTAGGCTTGGTCACAAGATATTTATGTGCTGGCTTTCTACGATAATTAACCTTAGTCATATTGGCATATTGAGAATTGTTAAGGTATTGATCATAACCAACATCAATTACACAAACATACTTAGAAGTTGATTGGTTATGGGATGAAGATTTTTTATTATTATTAGATGTAGAGGCTTTAGAGGGTTGTCATTTTTGAAAAGTAGTAGTGTATTCTTGATGATGGTACTTAATCATGGTTTCATGGTCGAATGAATCACCAATCATGTATGAAATAACACATTTATTAAGCCCTCTACAAGACTCATGAGAATGTCTAACATCAATATGAAACCAACAAAATAAATTGGGATCATACCATTTATAAGGAGCATTAGGATATATGAAAAGTTTAGAAAGAGTTAAAAATTATCTCCTTTGATGAACTGAAAGAGGTACATTAGATAATGAAGGAACATCATTTTGGCAATACTAGGTTTGGTTTGAGAAGTATTGCTAGTGATAGAATTGGATGTTTGGAAAGATCCATTAAGGATTTTAGAATTGGGTTTGAATTGCTTCATAAAAAAATCTTGCCATTTGGCTTGGTCAAGAGTTTCATTAAGAGTTCGAGGAGCAAAGGTTTGAACCTTGTATTGAATAGTAGGGGTTAAAGCTATGATAAAGAGCTTGAATAGGTTATCATCAGACATATTATGATTGGCTTTATGAGCTAAGGATTTCCATCTTTTGATAAAGTCATGAGCTGATTCATTAGGAGATTATTTAGCATTTATGAAATGGCTAAGATAGTTTTTAGGAAGATCATTCTGTTGAAACTCTTTAACTAAAAGATTGAACAAATCTTCAATTTTCTAAATAGAATGTTGAGGTAATTGATTATACCATTATAATACATCACCAGTGAATGTTTTGACTAATAGTTAAGTAGTGGAAAATGTATTATTTTGGATCCACTCTTTGTAGAGATTACCAAAGTCTTTAATAAATGAGGTGGGGTCTTTAGTCCCATCATATTTAATAGTTGGTGATATGTTACCAATGTCAATAGCTACAATGAAGGGAGATAAAGGCTCATTTTGAATAGTTTGAAGCATTTTGTTATTTAGTATTGGTTAAGGAATGATGTTACCTGAGGCATCTATAAGAGGTGGAGGAATATAATTAGGATTAGCTTGAGGATTTATGATTGGAGGTTGATTATCGACATAGATTAAGTGTTGTTGAAGTTGTAAAATTTGCTTGGTATTAGATTTTTGCATAATGTTCATTTGTTGAATCACTTGGGCTAGTAATTGAGTTATATCAGGTGGTGGGTTGGTGTTGGAAGGAACATTTCCCACATTGATGTTGGAGGGAATACTAGAAGAAGATTTATTAGTGGGATTATTATATAAATTTGAGTCAATCACTCCCACATTAGTTTGAAGATTTTGAGAAGGTTCTTTGTAGGTGTAGAAAGGATTAAACCAATCAACCTCATATTGAGGTGTTATTTGAACCATGTTACAACTGGTAGATGGAAGAAAAGAGGTTCCCTAAGAGTGATGGTTCTCTTGGGAGGTAAAGAAAGGGAGAAATGAACACCCCATATAGGATCTAAATGGATTAAGACTATCCAAGAATATTTTGATAGGGGACCTCATTTTGATCAAAGAAAAATGAATAAGATGCAGATAAAAAAGGATGAAGAACCAAGCTAAAAATTAGGGAGGCAAAAAATAAATCTAAGTCGACCAAGTCAACTTAGTAGAAAAAATTGGACCTACAGATTCTACTAGGTCAACCAAGTTAGCCTAGTGCATTGAATAGAAACAACAGAAGCAGTATGGGACAATATAGAGTCAAGTTGGTTGACGTAGCATAGTAGATAGGAAAAGGGGAAAGAATTGTTTGTAAGATGAGAAATGAAATAAGGTATGCTTATAGATATTCTAGGAAAGCAGATACTGAAATGAAATAAACTATCAATTAGATTGATGTTGGCCAATCCAATTGGTGCACATAAATAGATTGCAATTTCAAAATAAAGTTATAGAGTAGAGTAAAAACAAAGAAATAAAAACCAACCTTTGTGTTTTGGTGATGAAAACAAAATAGATAACTGACCTATAATCCTGGAGAGAATTGGTCCAGTCTATAAATATGGGTCAAGTTGGTCGATCAAGTGAGATAGGAACTTGATATAAAAGCTAAAGAACTATACTAAGTTGACTTGGTCAATGTAGTAAACTAAACTAGATGTTTGGAAATGTGCTAAGTTGAGCTAGTTGATCTAGTTGACTAGACTATAAATATGAAAATCTATAATCAGGAACTTGTACTATGAATCCGAAATAAGAACCTATTGTAAAGTGGCTAGAAATGTGCTAGGTCAACCTGGCTGACCTAGTAGGTTGAATAGAAAGTCTACAAAGTGTTGGAAACCTATGTTGGGTTGAGCTAGTTGATCCAGTTGCCTATTCTTACACATAGATAAAAAAATCTAGGTTGATAGAATTGATTTAGCAAGTCAAAACATATGATAGAAAATATGAAAAAATGAATAAAATAAGTGAAATAAACCCTATAAATTTTTGATTCATGTTGAGTTCACCAAAATATATATAATTGGAATTGTATAATGTGCATGAATCAATCTTGGATTGGATAAGATAGTTCACACTTACACTTTTGATTGGAGTACGCACTTATTAAGCATGACTATGACCAATTTGAGGATCTAATAGACCTAATTAGGTGATAACTTGTATCATCTATCACAACACATCATGCTAGGTAGCATTCTAAAGCCTATAGTCTAACACAATCACACAAAAGCCTTAAAAGAGTCTTATGGTTTCTATATTCACTTACGATAATAAAAAAGAAAGTAAACTAAGCTAATAACAAGAAAAGTAAACTAATCTAGTGCTCACCAAAGCTTGTGCCATAAAGTAAGGGGTTAGATGTAAAGTAATCAAATACATGTATAGGGAACTTAAAATAAAGTAAGTATGAATAACACCCTAATACATGGAATATGAGGAGTAATATTATTTGAGCCAACACTTATGCTAATTCTATCTACTAAAAGAAAGGAGAACAAAGTTAGAATATACTTACCTGAATGTGAACCCATCATGACTCAATCTCTCCCTTGGCTAATGGGGCTTTGAAAGAGTTTATTAAGGTTCATAAGGATCACTTTATTAGGCCAAGTCATCCAAGACCCATCCACAAGACTAAGATTCTACAAATAAGAAACCTAAGCGAAGACTCCTCAAGTAGAATGGTGAAAGAGCAGATTGTGAAGAAGCATGAGTGAATAATAAATCTTGATTGCATGCATATGGAAACGATTAAAATGAACTTGTATATATAAGAGTATCTAACCCAAAAATCACTTAGATATGTTGATTGTGATAGGTCTATTAGTTTTACCTAGCACATTATTGGGCTAATGCCTAAAATTCATGCTAGGTCAACCAAATGGAAACTGGGCCTAAAGAGCTAAAGTGACCCTAGACTGTGCTAAGTCAACCAAGTTGACCTAGCTTAATGAACAAGTAAAAAGGGTACTAAACAAGGGAAATAATGATATAAAGAAGAAAATACTAGATGACTATTCAAGGAAGGAGAGATAACCTAGGGAAAGGTTTTAGGAGTTGAATGGATAGGGAATAATATGGAAATAAGGGACAACAATTTTGCAAAGTACCAAAGGTCTACCCACCCCTTTCGTGGTGCACCCCTTAAAGCATGCACCTAGAGAGATTGAGTCATGATGGGTTCCTATAAGATTTAAATCATTAGTAATCAATAAAAGTGTGAAAATATTATGTGTATACAAACTATGTGGTAATAATGAGAACATTAAGTGTGTGTGTCATCAATTTTGACAGGGACAGTTGAAAAAAGGTTTCTTAAAGATGTCAAGATCTTAATTTTGAGGGGTATTAAGATTATGTAACATGAGTTCTCACTTGTTGATAAGACTCTAAACAACATTCTTGAAAGTATTACATCGACTGACATCATGTCTAATTAACTAATGAAAAGCATCAAGATCATTCTCATTGTACCAAGTTGGTGTTGGATGAGAAGAATCAAACTAATAAGGAGGTTTTATGGAGGGAATTTGTATGAGGTTAGCTTTTAGTAGCTTTTCCATAATCGAGGGATAAGGTTCTCTAATTAGGATGAACTATTTTTGGTTGCTTTGGTTCATGTTCCTTGTGTTTTGGTTGGAGGTAATGGGATAAATTTATTGATTAACACCAGGTGGAGGGCGGTTTTAAGGAAAATGACATTTTCAGTTCCCTTGCTCTTGGTTCTGGTATTGGCTTGGTTTCCTAGTTTGGAGGAAGAGGTTTCATTGGTATTTAAGGTATATTTTTTGCTTCATAACTTTAATTTTCCCTTATCTATGGCCCATTTTTCTAGCTTACGTGTCATGGTAAAAGCCTCATCAAAAGTTCTGAAGCTTTGGACACGTAGTGTAAAAGATATATGTTTGGCATAGGCTTGAGCAAAAAGATCTATAAGTTTAGGTTGAGGTAAGGAAAATGAAAGCTGATTAATCAAGCTTCTCTAATGGGTGACAAAATTAGCATTAGACTCATCATCAAATTGCTTGATAGAATAGAGGTTGATGATAGAGAACTTATTAGAAATGTTAATGGAAAAGTGATCTAAGAAGTCCTATTCTAGTTGGGTGAAATAAAAGATTGAATGCCTAGTAATGATACTATACCAATCAAGTGCCAAGATGAATAAAGACATGGGGAAGGTTTGGAGGAGAAGGGAATCATCATAAGAAATCATGTAACTTACATGTTTGAAAGCCTTAAAGTATTATTGGGTGTCTTCCTTGCTATAAAATTTGATAAATTTAGGAAGCTCCCATTGAGGGTAAGGTTTGATAGGGACAAAAGGATGAATAGGATCATTACAAATATGATCATAGGATAGGATGCTATGATCCCTTGAAATAGATGACTAGAGGTTTGTCATCTTATCCATGAGCATTTTTATTAGGTTGGTTTGAGGTGGTGCATCAAAAGGATTATGATTTGGATATTGTGGATGAGATTGGTTAACATATTGGTAATTGTTTGGCAGTTAAGAGGCTATCACATTTTGAAATGTGGATGCTAGAGGTTGGGTAGGTCATCTATAAGGATAAGTGGATGATGGTGGTAGACTAGTGGGTACATTCCCTTGTGGGTTAGGGATGTACCCTAGATTGGGTATAATGTGTACTTGTTGAGGGATTCTTGTGGATTGGGCATGAACAGTAGTATGGTTAGTGATAAGAGGATAGGTAGTGACCTTCATGCTAATAGGTGATGATGTAAAAGGGATAGATACCACTAAGCTTGGAAAAGGGGTATTGATCAATGAATTGAGGGTGACAAGAGGGTTGGTAGTGATAATGGTGGGTACTCCAATAATGATTGGAGTATGATGGGTTAATGGTGTAAGGGTAGTGATTGGTTGGATAGGTTGGTTTTTAGTTTTGTCATCAAAGGGGTTAGTAGACAAAAATTCTTGGGTAGTCAAAGGTTGGGTGGTGGCTATCGTAATAGGAAAACCCTTCATGAGGTGAGATGGCATGCCATAAGGAGGATATTAAGGTGGAGTTGGAACCAGGGCATGGTGAGGGGAGGTGTTAAGGTAGTGATGAAGGGAAAATATATTGTTGTATAAAAAAGTGCTAAAGTCCATGTTTCCTTGGGAAAATACCCAAGGAAAAACAAGGCTTCCTAATCTACTAGGTCTCTTCACTACTGATGAGTGAGAACCATACAAGAAAGGGAGAGAAACTAAGAATAAACTCACTACTCAAATAGAAAAACATAAGAAAAATATCAAGTCAATCAAGACACACACTATAAATCATGTTAAGCCTAGAGGTTAGTTTTAATCTCACTTTTGGTTTATGCCTTAGTTTATAAGGGTGTGTGATGGAAGTTGTATTATAGATTAGGTACTATAGAAGCATCCTATGGTTGGTTTTAGGTTGTTTAGGTGATCAAAATAATTTGTATTATAATCAATAGATGAATTAGTATTGGGGACTACCCCCTCACTTCATAGTCCCATAATGATAAGAGTGTTGGGTGCTTAGCCAATATATATTGATATCCAGAGTTTATACTCAACTAGAGAGCTAGGTTAGTTCTCCCCTTGGTAATGACCTCCAAGTAGGATTGCTAGGAAAGGGTAAGGTGACCATCAGGTGATGAAATCCCAATCAATCCTTATCTCAAATTGTTTTGATGTTTGATTGATGAAAGTGGTTTGGCTAGTGTGTGTGATAAAATTTGTGCTATGATAAGATTATTGTGCTTTAATTAAAATTAAACTAATATTAAAAATAAGAAATGGATATAATTGATTTTAAGCCCAAAATAAATTTTAGTTTTAATTATGATCATAGATAGAGAGAAGAGCATACAAATACAAAGAAAAATGTGAGTAGAGACTCAAGTGGTCCCACCGGGCATGCCAAAATGTTTCATGTAAATTTTCACTTAATTTCTAGGGAAGAGATAAAAGAAACTTGAAATGGGTGTGGTTGAAAAAATTGTTTTGTTGTGTGTGCATTGAATTAAAATATTATGAAGAGATCCTCTTTGGCTTGGGAGGAAGACCTTTAGATAAGAAAACACTAAACCAAACTTATTTGGTAGATAAATAGTTAGGTGGATTGCCTAGCGATAGCTATCTCCTAAAAGTGAAAAATTCATTAGAAGCTATCCATCCAGACATTTCAAATAATTAAGTTATCAAAACTATAAAGAGGGTACTTGCATCAATAGTCAAAAGGTATTGAAATTGAACACAAGAATGCTTTCTCACAAAATAGACTAGAAATAATCAATTTAGTGATAAATTGATTAATACTAGTGCTAGAGGTTGGGGTATGTTTTAAAAAATCTAAAATAGGTATGTGAGTGATCAAAAACACAAAAAAATAGGTTTGGTTGAGGTTAGATGGGCGAAAATAACTTGTTAGTTTTCACTACCATAGTGAGTGTCAATAGTTGGGGTGACCATTAGTGGTTAAGGTGATCATTGGTGGTTAAGATAACCATTGATGGTTATGAAAACCATCAGCGGTTAAGCCAACCATCGACACTTACTATGTGAGTTATGGGTTAGTAAATTGCTAAATAATAGGATCCAAAATATGGATTCTAAGAGATGGGCAAGGGTTGGGCTAATTGTGAAATGGGAATAAAGCACATGAATATTGACAAATAAGTACTTGTCTTACCAAAAGTTGATTAGGTGAGTGGTTGAAGTGGTTAACCTCTTGGTAGAATATGGATTGATTCTGATAGAGTAACAATACCTAAGATCTTGGTTGAGAGGTGATGGTGAGTCATCTCCCAACAAGATGGTTGATAATGCTTGATAACATTGATGATGTTGATTGACCTACAAAAAAAACTCCTAAATCCCTAGGCTCTTGATAATTATTGCATATGGATTTGACCTCCTATGCCTCTCTCTCTTATAGGCATAATCAAAAGGTGGAAGTGAAGGTGTAACTAGGCCACCTAAATATAACTCATCCATGCAAAGGCTCATAACAAGATTTAGACAAGTTATATTTAGAAAGCAATGCAGGTGGTTTACATGTGCATTGTTAAGGAGGTGTACCTTGGCCATCGACGGTCAGGGTTTCCCATGGTGAGTGTCGATGGTCACCCTAACCTTCAATGGTCATGTCCCAAAGGAAAGAGGTCCTAAAGGCCAGGTTGAGTCAGCTTATGAATCTGACTATGGGTGGTCTTGCTTAGATGAAATTGGTGTAAATTGGTCCCAAGAGTGTCCCAGGTAGGTCCAATGGGATTTTTGACATTCAAAAATGTAGGTGTGTAGATTTCTAGTGTCTATAATCTTATTAACCATTATGCACCTATATCTAATAATATTCTCATGGGTTATGATGAATGGGATCCCATTGTGGAGCTCACTAATCTCCCATCTCAAATTTCATTTCTTGAACTTATGAGGACCTCTCCCCATCATCAGAACCATCTTATGTAATTATTATTTGAAATGAATGTCCATCATCCTCCCTTAGTAGGATGAGAAGCAACCTTATCTAGTTATGAGGATATTATCTTGTAACATTGTGAAGAGATATCCATCAATGTTGACAAAACTCTTGACACTTATCTTTCTTTGAAATTTTCTCTCATATATGATTCCTGATAATACTCTTCTTCATGCAGATGATCCTCCTTTATTTATTAGCATCTAAATAGGTGATATCCAAGTTAAATGAGCATTGATTAACAAGGGTTCAGGCACATGTGTTTCTTCTCTTGATTTTATTAAGACCCTTGGATATTCAGAATGTAATCTTAAGTTTACATGTAACACTTACCAAGGATATGATAGAAGGTAAATGCCTTCTCTTGGGTGTGTGTGGCCTCCAATTATAGTCCAACCTATTATCATTCATGTAAAGGTGATGATATTTAATTTTCCCCTTTCTTATAACATCTTCCTTGGTAGGCCATGAACTCATCGTATGTGAGCTATCATTTATTTTGCCTGCAAATGTGTTAAATTCCATCATAATGGAGCTATTTATAGGATTCAAGGAGATACTAACCCTTGGAATTTAGAACAATTCTAAGATCATGGTGTTTTTAATATTCTTACTCTTGAGACTTTTCCTAGTGTTCCATTTCATGAGTCATAACATTTAAATTTTCCTATCAACTCAACTAGAGGCTTCACTAGGTATCTTGAGCTCATTGTTAACATTCATCCCAACATTTTAGACTCTTATGATGGTGAGATTGATGATATTAATTTAAAGATCAAAAATTTTGATCTCATTCCTCATCTCATCTCATAGCTTCCTACTTCCTTGAAACCTTGTTCTCACAAACCTCCTTGCGATGACATTCTCGTAGTCTTATCTAAGACTTGGAATTCTATTCACCATGATTATGTTGATGATAAAGGTATTCCAACTTGTGTCATTGATCTTCATATGCTAGATTATGATGATGGCTATTCTTTAGATGATCTTTTATTAGGTAGTCTCATTCAGGTCCATGATGCAAAGATTGCATGTTATCATTCTTCTTTACTTAATTATTTTCATGCATTTTCTTGTGTCCCAACATTTTTAGTTTTTGATTCTTGAAATTTTCCTCTTCATTATAGAGTAGAGATGGTGTTGATACCTCCATTTTCTGAGGAGCCCCATAAGACTATGGTTGTAAATCATGATATGACTAAACCTTACCATTTTGTTAAGTTCCCTGATTCCCATCCTTAGTTTATCCTTGATGTTAGTGCTACCCTCCTTAGATATTGTATCGATATTGCCCCTCCCATAGTGGAACGTGTGTCAAAACTAGTTATTATTGCTTCTTCCACTATTGATGAACCTAATCTTGTTTCTTTCATTAGTGTTCTTTCTAAGAAACCTAGTTCCATTCCTTCTACACCACCACCTTCTCCTGGTGATGGTTTATTTCCTTTGCCTAAGATAGATCCTTTACCTTCCAAATGGGTTGATGATCCATTTTTGTCTTCTTCCACACCTGATACACCTTCTCTTGTGAGTGTTTATCCTAAAAAGACTCACAAGCATATATATTACTTTCATGGGATAAATAATCACTTTTCTACCCATTGTCGTAAGCTATGATAACATATTGATACCTTGCATCCTTCTTCCCAATAAATAGACACTACTTTACCTCCTCCAAAGATCCTTCCTGACTATATACCTAAGTATAGATAAATGTATTATTTATGGCACCAGTATGACACATATCATACTAATCATTATCATATCCTTCAGTAATATATTAAGGATAATCTTATAGCTATTCATGGACCTTATACCATTCCTCCCATAGGTCATTCTTGCAAGAAGGCTCCCCCTTATTCTACTATAACTACACCTCCTGTGGTTCCTTTACCACTTTTTATCCCTCCACCTATGGTTCCTTCTCTACCAGTGGATCCTCCTTCACCTATTGATCCTTCTGCACCGATGATTCCTGCATCTCCTATAGATCCCATTCCCACACATTATCTTGACCATCCTTTGTCCAATTTCCCTCCTTAGCATGATCCAATGAGTATTCATAGTTTTTCAGTTGAGGAGATTATAAAAGAAGTATTTGCCTAGTATTCAACAAAGATTAATGAGACATTAGCATTAATATATATTTAGCTTCATAGAGATTTATCTAGTGTCTTAGATAATGTGTGTGGATATATTTACTAGTATTTATGAAGTACATGTATGGCGCTCCCTAATTTTCATTTGGATTGGACGTGTGCTCTAATTTTATTTTCATATATCTGATTATATCATTTGACACTATGTCAAATTATTTCTTATCTTATATCATGTTTCTCATTCTTAGTTTACTATAGTTAGCTTATGTTTTTATTTTATATATCTCATATGATTATTTTTTACTTATCACTGCTATCATTTTCTTATCATTACTTTCTTTTCCTTTAGAGTTTTTTTTCAGAACTCCTCCCTTGTATCTTCATGATTATTTGATTTCTTATCTTTATTTTTCACAAATAGTTATCATGGTGACTTGCTTATACTTACCCTCTTCCCTTAGATTACTATATATTATTTACCATGTGATCAATTTGAAAATAGTCTTTCTCCTTACTATTTCCTTTTTAATGATCCTCCTTTGGATCTCCTCTTTCCCTTCTTCCTTTTTTTGAAAACTAAGCATATACACAACTGAGACTTGAGATTGCATACTAAGTTCATTGTCAAGCCTAAGTGTCTTACTCAGTATTTTATATTGGGTTACTTAGCTTCCTTTATCCTTAGCTTACAACTCATTCGTGTGTATCACTAGCTCTCTCATGATTAGTCATTCCAAGTTTATAAGGAGGAGGAATATTAAAAAGCCTTCAAAAGAAAGTTAAAATCCAAATCATTCAAATAAAATATAATAATATCAAAAGGCAAAAATATCTTAAAATTCAAATCACACTAAAAGATGTGATTCAAATCACATCTCCTTCTTTTAGTCACAGCTCAAACTCCATAGTTAGCATCACAATAGAGTCAAGGTCCTTTAGGGTATGGTAGGCTAGTAAATTAGAAGAGGAGAATAAAAAAATCTTTTAGTGCTACCTAATTTCTCATGCAAGAACCCAATCTTCATAGTATATCGACCACTTTGTAAGGGGTCCTAAAGATTGGAGAACATGTCATGGGAATGTACATCCATTTTAATTTTCCTTGTTCTAATCTACCTTTATGAGTTAATCGTAGTAGCACACCTATTTTCCTACAAAGCTTTATTTATATTGAAAGTAGGTTTTATTTGTACATAAAAGACCAATAGTTCCTTAGTGTCTTCTCATGTCCTTAATATACCTCTTGCCTCCTAAGGTCTTCTCATAAGATGCCTAAGTCTTGATTTTTACACTACCATTTTCATTCTTTTTCCTTCATATTTCCTCTTGGGAAATATTGTTTTGCTTACTGATCACTCCCCATGGGACTTCATTTATGAACTGTTTTGTAAGACCATGGATAGGACCCAACATCCCTCATAAATTACTATCTTTTCCATCCTATTACCTACATCTTTGATTTACCATTCCATATCCTTTTTTCTTTCCAATGTTGTTTTGGCATCCCTCAAGTTTTATTTATTGAGTTGTAGTGTGAGACTACAAATAAGACCCGACCCTCCTCACAATTTTTTTTCAATAAATAAGTCATCATCTGAATTACACTTGTCAAATAAGAGATAAGATTCAATTGATTATAAGGTTACATGTCATTTGACATACTTCCCAACTTGATATCTAGTATGGTTTATGCTTACTTCATTTTTATTTCACCTTTTATCTTCTTATTTTCTGAGTGCATGTAAGATTACAACCATTTATTGAATTTCTCATACTTCCCAGCTTGAATTAGTATGATAAATTTAAGACCAATTTTTTTACAAATTTTGTTTTTCTTTTATACTTCCCATCGTGAAATAGTATAATTGATTGACTTAATTTTTATTTGTTTTTATTACCATTTGTGCCCTTTTACATACCTTCCATTTTACTACTTTGTGGTCATACTTCCCAATGTGATATTTAGTATGATTTTACTTGTTTTAATTTGGTGAAAAATCTTTCACACTAGTTTGAAAACAAATCCCCTTTTTACCATCCTATTTGCCATTTTTTGGTTCTTTATACTTTGTCATTATCATGTTATTACACATTTTCTAGCTTGAATTTGTGTATAGTGCATTTTTTATTGATTATATTTTTCCAAGTTTTCACCTATTTATTTTTAACCATGCATGTGTTTTTCATAATGCTAGAAAAGAAAACACATCACATATATTTCCTATAGCATATACAACAAATCCAAATACATGTGCTAGAAATAAATATATCCAAAGCATCTACATACACAATTAACATAATAATAAGAACAACAACCATAAAGACAACATACACAACCAGCATTAGTAAGCCAAAATTATACATCATATATATATATATATATATATATATATATATATATATATATATATTCTCAAGAGTTTGATACAACATATACAATTTTATATAATTCTCTAGCTCTAGGGCTATGCTCCATCATGTCTATCTCGTGGCATAGTCACGATACCTACTAAGGCCTCAATCTAAATCCTATGAATGGTACACTATAATGAAGTAGTCTAAGATATTAATCCCTCCACCTATCACTGGAGATGTGCTATTTACAGCTATGCCTGTGCCAACTTGGTCTAGGTCACTACATGTGCTTACATTAGTTGGGTCTACTGCACTATACATTCCTACATAATCTATGTCACTATCTCTAGATGCACAACTATCTTATCATCTAGATACTGTCAGGCCTACCTCTCCCCTACACCCATCTCTACTTGTGTTTGCACCCTCTCTCTACATTTGTATCTACCTCATAGACTCTCTCACTAGTTTGAACTAGCTCTCTTGAGTTAGGGTAGATGGTACACTTAAATCCTCTAGTGTTATGGATTTGTATGACTATAGAGTCTCATCTAGGATGTCATGGACTTCTCCCCTCACTAAGGACCCCCATCTTTATTCCTCATCCTCAAGTATGCCTATAAAATTACACTAAATGGATATTAGATCATTGTCATATCTCATAATATCTATCTATATATTGATTTCCAAACTTAAATAATAAATCAATCATATTTTTCTTCCATAGTTGTGTTTCAGCAACTATGATCTCACCATCCATGCAATTGCCTAGCATAGTCTCCCCATATGTGTAGCCTCCTAGTACATCCCTTATAGGCCACCTCCTTAACTCAAACTCAATTGTAATGGCTTGTGTCTATATTAGCCTTCAATTGAGTGGTCTCTCTTATCTGTATCTCTTTTGGCTCTTTTTATAACTCACCAAGGATGATGATTGTCTTTGATCTTACCTCTTTCTTTTATTGATGCCATGTCCTTGGTTATCATAGTTTGTCTCTCTATGGAGCTGATGATAGTACATCTAGTATCTCCATCTCCACCTCCACCTTCTCCTTCTCTACCCCTCATTGTGCCTAACCAATCTATGGCCACATTTTGTGTGGCCTCAATTTTAGTCTCACTTTTAGTGGTTTGAGTCCCCTCTTTCCTCATGGATCTCTTACATGCTGAGTCCACTACTTAGGCATGAGTATTGATGTCACTAGATGAGGCAAACCCATCAATCGTAGCACTCATTCTACTAGATGTGGCTCTCTCCACCATGTATAATATCCTATCACCTCTCTCCTCTATAACACTAGTCCAATTATGTGCTAACTCTCCCAAGTAGTCACTAACTACTCATATGGATGTCATACTATGTTAGTGCATCTCATCATTTATAGCACTAACATATGGGGTATGTATCATGCTACCTAGTCCTCCCTCCATCTCCTCACTCAAGTGACCTAGGAAATATCTCATATATCCATGATGCTATTAGTATGATTGATTTCATGGTCTTATGTCAACTAAACCACATCTTGAATACATCATGAATAAGCTAGACCTAGATGATAGAGACCAGATCATATAATACTCACTCCTCCAACATCATCCTGATTAAGGTTACCATATATAGTGGTACCTTACCATCTGACTTGTGATAAAATACTCACTATATAACAAGGCCTATCACCACCTTCCATATATCTAGAATCTGTGATTTATACACAACATCCATACTCACTCTCCACCTTGGAAATATCATCTCTTAGCCTATATCCCACATGGCTAAGGCTCACCTCTCTTCCATGTTATCTGGTATCCCTATGGTCATAGGTGCTCCTACTATGGGTAGTCTAAGGATAGCATGGACATCTTCTAGTGTGATGGCCACCTATATCACATCCCCATCCACCTCTCATCTGAAGGTGTTGGTCAACCATTCCAAAAAACTAAGGAACATGACCACCACATCTGCACTTAGAGGGATCTTACACATATTTGTTATCCCTCCTAGACCTATGGATATTAGTCTAGATTTATCTCTATTTATCAATCTCTCTAACAAATCTGACAATCAAGACACATTTCGAAAACTCCATAAATATGATCATCTCTACAATCAAGAAATAATAAAGGATGTATTAGTTCTTCCACGTCATGTATAATCATAATACATTCCTTATACATTCTATTTTTAAATAAAAAACAAGTATAATTTATTCATTTTTATCCATTTTATCCTATTTTGATCCCTCTTACCATTCTTGGGTCATTTTGGACGATTATATCCCTCTTTTAGCTTCCTACATGCTTTTATGTGCTTATTCTGGTTTCCTGGTCAACCTAGTTTAACCAAAATTTTCCTATTTTTGTCACAGTTGACTTCAAATTTCAAGTGAACCCTCTTTTTTTACCCTCCTTGGCTTTGAGGTTTCATTGTCGCCATTTTAGACTAGTTTTTCAAACCATTTTAGCTTTTTAGCCTATCAAATACACTAAGTCAACCTAGACCTACTAGGTTAACCATATGGATTGTCACCCTACTTCAACTTACTAGGTTGACTTGGTCAACCTAATAGGTTTAGTATGCTGACCTAGTGTATTTTATTCAAAATGTGTGTTTTTTTAGTTTTCTCCCCATTTCTTGTCCTCCCATTCCCTACCCTTAGCATCTAATTTTGTTCAATTTTGACCTATAAAAATGCTTAAAATAAAATTTTATCAAAAATTCACTTAATTCATTTCAAATTTCCAAAATTGGTTTGAGATTCTTGATTGCATACCTATAGTGCACCCATTGTCGCTCCTGAAGCTTTCTCTCACCTAGCATGTCATTCCCTCGTCATCCTAGCTCTTTTTTTATCTCCAAAGCTATTTTTATCTTCTCTTACAATTCAAAATAAAAAAATGACTTCTCTTTTTCTTATTTAAAACCACTTTGCAAAAATCAATTCTTTCATTTATTTTTAGGTAGATTCCTTGTTTTACCTCTATCTTTGTTTCTACTCATTTTTTTTGTAAAATGTAAAACACATTAGATTCATGATGACAGAGAGATTATTTTCCTCTATAATATGCCTATATTCAAAAAAATTCAAATTTTGGCTATTTTTTGCACTAACTTCTACAAGTTCACCTAGTGTGATTTACATTGGACACATCCACTTTATTGTAGTATACTTCTATATCTATGGTACTAAGGTAAGTTAAAGGTATGTGTTATTCAATTTAGTCCTTTCATTTATCTTATTTACTACTTAATGTACCATACTTAGCAAAAGTGTTATGTGTTATCATGTTTTATCTTTAAAGCACCATCTTGTGTTTCACTTATGAGACATGTGATGGGCTTCGACTGGGGCATATGTATACACATAATATTTTCAAAATTTTATTAATTACTGACACTTTGTATCTTACATCAACTTATCAAGTCTCAATCTCTATAAGTGCATGCCTTAAGGGGTGAACCAAGAAATGGGTGGGTAGACCATCGATGCTTCATAAGATTTTTATTCCTTCTACCACTTATCATCCACACTCTAGCCTCTTAAAACCTTAAACCCTAAGCTTATTATTCTATTTCTTATCCATTCTAGTCATTACCATGCTTTACTCCTTCATTTATTACCTTATTACAATGTTGACTTGTCCAGTACACTAGGTCGATCTAATTGACCTAGTGCATTCTGAGGACACTTTAGCTATTTTGACTTGTTTGCATCCTGGTCGACCTAGCACAAACCTAGTCAGTTAGCCCATAAATGTACTAGGTTGACCCAGTGAACCTATTACAACCGACATGTCCAAATGATTTTAGGTTAAGATATTACTATATATATAATGCCATTTCCCACCATTTCATAAGAATAGAAGAATCAAGCGAATAAGTGCAAACTAACATTTGCTTATTGACCATTTTACTTAAGGATTAAAGATTTAGGGTTCAATACTTTCTTTGGAGCTCTGATCTCATCTTGTGGAGAAGTATTTTGGATGCTTAGGTAGGTCATGTAGCCTAGATCTGATTTATATTGGTTATCCTTACAAGCCAAAAATATTGATTTATTTTGGATGCTTAGGAGGCTCGACAGGTTCATCTTCAAAGGTAAGTATTTCTAACTTTATTTTTCCTTTGTAAGAGTAGATAGATAATGTAGTATGTATTCTTCTCTTCCATGTATTAAGATTCCATATACATTCACTTGAGTATATGTCTCTTAGACATGTTTAGTTTAGTTATTGTTTATTTTTTTTGTTTTAACACCCCCACCCCCCCACTTTGTGTCACAAGCTTTGGTGCACACTATATTAGTTTAATTTTCTTATTATTAGAATAGTTTATTTTCTTGTTTATTACATAAATGAACATCAAATCATAGGACTCTTTTAGGTTTGCTATGTGATTATGTTATTCTTTAAACTTTGAAACCCTTCCTAACATGATGTGTTGTGACAAGTGATACAAGTGATCCCCTAATCGGGTCTAGTGGATCCCCATATTGGGCATGCTCCTATTTAACAAGTGCATCCCCAATTAGAAGTGTAAGTATGCTCTATATTATTCAATCCATGATTAATTCCTGCACATCATGCAATTATGATTGCATACAGTTAGTATAGATTTAGTTTTAAAAATAATGAAATCTACTCACTAATAATATAACATCCCTTGGCCTAGATCATGGGGTGAGATTGGTGAAAAAACCTATTGAAAACACACCTAAAAATGGAAGGAAATGAAAATTTAAACACAAAAATACAAATTCCTTACCAAAATTCTTGATTGCTCTAAAAGGCTTCTTTGTTAGCTTGCTTTGATTTATGCTCAAAAGGTCTTCATCAATGGAGTGTGGCTACCTTCATATCCTCTTGGCCCCTTGTTCATGCTTGGCTTTGGCTTGATATGACTTGGCTTGTCTTGGCTTGTATGAATTTTGACATTATAATTTTTTATTTGATTCATGCCCAAATTCTTGTATAATAACACTACTTTGTCCAAGCTTTAAGATGATTTCTGCATGGTAACTTTGTAACAACATAGCTTGTTGAATGAAGAGGTATAGACCTAATTTTATAGCCTTTGAAATCAACATGGAATGGGTTAAATCCTACCTTGGTTGAGTTTATTAACCTTGGTTGATTTTTAAAGGTGTCCAAATGGTCATGATTAGGTTTAGATAGGTGTGTTTTGAGATATTTTCCATTCAGCGTATTCTTAGGATATTCTTTTGATATTTAGAATTTCCTTTATTAATCATTAATTTATTAGATCATGGATGAATATGATTAGGCTTTGATTAAAATTTGGAAGTTAATTAATCCTTTTTAGGCCTTTGGTTACTTGTTACAATATTTGATTTAAGTGATTTGCATTTGTTCCAATTAATTGATTTATGGGCCAAATTGATTTATTTTCATGGTTATAAAGCCAAATTTATGATATTTAGAAATTATTGGGCTAGGTGTTCAATGGTTGGCAAGAAATGGTCAAAAGTTAGATATGAATCCATTGGTGGCCAATTTTATATGTCTACACTACTAATATATAAACATCTTTGAAATAATGTCCTACTAGTTTTTGTAACACTATTATTGTCCAAATTAACAATTATAACAAGAATAAAATATTTACTAAATAGACATCTCAGAGTTGAGAACAAAATGGTCCATAATAATACCAGTGAAACTATAAGGATCTTATAAAAAAACTACCAATTATTAGGAATCTAAAAAATCATAAAAGAAAATACTAAAAGCATTTACTCCTGTAGCCTAAATTTTAGATTCAACTCCTATTACTAATTTTAGTAATAAAAACCTTAAATATAAACACATAAATAGGAGGGGATAAAATAGATAATCAAATCAATAAGAATGCTCTTACCATCACTTTACCTCTTTATAGCTCCACTCCAAAATTATTAAATGGATGTTTGATGTAAATTTTGAAAATGTTGGATTGATTGTTTGATGTTTATAATGGCTTCCAATGGGTGAGTGTGCTTGATAATGCCTTTGGATGAATGCAAGAAGGTTGTGTGGATGCAAGATAATAGAAATAATTTGATAATTTTCCAAGTTAGTTTGAGGGAGGGAGTGATCTTGGTTATATAGGCGTGGAGGGAGAAATCAATGGCTCAAATTCAAATTTGAGCCATTGAGATGAATGGCTAGGGGTTTTCCATAGAATTTTTAATTCCATGAAGATCTCTAGAATAGAAAATTCTAGAGAAAGGGAGATAAAATGGAGGAGATTTCTATAATCCTCCAATTTTAAAAATATCCCATAGGGCTTATGGGTTTAAGAATGGCTAGGCATAGGGTGATAGTTGGGTAGGTAGATTATTTTGTATTTTTAAATTGGAAAGTGGCTTAGGGAGTAGGTTAGTGAGTAAGTGCATTTAGTTAGTAGGTTAATGAGGGGATTAATTGGGTATGGGATAGAATAAGGTTTATGGGATTTAAGAAATGGAATGTGGGGTAATGGGGGTATTATTAAATTATCTAGGAAATGTATTTATGGGTCCAATTAACAAAAATTAACATGATTAGTGGGGTGAGAAGATTTTAGTGCATACATTTTACCCCTCTTTAAAAGGTCATTACAAGTGGATAGGATGGGAAGGAGTAATGGTCTTTCAAAGAAGAACTATAATTTTAAATGGTGCCAAGAATGAGTTAGTAGGGTATGATGCCCCCTTGAGGGAACATGTAAGGAAAACCAACCCAAATGGTTGTTTAAGCTAGAATTTTCACTTTTATGACTAAGAAGAAATAAATGGATAAAAGCTATAGAAAAGGGTAAAATAGATATGGTAGAAAAAATTGATAGAAATGTGTGTATGAACTAGATGAAGTAGATAACTCTTCTTTGGCTAGGGGAAGATGACCTACATAAGAAAGTACTCAAAACAAGTTTGTTTATTAGATAAGGAGGAAGGGTGGATTGCTTAGCTGAGGCTACATCCAAGAAAGTGTGAGTTATCTATAGAGGTTGTCAATCTACTCTCTGATACAAGTAAATGGTAAAAGAAAATAAAGTAAAGTGGTATACATGAAAGTAATAGAAATGAATACTTTGATAATGTAAGCTAAAGATCTAATAAACTAATAAAAGAGATGTTAATCTAATAAATGAATGTTCTGTTATGTTCTAGTCTATTTTGGTCTCGCACAAGAAATGGAAAAAATTGGGTCTAGTCGAAGGTTTGGTTAAAGGGTAGAAAGATGAGGGTCTGGGTGATGAGGGATAACCATTGATAGTTTAGGGTAACCAGTGCTAATTAGGCATTTATCAATGATTGTAGGTAACCATCAGTGGTTAGGTAAACCATCTATGGTTTAGGGTAATCATCGATGGTTACCTATTGGGACTAAGAAGTTAGAATGGTTCATGAGAAGAGGTTTGCAGATCTGGTATGGCTTAGGGTATAGGTCTGTTTGAGATTTGGTAATGGTAGAATGGAAAGGTAGAGGGTCCAAAGTAATCAAGGTGAGATGGGAAGGGTGTGAGAAAGTAAGATCCTGATAAGGATATCCAAGTAGATGAATGGAAATAAAAACAAAATAAATCAACTACTTACCTAATCTTGAAGAGATTTTGGTAGCATAACAATGCTTAAAAGAGATCTAGAAGAAATTCACTAGAGGTTTAGGTCAGTGGCTGCTAGAGAAACCTACATGAAGAATCTTCAAATGCCTGGAAGACTTGAGTACCTATATCAAGATAGACTAAATTTAGAATTTGGATATGTATTTTTGGATCCAACTATCGATAAATCTCACTCCTTTTTTCCTCTTGCTCACTTCCTTTTATAAGCAAAAGCTGATGGATTAAGAAGATAAGATTTGTAGGTTATGAGGTATTATGATGTGTTAGAGGATGAGGTGGAGGAAAGTATTAAATTTTATTCTTGATTACCTCAAGAGCAACTGATGATGAGTTACTAGCTTAGGGATCTAATCGTTGATGGTTAGGGTAACCATCGATGGTTAGGGTAACCATCGATGGTCACTTTAACCATTGGTGATCAAAGTACTAAATATAAATGGGTTTGAAGAGGGTTATAGGGTGGAAAGGGTGTTATCTAAAAGGAGAGGTTAGTTGGTTAGTAAACTAACCAATGTAATCTAGGGTGAGGGTTAACAACGTAAGTTAAATTAGCCAAGTGGCTAACTAGACCCAAGGTGAGGTTAGGTTAAATAGGTTAGGTGAAGGGATTAGTTCAGGATAGGTTATTTTGACTTTATCAATATAGTAAAAATGAGTGAAAGAGAAGTCTAAGGCATTTTGACAACTAGAACCATGTGTGTGGTTTTTTAGTGTCTAAATTATGCCCCTTTTTGTTAACTAGCTTATATTTGTAATCTATAAAATAAAAATAAATAGTGTAGTTGAAGGTTGGTTAAAGGTCAGTTTGCCCTACGTATGGGAGGAGTTCCCTCTCAAACTAGGAGATGATGAGGAAAGACCGAATTGAGTTGAGGTTTGATGAATTGTGTATGGTTAGTCACCAAGGTGGGTGACTAAAGGGTGGTTCAAATTTGGGCATTTATAATGCAAATATGCACACAAACTATGAAAAAGATGTGATAGCCAAGATCATGCAAAGACTAAGGATGCCAATGTTGATAAAATAAGTTCATCACTAAGAAGATAGGTGACTAATAGACCATGTGACCATATTGTGATGGTTGGGTACACTTATTATCCTTCTAAGCAAAATGGATCAGTGTCTGTGGGGGTATCTGAATTTAGAAGTGATCCCATGTGTGGGTATTTAAAATTATAAGTGATCCACATGAAGGACTCTAAGGTTATGGTCATGCACTAAGTGCAAAATTTTCAAATGTTCAACATGGAAAAGTCGATTGGTATGGTTAAAAAGACCATGGTAAGGTCATCACAAAAAGATGCAAAAGGTTTGGGTCAAAATGGTCAACATCAAGATAGACTAAAAGATGTGAACTTGGATTGGTTACACACTATATCCAAATGATGTTGAGCACTCCTCTTTGGCTAGGGAGGACTACCCAAAAATAAGAAAGTAATACCACCAAAAATATTTGTTAGTAGATATATGAGTGGGCTACCAAGCTATGCGCTTGTTCCTAGAAGTGTCAAACTTCCTTAGGGATGACAATCCACTTTTTGAAATAAAATTGGTAATGAATAACAAAATGAAAGAGAGAGTAAGAGAGAGATATTTGTACCATTCTTGAAGTTTGAGTGCAACAGAAAGTGACACAGTGTAGGTAATATGAGTTGTTGATGTTTTTAGAGGTGGTTGAGGTAGGTTTAGGGAGGTTAGTAGAAATCCATAGTCACTAGGGTTGGTTAGGCTATCGATGTCAGTAAAGAGATATAGCTAATGTTGGTTATATGATTGACATCAGTTATGTGATTGATGTCGATAGGGGTAACAGGTCCTCAAGGGGTTGTAGGAGAATTTTTTGAGCTGAGAGGTGGATGTTGGTCAAGTTTATGAGGTTGGAAAGAGTCATAAGGGAGTGTGTAAAACTCAGGTGGGTCTAGATAAAAGGTTGGTATGTTTGTAGTAGAGAAAAATAGGTGAATGAGTTTTACAACTCCTCCATAGGGAGAGTCAAGATGTTCATGAAATGATAAATAGTACAATGTAAAGTAATTATAAAATGACTGCTTAAAGGAATTACCAAAACATAGAAATATACTTAGCTAATGAAATAAATGAATCATGGGTGTTAGATAGATGGCTTTGGTGAGGCATTTTGAAGCAATAGGTAAATAGAATGACAAGTGTGTGCTAACAATTCAAAAAAATACAATCTCTATGTAGTATATCAATTCCTAATCTAGATTGATTTGTGCAAAGTAACAGTAAGCCTAAATGTAGAAAATTGAATGCCAAATCTTGTATGCAAATAATTGAGTTTTTCTGATTTCTACTAACATGAACATCAGTTTGGAGTTTGGCTAAAGTAATAAACATTGGTGATCTCACTAACGTTGGTTTTGGGTTGATCAATGTCGGTGGCATGAGAATAGGTAAAAGGGATATTTTTATCTTTTTTAATTCTTTCTCATGCCAAGTGTGGTATCCATTAGGAAATGGTAGAAATATGAGGTTAAGAAGGATGTAGTTAGTTAAGAATTTATTTTTGGAGTGAGAATAATTCATAGGTAGTTAGGATTAGGGGACTAAGTCTTGAGGCGACTAAGAGGGTAAGAATTAGTGTTAAGATGAGGTGATTGGGTAAGGTGGCATAAGTAGTGTTTAATTAACTTAATTAAATATTTTAAATTAATTAAATGTGTGAGGGGTAAAAGCATGGGCTAGGAAGGCTAATTATTAAAAAGGGTCTAAAGGGGGGTTTTGACACAAGGAGTTATTCACGTGTGTGATGTAATTTTGGTGTCTACACATGGTGTAATGGTTTAAGGATAATGTTTAATTGTTGATGGTTGAAAAATAAAGGGATGGCCAAGATGACTCTAGATGCACTAGGCAAATGAACACTGCCTATATGGTTGAAAAGACAAGGCCAAACCCTCTATGGCTTTGGTAGCTAATTTTTTATTTTGACTCCCACTATCAAGAATGAAATGCAGAGGCTTACATTTTACCCATAATTTGGAGTGAAATAATCTTTCCTTGTCATCTGGCCTTTCCTCATGAGTCTGTGATGAAGCAACGATGGTGTCAGGCTCAGTGTCTATAATTTCTTCTTCATCCTCTTCGACTGTGGGTTGTGTATGAGACAAAGTAGTAGATGTCAAGTATTGTGACATAGAAAGTAGTGACTTGATAGCTCAACATTCTTCTTTGGAGTGAGTTCTAGTTTTTTGATAATCACACCATTTTCCAGCCTTCCCTTTTTGGGATTTCTTATCTTGAAACTCCTTTTGCTTCCAATTTTGGCCTCATGTTTGACCTTCCTTGTCACTTTTCCATTTTGAGGGTTGACTCTTCGTATTCTTTCTACCATGCTTCTGCTCAATCTTCACTATGAATTTATGTCTCATCGAGGGTTTCCAAATTGAAGAGTTCCATTTCCCCCCATATGTACCATTGTAGTCCACCACAATATTTGAGAGTCTTATGTTTCTCACTTTCTTGGATGCCCAATCTTGTAGACAAATAATGAAAAATATCTATGTAATCTTAAATAGATTGGTCCTTACCTTGGTGAGGTTGTTGCCACTGTATGTACAGATCATCATATGCTCCAATCAGATAGTATTCTTCTTTCACTGCTTCCACAAAATCATCCCAAGTAGGTTCCACTTCAAGGCCAATGTCATATATACTAAACCTCTTTTTGTACACTTCCCACCAATTTTTCATAGGCAATGATGCTTTCAAAAGAGCAAAAATGATCTTTTCTCCATCGATGAATTTGTTTACAGAGAAGTAGGAAGAAAATTGATCTAACCAATTTTCTAATGCATCAACATTGATTTTGCATTCAAATTTTGGAATATCAAAATTCACCTAAACTTTGAAGGGTGTTGAGGCACTGAAAGGATGTTCCATGGATGAGGATCTAGGAAGTATAGCTGAGGAGCCAGAATTTCCCATCAGGAGTTATTGAAGAATTTGGGAAAATTATTATAGCATCTGTGTTTGTTTCCATTGGAGGGCTTCATTCACCGTTTCCTTGAAAGGATCAAATGTCTCAGTGTCATCTTCCATTCAAAGTCATTTGGAGTGAATAGTTTGGAAGCTCTGTTGTTTTCCACCCAAGCTTCTTGTAGCTTGACCTCATCCTCAGGATCATACACTCTCAAGACAAACCACTCTGATACCACTGTGGTAGCCCAATTGTCGTGGCACCAAAGAAAGATGGAACATGGAGGCTTTGTATTAACTATCGAGCCCTGAATAATATCACTATGAAGAATCACTACCCTCTCCTTAGGATTAATGACTTGCTAAACCAACTCCATGGTGCAAAGTTCTTCACTAAAATTGATCTCAAATCTAGCTATCACCAAATTCCCATCGATCCCACTGATGTATGGAAGATTGCATTCAAATGAAAAGAGGGGCTCTTTGAATGGTTGGTTATGCCTTTTGGCTTAGCTAACACACCTACAACCTTCATGAGGATGATGGATAACATCTTATGATCCTTCACCAAATCAATTGTGGTTATCTACTTAGATGACATACTCATCTACAACAGAACATGGGAGGAAGATTT
The DNA here is from genome assembly GCA_037957365.1 of Torreya grandis. Lineage (NCBI taxonomy): Eukaryota > Viridiplantae > Streptophyta > Pinopsida > Cupressales > Taxaceae > Torreya > Torreya grandis. The sequence goes on along the minus strand of JARHVA010001228.1, from coordinate 1,277,780 downwards.
GCAACATGTTCGTAAGGTGCTTCAAACTCTTCAGGAGCACAAGTTGTATGCAAATCTCAACAAATGCACATTTAGGATGACAACAATTCAGTACCTTGGGTATGTTGTGAATTAGGAAGGGGTCCATGTTGATCCAGAAAAGATTTGGGTTCTTTGAGAATGGCCCACACCAAGGACCCTCATAGAACTTTGTAGATTCTTGGGTCTTGAAAATTTCTATTGAAGGTTTATTCTTGGATTTTCACATCTTGCTTGATCACTAACCCAAGTGACTAAAGGAAGATTTAAAGTTACATTTCAATGGGGTGAAATACAACAAAGGGAATTTGAGAATTTGAAGAATAGACATTGCTCAGCCCCTATTCTTACCTTGCTAGATTTGCATCAACCTTTGAGTTGATGATAGATGCATATGAATATGCCATGGGAGCTGTCATCATGCAATATGGCCATCCTATTGCACATCATAGTGAAACTTTCACTGATACAGTTAGGAAATATCTAACATATGATAAGGAGATCTATGCCATTGTGCAAGCCTACAAACAATGGAAACACTACATCTTGGGAAAGAAATAGTCATCCATATTGGCCACAGACCATTGGAATTCATCCAAACATAAAGCAAAATAGAAATGAGAGGCACCAAAAGTGGGCCATATATCTTCAAAAGTTATATCTAATAATCAAACACAAAAAGGGGAGCTCAAATATAGTTGTAGATTATTTGAGTCATCTGCCAATTACTGCACTCATAATAGTTCTTGACTTGTGCAGACATAAGACTACCAATTGGGGTGCTCTGTATGAAGAAGATCCTACCTTTGGAGATACATATCAGGTGCTTAAAAAAGGTAAACATGTTTTTGATTTCTATTTGCAAGATAATGTCCTCTATCATATGGGGCATATCTGTGTTTTAGCTGTTGAGCAAAAAAAGATGATATGGGAAGCACATTTTAGGAGGACAGCTGGACACTTTGGTATAGAGAAGACATTGGTAGTTCTTCAAAAACACTTCTACTAGCCCCATATGTGAAAGGATGTGGAAAGATATCTCAAATATTACACCCCATGTGTGCTAGACAAGACAATAAATAAGAAGCAAGGATTGTACATGCCATTGCCAGAACCAACTAGGCCTTGGGAATCTATCTCAATGGATTTTCTCTTAGGTTTTCCCACTTCAAAACATGGTAAGGACTATATTTTTGTGGTAGTTGATCATTTTCCAAAAATGGCTATCATGATTGCTTGTAAGAGAAATATATCTTCTGAAGAAACTGTTCAACTCTATTTTAGTCATGTATGGCTCCATTTTGGTCTCCCCAAGTCCATTGTCTCAGATCGAGATAGCAGGTTTCTGAGCATCTTCTAGTCCACTCTATGGAAGATGATGGATACCAAGCTGATGAAGTCCATAGCCTTCCATCCATAGACTATTGGTCAGACAGAGATGGTGAACCGCTTAATTGTTCACATGATTTAGATGTATCACTCCAAACATCCACGTACATGGGATGAGGGACTTATTTTCATATAACATGGATATAATTGGGCCTTGCATAGCTTGACCAAGCACAGTCCATTCCATGTATGCTTATAGTTCCAACCCATGGCACCAATTGATATAGCTATACCATTATCCACCATGGAATACACACCTCATGGAAGATCAAAGGTAGCAAAAACAACAAAGTTCATTGAAAAAATAAAACACATCTAGCAGTAATTTCATGACATCTTGGAGAAGATGAATCAAAAGTATAAGCAATGCCATGACAAACAAAGGATTGCACACCATTTTGCTGTGGGTGATAAGGTTTGGTTATATTTTTAGAAGGAATGACTTGTAGGCCCACACAAAAAAATTTAGCCTCTGTGATATGGTCCCTACACCATCACCAAAAAAATTGGAGAAAATGCTTTTGAGTTGAACCTACCAGCCTACCTTGGTCTGCATCCAATATTCAATGTGAAGCTCCTCAAACCATATCATCCACCTCTATTAGAAACTTCAATCATAATAGAACAACTCGACATTGATGAGCTTGATCCAAAAAAAATTCTCCAGTGGAGGAGGATCAGATTGTGGACACATGGATGAAGACAACAAGAGGATGCTCTGTTCGACTTTATCAAGTGGTCAAAAGGGGCCAGCTTAGCCACCAAGGTGAGTGGTTCATAGAGAATCAAATCAATACACAAATACCACACCTGATGAGAAACATTAATGAAATGGGGACATTTCTTTTCAAGGAGGGAGGAATGATCCAGGTAGCAATTTAGGTGATAATTCAGGTGATAGTTCCACCCCAATTGATGATCAAACTTCTGGGAGCCATAACTTTTGCACTGTAGCTCTAATTGACTCATCGTTTGAACCATTATAAAGCTAAGAATGAGGAGAATATTGTTTGAACTATTGGGAATCTATGAATTAGGATTTTGACCCATAAAAACCTAATGGAAGTGCCCCAAATTTCAATTTTAGTAGTGCAGTCTAAAAATAGTAAGTTTCTAGAAATAGTAATTCCTCGAATTCTGTATTGTTTTAAAGCATGGAAGTTGAACCACTTAATCTCCCTCGAGATTGGTGGCCTTCCACATCCTCCCCCTAATTTAAAAATAGGTATAAATAAATATGTAACTCAAAATGGAAAATTAGACATCTCTTCCCAGAGATAAGCATATAGTTGTATTACAATCTTAAGTAATAATACATCTCTTCTCAGAGAATTCATTATTACTATGTTATTTCTTTGTTCTTGAAATATTTATCAACTAAAACTTTTGAGTTTTGGATTAGGTTTTGACACAAGGAGTTATGCACGTGTGTGATGTAATTTTGGTGTTTACACATGGTGTAATGGTTTAAGGATAATGTTTAATGGTTGATGGTTGAAAAAGAAAGGGATGGCCGAGATGACTCTAAATGCACTAGGCAAATGAACACTACCTATATAGTTTTGTGGACATATTATCCAAAAAATTACAAGCTAAATGTAGTTCTCCTAAGTGGGAAAGTAGGAGAAATGATATCTCCAAATAGTAAATGGTAAAAGGTGGGTAGAGCAATAATTATCAATGGTTGGGTGAAAGGTATGTTAGAAATAGGGTGGTCGAGCTAACTCTAGATGCACTAGGCAAGTAGATGCTACCTACATAGTTTTGTGGACATAGGATCTATTAAAAACTTCAAGCTAAATGTAGTTTTGGTTTTGATTAGATGATTTAAAAGATGAAGGAAGAGGAGAAGAGTAATCTCCAAAAATCTAGGGGAAGGAAATTACCCAAATAGGCCAAGGTGGTTTTCAAATTAATTTCCCCATTTGACATACCACATGGTTTGGGTTTGGTTGAAGGTAGTGTTGGTTCTGATCAAATAAAGTGGGTTGATAAAGGGGTGGAGAGTAATACTCTCCAAAAAATAAGTGATGGAGAAGGAATCTCTAAGATAAAGGCCTTGTTTGGTTTGGGGGTGAGTTTATGAAAAGGTGAAATATGGGTGATGCCTATTTCTAATATTCAATAATAAAAGGGAAAGAAAAGAAGGATGATGCTTTTCCATTAGTAAAGACCAACAAACATCACTGAAGTTAGGTGGGGCTTAGTGAGTGTTATCCTTTTGAATTCATCACATAGGCATACTTTGGTTGATAAAACTATGTCTTGATTGCATTGTGTCTAGTAATATTAAAATCCCTTGATTCATAGAGAATGGAAAAAAGGGATATTAGTGGTAAGTGAATGGTAGATGAGAAAATAGGGAAGATAAACTTATTCAGGTAGGCTTTCCCCTTTTATAGGTGACCTAAGAACTAATTTAGATAAGTCTATATCATGCTCAGTGCAGATTGATCAATACAAGAAGCCTACGAAAGGGAAAGCTAATTACAACTTTCTTGGGATGTTTGTTTTGTTTTTGAGAATGAGTATGTTTGTGATTTTGATTTTTTTTGTTTTTGAGAAGTTTATGAAGTTGATCGATGTGGGAAGATTCAAGGAATTACTTGTAATATATATGTGAATTAGCCATCCTTCGAAGGAGTGGTATAAGTTTTTGATTTTTGGTAGCTGTCCTTTAATGGAATACTCTATCTTTTAAGCAATGTTCAAGAAATGGGGTAGCTATCCTTCAAGGGAGTAGTCTACAAAATGCTATAAATTTTATGACCCAAATGATAAATTTTGGTATCCTAAATACTTTGAATGTTATTTTTAGACATGGACAAGTGTAATGAGGCTTAAAGGTGTACCTTTATGAGAGTAGACTTTTAACACAAGAAGGTAGTGGAGGGTGGAAAGGAATGGGTTTTGACAGACAAAATACCATGTGATTTTGTCTCATAAAAGACAAAAATTATCCATGATAACCATACTATAAGTAGAGATGAGGTACCCATATTCAAGATTAGGTAATAGTTGTGATGGATAATCACATGGTTCTGTTTGAATCAAGTAGTCCTTAAAAGTCGAGGAAAAAAGGAATTTGAGGTTGGAAAATCTCATGAATCAAGGGATGACCTTAAGTTAGATAAGAAGGTGAGTTCGATGCTTGTTTTAACAAAAGAAAGGATACAGATGTGAATCATTAAGAGGCTCAGGTTATGGTTTGCCTTTGAAGAAGGACAAATGATAAGCTCCCAATCCATACTTATGGGTGATGATGTAGGGTCCAAGCCAAATAAGGTAAACTTGCCTCTTTTGATTTTTTCCATGTTAGTGACATGTTGGTTTTATTTTAGGATGAGATCTCCAATTTTGAATTCTTACTCTCTCAGATTTTTTGTATAGGCACATGTAATGTGCTCTTGGTAGATATGAAAGTGGTTACAGGCTACAAGGTGATTTTCATCAAGTAGCTCTAGTTGAGCTAAATGTTCTTGATGATAGAAACTTTTGAAAATAATGTCTTGTAATGATATGTGAAGAGAGGGAATTTGTAATTCAACAGGAAAGATTGCCTCTACTCCAAAGACAAGGGAGAAAGGGGTAACAACTATAGAGGTTTGAATGCTAGTTTGATAGGCCCATAAAGTGAAGAGGATATGCAAGTACCAATCTTGGATTGAAGCAATGATGACCTTGGTTAGCATTTGATTCAAATTTTTTTTGGAAGACTTAGCTTGTCCATTTACTTTTGGATGGTGTAGACACCTAAATCTAGCCACCAATAACCCCCAATTAGGCTTTTTGGCTAATGTCTACCTAAAATGCACAATTTGGTCTAAAAACACTAAAGCATGCTAAATGATGTGAAACTGACATGTTCAAGTACTGATTTTGTCTAGGGTATCCCTAAATGAGGCAATATAATTTATGGGCCAACTAACTTTGATTAGTTCATCTCGAGTCAAAATGCCAAATTTGCACTTGTGTGCTCTGGATTGCTCTTTCCTATCAAATCTTCTACATAATATATGTAACTTAATTATTTATTATTAGTAACATCCTAAGTGGGAATACGGTTCCAACGCATCTGATGTGGACTTCCAATTCTAATCCAGTAAAATTTTGGACCAATAACAAGACATTATGATCAATTTGCGTAATTTATGCATAAAGTGCTTAATCATGCTTAAGAGCTAATTAACCCAAATCAAGGCCTAATCAATAATTCCATGAAAACTTGTTGAAAACTTATTTTTGGATTTGAATATTGAATATATCTGCATCATTAGGTGACCTCATTTCTTGGGAAGACATCTCTATTCCATAAATACCATAAATATCAGGATTCATGCCTCATCAATTCCTTCCATGATGCCCTCTATGCCTCTTAATTTCCCCTTCTTCCAATGTCATGATGAGGATAATTACAAACTTAATTAAAAAAATTGAATTAATCCTCAACCACACATCTCAATCTTGAGATGGACAATTGAGGTTGATTTTGATCAAATCCAAAAATCTATAAATAAGAGGCCTCACAACATCATTTCTAAGCTATTTTGGTACGAAGTTATAATGCACAAATATATTCAAGAAGCCATTGCTACTAGTTTTACCATGCCAAATTGATTCCAATCCAAGCCAAACCACAAGCCAAAGGTTCCAAGGAGAAGAGGACATAGCCAAGCCTCTTTTGATGAAGACTTCATGAGTACAAGCTGAGTAAGCCACCACTACAAAGGCATTTAGAGCATCCAAGGAAGGTGAAGGAATTCCTGTGTTTGATTCCTTGATTTTTAGTTGTGTTTGTCATTTGATTTTGTTAAATAAGCTCTCCCTAGTGTCTAGGCCTATATATGTTATGCTATTAGTGTGTTTATTTCATTTTGTTGTCATTTTGGAACTAACACCATACTACCATCCTCTCTTGAGCCAAATTTATAAATCACATAATGGCATGTCTGAGGGGACTAGACACATCCTACACATGAAGGAGATCATTTTTCAATTCTAAAATATTTATTTGAGACTTTAAAACTCTTACAAATTGATTTTCTTATTTTATTTTGTTGTTTTTTTTTCCACAATTTTACATAGTAACCAATGTTGATAGGAAATAATAGCATCAGTTACCTGATTTAACTAATATCAGTTAGCAAAACCAACATTGATTAGATCTTAGTTAGCTATAATAATTGATGTCAGTGGTAATAACCGATATTGGTCACTGTGTTTTTCCAAAAACATAGACCCGAGAGCTACTTTTTCAAAGTTCATTATTTCAAGCTAAACAGAGCTTCAAAGCTAAAGGACATGCTAAAATTTTTGTTGTAGGACCAAGCTTTACATTTGATAAAAGCATGTTTAAATCAATTTTTTCATGCTTATCAATTAGAAACTTTGTTTTGGTGTTTAATAAAGAATTTAGGTTTTTTGGTGAATATTTTCAAAGTTTGCAACTAAGGCCAAGGGGTCAAATGAACACCACCAAATATTTTATTTTGGGTTTAAAATTAAACACACTTGTCAATTCTTATTTGCAATAGTTGTTTAATCAAATTTTTGTTTGGCAAAAAGAGGAATGTTGCATGTATGCTCTTCCATTTGTCCCCTATAAGGAACCTTGAAATCAAAAGTGCCATTCTTATTGCAAGTATCCTAGTCCAAGGCTTAGAAAGAAAGTTTTCTAAAGCACTCCCCAAAAACTCATCAAAGTTTGGGTGATCTTGAAAATGAACCTAAAGTATTTATATTTCATGTTTTCTTTATTTTTATGTAAACTTGGCTTGTGAGGGGGACTTCATCACCTCCCACAAGCTATTTAGGGAAGCTTTGACTTGTGGTTTCATTTCCTGGCATTGACTTCATTTGGCTCCTCTAGAGTTGCACATAGGATGTAGTGGCACTTTGGACATCGCACTACACTGAGCGAATAGTAGGATATAGTGGTTGCAAAAAGGACTAGACCTTTTTACAACAAGCCAAGTGATATAGACCCAAAATCCATGCTTTTATTTTACATTTTTTAATGTGAAAGTCATTGTGCAATTGATTCCCTTAGATCGTTTAGAAACTTTTTTAGATGTTAGATAAATCCCCACTTGTCATGGAAGTATTGTTGGTGCAAGGTGTGCCTCATGTTCCATCTCATAGTACTATAATTTGAGAGAAGAGGGGTGTAAAAACCCTACTATATAATGCACATTTACTTTTGGATGAACACTTAAAATCCTCTCAAATGACATATATTGATGGATTCTAACAATACCAAACAACCTTGTCAGTTTAGGATCTAAGGGTGATTAATTAGTTGGTATTATCCTAGTTTAAAGTCTTGAATGGAGTAAAAAATTGGTGTAAACAAATAATTCAAACCACAAAGAGGTGTTATGCTACCCATGTGAGATAATCCATTTGCCTTGTTCAAAAGTTCATCAAAAGCTTGAGAGTCATATCATCCACTTTGGTGCAGTTATGCTGCCCAATTGAGTCTAGACCTTTACCAAACTTGTTTAAGTCTTTAACTTATAGTCTAAATTTAGAATTACACCTTTACAAGTTCATAAGGTTGATATGTTAAGTGGGTTCGCCATTTGCACTAAAATTGAGAGAACTTATTTTTAATTTCCAATTTAGGTTGAAGGTCGTTTAAGAATCATAATCATTATCAACATTTGATAGACTTAAGCCATTTTGTGCTAAACACTTACACTTTAAGTCTATACACCATAACATTTTGAGTCAAGAAAGGTAGTGTTATGCTGTCAAAATTGTAGGAAAGCATCTTTGCCTTCGAGAGTTTTTGAAACAAACCCTTTTGTCATACTTTTTTAGTAGTATAGTGTTGTTATGTTGCCCAAAACATTTCGAATATTGTTTCATAGATCCTCTTGCATAGAGTTACAAATTTGTCCCTACATTTTTAGACCAATATGAGTATACTTTTTGTGATCCTTTGTCTAAAGCACAATTATACTGATCACCTTTATCTAGCTTGTTTGTCAAAAGAGCTTAGTTTTATACTATTTTTGTGAGAAAGTAAACTATTGCTAAAGTGCCTTTTATTTCATACCTTATACCTAGTTGATCAAGTTCATGTCTAAGAATCAAATGCCTAGTGTTTTTTAGAAGTGTTTCAAATCTATTAGATTAAAACTTTCATCTATTTTCAAAGTCATCTTTTGATGCCGTTTGGCCAAGAGTTATAGCACATGCCTTGTTTGAGCCTATATTTTGACACCACATTTGGCCAAAAGACCTAGCAATTTTTAAATTTCCTAGATTAGACTAATTTGAAACACTTTGACCTTAAAGTTTGGCATTTTGATTTTTGGTCCATTTACTTGCTTACCTTTGTGTGAATAGTGAAGTGTTAGATACTTTACGCTAGCTTGTTTCCTCACAAATCTTTGCATAAACCTTCTGATATTTTTGAAAAATATAGACCAAGTTGAAACACCATCTATTTTATATTCTATCCTTTTTAGAGTTTTTATAACTCTTTGACCTATTATCACAAAGAATTGACTATGGATCCCAACATGTATTCCTACACTCATAGTGGACTCATATACAATCCAGGGATTAGTAATGTAGTTGCAAAGGAAGAAATGGTACAAGACCCCTATGTGGATAATATTACTTATGAGATGGATTCTTATCCCTCTTATAATACTCAATTAGGGGCACAAAACTAAGATCCATTGGCTGACTATTTGGTTAACACACCACCTTATTTAGAGCATGACCAAGAACAAACCATGCAATATCTAGTTACAATACCTATAGTGGATAAGCCAGTACTTCAATAGGCATATTCTACTAATACAACTTCCATGTATGATCCATTTTTGTTTGAGTGACATTTATTAGAGAAAAAAGATGATATTTTGGTTAGAGCCATCGAGGTAGGGGCCAATTTTCCAGTAGAATTTCCCCATGAAAATTTACCAAGTCTAGTAAGAGTGCCCCACAATATCATTTACGATCAATAGGCTTCTTCTAGCAATCCTATGGCTCTAGTCCAAATAATGTATCAAGACCCTAATTTATCCAATCGAGGCAAAAATATCATGGAAGATCACTTTGACTAAATACAAATAGCATATCAAACATACCTAAATCTAGCACATGATTTCAATCAGATGACCATGGTAAGTAAGCTTCTCATTGACCTAGTTCTTTCAATAGGAGTATTGATAGAGTTAACTAGATAAGAGAATCCAAATTCTTACCCATTCATACAAACCACTTCAATAGATAACGTAATGCATATGCCCATTATTAGAGAAGTGTCTTCAGCCTCTACACTGAATAATGAGCCAAACGTAGTAGATAATGTGTAAATAACATCCAGTCCTGATCAAAGTGGTACTAACATGCAAACAAATAGCCAACAACAGTTGCCTATAGTTAATCCTATGAATAGGTCATCATACAAGGGAATAGGATTTTTTACACCCCAACCTCAATAGAATGCTTCCTCAAGTGTTTAACCTATGGGATTAGGTAATCAAACAATGACCAGTGTCACACCTCAATGATAGAATGTGATGAATCCTACTCCTCAATAAGTAATGTGATCCGAACAATAATTCAGATGACAATTCAGGTGATGGGTCCACCCCATTTGATGGCGAAACTTTTGGGAGCCATAACTTTTACACCGTAGCTCCAATTGACTCACCGTTTAAACTGTTGGAAAGCTAATAATGAGGGGAACATCGTGAGATGGAATTGAGCTTTGCTCAATGAAATTTGACCCCCTAAAACCCAACAAAAGTGTCCCAAATTTCAATGTCCAATCTAAAAATAGTAATTCCTCGAATTCTGTATTGTTGTAAATCGTGGAAGTCAAACCAATTCATCTCCCTCAAGATTGGTGACCTTCCACATCCTCCCCACACCTTCAAAACATGTATAAATGAAGGTGTAACCCAAAATGGAAATCAAACATCTCTTCTCAGAGATAAGCATATGTTTGGGTCTAAAATTTTGATAAATAAAACATCTCTTTTTAGAGATAGCATTATCTGAATTGTGTTTTTATTATTTCTAAATTATCTTTCAACCAAAGCTTTCAAGTTTTGGATCAGTGGTATTAGAGCTAGGTCTCGAGGTCGAGTCCCGTGGAAGCTAGTGGGCATGATCCATACATCCCTTCTCAGGGATAGAGATACACTGCTACCACGTGTCTGATCGGGAATCACCTCAGGTGCTTCGATGGCTGGCCATATAGTGGTCTAGAAGAGGACCCAAATCACTCTAGAGCTTTTGGCATGACAGCCAATATTCTATTGGTATCAGAGCTAGGTCTCGAGGTCGAGTCCCGCAAAAGATAGTGGGCATGATCCATACATCCCTTCTTAGGGATAGTGATACACTGCTGCCACATGTCTGACTAGGAATCACCTTGGGTGCTTCAGTGGCTAGCCATATAGTGGTCTGGAAGAGGACCCAAATCACTCCAAAGCTTTTGGCGTGACGGCTAGTCTTCTATTGGTATCAGAGCTAGGTCTCGAGGTTGAGTCCCACATAAGCTGGTGGGCATGATCCATACATCCCTTCTCAGGGATATCAATACACTACTACCACTTGTCTGACCAAGAATCACCTTAGGTGCTTCGGTGGCTAGCCATATAGTGGTCTGGAAGAGGACCCAAATCACTCTGGAGCTTTTGGCGTGACGAGAAAACTCCGTGTTACCCACCAATGTCTTCTCTCATATGTAATACAGCCTTTCCAAGATGAGGTCTTATGTGATGTGGTCAATTTAGATGTTTGTGATGTACTCTTTGGTCAGCCATTCATGTACAATCGACATGGTATATATGAATCAAGAACTAGAAGGATCACTATCACTCTTGGAACATGGTGCTACAGGGTACCAGAAGTACCACCTTCTACATCTGTCTCTCTGATTAGTGCCAAAAAATTTGTTCTCATGATGGTCAAGCCACAAGAATCCAAAAGGGCCAATGTTACAGCCCTGAATACACACACAACACAACAAAAGCAAATAGATATTAAGCTAAAGAAGTTCACAACCTTCCATCCACAAACTGATGGTCAGATAGAAATGGTGAACAATCAAGTATGCACCAAGAATCAAATTGAAGTAAAACTACCACACTTGATAAAAAATATTGATGCAATGGCGACCATTGCTTCTCAAGGAGGGAGAAATGATCTAGACAATAATTCAGATGACAATTCGGGTGATGGGTCCACCCCATTTGATGGCAGAACTTTCGGGAGCCATAACTTTTACACCGTAGCTCCAATTGACTTGCCGTTTGAACCGTTGGAAAGCTAATAATGAGGGGAACATTGTGAGATGGAATTGAGATTTGCTCAATGAAGTTTGACCCCATAAAACCCAACAGAAGTGTCCCAAATTTCAATTTTATTAGTCTAGTAAAAAAATAGTAAGTTTTTAAAAATAGTAATTCCTCAAATTCTGTATTGTTGTAAATCATGGAAGTCGAACCAATTCATCTCCCTCAAGATTGGTGACCTTCCACATCCTCCCCACACCTTAGAAACATGTATAAATGAAGATGTAACCTGAAATGGAAATCTGACGTCTCTTCTCAGAGATAAGCATATGTTTGGGTGTAAAATTTTGATAAATAAAACATCTCTTTTTAGAGATAGCATTATTTGAATTGTGTTTTTATTATTTCTGAATTATCTTTCAACCAAAGCTTTCACGTTTTGGATCATAATGAGTAGTATTCCACAACAACAAGAAAAATATAGTGTATCAACATAACAGAGGACAAATACATTTTCACCTCAATCAGGAGCAACAAATGTTCCACCTTGCCAGGTAATGACAAATATACCTCTTCAGTTGTAGACTAATATGCCAAACCAAAACTAAGCAATGACTAGTCAACAACATACAAATATTGGTCAACAATAGATGTCAAATCTACAACCCACTTTCACTTCCTCATAATGATTCATGTAACAAGGAGGTCCCCATATTTCTCAGGTAGATACTAAACAACCATTAGTTTAAAATGTGCCACAAATCCAAAGACAGGGTCTTGGTCGACAAGTTCCCACTTAATAGCAAGGTTTGATTAGTCAGTATCATGTACGTTTTCAGACATATCAAGAACAATATAGTTATATCCTTCCATCCTAACCATAAAATCCTCCAAGTCAAACCTTTATCTCCAACCCAAACTAGAATATCACACAACCAAGTGTGCAATTTCAAGTACATCCTAATCTATGTATGTGTATTCCTGGTCCATTCCCCAACCAAGCTAATATACCCCAACAAGGATCTCCATCATACCTTGGTCAATGTGTTCCACTTGTGACCTCCCAACCATGTATCCAAACCCAAATTCTCCTTTAAACCAATATTCCTTTTAGTTTCCTATCTCAAGAATTACAACAGATGAAGGATGCAATTGCTACCATTCAGGCTAGGAAGCAAACCAAAAAGTTTAAATTGGATGACATGTGTTCCTATCCATTCAACATGGAGTATTTTTAGATACCATTTCCTCTAGGATATGAACCACCAAAATTCAATAAATTCAAAGGGAAAGGTGACCCTAAGGCTCATTTGACCGAATTCTTTATCGCATGTCAACTAGTGGCATATCGTGACATAAACCTTTTACTGTTATTTCCAAGGAGCTTAGCTAGACAAGCCTTGGAGTGGTTTTTGATGTTTTCTAAGAATTCAGTAACAAACTTTGATGATCTTTTTGATAAATTTGTGTAGCACTTTTCCTATAATCTCAAGCATGAGATTTAATTGGTGGACCTGACACAAGCAAAATAAAAAGCTGGGGAGAATTTTGCAAGTTATTTACAATGATGAAGAGCCCTTGCAAGCTATTTCACCCATATTTTACTAGATAAACAATTAGCCACTGTGTTTACCAAAAAATTGTATAGTGAGATAGCCTATCCTCTGGAACTACAATGTGTAAATACGTTCAAGGAGATCACTGATAAAGATTTGTTGATTGAGAGGGTGTTCATAAATAAAGGGGTCATCAATCTTAATTAAAATAATCAAAATCAAGGTACCAATTATGGAAATGAGCAACATCATAATCAATTTCAAACATCATAATTAGCACAGGCTAATAACCATAAAAGACCGAAGCAATTCAACCATAATAGGAATGTTGTGGGAAATGGAGTAACCAAATCTCATCATGTCCAAATGGTGTAAAAATCATCTACACCAACTTTTTAACTTACTCCTACTCAACTAGTGTTGTAAGTTGAAAAATCAAAACCTTTATAATAAATACAACCATTACCATTGCAAACCCCTCCTCTTAAGAGAACTATGCCTGCATGTCATATCTTTAGTGACCTAGGAGAACCTATTGAATCTATATTTTAAAGGATTGATGCTGATAATCTAATTATTTAGCCTATACCAAATCATTATTTGTAAGGTATTCCTTATCCTGATTGGTACCATGAAAATGAATTTTATGACTGTCATCAGGTCAACAGGCATAATCTATGAAGATGTGTCCAAATTAAACATTTAATTGAGAATATGTTGGAGAATGGGGAGATAACATTGGATAATGGTGCTTAAAATTCTAATCAAACTCTTGGGATCTATCAAAACTCCTTTCCATAACATAACAATCAATATAAATAAAACAATCAACAACAACCAGTGCAATAGTAAAATCAACAATATCAAAATCAAAGGCTGAACCAATAGAATCAACAAAATTAGCATCAAAACTCATAATAATATAATAATATAAAAAACCAAGGTCATAATGGTAACAACCAAAAAACCTACCATGCAGTTACACATGAATAGAATAGGGTTTTAGGTCATATTGTAGGGGGTAGCATTAATACCATCTCCATTAATCCTAGACCAAACACTAATCAATTTAGACCATTTATAAACAACAATATTCAGACAAATCACATGGATAATCCTTATTTGACCTGGGAGTGCATACAGGCAAACCAACAAACTAGGACTTCCCCTTTTGGATCTTATAGTGACAACTCATTCTTGTCATGTGACCACATGTAAGTGCACTGGTAATCTAGAATTATCCTATCTAGTCCCACACCATTTCTAATAGTAGTTAGCAATAATGGTCTAGTATTTAATATTGATTATGCAATCACAAATCAGAGGTCAAATATTACTATCCCAAGCCCATAACTATCCACCATTTTACCTATCATCCAACCAACAATTTAGCCTTAGAATAAACCATTCACTACTGACAAAGACAAGAAGTTTGATATCATGGAACAATTGCAGAAGGCACTAGCACAAATTTCTATTTTAGATTTGTTGTGAATGTCAATAATCAAAAAAAATATCTTGAATGACTTTTTAACCCAATCTAATATTGTTAGTGACATATCCCTTGATAAATTTAAATCTTTGGTTGGACACCTAGCTCCAGCCCAATAAGTCACATTCAACCAAAGTGATATGTCTTCCCTTGGCCAACTCCATAATAATATATTATACATAGAAATTTATATAAAGTGGCATAAAGTGAAATGTGTCTTTATCAACAATGGATCTGGGCTTAAGATAGTGTCTTTAAAGATCATCAAGCTTCTTGGGTACACAATGGCAGATCTCTAATAAAATACAATAAACATCAAAGCTTATGATAATCAGGAAAGAGAATCACAAGGCACCATTAGTTTGCCAATTATCATTGGGAATTTGACCCATGATACACTTTGCCATGTGATTTATCTTGAGTTATCATATAACATACTTTTAGGTAGGCTTTGGCTATATGAGATTCATGAAGTCCCATCAATGCCACACCAATATATCAAGTTTTCCCACTCAGGGATAGAAGTGAATATTCTAGGAGATTTACACCCATATGAGCACTACAAGCATCTTGAGGCCAATTTTAAAAGATATAATTATTAGTATAGTATGAATCCAAGTTCCAAATAAGAGAAAGGAAAGACCATACTTATTGATCCTTCACTAGATATTTGCATAGATCTTAATACCTTGGATTCCTTTTCCCACATGCCACCTCCTGAAGCTTCTAATAATTTCACCATTTTAGTTAATGGATGAGGAGAGTATGTGACCCATGATACATTTAATATTTCCAATCTTCTTCAAAATTTGAAAACCTTTGGTTGACCAAAAGTCACCCCACATATGCATTGGCAATAAAAGAACAAAAACAAGGGACATATCACATTTGTACTAGTATTTGGCCTAGAACCTAACCCTTTTAAAGTAGATGAATCATGGTTATACAATGACAACCAGGTTGATTATTGTAAAAGTGTAAAGTATCTTATTCCCAATAGGATCATGGAGCATCAAAAGTATGAAGGAAGAGGCCTCAGACCAAATCAGCAAGGAACCGTCAAGCTAATTTCTATGACTAAGTATGAAAGACCTATTGGAATAATGAATATTTAAGCTTACCTAGGGATAATAGGGTAAGTTATTTATTACCTAGGGTTAATTTTATTTACCTAGGATAGTTTTTTTTATTGTTGAGATTCTCTCGACAATATTTTTGTTCGTAGTATTTGAAAACAAATAGTTTGTTTTCTCTATTTTGTAATCACAACAAATAGTTTGTTGTCGTAAAACAAACTATTTGTATTATATATACTTTACAATCTAATAGATTGCGAGAGAGAATATAGAGAGTATACAAATAATTTTTAAGATTATCACCTATTTTTGAGGTGTGAGAGAAAAACATATTTTATTCTCTGGTATTATTTTTTTAGGTTTCTTGTTGTGGGTTCTTTCTCCTGGATTGATCATGTGGATCCTGTGTATCTCCTGCTCATTCTTTCATGGTATCAGATCTTGGAGTTCTAGTTGAAGATCCTCTTCCCTAAAATTTTTCATCATATTTCATCTATTAACATAGTCAAAAACATTATTTTATTTATGTGTTCCAAATATTTGTTATTCTCTCACATTCTGGTTCTAGTTTACAAGTTTTTTTCTAGAAATTTCTATACTTTATGATCATTTATGACATTACGAATTTCCAAAACCAGAATTTTTTGGTACAAGGGCATATGAAATTCAATCAAGAATCCTGTATAACTTGATTTTTTTATTTCTTTGCTGGTCGTATAGCTCTTTCAGACAAAAACTGTATGACTAGATTTTTTGGCAAATTATAGTACCTATACGGTTTTTTGCTGTGGCAAATCATACGAACATCCTTTCTAAAATATGACACCTGTTCATGAAAGCTAATTGTGCTATATTTCATTCCAGATCAAGCTGTATAGTTTATTTATAGGTCGTACAGTGTTTTGGAGGATTACAATAGGGATTTCATAATTTATTTTGTTCTGCAGCATAGTCATATGATTTTATTCATTTTGAACGCCTTATACTGCATAAAATTAAAATTCAAAAGTTGTATGAGTTAGTATACATTCTAGGCTTTCATTTCCAGCTTTGAAGTATAGATTTGGATTTGGGCATACTATCCTTTGAGGAGATCCTATGGAGCTCATTCTGAAATTGCTTGGAGGTTTTTTCCTTGGCAGATGTTTATATAATTCTCATCAGAATTCTTTCTGATCACCATGCCTTACTGGAAGAAGAAATTATTTCTGATAAAGCCAAACATTATTCAGTATCCATCTCACACGTGTGAGTTATTTGGATTTTTTTATTAATTTCTTAAATTTTAGTGGTTTAAAAGCAAGTCTCTAGCTTTAAATGAACAAAGCTGACTTTCCTAAAGTGGCTAGAGTTATTTTGTTAAGGAATTGGTAGGGAGGAAGTCTTGGGGTCAAATCCCCCTACATATTTTTTTTTGCATAAAGCCATTTTTTTTAACCTTTGTATAAGCTAAGGCTAATAAATTTCATCGGGAGACGTTAAATTGTAACGGGAGGGGTTTTGAGGAAAAATGAATGTCTAGGTTGTTCCTGTCAATGTCATCGTCTTCTTCAGGAATGGAATCTTGGTTGTTTGAACCCCTAAACTCCATAAATTACCATGTTTAGAAGCTGAAAATGCAATAACTCCTTCAATCAAAGGGCTTATGGATAATTTTTTTTTGAAACAACACTTACGGCATTCACCATTGAAAAGGACAAATATGCATATGGTTGTAAGTAGGATGAGGTTCTTGGATTGATTTGCCTCAACATCTCAGATAATCTTCAATTTCACATTGCAGATGCTACAACACCAATAGAGGTATGGGAAAAATTTAAAAACCTATTTGGCAAAGTTAATGAGTTTAAAATTTTGTAATTAGATGCAAAATTGAGTACTCTTTCTCCATCAGATTTTCCTTCAATGGATGAATTCTTAGCAAAATTCAAATTTATTAGGTCACAGTTGAAAGCTGGTGACAAGGATAAAAGTGATCAAGAGTGCATTTTCATGATTTTCTCAAAGTTGAAAGGACCATATAGTGTTTTTTCTTATGATTTTTATACCATGATGGATACATTAGGTGATTAATTCAAATGGCCTTCCTTTGAAGTTTTTTGTGAAAGATTGACTAGGGAGCAAACAAAATTAATGGCCCTAGATGCTCTACCTGGTCCTAGTCATGCTCTAATTGCTAATTCTTCCAAAGGAAAGCCTTCACCTATGTCTAAAAAAAAGGAAGCACCTTCAAATAACCCTCTAGAGTCCACCACCCAAACACATCATCATTTTAAATCTACTAAGACCAAAAAGTCCTTTAAGCAAAAGAAAACATTTGGTCCATGTAATTTTTGTGGTGGTCCTCATCATGATGAAAGTAGATGTTCTAAGAAGATGGAAGCATTAGAGGTAATGGTCAAACAACACAAAATTTCCATTTAGTCTCCATCTCCTTCTACTTCTCCTGCAGGAAAAGGGAAAGCACTTTCAACCAGGGCTACATCTTCATGTCATGATCAGTGGATTTTTTACTCAGGTGCTTCTCATCATCTCACACATTATAAGGATCTATTGTCTTCTCTTATAGATTGTAGTACATCACATATTGTTATGGGTAACTCCTCACAGATTGATGTTTTGGGATCAGGTACTGTTGACAAATAGGATGGATGTTTTAACAATGTATTGCTTATACCCCAAATCTCTTCTAATCTTCTCTCTGTATATCAAATATGTAATTCTGGTACTGGTAAAACTATGGAGTTTACTCCACATGATGTGTTGTTTCGATGGGATGTTTAGGCTGATGAGCTACCCACTCCACAGAAGTGTACATCTAGTTCTTCTCTCCCTCCTTCTATCGATGATAGTGAGGATTTGCTTTCCATTGTTGATGATGATGATGTTGCACTTGCTCAGCCACCACAACCATCTTCTTTACCACCTTTTCCCAAGTGGGCAAAGAGCACTCTAAAAGTAGCTAGTTCTTTTGTTGGTGATCCATCTAATTCTCATCACACTCGCTCACAGACATTTGGTGTTGCTCTTTTGGGACAAACTTGTACAAATGATCTAGTGTTATTTTCTAAGGCCATTGGTATACTTGAGTGGGATGGTACAATGTATGATGAGTATTCTTCATTGATGAAGAATGATACTTGGGATCTTTTCCCTCTTCCTAAGGGAAGAAAACTTGTAAAATGTAAATGGGTCTATAAGACCAAATATGCTGCAGATGGATTAGTGGATAAGTACAAAGCTAGATTAGTACCTAAGGGTTTTTCATAGGTTGAAGGGGTTGATTACTCTGAGACCTTTGCCCCTATAGCTAAGATGGATTCTATTTGGATTGTATGATCTCCTACTGCTTCAAATTCTTGGTCAATTTTTTAGATGAATGTGAAGAGTGCCTTCTTACATGGTGATCTCCATGAAGAGATCTATATGGAGTAGCCTCCAGGATTTATGTAGGACTCATCATTGGTTTGTAGACTCCGTCATTCTCTTTATGGCCTCAAACAAGCTCCTAGAGCTTGGTACGAGAAGATGGATAGTTTTCTTTTGAGTTTTAGTTTTATTCATTGTGAGTTAGATCACAATGTATACATCTTGAAGCAAGGTGAGGAAATTTTCATATTGGTTTTGTATGTTGATGATCTCATCCTCACTGGTAGTTTAGATTCATTGATACATGACATCAAGGACAAGTTGGTAAATAAGTTTGGTATGATAGATCTAGGACTTCTACATTATTTTCTTGGTCTTTAAGTTCTTCAATCTTTTTAGGGCATCTCTATTAGATAGTAGAAGTATGCGATAAACCTTCTTCATTGATTTAGCATGGCTGATTGTAAGCCTGCCCCCACTCCATATTAGTCAGGTGTTGTGTTGTCTGCCACTTGTACGACTCCTCTTGTTGATCCAACTTTGTATAGGTAACTTGTAGGTAGTCTTTTATACCTAACTCATACTTGTCCTGACATCACATTTGCTGTGAACCTTGTCTCTCGATTCTCACATGAGCCTCATGAGAGTCATTGGCAAGCAGCCAAGCATATTTTGTGCTACATTCAAGGCACCACTCACTTTGGTATACATTACACACCACAAATTTCTACACAACTTGTTGGATACATTGACTCTGATTGGGCTAGTGATGTTGACACTCGGAAGTCCACTTGCAGATTTGCTTTCACACTTGGTTCATGTCTAGTTACTTGGGCATGTAAAAATCAGACTGCTATTGCATTGTCCTCTACTGAGGTTAAGTATCAAGGTGCTATCAAAGCTAGTCAGGAGACACTTTAGCTTTGACAGTTGCTTGGAGAGTTTGGCTTAACACAGTAGGGTCCTACTACTCTTTGGTGTGACGACCAAAGTGTGATTGTTATTTCACATAATCCTATTAAGCATCAATGGACCAAACACATTGAGATTCACATGCACTTCATTCGACATCTTATTCAGGATGGAGTTCTTTCTTTGGAGTTTGTGCATACAGCTGAGTAGATTGTAGACATCTTCACTAAACCTTTGGCTTCTCCTCATTATCTTTAGTTGCAAGCGATGTTTGGGGTGAAGGAGGTTGTACTTGGGGGGATTTACCATGAAGTCCTTCCTTCCTTTATTTTTCATATAGTTGATTGGTTTGTACATGGGTACCTTATCAGGCCTAGTAGTTGGGACCCATATTTGTTTGTCATTCTCCCTATGTTTCACTTAAGGAAGGGTGTTGGAATAATGAATATTTAAGCTTACCTAGGGATAATAGGGTACTATTTGAAAACAAATAGTTTGTTTTCTCTATTTTGTAATCACAACAAATAGTTTGTTATAAAATAAACTATTTGTATTATATATAATTGACAATCTAATAGATTGCGAAAGAGAATATAGAGAGTAAACAGAGAATTTTTAAGATTATCACCTATTTTTTAGGTGTGAGAGAAAAAAATATTTTATTCTCTGGTATTATTTTTGCAGGTTTCTTGTTGTGGGTTCTTTATCCTGGATTGATCCTATGTATCTCCTACTCATTCTTTTAAGACCTTATGGACTTGGATTTAAACTGATTAGGGGTGACCCCACATATCTTATTCAAACTCCATCACCAATGATTAGTGATGATGATGCAAATAGTAAAGCAGAGTCTGATCATAGCCTCACCTTTGATGACCTAGCTAAAACCAACTTGTTTGATAACAATACCATTTGTACCCTTACCCTGGCCATTCATCATAACCCATTACCATTATACTATCCCCAACTAATCGAGTAGGACTAACAAGAATCCAGTTTGTCAATTGATGAGTTCCAAAATGATGAGGCATTCTATGATTTTTTAGGCCTTAGAGATAGTGTTCCATTGGGAGATCACAAATCAAGGTTCTCAATCATGTTAGATCCTACAGCCTATTTTGGAGAGCGAGTGAACACCTTTAGCCAAAAAAAAAAGTAAAACATTGAGGTCTCAAAGTGAAAACCTCTTTGAGACACTTTTTAACCAAGGAAAAAGTAAAGATAAAGGCTAGTCTAGTGGTGAAAACCTATTTCAGGTGCCATTAGATGGGGGTGTTCATTCTTCTTCAAATTTAGACTAGGAGACCACCAATGATGAACTTACCTATGGATCTGAGTTCATTTTTGAGCAACAACAAGTATTTGATCAAATTTTTAAAAAAATGACTATTTTTGTCACATGGCCAGATCTTCCATTAGGGGATTCAAATTCATCATGCTAAGGAGAAGTTTAGGAACAAGTCCTAATGGAGGACCCTAACATAATCCAATAGTTTAAGTCACTACCTACAATCTTAAAAGATGGTTTGACCCTTCTATTTGATGCTACAATAGAGGTAAACATTAGGACTTCATCAGACCTAAAATGGATAAAACTAGGTGCATCACTCACTAAGGAGGAATGTGACATATTTACAGCTATGTTTTGAGAATTTGTAGATATCTTTGCATGGGTGTCTTTTGACATGCTCGATTTATACCCCACCTTGGTTTTGCACCACCTTGTGGTTAATCCTGATGCCAAACTAATAAAACAAAAGCTACATAAGATGCATCCTTGCATTACTATATTAGTAAAGAAAGAGTTCAAAAAAATCTTAGAAGTAGGATGTATCTGATCCATTGATTACTCAGAATGGATCTCTAATGTGGTACCTATTAGCAAAAAAACTTTAAGGGATCAAAATTTGTACTAATTTTCAAGACATCAACAAAGCTTGTCCTAAAGATTATTTTCCCTTGCCTAATATCGACATGATCATTGACTCCATGACAAGTTATGAAATGCATTCACTCATAAATGGCTTTTCAGGATATAACCAGATCAAAATAACATTATAAAACCAACATAGAATAATGTTCACCACTCCATGGGGAACATTTTATTATCAAGTAATGAAATTTGGCTTTAAGAATGTCGAAGCTACATATCAAAGGGCCATGACTATCATATTACATGATATGATGCATGATATTGTTGAAGACTATGTTGATGGCATATTAGGAAAATCCAAAACTAGGGCCAACCTTCTAGCAGTGCTGTGTAAGATATTTGAAAGACCAAGAGAGTAAAAAGTCAGAATAAATCCAAATAAATGTGTGTTCGATGAAACTTTAGGCAAATTAATTGGATTCATTGTGTCTCAAAGAGGTATTGAAATTGATCTGACTAAAGTCCATGCTATAACTAAGATTCCACCACCAACTAATTTAAAGAAACTCTGTAGTTTACAAGGTAAGATCCAATCAATCTAATGCTTCATCTCTCAATTAACAGATAAGTGTCATCCATTTACACACCCTTTGAAGAAAGGAGTTGCATTTCAATGGGATGATCACTACCAAATAGCTTTTTAATAACTTAAAGGCTATCTTGTTAATTTGCCTATTTTATTACCTCCTATGCTAGGAAAGCCATTCTTGTTATACCTATCAGCTACCGACCATGCTCTGGGGGCACTCTTGGCTCAACATGATGAAAATGAAAAGGATCACATTGTATACTACCTAAGTTGTACCTTGGTTACATATGAACATAACTATGCCCCTATTGAAAAAGCATGTCTAGCCATAGTCTTCATAGCTCAAAAAATGTGCCATTACATGTTGAATAATAAGACCATGGTCATTTCAAAAGTAGATCCACTCAAGTATCTACTATATAAAATAGATTTACAAGGAAGAATGGCTAAATGGATCATGCTTCTTAGTGATTTTGACATAGAGTATGCCAATTAAAAGGCTATCAAAGGACATATTCTTATAGATCAACTTGCTGAAGCACCTCTCATAGACACAGCCACTCACATTTCAATTTATGGATGAATCTATCATGACCATCATTGACACGCCCCTTGAGGAGCAACCCTAGAAACTATATTTTGATGGTTCATTCACTACACATGGATCAGGGGCAGGCCTATTGTTTATTACATTACATGGGGATTTAATCCCTAAATCATTTATAATCAGCTTTCCTTTTATAAACAACATGGCCAAGTATGAAGCACTCATTTTAGGACTTCGACAAGTAGTGCATTGGAATATATCTCATCTTTAAGTTTATGGTGATTCTTAATTAATCATGAATTAGGTCACAAATCATTTTCAGACCAAAGATGATAAGTTGGTTCCATATAAAGTCATGGTTGATACTCTTAAGTGATAAACTACCAATATTTAGTTTGAGCACATTCCAAGGGCTAATAATAGAACTATAGATGCCATGGATACTATTGGCTCTTTGATTTGACAAATAGATAAAGCTAGAGAGTATCAGTTCTTCATCAAGAATTTGCCAGCACTAACTCAAGAACTTTTAATCATTGCCATGATTTGTGATATTGTTGGTCTTAATTCTATCTGGTACTCAAACCTTTACAACTACCTTCATGACCAAGTTCTAACCCCTAACCTATCTTAAAAATAAATAAAATCCTTCATTCATCATTCCACTCATTATACTTTACTTGGATCCACCCTTTACGTTCATAGTGTTGATGGAACTCTACTTCATTATTTAACTTTAGTAGAGTCTACACCAACATTAAGAGAAGTTCATGGAGTATGTGGTCCTCATTATAGAAGGGTAGTCCTATCCAAAAATGTTTTGCATACTGGTTATTATTGGTCCACAATAGATGCAGATGCCACTACTTATGTAAAAAAGTGCGACAAATGTCAATGGCATGCTAATCTGATTCATGCCATAGTAAAAAATATGAAACTAATGTTGACACCATGGCCATTTTCTACATGGGGAATTGACCTCATTTGGAAGATTAACCCCACTTCATATGATGGCCATAAACATATCTTTACTGCCACTGAGTATTTCACTAAGTGGGTTGAAGTTATACTCCTTACTTATGTGACAAGAAACTAAATTTACAAATTCTTTTTTATTTTCTGCTACAATATCCCCTCTAACATTATATATGATAATGGAGGATCAATCAAGAACAAAGATGTAGATCAGTTGTGTACTGAATATAACATCACATAACATTTTTATACAATATATTACCCTCAAGGTAATGGCAAGGCTGAGGCATCCAACAAAATCCTTATCAATATTCTCAAAAAGATTGTCAATGATACTAGTCATGATTAGAACCTCCATATATTCCTTTCCCTTTAGGCATACCATACCAATCATCATACCCCCATAGGAGCCACTCCATACTCACTTGTTTATGGTAATAAAGTCATCCTTCCCATTTAGGTTGAATTGCCTTCACTATGCATCTCTTTCAAGCATATCCTAGATGATCATGACTATCGAGTAGCTCACCTATAATAACTAGATCTACTTGATGAAAAATGCATGGCTATGCTTAATAATCTTTAACCATATCAGAATTGAATCAAAGGCCACTATAATCGACATGTTAAGTATAGAACATTTAAACTTGGTGATATTTTTATTAAATAAAACCAAAAGAATACCATGACTGAGAAGAAGCATAAAGGGAACATAAGTTTGAATGCTCTCACAATTTTGTGAGCTTGAGCCATTTGGTGTCTCGACATGCTTGATCGAGTTGAGATACTTCCAAAATTCCAAAAACATTGACCACTTCTTTTCCTTAAGGATTCTGGGAACCCTTACTAAGTCACAAGCAAATCACTTGTCATTTAGTTTCCTCATCCTTTTTGGCCTTTTTCTCTCATGTGCTTTTCATTTTTTAAGACCATTCCTATTTTTCTATCACAACTATTCATGTTTGTTTTCATCAATTATCACATTCTTCCCATTCCTTGAGAGAACTACATTTGGCCTAAATTTTTTATTGGATATTACATCCATGGAACTATGTAGGTAGTGTCCACTTGCCTAGTGCATATGGAGACAACTCGACCACCCCCTTCCTTTTCTTATATTCCACCCTTTTTGTTTATTTGTTAAGTTTTCACCTATTGTCTAGGGGCAATGTTCTTAGGCTTTTTATTGTGTTGTTTATTTGTTTGTTTCTAACTATGTTATTTATTTGTCTGCTTGTTTGTTTTCTTTCATCACTGTTTCCTTGATTCAATTTATGTGTGTTCATTAGGTGATTCCTTGCCCACACTT
The DNA here is from genome assembly GCA_037957365.1 of Torreya grandis. Classification (NCBI taxonomy): domain Eukaryota; kingdom Viridiplantae; phylum Streptophyta; class Pinopsida; order Cupressales; family Taxaceae; genus Torreya; species Torreya grandis. The sequence continues at coordinate 1,252,410 of JARHVA010001228.1, read as the reverse complement.
ACACTTGAATCTATCTCTATTCAGATGTTTACACTCTCATCATGGTTTCTATCATTGGTGCATTATTTTCTATTGAATATTGGATTATGGGAGTCAATCCTCATGTATATTTTGGCCAAGTCCTCATGATGTTATACCATGATGCCTACCGATATGTGATATAACAAATCTTAGCTTCAAGAAGTCTATTCAGCAATGGTGGCATCTCTTCAGCATCGACATCCCAATTCCATCCTAATCAATCCAAAATAGAGTAATTAACCATGAAATAATTTCAACCTTTATTAGTTTAGATGAGCATCTCCCTACTAGTAGGTTATTATAATGCATCATTACCCTCTGTGTTAAGTTATCATTATTCTCAACCAAGTTTATCATGTTTTCCATAATCAAGGTCCAATGATTATAAATGCATATGAGAAAATAATTACACACCATCCCACCTACATTTCTCAATGATTATAACTACCTTTGGGAAAATCATTGTGTTGTCATCAGTTTACTCTTTCTACCTTTATATGGGCATGTTATTATCTTGTTTGGCTATCCTAATTGTGGTAGCTCCATATTCTCAATAATTATAACCACCTTTGGGAAAATCATTGTGTTATCATACCACATTGCCATTATTAGGGTATAATATTTATAATCACCTTTGGGCAAACCATTGTGCACCATCCCACATGCTTTCTCAATTATTTTGACTACTTTTTCAAATATCATTGTGTTTTCACCCCATCATTCTTCCTTTCTTTGGTCCCCTTGTTTCACTTCTTTCTTTTCAAGGGACCATTTATCAACCTGCTTATGCCAATCATTCTATTAAGGGGGCATCATATAGTTAGTTTATCATCATTATAGTTATAGGTATGCAGGACCTTTTCATTCTTTGAGAAGATGTTAATATGCTTATATCTTGTAATGCCTTCCCAAATAGGGACAAACTATAGACACCTAAATCTAGCCATTGATAACCTCCAATCAATATTTTTGGCTAATTTCCACTTAAAATGCACAATTTGGCCTAAAAACACTAAAACATGCTAAATGATGTGAAACTAACATTTTCAATTGCTGATTTTGGCTAGGGTATCCCTAAATGAGGCAATGCAATTTATGGTCCAACTAACTTTGATCAGTTCATCTCAAGTCAAAATGCCAAATTTGCACCTGCATGCTCTGGATTGCTCTTTCCTATCTAATCTTTTGTTAATATGCATGCCTTTATTATTTGTTATTGGTAACATCATAAGTGTGAATATGGTTCCATCACATCTGGCGTGGACTTCCAATTCTAATCTAGTCAAATTTTGGACCAATAACAAGACATTCTAATCAATTTGAGTAATTTGTGCATAAAGTGCTTAATCATGCTTAAGAGATAATTAACCCAAATAAAGGCCTAATCAGTAATTCCATGGAAACTTGTTGAAAATTTATTTTTGGAAATGAATATTGAATATCTGCATCATCAAGTGACCTCATTTCTTAGGAAGACATCCCTAGGCCATAAATGCCACAAATATTAGTATTCATGCCTCCCATGCCTCATCAATGCCTTCAATGATGCCCTCCATTCCTCTTAATTTCCCCTTATTCTAATGTCATGATGAGGATAATTAAAAACTTAATTCCAAAAATTGAATTAATCTTCAACCACACATCTCAATCTTGAAATGGATGGTTAAGGTTGATTCTGATCAAATCCAAAAAATTATAAATAGGAGGCCTCACAACATCAGTTCTAAGACATTTTGGTGCAAATTTATAATGCCCAAATATCTTCAAGAAGCCATTGCTACTAGTGTTACCATGCCAAATTTATTCCAAGCCAAGCCAAGCCATAAGCCAAAGGTGCCAAAGAGAAGAGGAGATAGCCAAGCCTCTTTTGATGACGACTTCATGAGCACAAGTCAAGCAAGCAACCAATACAAAGGCATTTGGAGAATCTAAGGAACGTGAAGGAATTCTTGTGTTTGATTCCTTGATTTTTAGTTGTGTTTGTCATTTGCTTTTATTAACTAAGCTCTCCCTAGTGTCTAGGCCTAGAGATGTTATGCTATTAGTGTGTTTATTTTATTTTGTTATCATTTTGGAACTAACACCATACTAACCATCCTCTCTTGAGTCAAATTCATATATCATAGATGGTAAGGTGAGGAAAAGATAAGTTTGATGCCAAAGGCATCGCAAAGACCTTGAACTTGCTTGTTCTTGAAATATTTTCCATTGTCAATGATGATCTTATGGGAAACACCAAAATGATAGATGATATGGTGGTTGATGAAGTCAATGATGTTTTCAACTTTGGTGGAAATAATAGGAATAACCTCTACCCACTTAAAGGCCATGTGTGGGTGAGTGATTTAAATTAACATATTGTTGACATTTAACACACTTGTTTATATAGTCACAATAGTCTTGATTAAGGGTGGGAAAATAGTATCCAAGATAAAAGATATGTTTAGCGATAGCTATGCCACTAAAGTGTCTACCACAGATTCCATCTTGGGTTTATTTGATAGCATAAAAGGCCTCATGACCATGAAGACAATAGAGAAGAAGGCTTTCAAAACCATGTTTATAGAGGATTCATCCTAATATGGTATAATGGGAAGTGGTTTGGATGAAGGCTCATTGAGTATTCCTAGAGAGGTTTGGAGGAACTATACCAAGATTGAGGTAGTTAAAGGTTTGTTCGTACCAAGTGTCTGAGGTAGATTCTTCCACATTACAAATGATATGAAGGTTAGATTGGATATACAAGGGTGTTATGAAATGGTGAATGATGACAAAGAATTTTAAAGTAGCAGGTTGAGTTAGGATTTGGGAAGTAACGGAAGCTATTGTATATGCAAACTTGTTAGTGGATCATGGAACATATTGGAGAGAGTAATGGTCAAATGACACCAAGAGTAAATCAACTAATTGTTTATACTTTTATAGGATGTCATTTTAGCATTAGTAGGAAGTGTTAACCTTATTAATGACAAGTTTGGAATCACCAAATATATTAATGGTTTTGACTCTCAAGGCTAAGGTGGTTTGGAGATCTATCACTAGGGCTTCATACTCAACCATGTTGTTAGTACCCTCATAGTCAAGTTTAAAATAAAGAGGAATGGGTTCTCCATTGAAGGGAATGATAAAAACTCTATCACCCCCAATATGTTAGAATTTGGATCCATTAAATAATAGGGTCATTTAATAGGTGATGTCTTCCTGAGATAGAGTTTTAATAGACTCATTTGTAAATGTAGGAGGAAGGTGTTGATTTTTTGGTAAAGGACCCTCGACCAATTAATTAGCAATGACTTGTCATTTGATTGAATTTTAATGAAGGAACTCAAGGTGAAACTCAGTGAGGAGCATGAGCCATTAAACCATACATTGGTTTTGGTATGGTTTAGAGTGCATATACTTGAGGGGGTTAATGTTGGTGATGACATAAGTTTTATAATTGAGGAGGTAGTGATGAAGTTTGGTAGCTACAAAGATGAGGGCAAGGTAAAGTTTCTCAACATGGGTGTACCAAGTCTCATACTCTATAAGTTTTTTAATGATATAGTATATGGCTTATTCCTTACTCTGTTCATCCCGATGTGCAAGCATTACCCCTAGGGAATGGTTAGTGGCAGATACATAGATGTAGAAAGGTTGATCCACCTTAGGAGGGATGATAACTGATGGAGAAATAATGTATTCTTAGAGTGAATCAAAGGCCTATTAATAGTCTTTAGTCCATTTAAAATAAGTGTCTTTCTTGAATAGTTGGTGAAAAGGTTTACATTTATTGGATAATTGAGAGATGAAACGATGGATGGAATGGAGTTTACCTTGTAGGCATAGAGTTATTTAAATTGGGTGGGAGGTGGAATCTTAGAGATGGCACAGACTTTGGCAAGGTCTAATTTTATTCCTTAAAGAGAGATGATGAAGCCAAGGAGTTTTCCAAATAAGACAAAAAATACATTTCTTGGGATTTAGTCTGATGTGAAAATGGATGAGGCATTCGAAGATAATGGTGAGAATAGCTAGATGGGCCTTGTGATGTTTATATTTTCCAAGAAGATCATCCACATATTCCTCATCAATTTTATGAATGAGGTCATGGAAGATATAGGTCATGGCATGCTGGTTGGTTGCCCTCAAATTTCTTCAAACTTAAAAGCATGACCCTATATCAAAAAGTTCCCCATGGGGTGATGAAAGAGGTTTTATGTTGATCCAAGGGGGCAATCAAGATTTAATTGTATCCTAAAAAACTATCCATAAGAGATAGCATTCCATGGCTAGTGGTAAGGTCCAAAAGTTGGTCGATGCTAGGCAAAGGAATTTCATCCTTTGGATAAGTAAGGTTAAGGTCATGAAAGTCAAGGCAGAGTCAAAGTCCCCCTGTGGGTTTGGTGATAGGGATAATGTTAGAAACCCATTGAGGATAGTTTATGGGCTATATAAATTCTATAGATAAGAGACATTGTAGCTCCTCTTTTACAAAAAGTGTAAGTGAGGATGCATCATATAAAGATTTTAGCACATGGGTCTGACATCAGGATAGGTGATAATGTTATGGAGGGTAATATAGGGGTTGATTCTTGGCATGTCCTTATAGGACCAAGTAAATGCAATGTTATGATCATGAAGGAAGAAATAAAAAATTTGTTGCTCCTTAAAATTGAAAGATTGACCGATTTTGATTATGCAGGGAAAATCCTGAGTACCCAAGTTGACATTAATGGTAGATTCATTCAACATGGTTTGCTTCTCAAGAGATAGATCATTATAGATAGAAAGATTTTTTGCACCAAAGTAGGTGAGAATGGAATCATCATCCTATTGTTGAATGGTATGTATAGTAGGAGAATCATGTTTGATCATGTCAGAATAGATAAGAGGAAGGGTTTTAGTTTGTCCATCCTTTTGATATATCAAGGGGCCCAAACTAGTAGTGTTGATCAAAAAAAGATTTAAGAGGAATGACCTCAAAGTCCTTAGACTTGGAAGGGGAATGGGTTGGTGAAGAATGGGGATTATCCTCAATGTTGGCATTGGGTTTTGATGAGTCATTAGGTTCTTTAGGTGGTTCAAACCCAGGGCCAAAGTACTCCTGAGGCTTTTGGATTTTGATTGTGGGTAGCTCATAGGGCCCCTATTCATAAAGGCCAAGACTAAATCCTTTCTAGAAACACCTGTGAAGATATATTTTGGCAAATTTTGGTTTTTCAAGGTATGAGAATCCTATGGTAAATGGTTTGGTGGAAGAGGTAAAGGTGGGAGTAATAAGTGGATGATCAAGTCCTGCATAGATGAAGCTGGTTTGATGGTTGGGGAGCCTAAAAGGAATGATGGAACTAACATTAGGGTCATAGCTAGGATCATGAATGAGGCTTCCATGCTCTTGAGGAGTGGGGAAAGCATCCAAAGCTAAAAGACGGTATTATCCTAGTGAGAGACATTAGAATGTGGGTTCCAAGGGGTCCTCTATGGGAATTTGAGATGAAGGGATGAATGAGCTTATTAAAGCTTCATCATGGGTAGTGGTGGAAGTGTTGTTAGTGGATGGTGAAGTGGATGAGGTAGGAATGAGGACATCATTTGGATGATAGGTCATATTTCATGAAGTGAGGGGACTTGGGTCAGCTTTGATGGTAATAACTTGACCCACATTCTCAAATTTGACACATCAGTGCAAGGTGGAAGGGACACAACTCATGGCATGAATCCAAGGGTGTCCAAGTAAAATATTGTGTTAGAACTCACCCTCTACAACATATAAGAGTTCAAGAATAGTATAAAGTCCTAAATGGAGGTGAAGGATGATCGTACCTAAAGTAGTGTCCATGGTGTCATTAAAATAGTGAAGGACCATTGAAGTTTTAGACATAATGTTCTTGGGTAGTTACAGTTGGTCATAAGCATGCAAGGAAATAATGTTGATACTAGCTCCTCCATCAACCATCACCCTTTTGATGTAGATTTAGTTGATTTATGTGGTCATAAATAAGGGAGTATCAGGATCCTTAGGATGAATAGATAAAATCTTAAAATCCTAAAGTGTGATGAGGTTGGAATGGTGAAGAGTGTCAATAAAGGTGGCTAGAGGTTGAGGATCATGTGGTTACACCTTAATGAATTAGAGAGTCTCAATGAGTTATTGGTGATGATGGGATGAGGTGTTGATGAATTCATAAATAATCATCTTATCTAGAGTTTGGTGAAGTTTCTTAAGCATTATGCATTGCATAGATTTAGATGGGTTGGAGGAAGGGACACCCAAGATGGATATCTTAGGTTTTTATGATGGTATGGGTAAAGGTGAGGGTATGTGAGGTTGGTTGGTAAATTTAGAGTTGGAAGGTATGTCCATGGGATGGAAACTTTAGCTTTCTCTTTACCCTTTTGTTGGGCCCTAGATCAGGTAATCATGTGGATAATATGGGTAAGAGAAGGCATTGGACTAGATGGTTGTTTTGGTTTCTCCTCAATTTCAGATGAGAGTGTGGGAGAGGGTATGGTTTTGCAAGGTTGAATGGATGATTGAGTTAGTAATGGGATAAAAGGTGTTTCATTTGACAACAATCATCCTCATCCATCAAGTTATAGACAAGGGTTTGAAGATCTTTAAAACTTTCTATATCATGTCCAAGTGTTTTATGATAGGCAAAAATTAATTAGTCATCAAACCAAGATGGTGTAGGTTGCGAGTGGTAAAATTTATTAGAAGGGATAAATGGTTTGATGGGTGTTAAGTGGATAGAGGAATTTTCAACGACCTTTACAAGATGGTTGAATAAGATTCAATCAAAGATGTTGAGGGTGCCAAGGTTTTGGTTTTAGGAGGTAGAGTGGGAGGCCCTTTGGAGGAGGTATCACCATGAATTTGGAAGATTATTAAATAGTTTTGGTGAATGGTTTAGGTTGGGGTTGTGTAGTTATCCATTTATAAGTTGAGGGTGCTTGTTTGGTTATAGGTAGGAGAGTAGCGAGGGAAATTTTATCCAAAAATGAGGATGGTGAGGTTGATGATTTGATAGAAGATGTAGGTGAGGAAAAGGGTGAAGGTTGGTGAAATAAGGAATACAGAATGGGGAGAGTTGAGGGATGAGGTCCTAAGATAGAATGTAATGTGGAAGGAGGTGGTATGGGTCTAGATCTAGGTGGAGACTTGATTGGTTTGATCCTTTTGATAGGTTTGGTGGGAATTTGTTTTGGTAATTTATAATGGGTCAAGTCCAACTTCAAAAGTGGATGAACAATATTGGGAGTAAGAAGTATCCCCAGGTTTTTTATGGGTTTGGTTTGGGATATGATGGATTTAATTTGAGGGGTAGATGATGATTAGGAAATTTTGAGTGGAGAAAGGTGGGAAGGTTCTCCTAAAGTCATGGAAGGAGAAGGGTTGGTTGGAGGTATGATGGATTTATGGGTTGAAGGAAGTATGGTTAAAGGTTTGGGTTTGTTTTGATAAGGTAGTCCCAAATAATACTAAAAAGTGGTTGTATCTAGGTTGGGTTGAGAGGTGAGTGCCAAATTTTGAACCAATCTAGAAAAAGGTTTGTAGATGGGCTTAGTTTCTTTATCCCTAGTTTCAAAGATTAAGTATTTAAGTGGAGGTGAGGGAATGTTCTTGGGAGAGGGTTTTAAAGCTTGGGTGGATGATTATACCATGGAAGATTTAGATAAAGAGGTTTCCTCTTTTGGAGTGGTTTCAAAAGAGAGGTTGGGTTTTTTAATGATAGATGTGATAGGTTTAAGTGAGGTGATAGATATGGTTTCTTCCTTTGGTTGAACCTCTGAAGGAATGGTAGGTGAGCTCTCTTACATGGGTGATGAAATAGGTGGAGAGGTTGTTGAAGTAATGATTGCATCCTTTGGTTTTTCTAAAGGAGGTATAGGTAAGTTGACTATTTTTTTGAATAAGGAGGGTGAGGTGGCTTCTTCAATTTGGAGGTTCAAAGGAAGGGTTAGTGAGTTGGACACTTCAATGAGTAGGATGGATGAAATAGAGGTTAAGGTAATGGTCTCCTAAATAAAGGGTTCATCAATGATTGTATCAACTATATTGACTACATGTGTGTGAGATGATTTAGGTTGGTTTTTGTTATAGTTGGTAGAGGGTGTATGGTTGGGAAATGATTTATGTAAAATATAAAGAGATTGGTTAGGGGGTGCATTGGGATTGTCAAATACAAGTTCCCCCTTGTCAATCATGTTTTGTACAATCATTTTAAAGGTATTACACCTAATAACATCATGTCCAATAATGTGATGGTATACACATGAATCATTTTCAATGTACCAATAAGGTGTGGGGTGAGTAGTGTCAATTTGTTGAGGAGGTTTTATGGGTGGAATTGGTATGATGTTTCCTTTGATTAGTTTCTCCAAAACTGAAGCATATGATTCTCTAATTGGAATGTATTAGTTTTGAGGTCCATGATTTTAATTTGGGTTAGGTTATTTGAAATAGTAAGAAGAGTTGGTTAAGGGGTTGGATTGGATGACAGTTGGAGGTGGAATGATTTTGAGGAAAACCAAGTTGGTTGATGCCTTAGATTTAAAAGGGTTGGATTGATTGGTGGGGTTTGGTGATGAGGAAGGATCATTAGATTTAAAGTTGGAATTTTTATTCCGAAGTTTTAATTTTCCTTCCTCGATGGATCAGATTTCCAATTTTCATGCCATGGTAAAGGCCTCATCAAAAGTTTAGAAAGTTCAAAATTTTAGAGTGGGTGAAATGTGTTTAGCACAACCTCATGAAAAGAGTTTAATCAATTCAATGTGTGGTAATAAGAAAGAAATTTGGTTGATATGACCTCTCCATCTAGCAATGAAATTGACAACTGATTCATCATCAAATTACTTAATAAAATAAAGGTCAGTTATTGAAACTTTTAAAGATATGTTTACTAAAAAATGATCTAAAAAGACTTGGGCGATTTGGTCAAAAGCAAAGATGGAGTGCTTGGTGAGAGCACTATACCAATCAAGAGTGGGTCATGTAAAAGACATGGGGAAAGTTTTAAGGAAGAGGGAATCATCATGTGTAATTAAATAGCATGAATGGTGAAATGCCTTTAAATGTTGTTGTGGGTTATCCTTGCCTTGAAATTTGGAAAATTTAGGCAATTCCCATTGAGGAGGATAGGATCAGATTGGGATGGATGGGTGGATAGGTTTGTTGCATATTTGGTCATAAGAGAGAAGGTTATGGGTTCCTGAGATGGATGATTTGAGATTGGTCACTTTGTCAATTAACATCTTGATCAAGTTAGTTTAACGTTAGGTAGATGGAATATTATAGGATAGGATGGGTTGAGGTATGGTGGATGAAACATATTAATAAGGAGGTTGTGAAGATAGGACATGTTGGTAGGTGGTTGTGAAAGGTTGGGATGGTGCCACATAAGGATTCATGGGTACATAAGATTGAGTTAAAGGGGACATAAGACCATGTGGACTAGGCACATATTGATAAGAGGTTGTGGGAATCTATTGAGAGGTTATTATAGTTAGAGGTATAGATGTATGAGTGGGTTGGGGTTGAGTTTGAGTAGTGATTCATGTGTTTATGAGTGGAAGAGTTTGAGGTATAAAAAGTACCAAGTTTTGGAGATGGGTAGAAGTTGGTTAGGTGGCGATGGTGGAAGGAATGGTGGAAAGAGGGGTAGAAGTTACCCCTAAGGTGGGTGTGGGAGAAGTAACAAGAGGTTGGGTTACCCCTATATTATATGTGTTAGTTGGTGTAAGGGGTGTTTGACTATTGGTTGGAACATTGGATTGGGTTTGGGTTATGGTGAAATATGGGTTATGGGTGGAAGAAGAAGCTTGGGTAACCAAGGGTTGGGTATAAGTAACACCCACCATAAGCTCATGAGGCATGCCTAAAGGAGGATCCGTAGAAAGAATCAAAGCAATTGGGGTATGATGAGCTAAAGTGTTCAGATAATGTTGAAGGGTTATGAGGTTATTATCAAAGAAAGTGGAAAAATCAGCATCAACTTCAAAAATAATTTGAGGCGTGGTAGGTGGTGGAGAACGATGAGGAGAACCCTTAACCTCTGACTTATACTCCATGGATGATGAATAAGAAGAGGTAGGGGATGTTTGATGGGTTTAATTCTTTAGTTGTTACTTGGTAAAAACCATGTGAGGAATTGGAAAAGAATAGTGAACCTCTCACCTCAAATAATAAGCAATCAAATAAAAGTTCAAGGAAAATAAGGCACAAACTAAAAGCACAATTAATCCTAGGATTTGTTTTAAATCACTTTTGGCTTATGCCTTAGAGAGTGTGAAATAAGTTTAGATTATGAACTAGGTACTAAAAGATCCACCTAAGGATGGTTTAGGTTTGTTATGGTGCTAAAAAAGAATCTATACTAGAATATGTACATGGCTTGGTACTAGGGGCTTGCTCCCCATACTTCATGAACCTAGAATTGAGCTGAGCCACTTAGCCAATAGATACCATTTGTATAGATTTTATACTCCACTAGAGAATGGAGTGGGTCCTCCTTTTGGTTATGAAATATAAGTAGGATCATCAAAAAGGGTAAGGTGATCCAATGGGTGATGAAATCCCAATGAGCCTTGTCTCAATTATGTCATGATGTTTTTTGTGTGTGTGGTTTGGTTGTGTAACATATGTGTGCTACAATTAATTCATGATGCTTTAATTAACTAGGTGAGCTAAATCAAGTGTGAAAACCATGAATGCAAAAATTTATTTTATACCCAAAAGGAAATGTTCAGATTTCATTCAGTGAGCATATAATAAAGAAGAAAGGGAACTAGGTCCCACAACAAGAAGAAAGGGAACTAGTGTCCCACCAGGTGTGCCAAAATATTTAATCTAGAATTTTCACTTTTATGACTACAAATAAATAAAGGGATAAAATTTTTAGAAAAGGGTAAAATAGTATGGTAGAAAAACCTGGTATAAATGTGTGCATGAACCAGATGAAGTGGAGAACTCTTATTTGTCTAGGGGAAAATGACATGCATAAGAAAGCACTCCAAGAAAGTTTGTTTGTTAGATAAGGAGGAAGGGTGGATTTCCTAACTGATGTTAAATCCAAGAAATTATGACCTATCTATGGAGGTTGTCAATTCACTCTCTGATACAAGTAAATGTTGAAATAAAAGAAAGGAAAGTGGCCTACATGAAAGTAATAGAAATAAATACTTTTATAATGTAAGCTAAAGATCTAATAAACTAAAAAAATAGATGTTAATCTACAAATGAATGTTTTATTCTATTTTGGTCTGGCACAAGAAATGGAAAAATTTGGGTATGGTCAAGGGTTTAGTAAAAGGGTAGAAAGATGAGGGTCTGGGTGATGAGGGCTAATCATCGACGATTCAGGGTAACCGATGTTAGTTAGGAAACCATCAATGGTTGTAGGTAAATGTTGGTGGTTATGTAAACCATTGATGGTTTAGGGTAACCATCGATGGTTACCTATTAGGACTAAGATGTCAAAAAGGTTCATGTGAAGAGGTTTGCAGATCTGGTATGGCTAAGGGTACAGGTCTATTTGAGATTTGGTAATGGTAGGATGGAAAGGAAGAGGATCCAAAGTAACTAAAGTGAGATGAGAAGGGTGTAAGGAGGTAAGATCCTAACAGAGATATCCAAGTAGATGAATGGAAATAGAAATGAAAGAAATCAAATACTTACTTGATCTTGAAGAGATTTTGGCAACATAATGGTGCTTGAAGGAGAGCTAGAAGAAATTCGCTAGAGGTTCAAGCTGGTGGTTACTGGAGAAACCTACATGAAGAATCTTTAAACTCTTGGAAGATTTGAGTAACTGTATCAAGATAATTTGAATGTAGAATTTGGATATGTATTGTTGGATCTAACTATTGATAAATATCCCTCCTTTTCTCCTCTTACTCACTTCTTTTTATAAGCAAAAGGTGATGGAGTAAGAAGATGAAATTTTAAGGTTACGAGGCATTGTGATGTGTTAAAGGATGATACGGTCCATCTATTCTATACGCCCTATCTATCTAGTGACCTTGATGCTAGGCCATCTTGATCTAGACTATTCATTATGAAATAGATAGATGTGTCTCATATAGACTAGGCTAGACTAAACTATACTAGACTCTATATATGGAGAGTTACTGTTTAGTTCTAGTTATATTTATAATAAAAGGCCCTATCTCTATATATGAGAACTAGAACATATATACAGAGAGGGGGGAGTTCCCCTCTAATGTGGAGGAACGTATTAAATTTTGTTCCTAATTTCCTTGAGAGTAGCTGATGATGAGTTACCAGCTCAGGGATCTAACCATTGACAGTTAGGGTAACCAGTAATGGTTACCTTAACCATCAGTAGTCAAGGTATCGAGCATAAATGGGTTTGAATAAGGTTAAAGGGTGGAAAAGGGTGTTAACTAGAAGGAGAGGATAGTTGGTTAGTAAACTAACCAATATAATCCAAGGTGAGGGTTAATAAGGTAAGTTAAGTTAGCCAAGTGGCTAACTAGACCCAAGGTGAGGCTAGGTTAAATGGGTTAGGTGAAGGTATTAGTTTAAGATAGGTTATTTTGACTTTATTAGTGTAGTCAAAATAAGTGAAAGAGAAGTTTGAGGCATTTTGACAACTAGAATTGTGTGTGTAGTTTTCTAGTGTCTATAATAGTCACTTGAGCACAAATCTTGGGGTGGAATAAAACTATGATGACAAGATGGGGTTGGGATGCCCCAAGTAATAGCCACTATTGAAGATGCCCCAAGTGTCAAGGGGATAAAGTAGCTTAGTTGTGATGGGTTATAGACAAATGACCAATGTCAATAAAATTATTTGATTGATAGGATGTAATCAATTAAATGAGATAAATATGATGATAGGTCCTGTAGTAAGGACATATGCTAGGGAAGGTTTGAAAATTGATAATAGTGATAAGAGGGGTTTATTGATGATAAGGATCTACTTTACATAAAATTTGTAGTAAAAAATTAATTTTGAGTATTGATTGACTAGTTTAGGATTGGGATTATGATAAGAGGTGGATGGAGGCTGAGCTATCCCTAGGCATAAAATCGAGACTAGGTGTTACCTACATAGTCCTAAAATACCTCAGGCTGATGTAGTTGTGATGTAGGATAAAATTGGATCATGAGGATATGGAAAATCTATACCCTAAATGATGTTAGAGGTGATTATAAGTGACATGATTGAGATAGATGAGGCCAGCAATTGCTTATTATTATAGCCTCATCCATGCTTAGTATATGCCCTTTTTCTATATAAATCCCATAACTATATGTCACTAATGAAAATGAATGAATGAATTTATGATTTTATATGTTCATTAATGTGTGTGTGTGTGTGTGTGTGTGTGTGTGTGTGTGTGTGTGTGTGTGTGTGTTATATTATGAATTATGGATTCTTTTCCTTGATTTAATTATATTGGTGTGACTCTATCTAACAATAATTTGAATGGCAATGTAAAGATGCAAAATCTTGATAAAATCATAGCTTCCATAGGAAGGATCACTTTCCTCTACCCTTCATTGACCAAGTGTTGGACATACTATCAGGGAAGAAATAATTTGCCTTTTTGGATGGCTTCAGTGGTTACAACCAGATTAGAATTGCTCTTGAGGACCATGAAAAGACCACCTTTACTTGTCCATGGGGTACTTATGCTTATGTTGTATTACCCTTTGGGATATGTAATGCTCTAGCTATATTCTAAAGGGTTATCCTGAGTATCTTTGTAAATATGGCCAATGAATGTGTTGAAATCTACATGGATGACTACACTGTCTATGGAGAGACATTTGATAAATGACTCAAAAACCTAGAAAAAGTGCTATAATTCTATTAGGATCACCATATATCTCTTAGCCATAAGAAATGATACATGATTATGACAGATGGTATTGTCTTGTCCACCACGTATCTGTTGTAGGAATTAATGTTGACCCTGAAAAAATCAGCATCATCAAAAATCTGCCTATTCCTAAAAAATAGAAGATGTTAGGAGTTTTTTAGGCCATGTTGGTTACTATAAGAGATTCATCAACAATTTTAGTAAAGTAGTAGCACCATTGTTTACCCTTCTGACTGAAGATGTTGAATTTATCTAGGCTCTTGCTTATGATACAACCTTCAAACAATTAAAGGAATTTTTGATCACCACCCCTATTCTACATGGTTGATTGGAAGATTCCCTTCCACATTCACACAAATGATTTAGATACTTCCCTCAGAGTGGTGCTTGGCCAAAAATAGGAAGCACTCAATTATGCCATCTATTTTATAAGTAAAAACCTACAAGCAATAGAATTAAATTACATAGTTACTAAAAAAGAGTTCTTGGCAGTAGTTTATGCTATCAACAAGTTTCATCACTACATCATAGGGTATTAGGTCTTTATTCATACAGACCATTAATCCATTTAGTACCTTATCAATAAAATAGTTGTTCTAGCCAAAATGATAAGATGGTTGCTTTTATTATAGGAATTTGATATCACCATTATTGATAAGCTTGGCAAGGACAATGTAGTGGCTGACTTTTTATCATGCTTGAAAACCCCTAAAGAGGATACCATAATAAATGACTCATTTACATATGAGCACCTATTCTCTCTCACCCTTACCATACCCTGGTATGTTGATATTGCTAATTACCTTATCACAATGTTACTTCTATAACACTTCCTCCCCAAACAAAAGAGAGCATTGATTCACAAAAGTGCCAGATATTCATGGTTGTCTATATTCCTTTTCTATATTGGGCCTGACTCTATCATAAGAAGATGTCTTAGAGAATATGAAGTTCCATATATCCTCATAGCCTACCATGATGAACCCTATGGAGGATACTTTGTATCCAAGTGTACAATAGTCAAAAGTTTGAATATAAGATATTATTGGCCCTCACTTCATAGATATGTAATAAGATATAATGCATATTTTGATAAATGTCAATGCATGGGGAGACACACACGTTCAGATGAAATGCCTTTGTAGCCTCAAATAGTCCTTAAACTATTTGAAAAGTGGGGCTTAGAATTTTTTAGACCTTTTGTTTCTAAATCCAAAAACAAAGAATACATCCTTATGTGTATTGACTATATCACTAAATAGGTAGAAGTCAAGGCTCTTACATATGCTAAGGATGAGAAGGTGGCAGCTTTTCTCTATGAAGAAATATTTACTCAATATGGTGTGCCATGTGAAATAGTCACTGATCAGGGACCCCAATTCACTACTAATTTAATTACTACCTTAGTCTAGAAATATGACATTAGACATAAAAAATCAATGCCATATCATCCATAGTCCAATAGACATGCATAAATCACCAACATGAAGTTAGAAAGTATTATAAGAAAGATTGTTAGTCTGTCTCATAGGGATTGAGAGGCTAGGCTTCTTGAAGCTGTGTGGGATTATAGAATCACATGGAAGATCACTACATGATTCACTCCATATGAGTTAGTATATGAAAATAAACATGTCTTTCCCATTGAATTTAAACACAAGACCTTATGGATAGCATTAGAACTAGGGATGGATATATCTAAAGCCCAAAAATAAAGGCTTATATATTTGAATGCCTTAGATGAATATAGACAATAAACATTATAAAACACAAAACTTATACAATAATAATGGATTTCATGGCATGATAGACACATTAAGACTAGGAAATTCCATACCAGAGATTGGGCCCTTCTCTTTGACTCAAATACAAGGACCACATGGGTAAACTCTAGACTAGATGGTTTGGTCCTTTTGAGATTGAGCATGTTTTTAATAATGGAGTAGTTTAACACCAAACCATTGATCTAGTAATATTTCATCTACTATTTAATGACCACATACTCAAGTTGTATAAAAAGCCACTTACTCAAGAAGAATTTACCAATCGCATACAGTAGCAGTTACAAGATGGATATAATGATGTCCTAGTTAGGTAGGTTGCCCCACCAGATGAGAGTACCAATACACACTCAATTGAAGAAGGAGAGGAGGACATCTTTGACCTCCTCTAGAATGATGAATGAAACCTTCCACTGGTCCTTGACAAGTCACATTTCTAGGTGACTTGTCCAGGACCACTGAATAAACATTCTACTATAAATCGTAGTTACAGTAAAAAAAAATCCAATAATGAAAACCCATTTTTGGGCATTATTGGTAGCTTTTGGGTAGAAAACTACCCTGTTGACTACCTAGATTTGTAAAAAGGGCCTAAATAAAAAACTAGCTTAGTAGCTATTTAGTGGTGAAAATAAAAATAAATAAAAAGGAGAACATGAAGATAGAAGTAGAGAGAAGGAAATCCCTCAAATCCCAACTATTTACATAGGTTTCCTAGAGCTGCTATGGGCATCTCTGACGCTGCTACAAGCATTCCTAAAGTTACTACAGGCATTCCTAAAATTTTCTATGGGAACCTTCTACACAAGTTGGCCATCACTTTGTAGCTTGCTATGGGAACCTATGTAGCTACTATAGGGAGCCTCTCATGCCTATTTTCACCTTTATATAGAGCATCAAGATAAATCCTCCTACATCTCTCATCAATGATCTAGCTATTAATTTTTGGGCATTACATGGAAGTTAGCAGACAACTTCTTGTAAGAATTTAGGATGATTTGGGTATCACATGTAATTTCTATTGCCTAAATTTACCCCTGACTATCAAGCTATAGAGCCACAACATAACATTGAGACTCTTATCAGTTTGTTCATCTAGATAAATGTTACTCACCAGTATTTCCCTCAACTACCTACTTAGGATCTTACAACCACCACTTAGAGCACTCAACTTTTTAATTTCCATTGGATGGTATGACATCAATCATTTATACTCTAAGTTGAAGACCCCTATTCCATGTAGCATACCCTGCATCACATGCATATGTATTTTAGGCATCATTAATGCCTACCAACCAGTGATCTCACCATCACTTCATAAAGAATCTACTTCACTCCAGTCCCAACTTCCAACCCAATCATTGCATCATTAATCATTTCCATGCAAATATTTGCATGCCAACACACATGCGATTGCCTAGGCATCACATCTAAAATACCTATATTGCAAGGTACATCATATATTTCATCATTATAAATGTCATTCATTATTATAATCTAGTCATATGGTATTAATAATGCATATTTAATTATGACTTTAATTATTAATTCAAAAGTATATCACCTCACCACTAAACTTGTATAATGACCTATCTCATCCCATATTTCCTACTCTACCACATCACCTAAGGACATGTGATAGCTCAAGTGGGTGGAGATACTATAGGTTAAGACTCACATGCCACAGGAACCCTACAATCTCATGCTCATTATTTGTGAGCCAAACCTTGTAGCCTTTAAACCCCATAGTTTACCATTTTTAGAGCTAAAAAATATTACAAGTAGATATCCATAAAGCCCAAAGCATGTGTAGTTGACTATTGATCAAAAGGAAAGCAAAGAAGTTAAAATGGGAGGTTTAGTTGTGTGGAGAGATCCCTTAGACTGCAAGCATTTATGAGGAGACCAAACTAGTTAAGATGTTTTCTATAGGTCTAGTTTGACTACCTATTTTGAAAGGTTTAAACATTTTAATAACCTCTTGCCAAGGCATTTACAGGCTCTTTTGATGGAAACTAAGCCACTATAGGTGGCATCACATTTCTAGTTAATGAGAATTTGGTGAGCTAAGCAATTGGGCTACTAAGCATTGGATAAAATTGGAAAGATAGACCAAATGGCCAAGAGGCTAGGCAATAGTTGTGCTAGGAAGGTGAAAGATTTGTATTAAAGAAATGAGGAGTGGAAAGACTCAGTCTACCTATAGAATGGAGAGAAATAAAAACATATATTATCAGTACATAACTTGATAGGGAAGGTATTCCCTCATTTACACTCTTTAGTTCAAATTTTTTAATCATTTAAGGCACAGTAAAGTCATTAATGTTCCTAATTTATAATAGAATATCTTGAAAAAAAATTCCAAAGAATATTAGAAAGGCACTGGAACAACCCTATCTCACCACTACCTCATATGGCTTATAATTAAGCAAGGAATAGCCTCTATTAGGCCTAATCCCACTTGGGAGCAATTTTTGGCCCTATAAAATATTGCACCCCAGCAAGAAGAGGGCACTAATGAGAGGGAATCTCCTGAGGAGCAGCCCCAATAAACTATTCAGGAAGATGTTGTGGGCACTAGTCTTGTTGGTCAGCTTATAGCCACTAAAGGTAAATCTAGGACTGCTATGAGAAAGAAGAAGAGGAGAAGACTAGTCTTATCCCCTTTTGACATAAAGGAGGAAAGCCAATAATAACATGGCCCTTCTCCCATTATGTCCTCACCTTAGGTTGATTCCTCCACCCTGTCTCTTGTTTCACAAGAAGAAGTTCCCCTATCTCCTGATGTACAAGAAGAACAAATTCCATCGAACACCCCTCCTACAAGGAAAATGAAATCTAAAGTGAAGAAACCCATAGTGCCAAAAAGGAGACCTCATTTTAGGAGATCTCAAAGGATGAAGAAATAAAAGACCTCTTCAACCTCCTTAACCATAGATATCAGTGATAATGAAGAACCAAAGAAAGATCCTAGGCTTAAGAAAACCCCTGATGGATTTAAAGTAGAGGAATGGTCTACTAATGAAGGATTTGGGAAAGCAACAGCAGAAGAAGAAGAAGAAGAAGAATAGTCACCTCTTCCATTTAGATTCACTGAGGAGGACATTGATCTCCTCAAAAAAATTGGATACACAGAGGATGAATTGAGAAAGGTTATGGAGAAAGGAGAAGAATTAACAACTATAGAGTACCCATAACAACTGTATGCTTCACCTATAGGTTGCTCATAACCACTATAGAGTGCCCATAGTAGATTTAGGCTTCACCTATAGGTTGCTCATAACCACTATAGAATATCCCATAGCAACTATAGGCTTCACCTATAGCTTATCAGTAACCACTATAGAATATTCCACAACTGTAGGCTAAACCTATAGGTTGCCTATAGCAACTACAAAATGCCCATAAAAACTAAATGCTCCACCTATAGGTTAACTGCAACCACTATAGAATACCTAAAACAACTGAAGGTTTCACTTATAGGTTGTCTGTAGCTATTCTAGAGTGCCTACAACTACCATGCGAAGCAGAGTCATTATTGAAGAGACCTTATTAACATATTCAGCTATCTTTGGAAACTAACGAATAATTGAGAAGAATCATAGTAGTACAGATTCCCTACATTCAAGGATACATTAGATATGATATCAAAAATGGTAAATATAGGGATAATGAGAAACTACAAAAGGAGATAAAACAACAAAACAATATACCTTATCTTTAACCCAGTCAAGCCTAAAACAAGTAACTTCAGTTACTAACTACTTGAAGTTTGACTGGGGTAGTTTCTAAGTATTTGTATTCTTTCCTAGTTTGGTGTTTTTATTTTATAACCAATAAACTTCCTTTTCTATTTAAATGTAGAACTTAGACCGGTTAGAAGTTAGATAATTTTGAGGAAGTAATAACATAAGTTTTTACTATATCCTTTGTATCCAAAATTGAGTAATGACAAAGTTGAATTTGTAAGAAGTTGTGAATTCTCTCAGAGAGGGATTGGAGCTCAGTTCTAAATGAGGAAGACCCCCCTCAGAATGAGTTGTTGTGAAGATCCTAACCCTCTTTGATTGTTAGTGTGTTGTGTAAGTAGATGTTACTATTAATTTTGATTCTATAAGTGTGATGTATGTATAATACATAAGTGTGGAATAGTTCTATAATTTTGTCACAGTAATTTCATAATATAACTATTTAGTAAATTTAACATAAATCTATTGTACTAAAACTAAAAAAACAAGTTGATTTTTGAATCAGTAATGCATATATAGTGTTAACACTCTTGAGAATCTTACACACCCAAGGTTGACAATGTTTAATTAGACTGGTGAATCTGGTAATCACTAGGTAATTAGTCTACACAATAGAGATAATTGGATACTTTGATAGGATTAAATGTAGGATTTGTTAGCAAAAGGGATATTAAAAGGGTATGGGTGGGTTTAATAAGACAAGAGTCAAAATTAGGTCATTTGTGCTTTTTGTCTTTTATGAAATTGAGCTCTAAGTCAAAACCATAGATCGGCTTCCCCAAGTTTTCATCACAGTGAGAGAGTGTAAGAGAACCTGGGCCCTATCAATGTTACACCTATAGTGAGTAATGAAACCCTAGATAGTGATTTTTTTGAATTTTTGTTGGTTTTTATCTAGATTTTTGTGGCTTTTTGTAAAAAAGATGTCAACCAAATCAGTTCAACAATACTACGATATTGCAATACCGTAACTAAAGAGTTGCATTTTTACATTATCATGATTTAGGGATTCGTGGTTTTTTCTTGACTAAAAGGTCAAGCAAAACCACAAGTTGTGATTTGTGATGTCAAAATCATTACTAAGGGCATGATCATGATTAGTGATTTTGTCAGAAGTAGGAAAAAGGGGTAAGTATTATGATGAGGGGTTAGGGTAGATGATTTAGGTAGTTGGATTAGTTATTTGGATGGGTTAGATGATTATGAGGGTTAGTTAGATAATGATGATTTAAATAATGTGTTAAATAATGTGAGGGGTTAATTAGATATGTTAGGGGGTAGGTGAAAGTTATAGGTTAGTTAGATTGATGTTAATGAGATAGGAATTAGTCTAGGGAACAGTTAGGGATAATTAAAATTGTTGGGTAGGAGTGAATGAGAAGCTAGTATCGGTTAGTGTTGGGCATGTATAAGATGGAAATAAGATTGGGAGGTGTTAGATAGTAATGATAGTTATATAATGTTAGTGGGATAGGGATTAGGCTAGGGAATAGGATTAGTGAGGTGACAATGAGGAGGATTATTTAAGTGGATTAGGATTGTTGGGTAGGGTTAATTTTGGAAATAGGAAGTTTGTAGAGGTGAAAAGAGGATTAGGGATTAATTAAGATATGGTAGGATGAGGTTTTGTGAATTCAAGTAGGACAAATGGGTAGTTTAGGTAACTTGTGGTTGATAGGATAAGTGGTTTGTGATATATGGAGTGATAGGTTGATTGTGACTAGTACAGGAGGACTTAGGAGTGATGGCATCATGATCTCGATAGCCTATAATACTACATGAGATGCATCTATTTATAAAGGCTGAGTTTGATGTATTGGAGTTGGTTAGGTTACATGATGTGGCAACTATGCCCATGATCTAGATAGACCATCTATTGATTACAACCCTAGTGGAACACTAACATTTTAAGACCAACACATTTCATTTTATCATAATGTAGATGACTATCACTCTAGAGGACATGTATTAGATCTTCCACCTTATGATGTAAGGAGACAAGATATATTAGAGGTCACATACACTAGACCTAACATTGTAATGATTGGCTAGAGGATTTTAGGTGGGAGTATGTGATATACATGTTGATATTGATTGGTGCTTAGTGGAGGGTATCATTTATATATTGACATTGGTGGTTATGTCTCTTGTAACTAGAATTATTCTAATAGATAAGAGTGATCAGTGGTTTCATTTGGGCCTAGGAGACATGGTCTAAGATTTTTTATTTTTTGCCTAAGGACATATTATTTTGGTGAATTTATATAGAGAGATGTACTTGGGTGCTTATATAAGAGCAGCCAGCTTGGGATCATCTATGCTTTTATAGATATAGAACTAGGAGCACATTGTTAACCAATACCCATTGGGGACTCTTGTAATAAGGTAACCTCACTAGCCTATGGTTTTTGGTTGATATATTCTACTAGGTGTGAAATGGGGCCACATGGGAAAGATGCACTTCTATCAAGATGAATTTTATAGCCTTTGTCTAGAGCATATCACCTAGATGTCATACATAGGTCTATAATTTAGATGGGATGATGAGATTATGACATAATTTATGTTGACAAAGTGTTACCTGATGGGATGATAGGATTTAGTGATAGATCACTATAGGCTAGATCATGTATAATGATAGTTTGGATTTATTCAGGATGTACCTAAAGTGGATCACTTATTTTATCAGAGTGAGTAAGAGAGGCCTTAGTGAATTAGGCCAATAGATAAGGTCAATGTGCATATAGATTATGAGAGCATTGCTCTAGTGCCTTGGGACTTCAAGACACCTATTCTTGATCCTAGTATTAGTGCAACATACACAACCTAGTGGAGATTGAGGATTATCATCAAAATGACCCATCCTAAAGTTATGGTTTGGTGAGGGGTTATCAAGAGGGTGTTATAGGCTCATGAAAAACTATAGAGGAATATGTTATATGCACCTGATAATAATGGATAAGATGGTCGATATGGGGTGGCTATGGATGTAGATGGAGGAGATGGAGATTGAGAAGTAGTAGCAGGTGGTAGTGGGCCTTAGATAAGACATAGGTACAAGTTAGACCACAAGTTGGGAGGAGTTGTAGTGGAGAGGGTGTAGGGCCTTCATAGTAGCCTTTGATGAAGGATGAGTGGACACTATTATCTCAATTGAAGATGGAGATCTAGGATCTATTAGCATAGATTGTTGGTATCACTCATGAGAGGGACCAACTACAAGTTTGTTTATAGATTATGATAGCACATAGAGATGGGTAGCTAACCTAGGCATAGGGATAGGTGACTGGGCTATAGGGATAGGTCACAACTTTGTAGGCCCAGGTGGCATAGATGGATGGGCAACTAACCCAAGACTAGACATAGATTATAGGACTACAAGCATAAATATATTATATTATAGGCACAAATTACTACCTTATAAATTTGGATTTAGAGTATAAATACACATATGATTGGTTTTTAGGGTTATATTACATATATTTAGGTTATAGTCATGTAAAATGCAAAATTATATTACTTAAGTGTGGCTAATGACACCTAATCCATAGGTCCTCCTACTTACACAACCCTTTTAGGCTCTTTCTTTCACTGATTCCCAATCATTCACAACCTTCCAGACTTAAACCTTACAGACCCAAATAGTTATTTTAGGCCCATATCCATCCCCTTAGGTCTCATTCCCTCTATACAATAGCACCCAACTTGGATAGGAGCATTTAAACCTAGGATGTCTTATCTTTGGCACAATTATCCAAGTGCATTTTTGTTCCTAACGATCAGATTCTTCTAGATCCTTATCCTTTTCCTTATTAGCCTAACATGAATTAATTTAACCCATGATAATTTAATCCCCTATAAAAGTCCATTCAAAGTCCATTTAGAAGGGTTATCACTCATTTAAAGGAGAGAATCAAGAATACAAGTACACTCAAGTAATTTTCCCTATTCTCTACATACATCCTTCCAATATCATTCCAAGCTTATTCAAAACTTTACATTAGTCCCTAGCCATTTGAAGTACATCTATTTTTTCATCTAGTTGCATTTTTTATACATAATTTCACCAAGTACTTTAATGAAATAACTACATTAGCTTGATCCCTCAGAGTATTGGTATGTAGGTAGCATGCCCACATACGGGTATGATGTGCATCCAACGTATCCTTTACACACTAACCCATACTCTCACTTTCCAAAGTTTTCATTCAAGTTCAAGCATAAAGATATCCTAGGGTTTTGAAGATTAAAATAGATGCACAATGAACTCCACAAACTTTTAGGCTTTGATATTTCACTAACATGGTAATACAAGCCTGCCGAACAAAACCCAAAAAATGCAAATCACTTGGACAACGTTGGAAAAGGACTACAGTGCCAAAAAATAGGGTGTCCCACTTTTGGTTCTCCTATCTAATATAGAAATGAGCTATAGGATCCTATTTCTTATAGTCTCCCACTCTTGCTCTTCCAATATCAGACCTTTTTTTAGTCCAGATAATTTAGAATAAACTAAGTTAGATTGTCTCTCATTTATTACTATTTTTAGAAAAAGGCAAAAATACAATCCATTTACACAAATTAGTAGCTTAATTCCTTCATATTATTTATTGATTTACTTTTCTCCAAAGTTGTTTATTAATTAGGAATAAAACTTCATTATTTTGAAAAATAATAAAATATTTGGTGAACTCGACTTGCTTTGAATCTTGTAAAAAAACCCTAAAAACCCTAGGTTAATGTTTTTCTAATTTTTTTCCATAATTTATTAAATTATATTTAAAAAACATAAATATAAAAATTAATTTCGAATTTGTCACATATTTCATTAAAACCCTAGTTTGCACATACTAGGTCCTTTTTGCATGCAAACACATTTTAAACACTAGGAAAAATATATTGCTAATTTTAGAAATATTTTCTAATTTTTATTAAATTTTTAAAATAAAATTCTACAAATTTTCTATAAATTTTTAAAATTATCATATTAATTTTAAAAATTCATTCAAAACCCCTATTTGCATCAACTAGCTCCTAGTTATTTTCCAAGTAATTTTACCAATCATTTTTTGAATTTTTGTATTGTCCCCTTTTTAGTGGACATCTTCAATCTTGATGATTAGCCTATTATGCGACCTTATAATTGACGTCGGTGACTGTGTGTTGACACAGCAATCTCAAGAGCTGTTTCAGACTTGCAAAGACCAGGTTTTGAGACGAAATTTGTATTACTTTGTATGCATGCCAGAGATTCATTATTGTAATCTTTCTGAAGAATAATAAGAGCACTGATTAGCTAGTTGGTAGATTATATTACTATCTATCTATTTCATTGAATTTATCTTGCAAAATCGTATCTTATTTCATGCAAAAGTAAAATATAGAGAAATAGTAAAAAAAATATCCAGTTCCAAAATTGAAGGGAAACGGGGATATTATAGTGGTATCAGAGCTTTTTGACTTTCTATATCCCTACTAGTTGGGGATATTACAATTTTCAAGTTACATATCAAACTCAAAAAATCAATCTCAAATTCAAAAATTCATAGTATTTGGCACAAATATCTTTGAAAAATCCATAGTTGCATATAATAGAGCCTATTTTCTTCTTGAGGTATCACCTTACATGTTTTGGAGCTTCGTATCCTTTCTATGCATATTCAAGTTCCTTATTTAGATTAGATCAATTTAATATTTTCTACTATTATACAAGTTGTTTTCCTTATGCCACCTAAGTTCCTTTCATCTCTTCCCTCAACATGAAGTGCAAGACTTAGGTGGAAATCCTCCTGAGTTCACTTAGATTCCATCAACTTGACCATATACCATGGATAAACAACCATATCAGACTCCTACTATAGATTCTACATAACCAAATTACACAAATTTTCATGAGAATAACTCTGATAATGAGCAGTATGAAAATATCAATGATGATGTACACATTGATGCTCATGATCCACCACATTGAACTACTGATCCACTTCCACCTATTGTTAATAATGAAGTGGTCCTCAACAAATATTTGATTTTACAAAATTTTAGAGAAAGACTTAAGGAACAACCTAAAGATCATACACTAATTTTGTAATCTATCATGGAAATAAAAAAGGCTAAGCAAGTTGAGTCTTCTACTCATTCAGAGTAGCCAGTTGAAAATGACACTATAGGGGTAACTATGTCTTAACAACCCCCTATAGTAGCCTAACCTTCTTCTATGCCACCAACTATAGCCAGTACATCCCTATCTCGTGATTTGGTAGCCCTTGTTCAAGAGATAACATATCTTCAATCCAAGGTGCAGCATCTTGAGCAAGGTATTTTTAGACCTACATAGGCATTAGATTTTTTTGCTTTACTACATACACCATTAGCATGTCACATTCCTTTTACACTCTTACCACTAGGTTTTATTCAACCCAAGCTCACTCTAAATGATGGTAAGGGTTATCCAGAGATAAATTTGAGAGCTTTTCATGCAACATGTTTGGATTATGTACCCAATGACTGGCTACTTACCAAGTTATTTCCATAGAGTCTAAAGGATTATGCTTTACAATGGTTTTATAGTCTATCGAATCAATTAGTCACCTCATTCAATCTTTTAGAAGACATGTTCCTATCACATTTTAGTATTAACATTGGTGATAAGGTTTTTTATGTACAAATTTCATAACAAAAGCAAAGGTCAAATGAACCCCTCACGGAATATGTTCTTAGATACAAGACTATTTTGGCTAAGCTAACTAGCCCCATATCTAATCAAGAGCTACATGGCATCTTCAAATAAATCCTTCTACCAACATTACACGAATATATTATGTTAAAAGTTTCTTTTCCTTCACTAAATTATGTCATACACTAAAGGAAAGATAAGCTAATTTCAATGGGTAAACCTAAGTACTCAAGTATCTTAGACACAACAAACAAGAGTAATAGAAAAGTCCCATACAAGGACAAAATTAATGACAACAAGAATTAGAATCAACCAACAGTCAATGTAGCTTCAGATCCCCCTTAATGTGTGGTTTTATCAATACCTCCTCATCGTGCATTTATCAATCTACCAGTTTCTCTAGCCATGGTTTTATAGGAGTTATTGGAATGTAACATCATCACTCTCCCTCTTATCTAAGAAGTTGACCCAACAAAGCCTCTTCCATGGGGATATGATCAACATGTATTTTGTGATTTTCATAGGGCACTAGGCCATACAATAAATAGATGCATCATTTTTGGACATAAGATATACGACTTGATAAATGATAATCTACTTGATCTGGGCACTTTAGTTGAGCCTCCAAAGGCAAAACCAACATAAGATAAAGCTTTCAAAATCTTCTCAAATCCATTTCCACAACATTCTAAATAGGAGAAAATGGACACATCAAGTATTCACCATACATATCATGCACATCCTCCATCATCTACATACGAGGCACCTTCAGTTGAGTCACATCCTTTGAGAGCTATGATAGGTGTGTATGAGTCTAGAGTTATAGCTCAGCCTTTGATATCCTTCTCAGATCAAGAAATTGTGGAAGATAATACAAGTTACAATGCACTTTTTATCAGAGCCCATATTCATAATCAACCTATTCGTAGTGTGCTTATTGACAAAGGTTCTAACCTTAACATGTGTACCTTGACACTATTAAAGAATTTGGGTTATTCAAAGTAGGATATCATTTTGGTAGACATAGTTATTAGTGGTTTCAGTGATCATATACAAAGTTCATTAAGTGAGATAGTACTTTCACTACAGGTTGGTCCCACATATCTAGTAACACCATTCACTATATTTCCTCGTGCAGGAGTTTTTGACATATTACTTGGTCAACCATGGATTCAAAATCTCAAGGTAGTACCTTTTACAGTTCAAAAATGCATGGAATTCATTCATGCTAATTAGGTTATTATAGTCGGCATAGTTCCCTATGAGTCACCATACCCCACTATTAGTGTAGGCACTTTCCCACCTAGTGGTTTTACCTACTTGTCTTTTCAACTTACTTAGGTTAGTTAATTAAATCATTAGGGGTGATTTACCTTTAAGTGGATTCTAATTATGAATTAGGGTTTTACATTTTTGGTGACCTAATTTCACCTTATATATAATTTCTTCTTTTTCCAAGTTGGTTAATGTAAACATTTCCTTTATGGAATTTTCTTATTTTTGGAGCTCTCATTCTACCTCGACATGAATTTGACATTACTGTAGGATCACTATTCAGAGATCTTGGTAAAATATAACATGGTACTAAATTGTTCTGATAGCCTCATGTATTTTTCTCTTTTATCAAAATCCTCCTGCATTTATCATTATTAGTTTTTCTTCTATACAATAGCATTTTTGACCCTAGAGGTGTGATTCTTATCTACCTCAAAACTCATATCAAATGAACATAGATATAAAATCTAGTTGTATATTCCTTATGGGTTTTTTTACATCTCAAATGGGTCTCTCTTAGATTTTTGTGAAATTTCACGGATTTATGGCTGCTTTTTTTACCCTAGAGGTGTGATTCTTCTCTACCTAGAAACTCATGTAAATGTCATTGATGAAAAATATGTTTGCATATTTTTATGGGTTTTTTAAGATCTAAAATGAGTCTCTCTTAGATTTTTTAGAAAGTTTATGTATTTTCTATAAATAAAGTTTTATTCTTGTTGGTTAGATGTTTGTATGGATGAGTAGAAGAGCCTGTAAAACCCACAAATATGGTGACATAAGCAATCAAACTTCACAACCCTGACAACTTAGAAGTAATAAAACTTCACAACCTTGGAAACTAAGAATTAACTAGACTTCTAAAACTTGATAACTTGCTTAGAGAAGTCATCAGACTTTCAAACCCTGACTACTTATAATTTGTGTTCTCCAGCAAAGCAGGCCCAAAAACTAGGTTTACACTATTGTAGACCAACTTGGGTTTGTGAATGACAATTACTTGTTCAATAAAGTAGGTCCTAAAGTCTAATTATCAGTTGTTTGAAATCCCAAAGTTGTAGTTGCTCAAAAGTTTGAAGTTATAGTTGTTTAAAAACTTGAGTATCAATCATTCAGAACCCCGAGCAAGTAGTGCTTAGTCATAATTATAGGCAAGTAAAGTATGTTCAAAACCCCAAGTAAGTAAAGCATGTTTCAAACTTCAGGAAAGTAAATCTCCTTCAGAACCCCAAGCAAGTAAAGTAGCATGGAAAACCCAAGTAGGCAAGCTCTAGAAACCCACATGAAGTTAAGGAGGGCGTCAATTTTCAAGTGAAAGATAATGAAGAAATAAATTTAAGTTTTTTCCATTTTTGGATTTTTGGAAAGGGTCCAAAAATATTTGGGAGCAAGAACTTGTAAGTGTTATAACTTTCAATCTGTAGCTTCATTTTGGGTGCTATTTTTTTTTAAAGTGCATAGTTTTTTAATCTCTACTCATTGGTGATATTATTTTTATATTTTTGTAACATATATTTTATTCATAGTGTAATGGATTAAATCTCACTTTATGCCTATTATACTCTCTCTTAGATGCACTATCATTTGAATACAATGTCCCTCTAGTTCCTTATACTTACGCATCTATTACTCAAGATGCATTTTTGGTTGAATCTAATGTCTATATGAGCGTTCTTATATTTGAAACATCCAGGGGGCCACTATTGATAGTTATAAGGGGGTATTATGTTGTGTTATGCATTCTTTAATTTTTATATATTATTCTTTACTTACTACAATAATCTTTACTTTTTCACTATGGGTTCACTCTCTATTAGTCCACTTACATCATTTAATTATCATGAATAGAAATCATCTTACAATCTAAGGGTTTCCATCAAATTATAATGGGCACTGAGACTAAACCTACTAATACTGGAGAAAAAATCAAATAGTTTAACCATTGTGAAAAGTCCATGGACTACTATGTCCTTCCATCTCCCCAGATCTACTCTTTCACATTGAATCTGCCAAAACACCTACTAAAATATGGGCCTAACTCACCAAGATCTTTGGGGTACAAGATGTGATGAGAGGACACGAGCTAGAAAATGATCTCATTAAACTAAACCAAGATGACTTCAACACTCTTTAGGACTTCTTCACCAAATTCAAACTTTTGAGATTGCAGTTGAAAGCATGTGTAATTGACAAGAAATATGAACAAATTGTTCTGTTAATACTCTCTAAATTGGGTCCCAAATATTTTATATTTGTGTCCACTTTCCATGTCACTAAGAGTGCTCTTGACACCACATGGAAGATGCCTTCTTTAGATACCTTTATTTTTTACCTAAATCAGGATCACGATAATTTGATATATATGGGCATAGTGAAGTCATCTAAATTTCATGCATTGATTACTGAGAAAGATAAGGCTTATAACAATAGAGAGAAAGTAGAGCAATAAAAATGATGAGAAAGGTGAAAATCTTTCCACCTCCAAATCAAACAATGTGACCTCTTCTTCTAGTTATAAGATTAAAAAATATTGGATCAAATGTGGGCATTTCTCAGGTAAGAATAATGAGAGTAAATTCTTGAAGAAATAAATTGACACCATTACTAACCTTCTTATTCAGAAAAACATAGGTGTTCTATATTTTTTTTCAAACTGTCTTCATCAACCCATGAATCCACTAAGGCAAATGACTCTAGCAAACAAAAGATAAAAGAGAATAACAAGGGGAAACAAAAGGGCAAATATTTAGTTGTAGTTGTGCCTCCAACTCCTCCTACATTGGTCATTGACTCTAGTGCTTCACATCACATGGCCTTTTAATAGATTGAGTTTAATTCCTTAGAACCATGTGACATGTCCTCTATATAATTAGGTGACAATACTTATAAAAAGGTTCTTAGGAGAGGGTATGTTGAAGTTAGTGGTGGAACATTTAATAATGTTTTAAGTTGGCCCTCACTCTCAACTAATCTCTTGTCAGTCTACTAGATCACTCACCTTAGTCTGAGCATGTGAGTTAAAATCACTCTGACTTTAGTGTACATCAGTGAGTTGTATAGTGATACTATTTTGATTATGGGAATGGTTGATCATTAGACCTAGTTATATAGCTTCTCATACTTTTATTTTGACTCTCTTTTAGATTATTTAGATTCCTCTTTAGACTCACTTATACCTGTTGACACTTTTAATCCTGAGCATTTTTTAGATATTGATAACTCTTCTTTTGTAGAGGAATATAGCAGTGAAGTAGACACACCTCCACCATCTCCTTGACACCTTCTAAATATTCAAGGGTTAGTTCCTAATACACCTACTTATGGTCTACTTCCAAAATTATAGGAAAACAGTCTATTGATCCAAGATACATCAAACATCAAGAATTCTATTCCATAGTTATAAAGATTTTTATATTCCTTCTTCACCTCTGCTTCTAGTGCACTATCTTGGTGTAGAGAAATTGGTCCATATACCTCATAGTATGATAATAATTCCTTTCATAGGAATTACACCTTGGTTGAAGATCTATTAGACACTTGGTAGACAAACTCACTATTTTAGGGTAAACCACTCTTTACTACATCTACTTCTGATTGATAATCACTTTTGAGCATTCCTCTGAGGGACACTAGGTGGTTATAGTCAATTTTAGACCTTAGTGGGGATTTTTATTTCTCTTCTCTTCTTTGCTCTCTTTTTGGGAGGATTTTTATTCCTATGGGTTTTCTCCTTTACCCCAATTTATGAGAGTTGCATTGTGCTTGGGTACCTCATCATGCCTCATTGTTGGGACCCAATTCTTCTACCCACCTAAGCTATGCTTTAGGAGAGGTGTTAGTGTAGGCATTTTCCCACCTAGTGGTTTTAATTACATGTCTTTTCAACTTAATTAGGTTAGTCAATTAAGTCATTAGGGGTCATTTACCTTTAAGTGGATTCTAATTGTGAATTAAGGTTTTACCTTTTTGGTGATCTAATTTCACCCTATATGTACTTCTTATTCTAAGTTAGTTAATGAAAATATTTCCTTCGTGAAATTTTCTTATTTTTAGATCTCTCATTCTACTTCTATAGGAATTTGACATTACTACATGCTCAATATTCAAAGATCTTAGCAAACTCTAACACCCACTTCAAAGCCATCTACCATCTTATAGTCACGAACTCCAATTCTTCCACTTGTTTCAACTTCTCCTCCAGTTTTAGTTCTACTTCCACTTCAGATCCAACCATAGTTGTGACATCCATCACCAATATAGAGGGTTCACACACCTCCACAACTTCAACATTCTAGATATCTTCCAACTATAGTGTTCACACCTAGATTAGTAACATTGAGGTCTCATATAACTACACAATGAACACATGTTATAGAGAGGTTTTCCTACTTCCAAATGGGTCCCTAAGAGACCTACAGTTGCATCCACTTCTTAGATATATAGGGGGACCCCAAATTCAATTTCCACTTTAGATATTTTAGAGTAGTTATAATGTACATAGCTTTTAGATTCAAAATCTCAGAAATTAAATTTTTCCTCATGATCACAAATGATTCAATTATTTGATACTGGACACCATGATGGGGAGTCTCATCTGAGACTCATCAGTTAGTATTATTTCTTCCTAATTTTTCTTATACATTTCTTATTTCCAAAAAAATAAAATTCAAATATATCAAAAATACAAAAACATTCAAAAATATCAAAGTACCAAAAACATTTCGATTGTATGCATCATCCATGCTTTACATTACTACTATCATAATAAGACTTACATTTGTTGTTTCATGCTATTGTATATTGATTTATCTACATTACCATAATTAATTTTATCTTTTTTGAGTGTGTGAAGTGACATCCAACTACTTGATTGCTTCACTCTACCCATTGAGGGGGCATTCCTATTTTATATTCGAGACACACATCGATATACCTACCCACTGGGGGCATCTTCAACAAGACTACACCATCCAGGTTATGTCATTCCTACACTACACACTCTAAGTTATCATGTTGCTATACATTACTTATTAAATTACATAGATTATTATATTGACATTTCACTAATATCTAGCACTTTTTTATTTTTTAGCATATACCTAGTCTTGCACTATACATTTTTTACATAATTTCACATTTGATTTGTTTAGTTAGATGTGTTTGTATCTTTCCAATTATTACATTCTTTTTTCTATTATTGAGCGTAACTTGTGTGATTCCATTTTTAGTTCTTGCTTGTCTCTAGTTTATGCCTTAAGACCTTTGCCAATGTCTTTTGCTTCTATTCAGGCATGTGATTTAGGGTATTTGCCAATGTCATTTGCTTTTGATCTTCCATGTGCTTACGACCCTTGTGCCAACTTTACTTTTTTCACTTGTATGTGTATGTGGCATTTGAACATGCCTTGTATGCTTGCTTTCCAGTTTGAGTGACATGTACCCATGTCCCTTATTTATATGGCCCCTTGGCCATCCCTATATGCTTCTTGATTCTTTATTGTTTGATTGATTGATTCTCAATGTTTATAATGCCATCATCCATATCATGCATTTCCCTTGCTTTCTTGGATGCCATGATGGACATCATACTCCATCCCTCTAACTAACAGCTAACATCTAACATTACTAGTTCTAATTCAATAATTTACACATGATTTTACATTATTATATATATCTAGGCATACCTTTGTTGATGAACAATATATTAATACAAACTTTTTTATATCTTGAACTATCTTGTCAAACATCATTGGTATATCATGTATCTATACAACTTAACACACTTGTAGGACTTTTTCTTAGGGCAGTCATTATAGGTTCATCATTCTTACCCTCAAAAGAGGGTAATAGATAGGGATTTTATCATAGATATCAAAGCTCTTAATAGTCAAAATATTAGCATTCAGATCACCTAGTTTAGAATCCAAAGGTCAAACCAGTCAGAATAAAATAGAAAAATAGTGACAATTTTAGATCAGCAACCAGTTTTAGCACAGGACAACAGTGTCAAAAATGGATATTAGCATCAAATATAGAGTTTACTCATTTTAAAACTCTTGTCTAAGTATAAAAAGATTCAATTTTTCCAGTAATAGGCAAATATTTCAACTTAGTTATAGTTTTTGCACATCTAGATTAGTCAAAATCAGTAGTTTCAATTACGTTTTCTTAGAGAATCTAGATATAGGGGGTGTCATGCATGACATGATGGTTCTCACTTTTAGTTTTAGATTAGGCAGTTGACATAAATTATAGATCATAATCCATGTTATAGACACCAATGATTTGGGGCAATGTGCATGGCACATTGGTCTTATTTTGTTTTCAAGTTAAATTTATTATCTAGGCATTCTCAATAGTTACATGCCTTACTCCATTTTCATGTGGTTGGCATCACTTTAAAGTTAAAATTTCATATAAGTTTAACTTCTTGAGTACTCAAGTTCCTAAGTTGGCTTTTTTATAAGCATAGTGCATCGATTTTTGAGTGGCTTTCATACAAGCCTAACCTCCATCTTTTGAAATGGCCAAGAGTGGCCTAGTTTCCAACATACATTGAGTCTATCCATGCCACATTGTCAGATTTTAAAAAAATCCATGAGATACATGATCCATCTTTTATGACATATATTCTTTATGGGTATCACTTTATAGCTTCACTTCATGGGGCAATGATGGAGCCAAAGGGCTAGCCTTTGTATTCTTGAGCCACCTATTTAGAGAGATTGGACAAAGAGTCTAGACATCAATTAACACACACATGATCATCTAGCTTCACTTAGTAGGAAATAATGGATCCAAAGTGCTAGCCTTTGTATTCTTGAGCCACTTAATCAAAGGGGTTAAACACATAGTCTAGATGTTGATTAACACATGCATGATTCTTTAACTTCATGTAGTTGATGATGATAGAGCCAAAGGGCTAGCCTATGTATTATTGGCCACCTTTCAGATAATTGAGCACTTAGTTTCATTCATGATATTACTCATGATTCAACACATACCCAACATCATCTAGAATGATCCAACATCACAACAAGTTTTATATTGGTTCATATACCTGGTGAGGTGTATTTCTTCCTTTCTCTTCCTTTTTATCTTACCTAGCTTTGTATTTTCTTATTTTAGATATAACATATCTAGTTATAACTAATATAATTTATGTTTTCATTATAAATTCACACTTCATAGCATGCTCTCTCTATGCACATTCAACATTACACAGCTTCATGAGCTTCTCCCTTACAGGTAAGTTTAGGTATGCTTTATACTTTCCTTTATCCTATTATTTCACTTTGTTGCATCACTAAAATAAAGTGGGGGGGGTAGGGGGCAAGGAAATGTAGTCATGTAAAATGTGAAATTGGATTACTTAAGTGTGGCTAATGACACCCAATCCATAGGTCCTCCTAATTTCTTACATAACCCTTTTAGACTCTTTTTTTCACTGGTTCCCAGTATCCAAAGCCTTCTAAACATAACCCTTATAGACCTAGGCAACTCTTTTAGGCCCAGATCCATCCCCCTAGGTCTCATTCCCTCTAGACAATAATATCTAACTTAGACAAGAGTGTTGAAACCTAGGGGGTCCTATTTTTGTGTTATTATCTAAGTACATTTTATTCCTAATAATTAGATTCTTTTGGGTCCTTTTCCTTTTCCTTGTCATCCTAATGTGAATTTATTTAACCGATGATAATTTAATCCCCTATAAAAGGCCATTCAAAGTCCATTTATAAGGGTTGGCACTCATTTACAGGAGAATACAAGCAAGTACACTCAAACGCTTTTCCCTATTCTTTACACACAACCTTCCAACATCTTTCCAATCTTATTCAAGCCTTTACACTAGTCCTTAACCATCTAAAGTACATCCAATTTTAAATTTAGTTGCATTTTTCATATATAATTATACCAAGCACTTCAATGAGAGAACTACATTATCTTGATCCCTCCTCAGAGTATTGGTATATAGGCAATGTACCCATACACAGGGTGTGAAGTGAATCTAGTGTATCTTTTACACACTAACCCCTTCTCTCTCTTTCCCAATTTTTCATTCAAGTTCAAGCATAAAGAGCTCCTAGGGTTTTAAAGATTAAAATAGATGTATAATGAGTTCCATGTACTTTTAGGCTTTGATATTTCACTGATAGGGTAACATAGTCCTACCAAATAGAACCCATAAAGCTCATATCACCTAGATAATAGCATTAAAAAGGGACTATAGTGCCAAAAAATAGGGTGTCCCACTTTCAGTGCTCGTGTTCAATCCAAAAACAAACTCCAAAATCTTGTTTCCAATAGTCTCCCAATCCTACTCCTTTAGTATCAAACCCTATCTCAATCTGGATAATTTAAAATAAGATAAGTCATATTTTCTCTCATTTATTACTATTTTTAGAAAAGGCAAAAATATAATCTATTCACATAGATCAATAGCATAATTCTTGCATACTATTTACTAATTTACCTTGCTTCAAACATATTTATTAATTAGGAATAAAACTCAATTATTCTAAAAAAACAAATAAAACACAGGCATGGATTCATACTCTAACAAGGGAGGTGGAGATGGTTGTGAGGGCCAAAGATGAGGTGGATCAGGTGATAATCAATTGTGGGATATTTTATGTGATGAAGAACATTATGAGATTGACCCACGAGGCTCATTACTATAAGACACTATATGAGACAACAATGCTTATTGAGCGGTGTGTGCCATCTTTTCAAGATAGTTATTCACATTCAGTGCATCAGCCTTATAAAGGACCATAAGGAGCATTAGGGCCACTAGGGCCACAACAATGAGACATAGTATATAGATATAGAGGATTATTGTATTGTATCTCATTCTTGCCCCACGGGCCCATGTGTTATATCTTATTTTTTAGACATGGATTCCATGTGGACTATGTATATGATTTATATATATGATGAGATGTTTAGATGATGTGCTGTGTATTTTTATACTTAGTTTTTATATTGATGTGATTTTTAGACATGTTATGTGATTATATGATGTGATTATATTAGATGATTTTCAAGATTTAATGTGTCATATTGATCTTGTTATGATGTGACATGATAAATACATGATTTAGTGTAAACATGATGGGTGTATTTATCTTATGAGATGCATGGTGATTTATTATGTTAAATGTTATGTTAGATGTGATGTGATGGACTTATAGTTTTATTTCATATGATGTTACATGGGATGTGTTGATGGATTTACATGTTCATAGTATTTGTGATATTAATGACGGATGCATTCATAATGACATTAGATTTATTTCATGATGTATATGATTCAAATGTTGAGAGATGATTATGACTTTAGATATAAATTCATTGTGTTTTATATGGGTATTATATATATGTGATGTTGAGTGATTCATATGTTTGATGCATGTGTATGATGTGATGATTATGTGGACATTGAGTTACATTATGTAATGGAATGGAAAAATGTGAATTAATGTGCTAATGAAAGATTAATCCCCACTTGATTCATCATATCTCACAAGATATTTTTGGTAAGAATCCTCCTACACTGTGGAGGTTGGATAATGATGGGATGGGAGATAATTAAGTATGTATTAGAGATGGTGTAGGTCAGATGGAATAGGAATAGTTTTGATAGGGTAGGTGATAGGAAAATGGTATGGGTAGCAATTTGGAAGCCATTAATGAGGTTTGCAATCATTTTTAATGTTACACCATTTAGATGTGTTCTAATGACATGAGAAGTCAGAAGTACATCAAAATAGGTGCATGGGGAAACTTCATTGAAAGGTGGTATTACTTGAGTACATTTTAAAGGGTCACCAATACAATCCTCATTCCCAAAAAGGTAAATAAACTACAAGCAAAACTCATTACTTAAACAAGATAACATGATTAATATGTATATGACTAACCAAACAAACACACACATTCAAAAACAAACACATAATTACATACAAGACAGTTGTGATGATAAGATAAATGAAGAACATGATCAAAGATATACAAATGGATAATGATGTGATTATAAAATGATTATAGAAAATGGTAATTGATGATGATTAAGGGCTATGTACATAGGGTATGTCATGCCCAAAAACTTTTTATATGTTGGGACAAGATTCTAACCAAGTTCAAAAGTAAATGTGAATGGGGGTTAAAATTACCCCTCAGGATTCAGTGTCATAATGTATGCTAAATCCTAGAAGTAGAAAACATATTATTATGACCTTTCCATAGTGACAACATTAGTGGGAAGGTGTGAATTATGCTCTTAAAGGCATCAAGATATAAATATAAATGGAATTTGGCTTGAGAATAAAAGGAGATATGCTTGTCAAAGAGGATATGATGGGGTGATATGACTGTGTTTGGATAAGAGGATGTGATATGACTTAGGGAAATGTAGATGATAGTTATGGATGAGAGATTCCAGAGGACTGCCCTAACAAATATTCTCATTACTCAACAAGAAATGAATTCTGCCATGTGATTAAGTGTTTGTCTCTTATTTATTCATAAGAACTTATGATGGATTTCCACTGTTAAGACTAGGGTCAAGAATGGTTTATTTTACCATGATGTCAAAAACCAGTTTTCATTATGGTACTTGCCCAAGGCTCGAAAATATTAATTTTCACCATTGGATGGATTTTTTTTGGACTTTTGGTAAGATGTGATGGAATGGAAGAAGGGAATGCCCCCAAGAGTGGGGACACATAGATGGAGGAATGGTGGAGTCAGTCACATGTAAAATCATTTTAGATGCATGACATTCATTGGATCATCAAGTTCTTCACAATCTAAAGGGCTAATTTATAGGCTTGTTATCCAAAATTTGAAATAAAGATATATGGCCCTAGCCAATTATCTTCAAATTTACCCTTCTTGTCCCTATTAGCATTGGTATTTTTCTAGTTATCCTTCAAGACTAGGTCACCGATCTCAAATTCCCTAGACTAGATTTTATTTTGACATTAGCCTTTCAACCAATTCTAATATGCTTGTAAGTGATCAAGGTCTTATTGATGTAGTGGATTACACCATTGACAGGAGGTGGAGCTCCTGCCTTCCACACACAACAATGGAAACTCCCCTCTTGCCTGTGGGCCTGGCAAAATTGGTGATCTGTAAACTCCACTGATAAACTCAAAGTGAGGTTTAAAAATATGAATACTGAATTTCTCAAAACTTATCAAATTCTCAAAAGACTCAAAAGAACTTGCAAAATGTTTTGGCATAAAATGTTCTCAATTATTGAACCATTTTTTAATAAAGTTGTGTTATAATTGTCATAATGAAAATTAATTGCATGAGTTCATTTACTAATTAAACCAAATCAGCAAACTGAAACAAAATCATGCATCAAAATGACAAATTACCAAGAAACATGAAACGTGATAACGGAGTTCAGCTCAATAATTGATGCCTACATCTCTGGGTTCTTCAAAGGAGTGGACCATTTCCATTAAGGGCATTTCAAACACCTGGAAACAATAAACAACTTTCCTGCAAGTTGATCTCTCAATGCAAAAATTCACCTTCACCATGACTGAAATCAAGCCTAGCACCTTCAAATTTTGTGAGTCTTCACACCTGCAAAGTTGCTTCAAAAGTCCTAAAAATCTCCTAAATGGGATGAAAAATACTCCTCCAATATGCAAATTGGCTAAATAGAGTATCAATACTGTGTATCATGGCCAAAAAATGGATAGAAATCCATTACATAAGCTTTCCCAAAGCTTTTAAAAAGTATCAGCCTCTTAAAATAAAAAACACAATCCAGAACTTGATTAAAACAAATACAAATTCATGCCTATATACTCAGTTGCAAGCCTGTAGCACAAGCGGTCAAGACTATTCAATTTTGGGTGGCAGGTCAGGGGTTCAAACCACCTCCCACCTTTCTAAGTGCCTTGACTAAGTTTGAATCAGCCTCTCCTTGTTGGGTGCACTCAGGCTCTCCTCCCTAGGCACCAAGCATGCAGTTTGAATTCTTTGACTTCTTCTTTCCCTCCTTTTTGGTGCCTTGGACTTTGAAAATATCAAATGATATGTGAATAAAAAACACCTAAGCCAATTTTTTTGCACCCAATTTTTTTTGCCACATTTCAATTGGATATTGGCCCATTTGGCATTTTAATAGTGCCATGTTTCAACCTCTAATAGGTCCAAATGTCGATACATTCTCGAAACATGTGCCAAATATCGTTAGTGATTATTTTCAACAAATCTTCAAATGACCATATCTTGAGCATCCGAACTCCATTTTGTGAACCATGAAAAGTGTCAAAAAGATCTCGATGAGCTCTATAGTGTGACACCATTGAAACTCTAACTTGAAACCTTTTTTAGAAACCCAATTTTTGATCAACTTGGGGGAGAGTCTCTAGATAAGGGCTAGCTCCCTTTGATGCATATGAGTTATTCCAGTGAGTTATTACATGTGTGTGTGTGTGTGTGTGTGTATATATATATATATATATATATATATATTGAGGGGGGGTTGAAAAGAGAGGAGGATGCTGAAAACAACAGAACCTAACCTAATAGGGTGATGCACCAAACAAGTTTGATCTACTAACACTTGCACTCTGAACTAGAAGAAACAGATCGATACACTTTTAACTGGTAAAAGAACTAGACTGTAGGGAGCTTGACAGGGAGGCTTTAATGGGAACACATAGAAATAAACTTACCATAGACACTATGAAGAAAACACACTATTTAATAATCCCCTTCTACTTCTGTGCTTTGAGTGCAGCTCTTCTTGTCACCTGCAGGAAATGGCACTTTGCATATACCAGGTGCGTTGGTGTCAACCTTGTGAAAGCATTAGGAAGCAATGACTGAACACAAGACTAACACTCAGACACACTCAGAGATATATCCAACTAGAATAGAGGTAAAAAATGTGTATTTTATTGACTCTAGGTGAAAAATGTCAGGGCTTCACCTTACAATGTGAGAGATATCTGTCTCAAATGAGAAGTCTAAAATATATAGAGGAAGAAAGAGGCCTTCTGGCACCCTTTTTTCAAGTGACCCATGTGTATTCTGAGCATTGGGAAGAGGAAGCCGCTTAAAGATAATGTTGTGTTAGCTCCTGCTTCGATGTGAAATTATGGGCCGTATTGTTTGTCTGCAAACAAAATTGCTCCTTCAAGGCATTTCACGTGGCTTGCCTACTGATCAATGCAAAGTGAAGAAGAAATAGGTCGCACTATTTGTCTATTTGCACCTCTTGATGACAAATTTGGTGGACACTATTTTAACTGCAGAAATAACTCACCTCCCCTTTGCCACCTGGGCTACTTTGTCAATTTTTTCTCCTTCATCCCTCGAGGGGATACCTTTTGCTAATTCTTTGGCTCTCTAGACTCCCTCCTTGACAATTTCTTCCTTCTATCTTTAAACCTTTGAATTCCTTTAGATTTGCACCTTTTATTTAAAATCCAATAGTTATTCCATTTCTAAAAAGTTGACGTTTGTGTGCCTATCGCTATAAAGCTTCAGATGCAGACACTTGTCGCACCCCACTGGCTACAATGGGACATGTGGCAGTATGTAATTAACTTAAGATGTCCTTTGAGAGTCCCACAGAAGATGACACATGGTGGCTTCTGTTTACTTTAGCAATTTTCCTGGGGCCCACCATAGTCCTTACTTGATAGCAAGAATGAAAAATGGAACCTACAGATGTTGACATGTGGCGGCTTTCATTGCACTCTGAGAGAAGCTTCAGATGTGGACACTTGTCACGCTTTGTTGAGAAATAAGTGAGGACACATGGCAGCATTTGCTTAGCTTTGGCAATAATATTAGAAACATTTAGGACTCACTCAGATTCATGCAGATGATGACACTTGGCTCATTTCACTTATTTTAGAGGCAAAAATCTAGGGCCCACCACAGTCTTTACTCAACAATGAAGTAGAATGAAGAAACTATGGATGTTGACACTTGTCACACTCTACTAAATTATGAAGGGACATGTGACACATTTTGAGGCCTTTAGAATCAAAGAAGAAAAGGGGCTCGGTAGATGACACTTGGTAGCTTCCACTACATTTTGAGAGAAGCTTACGAATGGTCCTTTTAATTGCCTTTCAAAAGAAATGCAAAGGTCTTTTGTCACTTAAGTGCTCTCCATAGCCTATTGGAATGGTTTGGTTTGTGCCTAACTGCCTTTCAAAAGGGTACTTGTCCTTCGGCCTTTTGGATGTGCCATTGAACCAATCGATTGAACCAACCACTTGAACCAAAAATGGTTCAATGGTTCAAATGGTTTAATGTTGTATTTCACTTGTTCTTTTGATAACTCAAACCAAGTGCTTGAGCTATTTGCTTGAACCAACCACTTGAACCAAAAATGGTTCAATGGTTCAATGCTACATATCATTTGTTCCATTAACCACCTTGAACCATTCCTTTGAACTTTGTCGATTTAAAACCAAGCCTTTGATCCCTTCCTTTGAACTTTTCATGATGAACCAAGGCATTGAACTAAAGTGATGAACCAAAACTTTGAACTAAAGCTTGGAAGTGGTTTCCCCTTTTGCCAAAAAACCTCATACAACCTGAAATGAACTGGCTCAAAACAACAAGGAAAGAAAGGGGGCCAATTTTGGCCTATTGGACCAAAATGGTCTACAAATTGGTGACTCTTAGGGGAAGCATGCCTATTATGCTTAGAAACTAGTTGCCTTAAAATCCATTGGGCACAGAGTCAGAACGTAGCTTGAAAGAGTTAGCAATAGCCTTGAGACATCCAAGAATCAATCACAAAGGTTTTACCTCCAAAAAGAAAGGGAAATGCAAACACACTCAAGACTAAGAAAGCTACTAACATGTGTAAAAGCACTTAGGGAAAATAGGGAAAAAGTAAGGAAAATATATACAAGATGGGTGGAGGGCTTAGTGATAATGCTTAAGATGTATCCCATTGACTGGGATATACAGTTCTTCACCATCCAACCTGGAGAGTTGGAATGCAT
This sequence comes from Torreya grandis, assembly GCA_037957365.1. NCBI lineage: Eukaryota > Viridiplantae > Streptophyta > Pinopsida > Cupressales > Taxaceae > Torreya > Torreya grandis. The sequence continues at coordinate 1,210,067 of JARHVA010001228.1, read as the reverse complement.
TGTGTTACTTACACTGAGTGATGATGTATGGACCACTCTATAGGGCATAAAACTTCACATGCTTTCTAGGCTTAGCTCAGTCTGCATCCCACTTTAAGATGATGTCTATTTTAGAGAAACCTTTTAATTAATATTTCTTGTCAAAATGCTTCTTCGTTTGTTGTTGGCAGCTTATTCTAGCTCAATGGTATGTTGGGCCAAACTTGGGTTAAAACCCTTCAAATCATTGTATTCCCAAGTGAAGACATCAGCAAACTCTTGGCACAACAAGATGAAGGTCTACCTCTCATGATCTGTGCACACTTTCCCAAGTGCAAGCAACTTATCCTCAAATATTTCAACCTTCTCAGAATTGTCCTCCTTTGTTGTGATGCATGCCTTATCACTCTTCAACTAGTCATCTCCATTAAATATACTCTCTAGAGTGACCAAGCCTTTAGGGAGTTCATTGTTCTTCAACTAAACAATTTAGCTGCCATACTGCTATTATAACTTTGCATAGTTTTTGGTAGTGAACTCAGCTTCTTCTTGCAAGAAGAGCACTATTTGCTGGTCACTATCAAAGACCTGCCAGTTGGTGATGTTTTCAGGCACAGAGGGTCAGACTACTACCTTCAAGTGGCATGAACTGTAGTCTTAGCCTATTTCCCTATGGATATCAAACTGGGCACAAAATGTTGCCAACATAACTACTTGCTTGTTCTACTCTCTGGGAATGGAGGTCACATTGAAAGCAGAGAAATTTTCCACCAAGTCCCATACCCTATGTTTGTATGACTTTAATAAATAATTCTTTGTCTAATTTTGGCCTCTTACCTAATTGACAATCAACTCGCTATCACCAAAAACTTGCAGTTCCTTGATTCCTCTTTTCCTCACCCACTCCAAACCATGGATTAGGGATTCATACTCTGCAACATTGCTTGTGGAAGAAAATTGGAACTAAAAATATGAAAATTATTTCTCCTTTGAAGGAGAAACTAACACCACTCCACCACCAACTCCCAACTTAATTTTTGAGCCATCAAAGAACAGCTGCCATAAACCCAAGCTTTCTTGGCTTGCCTTCATTAGATTTGGTACAAAATTACCCTCTTCATGTATGCAATAAATTCCAAGGCCTGCCTCTTCTATGAACTTGTAAGGATCATGCTCGAAGTTGTCACTTCCCCATTCATCCAAGAGTAGGTTAGCAACTCCTTCAAGGGTAGATGATGGAGATTGATCCACGTGGAACTCTTCTTGGTCAATGATGGCGTAGCTGACATTTGCCACCTTAAGCGAGTATGGTTCTAGATGATATCTATGGAGTGGCCCAAATTCAATCTTAACTTTAGTCCCATACTTGGTTCTAAAAACTAGATAGGACCAGTTTGCTGCTAGGTAGCTACCTATCTTGGATGTGAAATCCCTGGACAAGCAAATGGTGAAGTAAGGAGGGACATCCGTCACTACCACATCATGAGGAACTAAGAAAGTTGGGCAAGTGTGTAGTGTTAAGCTCAAAACTTTCACCACCCCAACTATCTTTTCCAGTGTTCCATCCAGCTACAAGACTTCTTATTCATTTCTTAATATTTCAACCCCAGCTTGTTGGCTATGCATTTGAGCATTACCGAGGTGCTAGCTCCACTATCAATGATGCAATTATGCACCAAGAAATCTCCTATGATCAAGGACACATAAAATGGGGAAAATTTTTATTTTTTCTTGACTTGGCCTGAGGTGGAAGGTTGTCCATTCATCATCAAAACATTATCAGCCTTCATTGGGACAGCTTGTCCATTCAGTTCATGCAATTCCTTTTGTAGCATGTCCTTTTGCCCTAGTATAGACAATGAATCCCATAAGGAGATGTTCATGTGTAGTTTATTCATTTGGTCTACTACATTGACTTGAGGGTTTCCTTCCTTCAAATTTTCTTTAGGATTATTTACAGCCTGAGGCACAGGCTGAGGAGCTGAAGGTACAATCGACGGTCTGAAGTTTGGGACCCTTTGGTTTTCATGTGATGAAGAAGGTATTGCTAATGTTTGGGCAGTAGCCTGAGCTTCTTCCATTATTCTCCTTTTGAATCTTGTGTTGGCTATGACACAGTCACCCTGATTGTCTGTAGTACCCACATAATTGATTGAATTGAACTTACCTTCCAGGTGATTCATGAGAGTAGAATCAGGTTGAGTCTGATTGCTGCTCATGCTAGGTTGCATTGAAGCCTCAAAACCTTAGAATTGGGTAGCTACCTAATTTTCTTATACATTTAGGTAGTGACCCATCATTTCATTTGTATAAACAACCTACTCTTGACCATATCCCATGGTTAAACAATTTGGTTGTTCTTGTACCAAATTGTTTTGAATGGGCACCATAGCCTTGGATGATATAGGGGCACCTAGATTGTAGCCTTGAAAAGATCTAGTCTATGCAAATTGACCCTACCCTTGATTTTAATTTTGGAAAGGGGGTCTATTTGTTTGACCATACTGCTAATATCCTTGATTTGATCAGTTGTTTTGAGCTTGTTGCCTTTTAATAGCCACTAGTTCATTTGTTACATTTTACAATAGACTTTTGACTTCATGGAGCTCATTTGATGGAGTAGTAGCCAACTTTTTTGTGTTAGGAAGAAGAGCTAAGGTGGGAACAACAGTCTGGATTAGGGGCAACATTTTAGGGAAAAGAGGCATATGAGGTCTAGGAGCTATTTTCCCAGCTTGCACTAGGCAAATTTTAGCTGCTATAGTTATGTCATAGGTGGCAAGTAGCACATGCCCTCCCATGGAATATATCATAATATTAATATCATTGTTTAACACTCTTAAGTAATAAAGGAATGCATAGATAGGAGTCAGCCTTACCAAAATGGGGATTCTATCCCATGTCTTTTGAAACCAAGTGTTGAAATCGTGCATGTATTCATGTGGAGCTCTCTTCATCATCCTCAGCTGCTCGGCAAGTGAGAGGTCATTATTCTTCTCCCCAAATTGGTTCATCAAGAGAGAGCCCAATTCATTTTAGGAATTGACTAAATTTTTGGGTAAAGTCCCATACCAATCCAAGACTTTGCCCTTGAGAGACAATGCCAGCAATCTGACTGCAATATTATCCTCAGTGACATTATGAATATTGCATAGGTTAGCAACATTTCTGATGTGTTCAATAACTATAATGGGTCCCTCTCCATTGAAAGGAGGCACACTCTTAAGGATTGATCCTAGAATTGGGTCATAATGCAGGAGATTCAAGGGACTCTAACCATGAAAAGTCATAAAGGGTAATGCCATAGCTATGACAGTATGCAAATGAGCCCTGCTAGCTTGGGTGAATTTTATAGCAGGTTTGGCAAAGTGATTTGCTGAATAAGGATGAGTCCTTTCAAACCTCAGTCACTTTGCTGAGTTTAAGGGAAATTCAAGGAATTCCAAAGGGACACCCTTGGTATCAGATCGTGTATTAATTTTAGGCATAAGAGGCCAGGCTGGTCTTTGATCAAAAACTGAAGCTCTTTCCAGTGGAGTCACCAAATGCTGAAAATGGTTAGTTTTACTATAACAGGACCAACATCAATCTTGAAACTTTTACTAAGTGTAAAAAAGCTGTGTCCCACCAGGCATGCCAAAAACTATTGATGCAATGGATTGCACCCTTGATAAGAGGTGGAGCTCCTGCCTTCCACACGCAACAATGGAAACTCCCCTCTTGCCTGTGGGCCTGGCAAAACTAAGGGGAGAGTCTCTAGATAAGGGCTAGCTCCCTTTGATGCATCTGAGTTATTCCAGTGAGTTACTAACATGTGTGTATATATATATATATTGAGGGGGGGTGAAAAGAGAGGAGGATGATGAAAACAATAGAACCTAACCTAATAGGGTGATGCACCAAACAAGTTTGATCTACTCACACTCACACTCTGAACCAAAAGAAACACATTCATATACTTTTAATTGGTAAAAGAACCAAACTGTAGGGAGCTTGATAGGGAAGCTTTAATGGGAACACATAGAGAAAGAAACTTATTGTAGGCACTATGAAGAAAGCATGTTATTTAATAATCCCCTTCTACTTCTGTGCTCTGAGTGCAGCTCTTCTTGTCACCTATAAGAAATGGCACTTCACATATATGAGGTGCATTGGTGTCAACCCTATGAAAGCATTAGGAAGCAATGACTGAACACAAGACTAACACTCAGACACACTCAGAGATATATCCAACTAGAATGGAGGTAAAAAATGTGTATTTTATTGACTCCAGGTGAAAAATGTTAGGGCTTCACCTTACAATGTGAGAGATATCTTTCTCAAATGAGAAGTCTACAATATATAGAGGAAGAAAGAGGCCTTATGGCACCCTTTTTTCAAGTGACCCATGTGCATTTTGAGCATTGGGAAGAGGAAGCCGCTTAAAGATAACACTATGTCGGCTCCTGCTTCGATGTGAAATTATGGGCCATGTTGTTTGTCTGCAAACAAGACTACTCCTTCAAGGCATTTCACATGGCTTGCCTGCTCATCAATATAAAGTGAAGAAGAAATGGGTCTCACTGTTTATTTGTTCACAACTCTTGATGACCAATTTGGTGAACACTATTTCAACTATAGAAATAACTCACCTCCCCTTTGCCACCTGGGTTACTTTGTCAATTTTTGCTCCTTCATCCCTTAGGGGACTATCTTCTACTAATTCTTTGGCTCTCTGGACTCCCACCTCAATGATTTCTTCCTTCTGTCTTCAAGCCTTTGAATTCCTTTAGGTTCATGCCTTTTATTTAAAAGCTAATGGTTATTCCATTTTTGCAAAGTTAACATCTGCATGCCCGTTGCTTTGAAGCTTCAAATGCAGACACTTTTCATGCCCCACTAGTTATAACGAGACACATGGTAGTATCTGCTTAGCTTAAGATGTCCTTTGAGAGTCCCATAGAAGATGACACATGGTGGCTTCCTCTTACTTTAGCAATTCACCTGGGGGCCACCATAGTCCTTACTTGATAACTAGAATGAAAAATGAAACTTGTAGATGTTGACACATGGTAGCTTCTACTAAGCCTCACTGGGGACACGTGGTAGCTTCCATTACACTCTGAGAGAAGCTTTGGATGTGGAAACTTATCACACTCCACTAATAAAAAAGTGAGGACACATGGCAAAATTTGCTTAGCTTTGGCAACAATATTAGAAACATTTGGGACTCACTTAGATTCATGCAAATGATGACACTTGGCTCATTCTGTTTACTTTAGAGGCAAAAATCTAGGGCCCACCATAGTCTTTACCCAAAATGAAGTAGCATGAAGAAACTGTGGATGTTGACACTTGTCATGCTCTGCTAAATTATGAAGGGACATGTGGCAGGATTTGCTACCTTTAGAATCAAAGAAGAAAAGGGGCTTGACAAATGACACTTGGCAACTTCTACTACATTTTGAGAGAAGTTTATGAATGGTCCCTTTAATTGCTTTTAAAAATAAATGCAAAGGTATTTTGTCACTTAAGTGCCCTCCATAGCCTACTAGAATGGTTCGGTTTGTGCCTGACTACCTTCCAAAAGGGCACTTGTCCTTTAGCCTTTTAGACATGCCATTGAACTGACCGATTGAACCAATTGCTTGAACTAAAAATGGTTCAATGGTTTAATGGTTCAAATGGTTCAATTCTACATTTCACTTGTTCTTTTGATCACCCGAACCAAGCACTTGAACTATTTGCTTGAACCAACCACTTGAACCAAAAATGGTTCAATGGTTTAACATTGCACAACATTTGTTCCATTGACTGCCTTGAACCATTCCTTTGAACTTTGTTGATTTAAAACCAAGCCTTTGATCCCTTCCTTTGAACTTTTCACGATGAACCAAAGTGATGAACCAAAACTTTGAACCAAAGTTTGGAACTGGTTTCCCCTTTTGCCAAAAAAAACTCATACAACCCAAAATGAACTAGCTCAGAATAGCAGGGAAAGAAAGGGGGCTGATTTTGGCCTGTTGGACCAAAAATGGTCAACAGGTCCTTTTGTTGTTTTTCATCTAAGATATCTAGTTTCTATAGGTGTTCTTATCTTCAATCATGATCGATGATAATACCCCTTAATGAAATGTTTAGGGAGGGGAACTCTACTTTCATAGGCAAGATTGCTTTGATACCATATACTAATGCATACGAAGTGGCCCTAGTAGGTGTGTGAATACCTATTCGATAATAACATAATGTTAGATATAATTATAGGTACCAATTCCTACTTGCTTGATTAACTATCTTTTTGAGAATTTTAATAAGGGTCATGTTCATTTCTTCAGCTTGTCCATTTCCCTGGGGGTAGTAAGGAGAATAAAAATGTTGCTTGATGTGATATTTCTAACACAAGGCCTCAACATCCTAATTTTTGAATGATTTTCTATTATCATAGATGATATTTGTAGGGATTCCAAAGTGGCAAGTGATTTGGTTGAGGATGAATTTAGAGATTTGGAGGCCTATGTTATAGGTAAGAGACATCACCTCTACCCATTTAGTGAAGCACTTTATTGCTATAATGATAAAATTATCACCATTTAATGATGTATGATTAATCTTTCCAATCAGATCGATGCCCCATATGTAAAATGGTCATGAACTTATGATGGGATATAATTCTTGCATGGGTACATGAATGAGGTTCCCATGTTTTTCGCAAGCAACACACTTCTACACATACTGACAAGAATCTTGTTTTATGGTTGGCTAATAATATCATGTCCAAAGTAGTTCTTATCCAGGGCCATTCCACTTATGTAACCACCAAAAATACCATCATGAATCTCCTTGATCATGTGAGAGGCATCTTCTAAGGTTAGGCATCTTAATAAAGTCCCATAATAGCCTCTATGATAAAGCATGATGTTGAGGATATAGGAAGTGTGATGAATGAAGGATTTTTGTTGGTGGAAATTAAGGTTAGGTGGTAAGATGTTATCATGGAGGTATCTATAGATTTCATGGTACTGGGGAATACTAGGATCATTGATTGAAAAAAATTGGAAAGGATCCATGGATTGATGTGCTAGAAGAATTAGATGTTTAATTATAAAATTCCCTTCTAAAACATCTTCAGGGATGTCAATAAGAGAGCCAATGGTGGCCATTAAATCAACCGCTTTGTTACTCCTATGTGGTACTTGATCAAATGTGATAGTTTAAAAATTTTGCTTTAATTGATCAACCAATTACTTATAAGGAGTAACTTCTCATTTTTTTTAGAACTCATCATTAACCTACTTAATGATAAGTTGTGAGTCACCAAATACTTTTAAATGTTGGATATTCCACTAGATGGCTAGGTGAAGGATAGTTATTAAGGCCTCATATTCTGAGATATTGTTGGTACATAGAAAGGTAAGGTGGAAGGATTTTGGGATGAGGTCACCTTGCAAGGTGATGAGGAGGATACCTAGCCCCAATCTATGCATAGTGAATGAGCCATCAAAATATAATTTACAGCTACTTGATTTTGAAGTACTCATTATAGACTCATCTGGGAAGGTTATTATAAGAGGTTTAGTCACTTCAAGTGATGTGTTCACTAATTAATCTATTATGACTTTCCCTTTAATGGAATTTTGATTAACATATTCAATATCAAATTTGTAGAGTAACATGATCAATTTGGCCATTCTTCCTATAAGGGTTGATTTTGAAAATAAATACTTGGGAGGATTAACCTTGGCAATGATCTAAACCTAATTTTTAATCATATAATGTCATAGCTTTTGTGAAGCAAAAACTATGGCTAAACAAGCTTTCTTAATTAGATTATAATTCAACTCATAAGAGATTAGAGTACAACTAAGATAATATATTGTTTTTACTTGCCCTGATCATTATGTTGTGCTAGGAGGGACCCAATTGCACATGGAGTTTCTAAAATATATAATAGAAAGGGCCTTATTATGATAGGAGGTGACAATATAGGTGGGTTGGAAAAATATTGTTTTAGATTATTAAAACCCTGTTGGCATTTAGATTTCTAATTAAAAGTAGTCCCCTTCTTTAAAGATATGGGTGTAGGGGTGACATTTTTCTACAAGATGAGAGATAAAATGTTGAATGGGTTTTAGTTTTCCATAAATACTTGTGAGCTATTTAAAATTCTGTAAAGGAGGCATTTCCATAATTTCTTTCACTCTAGCTAGGTCCACTCTAATGCCTCTTTTAGAAACTGTGAATCCCAATAATTTTCCTAAAGTAATACCAAATACATTCTTTTGAGATTTATTCTGACCTTGTATTATCATAATCACTCAAATATTCTTCTTAAGAAAACATTATATTCTAATCTTAGTTGAGACTTCCCTATAATATCATCCATATAATCTTCAACTATATTGTGCATCATGTCATGGAAAATGGATGTCATGGCCCATTGATAAGTGGCACCAACATTTTTAAGACCAAAGGGCATGATTTGATATTAAAATGTCCCCCATAGAGTGATGAAATTTAATTTGTATTGGTCTTTATATGTGATTTTAATATGATTATAGCTTGAAAAGCCATCCATGAGTGACAATATTTCATACCCTACTATTGAGTTCACAATCATGTCAATATTCAAAAGGGGGAATTCATCCTCTATACATGCCTTATTAGTATTTTGAAATTCATTGCAAATTCAAATTTTGCCTTATGGTTTAGTCATGGGGATAATATTATAAATCTAATCAGAATAATCTATTGGTCAAATGAAGCCAGTTTTCAAGATCTTTACAACTCCTTGACTAACAAGGCTACTTTGGGGTGCATATTTCAAAATTTATATTTGATTGGTTTAGTGTTAAGATGAATGACCAAATAATTCACTACTAAGGAGGGATCCAGTCCTGGCATGTCAGCATAACTCCATGTAAATATGTCTATGAATTCTTTGAGCAGCTCAATAATTACTTGGCATTCCTTAGATATTATAAATGCCCCCAGTTTAACTATTTTAGGATGTTTGTTAGTCCCAAAGTTGAATTCAATTACTTCCTCAATAATAGAGATAATGATATTTTTGGGACATTTGAAGTAAAACAACCTAGGAGTTATGTTTCTATTTCAAAGTATTCATATGATTCTAGTGAGGTATGAGGAAATTCTTATAAATTTTAAGGAGGCTCTTTATCTTCAAATTCTTCAAATTCACTTTGGTCATGGGGTCCTTGTTGTTCCCCAAAATATGCAGACTGACAAAGAGTCATGGAAAATCCTTTCTTTTGATCATTAAAGGGCACAAAATCTCAATTTCCCAGATATTCCAAGATTGCTTCATCATTTTAAAATGTATCAAAATATGGCTCCTATTTTAATCCCAGTCCATGAGTGATGGATAAAGGAGGGAGATGTTTATGGTGGATATGATGGTGTAAGGGAAAAAGTTGGTGGCAACAAGCTCCTAAAAATGACTATAATTAGAACTTGTCTTGACTTCATCATCAGAGAGAGACTGATAAGGGATTGAATCAGTATCCACAATAATATCATTCAGGTCATCATCAAATAATTTTTACCCTAAACCAAGAAATTATGGATGCTCTTGAACTATGATGGGTTCAAGTCTACCTTACTCTTATTTCCTTAGTCCTTTCCTATGATAGATCATGTTCTCCATCATCTTCTGTTTATGAGGGTATTACTTTCTAGGAGATATAAGGGCATTTCTCATCTAGAGTAAGCCATGAGTCATATGATTCTTCAATACATTCATCAGATAGGAATCCTGTACTTTAGAAAGCCATTGGTCCAAATTGATATTTGATTGGATTAACCCTTTACATGGCTAAGGGCCCATATCTATAAAGGGAAAGAGGAAGATTACCTACACAAAAGGTCTTATATTCATACTCCCCATAATCCATGGACATAGTTTTTAAGCGAGTAACCTTATGTAGTGGATCTGATGTAGATACAAGTTGATTAGGGGATACATACTTAGAAGCTATTGGACTTAGGATGGAATTATTTGTGCTAGGCAAAGGATATGATGATAAGGATTGATCTATTTGACAACTATGAAAATGATTAGTTTCTCTAGGGATGGTGACTTCCATACCAGAGTGAGGGAATTTTAGACACTGATGTAGGGTTGATGGGACATCTTGCATCTTATGTATCTAAGGGTGACCTAGAAACATGTTATAAGGTAGATTAACATCCACAACATGGAGTAGAGTTTGAAGGACTACAATTCCCATGGTAATGGGAAGATAAATGGTTCATATGGAAGGCCTTTTATTATCATCATAAGCTTTGATAATAATCAAGGTAGGCCCTAAAGACATTTTGGAATACCCTAGTTTCTTCAATAAATATAGATTGCATAAATTCAATGTGGATCCTCCATTTATGAGCACCAATTTAACACAGTGATGTGATATGGAAACTTTAATGAATAATGGATAATTATGGTGGGGATTAATTGGAGGCATGTCCTAGGAATAAAACTTAATCTACTGAGAAGGGGATAAATGTCCTACTAATGCCTGGAATTGATTAGTATCCATATCACTAGGAACCTTAAGGTCATTCAGGACTTGATTTTGTATCTCTCAATGTAGGGATTTTTTGAGAAAATCATTAATGAGATTTATGTTGCTTTCTTCTTAAAATGTTGAATGATATTATAATACTTATCGAAAGAATTTAAAACTTTTTAAGAAATACTCCCTTTTTTATTAGTAGATGAAGTAGATGGGTCCTTAGGTGGTGCCATAGGAACTATAATTTTACTACATCTAATGGTAACCACAAAATTGGTAGTGGCTTGGTTGATTTTTGAAATGGTGAAAGAAGTTGGAATGGACTCTTGGGGGATGTGAATTTTAATGGTGTTGACATGGTGGTATGACATGGTGTGGTAGTTGGTGCAGTTGGAGGAGGGGGCTTGACCTTGGTCTTTTGATGGCTTCATATTTCTTTGATCATGCTTAGGTAGTGGGTCCTTATAAATGCCTAACTTCCCATTTTTATATTCATTTTAAGGATTTTCCCCTTCTATTTCAATGTCACCTATTTCAATTAAGTCTTGAATATAGTGCTTTAGCTATATACATCTTTTTGTATCATGTCCTTTGACCCTGTGGTATTTTTAAAATTTGTCTTCATGGTACCAATCTGGTTTTGGTTGATGATCATCCATGGGCCTAATTTTAGGAAGGGTGATCACATTAGTGGAAATTAACTAATCAATAACCATTTTAATAGGTACTCCCGAGCTAGTGAGTGGTTTTTTTCTAGTCCAAGGATTTTTCTTGCCTTATGGAACTTGGATGGAGGAGACATTTGATTGTTCTATGGGATTTTTTTTGTGCACTATTTGTTTTACATGTTGTTTGGAATTAGTTACCCCATCTCTCATGACATTATTATTTTTGTTGAAGACTTTTGATTTACCTAAAAAGGCATTATCTTGATTTTAGATGTGTTCATTACATGAGTATAATTTAATTATCCCTTTTTCAATGAGGACCTTTTTGATTTGTATCCCATTCTTAATTATTTCATCAACGGTCTTATCACACTAGAGTTTTAGCTAATATTTAAGCTCAACATTAAAGTTATCCATAAATATTTTGGATAACTCCTTCTTAGGGACTATACATCATAAGTAGCCTGCTAAACTTCTCCATCATTATAAGTACTCCAAATTATCCACACTTATTTTCTTTGTGTTATAAAGGTCTATTATAGATATGTCATGTTCAATATTGAATGACAAGTGTTTGACAAAGTGTTTTGTTAGTTCCCCAAAGATAGATATAGTCCCCTTGAGTAGGTGTACAAGCCATTCTAAAGTGGGTCTAGTAAGACTTTTTGGGAAAAGTCTCAATAAATAGGCATCTTCATATGATACTTCATGCCAAGCCATATCAAAATATTGTACATGATCTCTGGGATCTCCTTCCCCTTGATATTTTTTGAATTTAGGGACTTAAAAGTGTGGAGGGAAAAGCATTTATAAGATACTCATATCCAAGGGTGAAAAGAAAAAATATTCATATTTGTATTTGAGAGTTTGTGAGCATGGGTCTATTTTCTAGAGAGTATCCTTCATTACTTTCCACTCTTGTGAAAATGTGGGGTCCTCAAGAGGATTAGTGGTTTTATTTTAACTATTTTGGGTAATATGGGTGTTATGGGCATTATGGGTGCTATGGGTTTTATTGCTATTATTATGAGTGGTATGGGTATTATGTTAATTTTGGGCATGGAGTAAGAGGTTGATTTGTTTTTTAAGTTGGTATAATTGATCCTCTAAGATAGTTTATCTCTAGTTAGCCTCAATATGATTGTCATGGAGGGGTATGAGGCATTCTTCTTCGGCAAATTCTTGGTCCACACCTGACTCTTCTTCAGGTATTTGATTGATATAGGCATTTTAATGAGGTGTATTAGGATGAGAGGGGGGGGTGGACTACATGCTGTAAAGGGATACCTTCAAAAGTTGAAGGTGTTGTGCCCCTATTTCATGTTAGCAATAAATCAAAAATCAATGCTAAACAATTTCATAAAATCAAAATAACAAGAGTTATAAATAAAGATACATAAAGAACTAAGAATTAAAAATTATACAAGAAGATAGGATTTAACGTGGTTCACCCAATGAGGAATACATCCAACAAGAAACACTTTTTTAGATTTTATTACAAGCCAACAAGAGTACAATCACTCTTAGATCAGTCTTATCATAATTACAATGCACAAATATTGTTTGGAGTTGTGCTCAACAAACTCTCCTAAATTCACACCTAAATTCACACATTCTATTCAACTTCTCAAACTCAGTTCTTTAGATGTATTACCCTAGTAAGAATACATAAAGATTGTATAGTAGTTTTTAATTTATATTATTTGAAATACATTATAATGTGGAAATAGGCTACATAACATAATAATCTCCCACTTGGAGACTGATTTCCTCTGAGCAGTCTTCTCAACCCTTCATTGTCAAATGTGAAGTCTAATCAAAATTGAACATAGCTTCATTTCTCTATTTTGACCACCTTGGTCATCATATCTATAGGATTCTGACTGGTATGAATCTTCTCTAGCTTCAAATTCTCTTCCTCTAAAGTTGTCCTAATGAAATGGTACCTCAACTATATATGCTTCATCCTAAAATGGAAAGTAGAGTTATTTTATAGGTGTATAACACTTTAACTATAACTATATAGCTTAACTTCCTCTTATGTATGCCCCAACTCTTCAATAAACTATTTTAACCAAATCATCTCTTTGTTTGCCTCAGTGGCAACAACATACTTAGCCTCTATGGTTGAAAGCCACAAGTTTCTATAGTCATGAAATCTAGCACACCACTGTGTCAACTACAATAAATACATAGCCTATCATGTTCCTCTTACTATTTAAATATCCATCCATGTATAAATCTACATAACCAAGTAAAGTGGTGTCCAATATATCATAGCTTAAAACTATCCCCATGGTCCCTCTCAAGTATGAAAGGATCCACTTCACTACCTACCAATGCTCTCTAATGGGATCATTCATGTACCTACTGACTACTCCCATTGCATGGGAAATAACTATCCTAGTGCATACCATGGCATACATAAAGTTGCTAATAATTGATGATTAAGGTACATAAGATATCTAGATTCTTTCCACCTCTGTCTTGGGACACTATTCCTTTGATAACTTAAATGTCCTACCAAAGGAGTCCCAACTGGTTTATCATCCTTCAAACTAAACCTCTCCAAGACCTTTTTAATGTACTCTTCCTAAGATAAATTCATATTTCATTCCTTCCTATCTTGAGTTATGCTCATACTAAGGATTTGTTTTACTACCCCTAAATCCTTAATAACAAAGGAATTACTAAGTTGTTTCTTAAGTACCTTTATTTTCTGCATGTTCTTACCTACAACCAACATGTCATTAACTTACAAACATAATATAATGTAATTACCATCATCAAACTTCTTGATATATATACAATGGTCTGAATAACACCTAGAGTATCCATGTTCCATCATAAAATTGTCAAATTTCTTATACCAGTATTGTGGATCTTATTTCAGACCATACAAGCTCTTCTTCAGCTTGTACACCATGTTCTTATTCCCTTTGACCTCATATCCTTGTGGCTCCTCCATGTATAAGTCCTATAAATCACCATGAAGGAATGCATCTTTAAATCAAGTTAATCTAAGTGTAAGTCTTCCACTGCCACTAGCCCAAGAATAGTCCTAATAGAAGTCATCTTCACCACCAGATAAAAGATCTCATCGAGTTCAATTCCCTTTTTATGTGAAAACCCATTTAACACCAACTGGGACTTATAAATTTTCTTGCCTCCATCATCCTCTTTAATTATATACACCCACTTGTTCTACAATGATATTTTCCCTTTAGGTGGGTTTACCAAATCCCAAGTTTGATTTTTCATGAGAGATTAATGCTCCTCATCCATTACTTATTCCCACTTCTTCTTGACCTCTAATTGCATTGCTTATTCAAAGCACTCTAACTCTCCATTATTAATGAGTAATAAATAATTAAGATATAGATAAAAATGTTCAAGTTCCCTTCTTACCCTAGAAGACCTTCTCACCACAAGAGTTTAGGGTTCTTGTGGAGTAGGTGCCTGAACTAGTTTCTTAGACACTTTATCATCTGCAATGTCCTTCAACATTGTGTACTCTTTTCTAGAATCCTCTTTCTGATCTTATAATATTGGTTGCACATATATTTTTCATTAAAGATTACATCCATGTTGACATAGTGGATTTCACCCTGGGCAGGAGGCCGAGCTCCTGCCTTCCACACGCAATAATGGAAACTCCCCTCTTGCCATTGGGAAAGGGCAAAATTGGGGGGAGAGTCTCTAGATAAGGGCTAGATCCCTCTGATGTATCTGAGTTGTTCCAGTAAGTTATTAATATGTATATGTATATGTGTATATATATACATATATATATATATATATATACATATATATATATACATATATATATATACATATATATATATATATATATATATATACATATATATATATATACATATATATATATATACATATATATATATTGGGGGGGTGAAAAGGGAGAAAGATGCTGAAAACAATAGAACCTAACCTAAAAGGGTGATGCATCAGAAAAGGTTTGATCTACTCACACTCACACTCACACTCTGACCACAAGAAACACATATATACACTTTAACTGGTAAAAGGACCAATCTATAGGGGATTGATAGGGAGGCTTCAATGGAAACACACAGCAAGGGAACCTACCATAGGCACTATAAGAAGAGCACATTGTTTGATAGTCTTCTCCTAATTATGTGACTTGAGAATAGCTCTTCTCGTCACCTACAAGAAAAGGCACTTAGCATACACCAGGTGTATTGGTATCGACCCTGTGAAAGCATTAAGAAATAATGACTGAACACAAGATAAACACTCAGACACACTCTGAGATGTATAAGACCAGAATAGAGGTAAAATTGTGTATCTTATTGATTCCAGGTGGAAAATAGTATGGCTTCACCTTACAATGTGAGAGATCATTTTCTTGAATGAGAATTCTACCATATATAGAGGAAGAAAGAGGCCATTTTGGCACCCTTTTACAAGTGACCCATGTGCCTTCTCCATGTTGTGAAGAGGAAGCCACTCAAAGGTAATGCTGTGTCATCTCCTGCTTTGAGGTGAAATTATGGGCCATGCCTTTTGTCTAAAAAAGACTACTCCTTTAAGGTATTTCATGGCTTTCCTGCTCATTAATGCAAAATGGGGAAAAATGGATCACGTCGCTCACCATCTATTCATACTTCTCGGTAATCAATTGGTAGACACTATTTCAATTACAGGAATAACTCGCTTCTTCTTTGCCACCTGGGCTATCTTCTCAATTTCTGCTCCTTCATCCTTCGGGTCATCTTCTACTAGCTCCTCAGCTCTCTAGACTCCCTTCTAGCGTTTAGTCTTTGAATTCCTTCAGATTCATGCCTTTCCTTAAAAAACCAACGGTTATTCCATTTTTGCAAAATTGGCATTTGTGTGCCCATCACTTTGAAACTTGTAAGGAACTTTGAAACATGGATGTTGACATGTGGTGGCTTTCACTGAGTTTATAATGGGATACATGCTAGCACCTGCTTGACTTAGAGGCTTTGGAAGCATTTTGATATTTTTGCAGAATGTGACATGTGGCCACTTCCATAGATCCTCTAGCTACCTTTGGAAACCTTCAAGACTCATTTGATTATTGTAATCAATGATACTTGGCATGCTTTGCATAGTCTTTAATTATCTTATTCAGGCCCACCACAGTCTTCTCTTAAATAATGGAGCCCAAAGGAGAAACTACTGATGTTGACACTTGGCAGCTTTTGCTGCACTTAAGAGAAACTTACCTTGGAATCTTAAGAGAGACTCGAGGCTTCAATTGAAAATACTTGTCATGCTTTGTAGAGGTAGGTGAGGACATGTGGTAGCATCTTCTCACCTTTAAGGGTCACTTGAGAGTCACGTGGAAGTTTCCATGTGGCCACTTCTGCTTACTCCCTTCCTTGATAGTTTCTCTACTACAAAATTTAATGTTTGTGTGCCTGTCATTTTTGATTGATCCCTTCAGCCTTTTCTTTGGGTCTTCCTTTGCAATAATTCTCTACCTTCTGCAAGGGCACTTGTCCTTTGGCTTTAGGATGCTCCTTTGAACCAAGTTGTTGAATCGAGAGCAATAAACCAAGTGATGAACCAAGCTTTGAACCAAAGTGTTGAACCAAAGCATTAAACCGGTTCAATGGTTCAACAGTTCAAAGATGATAACTTTGGAAAGATCATATCATTGAACCAATTTTAGAAACCTTTAATAAAAAGTGTCTTGAACCATTTTAGCTCCTTTCCTTGTGAATTTGTTCTGACAAGACTCTGAAGAAGCTTGTGAAACCTTGCACTCTTTGAACTGGTTCTTCATCTGTGAAAAGAAACATGTGTAGAGTCCATACAAAATTCTGTAGAGTCTAGAAAAATTAAAAAAATGAACTGGCTCAAAATAGTAGGGAAAGAAGGGGACCACTTTTGGCCGATTGGACCAAAAATAGTCATCAAATTAGTGACTCCTAGGGGAAGCATGCGTGTTATGCTTAGAGACCACTTGCCTTGAAATTCATTGGGCATGGAGTTAGGACGTAGCTTGAAAATTTAGCAATAGCCTTGAGACATCTGTGAATCAATCATGAAAAATTTTACCCCAAACACAAAGAAAAGCACACACATGGCTAAAAACACTACTTGTGCAAACAACACTTAGGGAAAATAGGGAAAGAAAACTGAAAGCAAACTACTATATATAGCTAACTAGGTATATTTGCCTCCCTCCTAGATCAAAGGGAAAATTTCTTAAGTCTCATTCATGACAAGGAAACTTATGGTGCCAGATAAGTGGCTGAATGAAATGGAGATTCGGTGACATACTCCTCTTGCCTACCACCTCGATTGGCTTGCATCTGAGTGGATTAGAGTTAAACATGCTCCCAACATATATGTACTCTTCTTATTCTTGGAAGCTTGTCAAATGCTAGCTCTTCATGCTGGTGTGTTTCATTAACAAATCAATGGTTGTTGGCTCATCACCATAAGCCCTTTAATATGCATAGTCCGTTTGTAGTGCACCATGGTTTGACTTGTTTCCTTCTACTTCATTGAAGACCTGTCAAACTCATCTTCTACTCCCACATGACTTTCTTGAAGAAGGGTGACTGTTGTGATGTTTGAAATGGAATCACAAACTAATTGCTCATCCCATAGAACATCACCTTTTTGTTTAAAGCTCTCTTATTCAAGGCTTTCCTCAAGATGGACAAGCCTCTCCTTTTCCTACTCAAGGATCAGAGTCTCTAGTTGTTTAAAGACATCCTCCTGATCCCCCTCCAACTTAGGCTCCTTGGCATGGTCATCCTCCTCATCAAAGCAACAAGGAAGTTCATCAAATAAGGGAGGAGAGAGGTCACCATGCTTACTTTCCTCTTCATATTGCTGGAACATTCACATGAATGCATGAGCTATATCTTCTCCATTGTTGATGATGATAGCCTCCTCAGTAGCTATAAATTGGATCCTCTCCTCTTTACTCACCTCTTACAAAATAGGTTCCTCCTTGAGAAGGGATGAAGTGGAAGGTTGATGATTAAAACCATGTGGAAGAGGAGGCAGTCCTTGAGCTATAATCAAATGATTCTCTTCTTTCCATTTGGCTAGCACTTCATCTATATCAGATGTGGTATGATATCTCTCTTGGAGGTGTGTAGATGGGGTGTGTTTAGACATGGAATCTACTATTTAGTCTAAACCATCCACCACACATTAGCTGAGGAATCTCGCTCTAGACTCCAACTCTATAATTCTATTGGCTATATTTTCTTGGAAGAGCCTTTCTTAGAGGTCACGATCATCATCACAATGAGTAGGAGCAGCTTCATCTTCTTTGAGGTTTTGAGCAAAACCTTTCTCCTCCTTCTTCCTGCCCCATGATTCCATTATTTGCTTCCAAGTCATGACCTCATAATTGGAATTTTCCCTTATTGTTGAAGGGAAACTAGGAGAGATACTTGAGGTGATTCCATAAAAAACCTGAGCTTGATCAAAGTTATACGAAGGAATACAAGGCCCATGATTCTGGGTAAAGGGATTATACATATAAAAATAAGATTTCTTGATGGCACCAGAATTGCTTAACCAGTTGATTCAACTCGGAGTCACCATTATTGTTGATAAAAAAGCCTCCAAAGGCTAGTTTGTTGAAGAACATAGCAAAATTCTTCAACTCGTTACATAAAATGTCCCACTGGGCATGCCAAAAACTATTGACATAGTGGATTGCACCTTGGGTAGGAGGCCAGCTCTTGCCTTCCACACACAACAATGGAAACTCCCCTCTTGCATGTGGGAAAGGGCAAAATTGGGGGGAGAGTCTCTAGATAAGGGCTAGCTCCCTTTGATGTATCTGAGTTGTTCCAGTAAGTTACTAATATGTATGTATGTATGTATATACATATATATATATATGTGTATGTATATGTATATATATATGTATGTATATACATACATATATGTATGTATATGTGTATATATATATATATGTATGTATATATGTATGTATATACATACATATATGTATGTATATATATATATATATATATATATATATATATATTAGGGTGGGGGAAAGGGAGAAAGATGCAAAAAATAAAAAAACCTAACCTAAAAGGGTGATGCACCAGAAAAGGTTTGATCTACTCACACTCTGACCACAAAAAACACATACATATACTTTAACTAGTAAAAGGACCAAACTACAGGAGATTGATAGGGAGGCTTCAATGTGTTGGGTGAATATTTTGTCAGCCAGCTAACTGGTGACCAAAATAGTTCCTATCACCATAGCATAGGGAGATTGGTCATCCTGGTGTGTAGGTTTACTACATCAACATGATACAAATCTCTCTTCTCATCAAGGGGAGGTTCTTTATAGATATGTAAGAGATGCAAGAGGATATATACTATATATATATATATATATATATATATATATGTAGAAAGTAAGACATAGGGGGTAGGATAAACCATCCATCTCTCTTCTTTTAGAGATGATGCTGAAAAATAGAGGAGAAATACTGGGTGATGGGGAAGGTGCTTTTCTTTCAGAAGCAACTTTCAGCCAAGAGCAAGATCCCTTCCTAAAGAGTATAAATCCTGGTGTAATGACAAGAGGTACTTCTCTTCTTTTGGAAGTGTTCTTTAGCAGGAAGCAGGAATCTTTTAAGGAGCAAGTACCTGGTAACAGGGGTGCTGAGTGACCAGCAACCTGAGAGAGAAAGATGAAGAACAATGGGGCACAAAGTCATCCCAAGGTTCTTTACACAAGAAAGGAAAATGCAAACACATTGAAGGTACTTATGGGGGCACAAAATCTCTCCATAGTGGGCCTTTAGGACACCTTCCTGATCACCTCCACTAGTTCTACTTGTTAAATCGAATAAACAAGAATGCTTTTAGAAGATAGACATACAAATAATCTCCTAAAGTAGCACAAGATATAATAGCACAAAGTCTACAAGTAACTTGCTTTCTCATTCAATCAAAGAAATATGAACTACAATCTGAGGTCAAAGTCTCAATAATGCCTTTCAATTTGGGTAGAGTTTCACTTCTGGTAAGGGGAAGATCTCCCTTCAAATGATATAAGAGATTACATTATATAGAGGCCTGAGGGAGGCTTGGCACTTTCTCCTAATGAAGTGACCCATTCGGCGCATTAATGCCTTGAATGCATTCTTGATTTTGTCATGCTAGAACAAGGTGGCTGCTTTAACTGTGGTGTGCTGGTTCATCCCCTTTGTCCACTCCTTAGCTTGAATTGCTCATTCCATCACCTGCTAGCCACATAATTATCTATTCTACATTTATCTCAAAGGGGACAAACAGACGGTGCTTTCAATGTTTGGAGGCCCCAAATATTTACCCAGAGAACTACTTCACCTACTAGAAATAACTCCTGCTAAGTTTCCCCCTTTGTCTCTTCCTTATCTTGGTCCTGGCTTTAGAGTCTTTGAATGCATCGAGTTCATGTTCTAAGTCTGCAAAAATCAACAGACACTTAAATGCATCCAATTTGGTGTTCACGGGTCTTTATTCTATTGAAGGCTAACATCTAGTTGGTCACTTTAAATTTGACATCCACGGGCCTATCATTCTTCCCGTCAACTCTCTCATGTCTTTCTCACTCATCATGGATACTTTCTACAGTGATGCAGGTGAGGACATGTGGAGGCATCCATGATTTTGAAATAAGCTTATTAGAATAAGCTTTGAAACTGTTAAATGCTGAGGGAGGCATAGATGCAGACACATGGTAGCATCCACTTCACTGGGTCAGAACACGTGGGGGGTTCTACTCTATGAAGCTTCATGGCTCTATTCAAAACTATGTCTCAGCTTGTGACACTTGGTAGCTTCCACTGCCCTTTGAGGCTCAAACCTTTTCCAAAGGGAACATGCCCTTTGGTGTCTTCTAAGTGGCCTTTAGGCTTTGATTCTTTGGAAGGCTATCGTCCCTTTTATTTCCTTCAGACAAAATGTCTGAAGGAATTCCTTCAAACAATTTAACTAAAGGAAACCTTTCCTTGGCTTTATGCATGCCTTTGTATTGCGAGGGCCCTTTTTCCTAACACGTGGCACCTTCCACCACTTTGAAAAAGTGCCATGTGAAATATTTTACAAGAATAGGTGAGGACATGTGGCATCTTCCATCACATCTTCAAGGACATGAGGCATCTTCCTCTACATCATGTTGAAACCCTCTGCCATCGACACCTGGCACTTTTTACCATTAGGGTTTTGCAAAACCATAAAAATGCTTGGGGCTTAGTCAGGCTCTCATAGATGATGACACTTGTCAGCCTCCACCAACCTCTACTAGGGACATGTGGTGTGGTTTGAATACATTTGTTAGTCATGTGGATGCAGACACTTAACACATTTTGCTTAATTTAGTCACTCATCCCTGGGCCCACCATGGTCTTCAATGAAAATCAGTAGTGGAAGAAAGAAACCATGGATGGTGACACTTGTCAGCTTTCATCAAGCTTTGTAGGGGACACGTGGTGGTTTCTAGTGCCATCTGAGGATTATGCAGATGATGATATGTGGTGCATTCCGCTCACTTCTATTTCCTTAGTGGGTTTTTTATCGGGCTTCCCCTCGAGTGAATTTCTTCAAAAAAGAGTCTGAAGGATCCTTGCCTTAGTCATTCTTCTGCATCCTTTTAGCTTTGCCTCAAATGATGACATGTGGAGCATTCCACTAAGTTTAGAGAGAAGCTTTAGAATGCTTCTACCGTGTCTTCACTTTGGGCAGTGACACTTGTCTCTTTGGCTTTGGGGGCACTCCATTAAACTTGTCGCTTAAACCAACTGATTGAACCAAGTTTGGTTCAATGGTTTACCATCTTTGTTTCAGCTAAGTCTAAGCCACTTGATACAATTGCTAAACTATGTTAAACCAACCATGTTCAACTTTGAACCCATTGAACCATTGGCACCGATATTGAACCTTGAACCTATTGAAACATTGAACTAAAGTGGTTCAAGGTTCAACGTTTCATTGGTTCATTGGTTCATTTTTGCTATAGAAAATTTTTGATGACTCTTCTTTGGTTGAACCAAAGTGTTGAACCCATCCTAAAAGTGCCTAAGTGATTGAACTCACCTAAGGAAGCCTTTGAACCCATTGAACCTACTAGTCCCTTTACTGAAAAATCTCAAATAATGAATAATTTGAAAGCTCAGAGCAAAATTTGAAAAGGGGAGAGACAATTTGGGATCCAAAAGGGCCAAAATAGCTTCATATGTTATTCCAAAAATGAGTGGCATTTTTGGGGAACAACAGTTGGCTCCAATTGGGGAACTTTCTTCTATTGCAAAAATCAAGTGAAGGGATAGGATTGATAACATATAATTTCAATGACACATGGTAAAACATGATCATGGTTTTCATATAGGCATTGATCAATTAGATTCCTAATCTCATCATTATGGAGGGGATTAAATCATTTATCTTCTTCCCCAAGGGTATACATATTACTATGGGTATCATCATCATCCTGATTGGGATCCTATATATTCCTCATTAAATTTATATCTTAGTTGGAAGCTTATTCAATCCTAAGTTGGGCATGGGTGTGAATCACCATTTTGAAAGAGAAGTGTAATGAGGTGTAATAAGTGATGTAGAAGTGTTTGAATACTATCTCAATATATATATCAAGTCTAATAGCGATTTAAAGAGAGTGATGTGATGAATTTTAAGAGGTATGGGAGGACTAAGGATTACCAAAAGACCAAGCCTTACAAGAGACCAATCTAACAAGGATGAAAAAAAATGATGGGATAAAATACCTTGTCCACTAGCAAAGGGATAGTTTGATGGGAGCTAAGTGAAGAAGGCACTTGATAGGGATGAGTTATGGGTGATAGATTAGAATCTTAATAGGACTATGTATGTTGATAATTCCTAATCTAGGGATGACAATTATGATTTAGAAGGATGGGTAACAACTAGAACTTGATTCTAAGACTAAATATAGTATTCAAAGGTGATGGGAGATATGAGATGGGAAAATATATAGGATGGGGAAATATGAGATGAATAAAAATAAAGGCTATAGGATGATTATTAGGTGTAAACTGAATATATGGTAGTAATGGAATATATAGGATAGACAAGAAGGATTATTAAAAACTACTTAGGATGGGGATGTATAATGGATATGAAGAGTGTGGAAGATGTAAGATGTGTATTAGATAGGTGAATATAGATTAAATATAAGATGATGTGAGATAGGTGGTGATATAGTGGGATGGATTGAGATAAAATGGTGGATAGTAAAATAGATGGGAAAATATATAAGATGGTATATAGGATAGTAAATAAAAAATGTGGGATGTGTGGATAATACAATATGGGTAGATGATGTAGGATGGATGTAGTGTAAGGTATAGTGGGGTAAATAGGAGATGAGGGATTAAGATGTGGAAGATAAGAGATAAATAGGAGTTAATGAGATGAGAATGGATGTTAACCTAGAGATGGGGTTTGGTTGACTCAGCTTACAAATAATATGGGTTTTATACAACACTCAAGCAATACACACAATCATGAATCCTAAGTTAGTAAATTGATAAGGGAGTATAACTCGATGCCTGCACCATCAAATAGCTTCATGAGTGAGGTTATAGGCTGATGACTTGTTATATAATCTACCAAACCCTCTTGACCTCAGTTGTATATGATGGCTACTTAGGAGTTGATACTGACTCTAATAGTAGTACACATATTACGATCAAAGGCTCCTAATTTAGGTATGCATAAGGGTGTCTAAGTGCATTCCCTATATATATGAAGGTATAATGGGCCCCAAGTTTGTATAGGATGTTGTTTAACAGCCTTATATTTTAGATCCTAAATGCCCCTCACTTCATATAACCCTTTATGGTGAATTTTTCTTTGGTGCTTAATGAAATCTCTCTTAATTTTTATACTCCACCAAAACATGGAGTTTGGTTAGTGTATGGTGATGAAATCCATGTCATCAACCCCTATTTTATAATCATGTGCATGGGAATGAATTCCACATCACATGCTATCTTAGACTCAGGGGGAATAATAAATAGGTAAGCATAATATGATTAATTTTACCAATTAATTACCTACATGTGAGGGGCACAAGTAGATACAATCAATCGATAAGTGAATACAAGAAAAACCACACACACAAGTAAGTATATACAATGAATCAAATTTATAATAAAATTGAGATAATATATTATGGTCACCCCTTCCTACAAGCATAAAGGTTTAGAAAACAAAATGGGGTGCTTTGGTTTTGAAGGGTCCTGCACCAAAATGGGTAAGTAGTTCAAATTTTACAAAATCATAAGTCCCTATAAAACCATAAATACATGGTACAATATCAAAACCAAAGAGCATAAAATCACTACTCTAAGATAAAATCATATTTTTTGATTTGAAATTTTGTAGAAGTTAGTGAATCATGATGGTTAATCTACAAAATTATGATAGTTAAAAAAAACTGCAACTTCATAGAGCAAAATAAATAGTTACATTAATTCACAATCTACGATTTTTTAGAAAATAGGAAAATTATAAATTTGTCTACTATAAATGGATACCAATGAGATAGATTATCTTTCAAAAAATTATAAAATAGGTAGACTAACCAAAACTATTTTCCTTAGTTACTTATAATAGTTAAAATAATTTATGCCAATAGACAGAATGATAATGTTATTATCTACATAGAAGGATAAAACTATTGAGTTTAATGTTAGCTGGAGAAATGACCTAAACCACCTTGTTGCCTATGTAACCACAAAACCACAACTACAATCTACAAAATCACTACTTTCTACTATAGTAGGGGGTTAAAAGAAGTTTATGGTGAGGTCCTTGATATTTGCCTTGGTCTTCCTTTGTTCCCTAGTAATCCTACACACAGATAACAAACTTGTGAATATTTGATACAAGCACATAGTATATCCAAAGATGACTAAATTCCAAAATGGTTAATGTGACTTAGAGATATCTTTGGCTCATTGAGTATCCTATAAGTATCTATCAAAATCTGAGGGACTTTATCTGAAAGATAGAACTAGTCAGGGAAAGATTTTACTAGTTTGTTTAAGGAGGATAAAACCACCATTATCGATGACAATAATGTAATTACTAGATCAAAAGCACAAATATCAAAGTGATGATTTTTTAGATGATTACCAAATAATCCTAAGCTTGATTCAATCCTCTTCCTCCTACAACCAGAGACTAGAATACCTCCCAAAATAATAGAAATAGAATAATATCAGCTTAAAAAAATATCTATTGATAGATAATAACCAAAGGTATAGGTCAAACTCAAGTTCTAAAAAGCCGTAACTATAGTTAAAAAAATTATAATTACCAGGGCAAAGTTAAAACTATCGAAGTCATGACTTTGTGTCTTATTCACCAACAACTTAGTACCAGATTTGTCTCTCTTTTCCATGTACATGGAAATTATAACACTTCTAGACAAATAGACAAAAAATAAATTATCCTACAAAAGGGGTTTAGTAAAGATAGAATATAAATATGCCCCTAACTATTAATTTTCACAAGATCATGACTTTATACAAAAAAACCATGATTACCAAGGCAAAATCAAAACTTGTAAAGTTATGATTTTGTTGAAAGTCAAAAACCTATAGAAATCATAGCCATTGGTGGTTAACTAACAAGATCACAACCAGTCCTACAATATCATTTCTACAATACTACTAATACCATTTCAAAATTGCAACTCACTTGTGCATGAATTTTTTTCAAAATCTAGCCTTTAATTCACATCCAATTTGTCCTACAAGCATTCAAATCACCTACAAAAAGATTATAAGGTTAGGTAAGGGAGTAATGTACCATCTTTGTCTCAAAAATGTATCCTAAATTTTAGATTCAACTCCTATTACTAATTTTAGTAATAAAAACCTAAAATCTAAACACACAATAAGAGGGGATAAAAGAGATGATCAACTCAATAAGAATGTTCTTACCATCACTTTAACTCTTTATAGCTCCACTCCATATTTCCAAAAGGATGTTTGATGCAAATTTTGAAAATGTTAATTACTTGTTTGATGTTGATAATGGCTTCTAATGGGTGAGTGTGCTTGATAATGGCTTTGGATAAATGCAAGAAAGTTGTGTGGATGCAAGATAATGGTAGTAATTTAATAATTTTCCAAGTTAGTTTGAGGGAGGGAGTGAGCTTGGTTATATAGGCATGGATGGATAAATCAATGGATGAAATTAAAATTTGAGCCATTGAGATCAATAGCTAGGGGTTTTTCACTAAATTTTTAATTTCATGGAGATCTCTAGAATAGAAAATTCTATAGAAAGGGGGATAAAATGGAAGATATTTCTAGAATCCTCCAATTCTATAAATATCCTATAGGATTTAGAGGTTAAAAAATGTCTATGCATAGGGTGGTATCTGGGTAGGTAGATTATTTTATATTTTTAAATTGGCAAGTGGCTTAGGGAGTAGGTTAGTGAGTAAGTGGGTTTAGTTAGTAGGTTAATGAGGGGATTTATTGGGTATGGGATAGAATAAGATTTTTGAGATTTATTAAATGGGATGTGGCATAATGAGGTATTATTAAATTAAGTAGGAAATGTAGTTATAGGTCCAATTAGTGAAAAATAGCATGATTAGTGAGGTGAGCAAATTTTAGTGCATACAACTCCTAAAAGCCTAAACACATAAATATGATTATTAAATAATATAAAAATAATAATAATACTAAAATTAGAGCTTTAAAATCATGTTTAACAATCCCTAAGTAAAAAACATCAAAGTCTAAGTCATGGCCTCTAAGGGCATCCAAACAGTATGAAAGACAATGTAGCATATAAGCATCCATTGAAAAGAAGATCCTTCATCCCAATAAATTTATTGTCTAGAGTACTTGGTCATGTTTTCATCCTAAAATAATATGTTTCATTTATCCTGACATTTCCTTGGATTTTAATGGAATTCTTGATGGATTTCATGAATCCTAAAAGATCATACCTTCCCTTTTTGGATGGATTTTGGTCCAACAAAATATTACTTGTTTATAAGATAGAGAACTTCAAACCTAAAAGGTTATTCTTTGATTAGTCTTGATTTTCCTCAACTTTGGATAGATATTCAAATGTTATTTTTGGGGAATGTTTTTAGATCATAGGGTTGATCAACAAACCCCACTCAAAGTAAGCTGAAATTATGAATATGAAATCCTAGCCAATTAATAACAAATTTTTGATATTTCTTTGCAACTCTAATTAGCAAGATTTCACCAATTTATAAATAAATTATTCAAAACCTGGCTACTATAAATAATTTAAACTATAGAAAGGCTCTAAATTGGCATAAAAATACTTATTCAAAGATTCACAAAATTATAGAAAAATATCTAAAAATACAGCCAATGATAATTAGTCAAAATCTGATTTTTCAAATGTTTTTAGGCTTAAAAATATTACAAAAAATACTAGAAATTAGTGTGGTTGTTCCACACTCCTAAAAAATCTCATTATCCACCCTATAGAAGGGGGTCTTGCACCTACAAGTAATTCACTACCCTTATAGAGGTATGTTGCCCTGAAAATAGCCCATAAATAATCGTTAGGCCTCCAAACTGTAGTCTCCCAACCTATAGATGAAAATATGGTGTTAAAGACACCCTTTTTCTACCAATGATGCTTAATATAACCTCTTTGCAAAGTTTCTATAAGTCTTAAATCAAGGGTTTCCATCCTTTTTCTAGACAACCTTGAAGGGGTTTTGTTCCCAAGGTAAAGTCTAGCTTTTTTGAGCTTAATACTTGAAGATATTTAATTATCAAAAATAGAATGAACCTCTCCACAAGATCCCCCCTTTACCTTTATATACTTTCCCCAAAGGGGTTCATCCAAAAGGGATGGAAAATAATTCAAATATTATAATTATCTTTTCATATAAGCTTTTACTTAATCATTAAGCTTTCACTTAATCACTTGAGTGCCCATGACCCTCTAATGTCCCCTTCTTAAGTGAAAATTAGAATTATAAGGTGCCATTTTTTAAAATATAAAAATAACACTCATTATAATCCACTTAAGTGTTTTGGGTGCATATGACCATTAAAATACCATAAATTAAGTGAAAATTATAATAATAAGTTACTTTTACAATTACTATCAGAAACCCCAAGTGTTTCTCTTTTTCGTTCTTCTTCCCTTAGCCCTCAGGAAATAAAAAAATGCTTAGGATATTTATTTTCTCCATTATAAAAATGGTGATATGATAATTATCCCCACCCCAAATTGCTTGTCCTCAATTAATATCAACATCCATGGACTTATTCTAACAAGTTGTTTCATGCAAAGTCCACTTGTAGTTGTTTCCCATGGAATAGAAACCTCATGTTGCACCATTTTGTTGATGTGCCTATCCAATGTGTTAGGATGTGAATTCATTATTCACATGACACTATTCATTAGTCACTAGTCATGGCCACTATTCATGTGATGAGGTGGTAATTACTAATCATAGTGGTGAGTTGGTGATGATTATGTTGATGAGGTAGTAATGTGGGTTGGCAGTGACTGTGCTTATGAGGTGGCACTTTGTTGATGTGGCATGGTCCACATGGAATATTTTATTGATTAAAATATTATGAGAGAGAAATGGGGAACCATATCTTGATGGGTGACCTTTGGAAGCATGTGGGGAACAAACATCTTCACCCATGTGCATATGAGGTGAAAATTGTCCTTAAACATGTGCATATGAAGTCAAAATTTGAGGAATATTTTGACTCATGTGGATGCACATGGGAAAGTGGGGAAAAGGATCACTATTATATATTGTATGCATGTGCAATGTGGGGTGTACCATTTTGCATCACATGGAGAAGGTCAAAGTGCATCATTAAGATGCCTTGTAATGTTAGACCTTGCACATGTGATGGATAATGTTCATTATTGATTAATAGTGAGGCCACATGGAGGGTGGTGCATTTTTACTCTCTCTCTTGTTTTTTAATCTTAACTCTCTTTTCCCTTTATATTTTACTTATGTATGACTCTCCCCTCATGTATGTCAAGTGTATAAGCTTGGAAGCTAGAGAGAGCAAGTGTGTAATTCTTGTGAGCAATTATAAAAGCTTGGTCTAGTGTTGTAACTAGCTTGATTATTTGAAGATTTTGCATAGCCTTGTATGATTCCTGTATGAAATAATTGTAAGAGGAGACTTTGATGTTAGGAATATTTGTTGGATAGTTTTATATTATAAATTCAATATGAAGACTGTATGCTGTCGTTGGCTTATGGTTTTTCTCTTGATTGTTGTTAAGGATTTCCATGTAATCTCTATGTTATCTAGTGATATTCTTTGTTCATTGTTTATTTTAGTTTTTTAATTTTTTATTATAATTACTTGCACATGCTATTTGGAATATTATTTCCTAACAAAATAATGGCTGCCCATATGTGTAGAAAATAAAAATACCACAAAGTGTAATCCTTCTTTCTCTAAATGAAAGGTCGTCATGGTTGTACCTTCCATTGTTAGGCATGAATCAAATATTATTACTCTTTTAAATAGCCACCAAACATAATAATTTTTCAAATAATTGGTTGCCCATGTTTTAGCTTTCATTATGGAATACACAATAATTATATTCCGCTCAAAATTATTTTTCAAGATCATAACTCCATACATCCCATGGGCAGAAAGTTTCCTCAACAAAGTGGTAACCCTTTCCTTTACCCTCATACTCATGTATTCTCTTATTTTGAATAAGAATACTCCAAAATTAATTATATATTTGATGTTTATAGGACTATAATTGAATAAACATTTTGTTCCTTTCTCAAAATAGTTCATAAAAAAGATAAGAGTGGTTGGGAGATAACATCACTCTCATTCATAACTAAAGACATAATGACTCTCATACAATCAAATTTTTTTTTTTCATGATCTTCACTAATAGAAGATATGAAATGATGAACCATTTTAAGAATAAGATCATCACAATCTAAATCAACCAAAAGAACACATGATTTTACTTTTGCCATCAATTCTAAAATCTTAACCCTTTTACCAAAAGAAGGGATTTTAATATCATCTAAACCATAAAATCTTTCAATAATCAGTTTTAAAATCCCCCTCATTATGTCATCATTGTAGGGTGCTTCAGGGGCTGAAATTCTTGTAATTTCACCAAGGTAATAAATGATATCAAGTCTTACCTCTTTATCAAAATGTCTAATAAGCATTGGCTTAATCAAAGAAATCATTCATGTCTTCATTTCCCAAAGAAATTTATTTAAATCTGAATTATCTATCATAGACAAACTACTCTCCACTATCTTCAACATACTAAGTAAAAAATACTTTGATTGGTGTAAAAACTCAAGATCCCTACCTACTGTATAAATCCTATCTCTAACATCCTTTTCACTAAGTGAATCCATGATTTTCATCCTCTTTTTAATTTTAGCTGGAATTTGTCTGAAAGATTCAAGTAAAGAATCTATCATCTTTCCATCTTCCATGATTCAAATGATAAATGAAGACCAAAATACTAAAATGTAAATAAACCAATAGGTTGACAAGATACTTTGTGCTCTGATACCACTATAATATCCCTCTAAGAATAATTAGTGCTATTTTTTTTGGGGGGGGGATATTAGCTTACAATGACATAATTGAAATATGTAGAAATGAAAACACCAACTCTAATAATCATTTACTAACTAAATAAATACATAGAAACCACTAAGATTACATATAACATAGATATATTACATATCAACTACTTACATAATAAACTTATTTGCAACACCAATGTAGTTTATGAATGAAATCACCATAAGCCAGTCACGGAGGATCTTTCACCATCAAAACCAAAAAACCTTAGAGTGTTTTCATCCTCAAATATTTCTTTAGTTCAAGGGTTTTCATCCTTAGGAAAGGAATAAGTTGAACCAAGTTCAAACTTCAAAAATGGGTGGGGGCTTTATGATATTTGACATTCATTAATCAAAAATGGAGAGATCTCTCCTTATATAGAAAATGTGAAGGGGAGAGAGATAAGAGGGAAACTTCATGGAGAAGGAAGAATGACACCCTAATCCAAGTGGGAACACTATTGATCCATAATGCTTTATCTATCACTTTTGTCAATGGTAAAAAATAAGGGAATCTAAGGAGTCAATATCAGCAACCTCTTTTGTCTTTGTTTTACACCTTCATATGCTTCCATGTTTCACTTGCACATGCTTATAAATGACATCTCTCTCACACATGTGAAGGGGAATCATCAACAGTAACTTCAGTCATCTTCTTCTCATGTGCACATATACTTCCAAACGTCTTTTTATCTTCTCTCACACTCCAAAACATGAATATTTTAAAGGATGGTTCTCTAACTATTCACCCTTGTCTTCATCCCTAAAAGGAAGACATGTGATAGAATAAAGATAAGAAAGCTTATATCCTAGTGGAGTACTACGCCCACTCCATCACATGCACTAAATTACATGGGAGATCCTATATGGGTCATGTCACATCATCCATAATCCACCTCATATGTTATATCATCATCTATATCACTTGCCACAACACCATGAATAGTGATAATGAATAGTAACATATGAATAGTACATGTGAATAGTAACTAGTGAATAATGACTTGGCATAATATTATTCCCTTATATCACCTAACTTAGCATACGAGAATGAAATAGGTTAGTGTATTTTCAAAATGACTCATAAGGAAAATGGGGGAATTATAGTCCTTCCTTCCCAAATATTGCTTATTCTCAAGCAATAATTATTCACTTCTTGGTTCCAAATGTCAGTATCCCAAATAAACCTGAAAGATTCTTCACCATGTTTTTATTGCTCCACTAATACAACCACAAACTAAAAATTTGTTATTTCATGAAGTAATCATATCAATCATGTGTATTCTTGGAACCCATATTTTCATATCCCTGTATATACTCAAAGTAAAAAGAGGAACATCTCTTATCAATTCACCAATAGTAATCACACATACCCCCTCAAAGCTACTGGTATAAATGATGATAGTAGTGTTAAGATTGAAAATCAGATTTATAATTATCTTGTGAATGTTTATATTGTCATAAACTATTAGTACCTCATTAATACTCAATTCTTAAGTGCTATAATGATATTCCCATACACGCAAATCCATGCAAAAAACTTCTTCAAATTCTGAATGCTCATCATTAGTTGTTGATCCAAGAATTGCTTGACACTAAAAATTGCATGCATCACCTATTATAACATCTATATCATGGATAAAAATTATGCCTTCATGTGAAAATTTCTCCTCTAATTTTGAGAGTTCACATTATTAATGTACTTTCTAATCATTATCAACATATTGAATCTCCTAAGTATGAGGAATGCTAGAATCATTATGCAATATTTCATCTTTATGGAGTGTTGACCAAATTATGAACTCATGTCAAAATTGGGTACACCATATAGGTTGAAACTTCATAGAGGTATCTAATTTTTGTCATGGTCTTGTCATGGTCTCAATTGGTCTTAAATAGTCTTATATGGTCATATGTACCTTTGTTTAACATTGTCCAAGTTTTGGTCTTAGGTTCACTTATCTAGTCCTATGGTCACTCAAAAGGTCTTGATATGGTAAAACATGTTCAAAGGTCTAATATATTCGAGATTCATTATAAATGTTTATTTGGATGTCATATTATCATACACTAACCTTTGTTTGATTCTCAATTACAAAAAAATAGATTTTGGCCACCTTTTTACCCATTTAGAAGGGTTAGACATGCTACTTCAAGGATATAACATTTTAATAAGATTTAAAATGTCCCTGGTGTCATAAATTAGTTAGATAAGGTTCAAGAATAGTTAGGGTCTAATAGAATCTATAGTTCAATGCCTAATTTTGGCAAAAGGACACTTTACAAGTACTTGTATGACCTTAAAAGATTGGTTTTCAGTTGTAAATTGTTTGAAAGTGTCCCTTGGGATTATTAATATCATTTTATAGATATTTAAAAATTTTAAAGTTGAACTAACACTCCATACATCTTTTCTCCTCCATCATTACTTTCACAAGATTAGGAAGGCAAATTTGAATTGAATGGTATGGCTAGGAGAGAAAAAGTTAAGAGCTAAAAATTTGGCCATTATTAGGGGGCCTAGTAATATTTAAGTTAGTGGTATTTTTATATATATTAGTGGCTTATTCTTTATGAAATATCATTAAGAGTGATAGTAGGTCACTTGGCCTATTCCTCCAAGAGGGGTTTGTTCTTGCACATGTTTCTTCAGTTTAGAAATTGATTGAGAGGAATGATTTTGAGGGTGGTTTTTATAAGTCATGGATATCCTTTTTATGGTGGTATAATAATCCAAATAATCTTATTGGACTACCTTTACTTGGATGAAGAATGTCTTAGTTTACAAGTTTTTTTAGTGAATTTTGTTGCAAGTATTTATTTTATATTCATGGCAATCATTCTCAAAGGTTTTTTAATGTTTCATAAATCATGGAAGCTCCCTTAGTTTCATGGAGTTCATGTGTGTTTTTTAAAGATGTGTTTTTTTTTCCATTCTCATCTTGTGTGCTTGCTCATTGGAACATAGTCTATGTTTAGATAGTTCACTACAAGTTTGACTATAAATTTAGTTCAAATGGTAGTGATATATCATATTAAAGTTTTTGAGATGATATTTCACCATTAGGAGTATATGGTTATGATTATAAGAGCCCAAACATATATTTTAATGAGAGGTCATAACTGTCTCCTTCATATGCAGATTGTATGGACTATAAGAATAGGTTCGAGATGTTCAGGGCTATGGTGGAGGCTTGATACAAACTTCTCCATTCATTTTATACTCTTGAGTACCTCACTACTTTCATCAAATTATACAAACTGACTAGAATGCTCTAATTCACAACACACAGACCTCTTGCAATACTTGACTATACTTTCAGTCTATACATTAGCTTAAAGGTGAGTTGAGGTTAATATAAAGTATTAAGAGAGCCCATAAACTTTATAAGGCCTTTAAATAGTAAAAATAAGGTTAGCGGTGGCTTGGCAGTGTTAAAAAGCAAGGACTTAAGAAAGTTGCACCTTACAACCTACATAGTCAGGTAGAGACCGATAAGCCCTAAGCCTATAGTTCCTTATTTGATACCAAAGTCAACATCATTCTAAAATAAAGAAATACATATAGGAGATTAAATTTTAGGTAGAAGAGGTAGTGTCACAAGGTCTTGAAGGGATATTGGTCACTCACAATCAGGATGAGAATGAGACTAACTTCACATTCAAATAAACACTTACAGGTCTGTACAAACTTATAGGGTATGATTAAGTGATGAGATGATTACAGAAATATTTGGAGACCATTGAGGGATGATAATGGGAGTGTGGAGTGGTTTGACAATGTTTAAAAATTTGAGGACTTAATAAAATGCCTCTTTGTAGCCTAAATAATTCAAAAGTAATCTACAGGCCCTAAGCCTGTAGGTATCCATTTGGGACCAAATTTAACTTAAAATCAACATTACAAAAGCTAAGGCATAGAAAATTGACTATGATACAATTAATTTCAAGAAATAATCCTTGAAGAATATACTATGTCACTTTTAGGTCAAGATGATAGTGAGACTGAGTTGACACTCTCTAAAGGCAACTACAGGATTGTATAGAGGTGGGACAGATATGAGTGATTTAAATATGTCAAAAGGAAGTTTTTAGAGCTTGTAATATAATTAAATCAATCCTTTTCAAATAGTTTGAAACATAATAGAAATCCTAAGAGTGAGAAGAGTAGGTTCAAGACTTAGTATATAGTCCTAACTCTAAAGGTTTACCTACAAGCCTATCTGAAGATCATTCCTTTTCAAGCTAAAGAGTTGCTAGATATTTAAAGGGTTATTGAACCTAATTGAAGGCCTAAAATAAGTTCAAGTACTAGTAAAAGTTATTAAGGATATCATAAGTTGAATATGTGAGGTCAAAAAACACCCAACACATAGTCAAGTAGCCCTAAGAAGCACCCACAAGCCACATGACATAGACTGATAATAGACCTAAGTAAAGAAAAAGGAAAAATTGTGTGAGAGAAGCTCTGAGCCTAACTAAGGGGGAAAGATAAGTTCAAGAACAATGAAAAGGGATATTTGTGTGATGGTGATGTTCTTGAACACAAAACATAATTAAGTGTTCTAATAGGTAAGATACAAGCCTATTTGAAGGGTAAACTCAGCCTCTAAGCCTTAGTAAGAGTTAGTAGAGATATTAAAGGTTGATTTGAGCCCAATTTGATCCTCAAATAGGTTTAAGGAATATTTAAGGATAGTTTTGAGAATTAATATGGTCCTAAAACATATGAACATAGTCAAGGCTACCCTAAATAGTCACATATAGACTACAAGCTTAGGATAGGTAGACTTTAAGCCTAAAGGGAGAGCAAAGTATGACATGAGGGACTTTGAGGTTCACCTCAGTTTAAAAGGAGGTCATAATATGTGTTAATACTAAAAGAAACATAGATACTGAGTCTAAACCTTATATTTAGTCAAGATCAGAAGGACACACATAGTTAGGCCTATAGTCCAATCTTGAGGGAGATTCATATTCTCCTTGAGGTCACACAAATAGTGGATATATCCATTGTTTTTTCTCTGACCTAGCTCACTCCTTTGGCAAGGGGAAACTATGAGTCTAAGAGGTCCATTTGATCTCAAAGAGAAAAACAAGCATTTAAAAACCTCATGAATGGTCTTGGAGGTAGTAAATGGTCATGGAAAATGTTTCAATACACTTTTAAGGTGCACACACACTTAGTTTTTCATCTAATGCCCTTTATGGTTAGCAAAGAGAAGACAGTCATAAACCCCAAACACCCTTAACTAGTACACCATGAGCATATAGAGGGGTAAAAAGTAATATCAAATCATTTTAAATCATGGAGGAATTTTTTTCGAAGGTGTATGAACTCTTCCCAGTAGTAAGATGAGGTTTTGAGACCCAAAATCCAAAGTAGACATCTCTCAAAGCTCAAGAGCGCTAAACATGCTACTCGAGGAGAAAATTCAGATGCTCATACCATATCTCAAAATTTGAATGGGATTATGACCCATTTAGGATAGTTGAGGGGGTTAGATAAGAAATTTTTACAAGTGGAAGGAGGTTAATTAATGATTTATTCTTTATGAACAATTGTTAAGACCCCAAATAGGTCTTAAACCTCTCTTAAATGTTAATAGTGACAAATCATGGAAAAAAGACCTCAAATGCATATCTAATGCCATATTTTGATCCTAAAACCTATTCAATGTTTTATAGGAATCCAAAGAGTTTATAAACATGTAATTTTATGTTGACATCACTTGTATATATTTTCATAAATGCCCTATTTTTGCATGTTTTTAGTGTTTTGTAGGTGTTCTAAGAAGGGTAAATCTTCCCAATCATGAGATGAGGTAATTTGGTAGTTTTCCTTACCATTAAAGTCCAAAAATTTTCACAATATATTTTGGAGGTGATCAAACCAATCCCATTTTCCAAGGCAGTCTCAAACATGCTCAAAATGATATTAGGTGGTAAGGCCATTTCTTAGTTTGCATACTTTCAAAAGGTTTCAAGACCCTAAAATTGACATGGATGTTGGTAATGGAATAGGTAAAATGAATCACATTATTTTTGTTGATTTCACATATTTTTTATAATCTTGGATCAATAAAATAGGGTCCTAAACAAGGAGGCATAATTGAGGCCTAATTCAAAAGAGAGAAAGGAAGAAAAAATGAAATTCCACTCAAATTGTAAATATTAAATTTTCCATGGAGATATTAATAAATAATGGGTCCTATAATATGTCCTCATTTTATAAATATCATCTATACAACTCCCTATACAATGAATTTTACTACTTTTTAGGGTTATAAGGAAACTAAGCCTTGTGAAGGCTTAAGGAGAAAAATGATTTATTGGGAGTTGGTACAAGAAACAAAATGGTTATTTTCAGACCTGATAAAATATTTTAAGACCATTCATATAGTTTTTATTATTTTAATAATATGCACTTGAGTTTTAGGCCACTTGGAACAATCTAGGCATGGGAAATGAAGAGTTTCAAGGCACCTATGCACATGAATGATAAAATGGTAGGTTAGAAGAGTTTTTAAAGGAATTAAATATGTTAAATGAGTGTTATGAGATCATTTAATGGCGAATTCATAGTCATAAAATCTATTTGTCACTCCTTTCATACAAAGAAGGGTGATTTTTAAGAAGCTAGTCAAGATGTCAAATAAGTTTGTAACTCTTATGCCACTTGAAAGGTTGGATATTATTCAGGAGTAAGAGACATGGCCTTGGATTTATGTTTGTAATATCTCATAACTCCCCTTATTTTTTAGCTATCATGGACACTTGTCAATCTTCTTCTACCACCCCTCTCTCTCTTCATCATTCTCTATATAAGCAACCACTTTTGGCTAAGTTTGTAGAATCCACATCTGGTATGATAAAGCCTTGTTGGTTTGAATACTATTTTTTTCCTTTCAATAAATATTTTAAATCTAGTTTTTATAAACTAATAATTTGATTATGAAGGGGAGATTAGTATTGTGTTAGTGGATAAATCAAATAAAAACACACTAAACTAACACCTTCATGCTTAGTTACTAGGGTGATCTTAATTAAAAAAAAAATGAAAAGTACAACTAAAAAGTAAGGAAAAAAAATAATCCTTCACCTTCCTTATATTCTCCAAATGCTTTTGTTGTAGTGGCTTGCTCAGTTTGTGCTCATGAAGTCTGCATCAATGGAAGCTTGACTACCTCCATCTCTCCTTGGCACCTTGCTTAGCTTTGGCTTTCAATATTTTGGAATCATAAATTTGGCATGTGAGATATTTTTGGAATCAATTTGGCATGGTAAGTTTGAATAAGTTAAGATTTTTAATTCATGTGGCAAGGCCTCCTATTTATAGAATTTGGAAATTGGCTAGAATCAACTTGAACTGTCCATCTCAGGATTGAGATGTGTGTCTAAGTATTAATCCAATTATGTAATTAAAAATCCATAAATAGGTTCATCAATATTTGGGATAGATGGGAATTTAATAAGCATGGGAGGCATTAATGAGGTATGGGAGGGGTTAACCTTGATATTTTATGCATTTATGGCACAGGGATGTCTTCCCAAGAAATGATGTCACCTGATGATGTAGATATTCAATATTCATTTATAAAAATAAGTATTCAACAAGTTTCCATGGAATTAATTATTAGGATCTAATTTGGTTTAATTATCTCTTAAGCATGATTAAACACTTTGTGCACAAATTACTCAAATTGATCAAAATGTCTTGTTATTGGTCCAAAATTTGATTGGATTAGAATTAGAAGTCAATGTCAGATATGTTAGATCCATTATCCCATTTAGGATGTTACCAAAACCAAATAACAATGGCACGTATCTTGTGAAAGATATTTGATAGAAAAGAGAAATCCAGAGCACCTAGGTGCAAAATTAGCATTTTGACTCAAAATGATTAGATCAAAGTTAGCTAGCCCATAAATTGCACTATCCCATTTAGTGACACCCTAACTAAAATCAGCACTTGAATATATCAATTTCAACTTATTTAATGTGTTTTAGTGTTTCTAGGCCAAATTTTGCATTTTAGTAAGAATTGGTCAAAAACTTGGTTGGAGGTTATCGGTGGCCAGATTTAGGTGTCTATATTTTTCCTTGATTTGGGAAGGTGTTGCAAGCTATAATCAAAACAATGTCTTCTCAAATAATGAGAGATGGCCTGTATGCCAAAAATAAGATCATGATTAAAGAAAAATCTCCAAATGGTGTTTGGGAAGCTTATGATGATTCCCCCTCAAGGGAGTGGCCATCACATTTGTTAATGGATGACCCCTTGAAAATAAGTAAGAAGAAAGGTGGAATTAACCCATGGGTAAGATTGATCCAAATGAGAAAATGCTTGCATGCATTGATTTAAAAAATATTACTAATTTTCCCAAAGGCAGTTATAATCAAGAATAAAAGTCAAAATAATGATTTGCCCATAGGTGATTATAATCATTAAGAGGATTTGGATTGGCTAAAGATGATTGTGCCCCAATTAGGGTTGATTAGCAAGCATAACTCAAAGATATAACCTGGAATAGAGATTAAAGATGAGCGGGTATAAAGTGATGAAAGAGATGAATATAAGAATAAGATTGATCAATAGAAAATATTTACTTGTACCTTTCAATGAGGAGATGCTCTTCCTTATTATTAATAATAAAAATATAATGTTCAATGGGTTGATTTGATCAAGGGTGGGATGGAAAGATTTTCCAAGGTGCCAAGGAGGAACTTCTATGGCTCCATTGATTATAGACCTTATTGAAGCTAATTTTTGTTTTAACATGTGATGGTAGGCATCATGATAGAACACCATGAAGACTTGGCCAAAATATGCATAAGGACTAACTCTCGATATCCAATAGTCAAGTTAAAACAATGCACTGATAAAAACCATGATGACAATGTTGACATATGGAGATGGATGGACTCAAGAATAATGTGTGCAAGGAATCACCTAATGCATACATATAGACTGAGTCAATGCATTGGTGTTGAAATCAAACAAATAGGCAAGCAAACAAAAAAACAAAAAAACAAATAAATAAACAAACAACTTGAAATAAACAAATAAATAAAAAGCCTAAAAATAAAAGCAAAAGAAAGCATCCTAATAATGACCATGCGCTAGTAAGGCAAATCAAGGATAATTGATAGGCTTAGACAATATAATTTTTTTTTGGATTTTTTAAATGTTATGAATGTTTTTGGCAATTTGAGATATCTTAACTCATTAGAGAATGATAAGATACCTACTCGTAAAATGATGAGAGAGTTAGCTTAGGTTGCTCACAAAATGGTGAAAGTGTATGGTGTTGGGTGAATATTTTGTCGGCCAACTAACTAGTGACCAAAATAGTTCCTATCACCACAACATAGGGAGATTGGTCATCTAATGTTACAATTTTACCATATCTAAATGGGATAAATCTCTCCTCTCATCAAGCAGAGGTTCCCTATTAAATATGCGGAGGCTATATATATATATATATATATATATATATATATATATATATATAAGTAGAAAGTAAGACACAGGGGTGGAATGAACCATCCATCTCTCTTTTTTTTAGAGATGATGCTAAGAAATAGAGGAGAAATCTTGGGTGATTGGTGAAGGCACTTCTCTTCTTTTAAAAGTAACATTCAACAAAGAGCCAGATCCCTTCTTAGATAGTATAAATCTTGGTGAAGCGATAGAAGACACTTCTCTTCTTTTAGAAGTGCTTGTTCATACAAACATCAGGACTCTTTCTGGTAACAAGTGACTGGTAACTAGGTCCAAAGTAACCAACAATCTAAGATGTAGCACAAAGTCTCTACCTTGAATACCCTAGAGGGAGATACGAAAGACAATGAGGGCACAAAGTCATCCTAAGGTCTTTTACACATAAATAAAAAAGAAAAACACAAACTAAAGACAACTATGATAGCGCAAAGTCTGAAAGTAGTTGGCTTCAGGACACTTTCCTTATCACCTCCACTAGTTCTACTTATTAAATCAAATAAACAAGAATGCTTTCTGAAGACAGACATAAGAACAATCTCCTAATAGAGCACAAGTTATAACAGCACAAAGTCTGCAAGTAACTTGCTTTTTCATTCAATCAAAGAAATATGAACTACAATCTGAGCTCAAAGTCTCAGTAATGCCTTTCAATTTGGGTAGAGTTTCACTTCTGGTAAGGGGAAGATCTCCCTTCAAATGATACAAGAGATTGCATTATATAGAGGCCTGAGGGAGATTTGGCACTTAGTTCCATAGAACAGCCCATGCTGTGCATTCAATGCCTTAAATGCATTTCCAAGTTTGTCAAAGGACTGCATTGAAAATAGGGTGGCTATCTTAACTATGGCATGTTGATTCATCTCTAGTGCCTCCTCCTGAGCCTAAATCTCTCATTCTATCACCTGCTTCACTATGCAACTATCTATTCTACCTTTATGTCAAAGGGGACAAATAGACAACACTTTTAATGTTTGCAGGCCCCAAATATCTACCTGGTGAACTACTTCACCTACTAGAAATAACTCCTACTGAGTTTGCCTCTTTGTCTCTTCCTTCTCTCAGTGCGGGCCTTAGGCTCTTTTAAATGCATTTGGGTTCACATTGTAAGTCTGCTAAATTCAACAGACACTTCATCGTGACAAATTTGACGTTTGCAGGCCCATCATTATTCTTAGCAATTCCCCCATGTCTTTCTCACTTGCTATGGCCACTTTCCACTATGACGTGGGTGAGGACACATGGCAGCATCCACAGCTTTGAAATAGGCTTATCAAAATAAGCTTTGAAACTGTTAGACGCTGGGGAGGTGTGGATGCAGACACATGGCAACGTCCACTACACTGGATCAAGACACATGGTGAGTTCTGCACTTTGAGGCTTTATTTGAAACTATGTCTCAGCTTGTGACACTTGGTAGCTTCTGCTTCCCTCTGTGGCTCAAACCTTTTCTAAAGGGAACATGCCCTTTAGTATCTTCTAAGTGGCCTTCAGGCTTTGATTTCTCTAGTAAGCTATTAGTCATTTATTTCCTTCAGACAAAATGTCTGAAGGAATTCCTTTGGATAATTTATCTGAAGGAAATCCTTTCCTTGGCTTCATGCATGCCTCTGTATTATGAGTGCCCCTTTCCTTTGACATGTGGCACCTTCTACTCTTTGAACAAGTGTTATGTGGTGTCTTATGCAAGAATAAGTGAGGAAACATGGCATCTTCCATCACATCTTTAGGGACACGTGGCATCTTCCACTACATCATGTTGAAACCCTCCGCAGTCGACACCTGGCATTTTCTGCTATCAAGATTTTGCAAAACCATAGAAATGCTTGGGGCTCAATCAGCTCTCATGGATGATGACACTTGTTGGCCTCTGCCAATCTCTACCAGGGACATGTGGCACAGTCTACTACTCTCAGGAAAAACATAGTGAAGCCTTTCACGACTGCCACTTGTCACCCTCTACAAAACTTTGGAAGAAGCTTTATTGAAAGGGACCCTTCAACTTTATACAAAACTCTGAGAAGTGAACGCTGACATGTGTCACATTCTACTGAGTTACATTACCAACATGTGGCATGGTCTAAGTATTTTTAGCAGTCATGTGGATGTAGACACGTAGCATGTTCCACTTCATTTAGTCACTTGTCTCTAGGCCCACCATGGTCTTTAACAAAAATTAGCAGTAGAAGAAAGAAGTCATAGATGGTGACACTTGTCAGCTTTTGTCAAGCTTTATAGGGGACACATGGTAGCATCTAGTGCTCTCTAAGGATTATGTGGATGATGACACATGGTGCATTCTGTAACTTTAAAACTTATTTGAAACTATGTCTCGGTAGATGACACTTGGCAGTGTCTGTTGAATTTAGAGAGAAGCTTTAGAATGCTTATGCCATGTCTTCGCTTCAAGTAGTGACACTTGTATCTTTGGCTTTGGGGGCACTCCATTGAACTTTTTCCTTGAACCGACTGATTGAACCAAGTTTGGTTCAATGGTTCAAGTCTTTATTTTAGCTAAGTCTGAGCCACTTGAAATAGTTGCTAAACCATGTTGAAATTTGAACCTGTTGAACCATTGGCACTGATATTGAACCTTGAACCCGTTGAACCATTAAACCAAAGTGGTTCAAGGTCCAATGGTTCATTGGTTCATTTGTTCATTTTTGCTTTAGAAGCTTGCCGATGACTCTTCTTTGGTTGAACCAAAGCGTTAAACCCATCTCGAAAGTACCTAAGTGATTGAACTCACCTAAGTAAGCCTTTGAACCTGTTGAACCTACTAGTCCCTTTACTGAAAAAGCTCAAATAATGAAGAATTTGAAAGCTCAGAGCAAAATTTGATAAGGGGAGAGACAATTTTGGCCATGTAGGACCAAAATAGTTATATGTTGTCTGAAAAATGAGGAATCATTTTTTAGGGACAACAGCTAGCTCCAGTTGGGGAACTTCCTTCTATTGCAAAAAGTGATTGAAGGGAGTAGAATCTAAAATCTCCAATGCCTTGAAGCGTGTCATTAGGCTACAGAGTCATGCTACCCAAAAATAAAGGTGACAAAAACAAACAAAAATGAAAAGCACAAAATAGAAACAAAAACTATACAGATATACATATGTACATGTGAATTTCTTTGGTACTTCAAGAATTGAAATACCTCAAATGCTGCCCCTTAAAGGCAGAGAAAAGAGTGTCATCCTGATAAACTAGTAAAAATCCATTTTGCCCCTAGAATCAATGATGGGAAAATGGAACTCTCCACTAGGAATTTAATCTCTTGTGCCTTCCTCTTAGTTCTCTTCTCTTGCTACGCCTTGGCAAGACTCGATCTTTGCAACAAGCCTCTGCTCTCTTGCTGGGGAGTTTCTTTGCCTGTTGTTGAGGCACGGCAGTATGGTCCACCACCATAGCTTGTTATTCTACTGGTTCAGTCCAGCACATGATTTGATTTCCTCCCTTAGACACCTAACACACCACTAGCTCAGTATCTCCTTTGGCATGAAAGAGTTTGACATCTTCATCCTGAGCAACGTTCAACCTGAGTAATAGAGATTCATACTCAGCAATGTTGTTGGTGTTGCAGGATTCAAATTTAGTCATTTGAATTTAAATTTTCTTGACATGGTCAATCATTTCAAATGATTGAAATGGGCTAGGAAGAGAGGATGGGAGTTCATCCTTTTGGTTTCCGAAAGGGGGAGGAGAACTAATCTGTGAATTTGAAGTAGCAGGTGTAGAGATGTTTGGGGTACTTACTTTTGTAGCAACTACTAGGTCCTTTAGATGGAAAGGTAGAGTGGTTCCCTACTTAGCAATTGAAATTGTTGGTTGAGTTTGCTCCTCTATCTTTTCCTTATCAGCTTGCTGGGCTGACTAGTTCTTGGACTCAGTGAACATTGCGCATGATCCCTCAGCTGCTTCACCTTTACTTCTAGGTTCATCCTGGTAACTCAAGAAACCAATGTGGGAGTCACAAACTAGCTCTTCTTGATCCTCCTTGAAAAGGTTAGCATCATTTTATTGATTAAACTTAGGTTGGAAAGAGAAATCATTCTCTATTTCCAAATATCCAACTGCTAAATTGGCTGGAGGTGCTTCAATGGCTAGGTTCCTCTGTGGGGAAAGAAAATGATTT
Organism: Torreya grandis; assembly: GCA_037957365.1. Classification (NCBI taxonomy): domain Eukaryota; kingdom Viridiplantae; phylum Streptophyta; class Pinopsida; order Cupressales; family Taxaceae; genus Torreya; species Torreya grandis. The sequence goes on along the minus strand of JARHVA010001228.1, from coordinate 1,165,623 downwards.
GGTTGCCCTTGATTTTTGGTAGCATTGTATTGGTGTGCCTAATTAGGGAATGTCCTCCTTGTTACATCTCTATATGAAAGAGTAGATGACATCCCTTGTGCCATTTATCTTTTGAGGGCTAGCACTTCATTTGCTAGCTTCTACACCATTAGATCAGTGGTGGCTACTGGTGAGTATTCAGAAGATGAAGAGGGTTTGCCTCTATTTGGATCTCTCCTTATCTTTCTAGCTAAGATAAGGTCATCTTCCACCTTAGTGTCCAAGTCTTGAGTAGCAAAAAGGTCTATGTGGCTAGCTCATCTCAATAGAAAACTCACTTCAGGCAGTTGTGAGTTGATGAAGAAGCATTTGACATTTTTAGGGGTTGGCTGAGCGATTACAAGAATCTAGTTCCTAAGCTTGTCAAACCTTGCTATGAAATCCCTCATGGGCTCATGAGGCTCTTTCTTCATTTGGGTGAGCTAGGCCAGCAAAGCATGTGCATCTTCTATAGGCTTGAATCTTGCTTTGAACTTGGCTTTGATAGTGTCCCAGCTAGTTATTGATCCAGTTTGCAGATGGTAAAACTAGTCTGCAACAGCACCTTGTAGTGTCTCCATGAAAATATTGACTAACACATCTTCAAATTCCACCCCTATTACACCACAGGGTATGCTGAAGGCTACAATGTGTTCATCAGGGTGGACTCTTCCATCACCAAAGAATTTGGGGAAATTCTTTCTTGAACTAAGTGGTAGCTCATGCAGGGGTGGAGTTAGATTAAGTGGGCCAAAAGACTTTCCCCAGGGGCCTCGAACTACCATGATGTGATTATGAAAAATGGGGATAACACATCTAGGTGGAACTGCTAGATGGTAAGACAAAAATGGAAAAGAATTGGACCTGCTTCATATTAAAGCTTGAGGCTTTAAACTACGCGTTCTTTCCCAGTAGATCTGGTTTGCAAACTAGATAATATAACAGATGAAAATGGAGATGGAGGGAGATGGTAAGGCTATAATGAATAATGGTTAGGACACATAACAGAGTCACTAGAGTCTATAAAATGGATAAGGGAAGGAACTAGTTCAATCTAAAACTTGAGGCTTTAGACTGCATGTTCATCCCCAACAGAGTCACCAAAAATTGTCAAGTGAATATTTTGTCAGCCAACTAACTGGTGACCAAAATAGTTCTTATCACCATAGCATAGGGAGATTGGTCATCTAATGATGTAGGTTTACCACATCCAAAGGGGACAAATCTCTTCTCTCATCAAGGGGAGGTTCCTTATTAAATATGCTGAGGCTATATACTATATATATAAGCAGAAAGTAAGACATAGGGGTGGAATTAACCATCCCTATCTCTTTTTCTAGAGATGATGCTAACAAATAGAGGAGAAATCTTGGGTGATTGGTGAAGGCACTTCTCTTCTTTTAGTAGTAACATTCAGCCAATAGCCAAATCCCTTCCTAGATAGTAGAAATCTTGGTGAAGCGATAGAAGGCACTTCTCTTCTTTCAAAAGTGCTTGTTCTTGCAAATAGCAGGACTCTTTCTAGTAACAAGTGATTGGTAATCAGGTCCAAAGTAACTAGAAATCTAAGATGTAGCATAAATTCTCCACCTTGACTACCCTAGAGGGAGATACGAAAGACAGTGAGGGCACAAAGTTGTCCCAAGGTCTTTTACACAGAAACAGAAAAGAAAAACACACACTAAAGACAACTATGATAGTGCAACATCTAAAAGTAGTTGGCTTCAGGACACCTTCCTTATCACATCCACTAGTTCTACTTTTTAAATCAAATAAATAAGAATTCTTTCAGAAGACAGACATAAGAACAATCTCCTAATGTAGCATAAGCTATAACAACACAAAGTCTGCAAGTAACAGCTTTCTCATTCAATCAAAGAAATATGAACTACAATCTGAGCTCAAAGTCTCAGTAATGCCTTTCAATTTGGTAGAGTTTCACTTCTGGTAAGGGAAAGATCTCCCTTCAAATGATACAAGAGATTGCATTATATAGAGACCTGAGGGAGATTTGGCACTTAGTTCCATAGAACGGCCCATACTATGCATTCAATGCCTTGAATTCATTTCTAGGTTTGTCAAAGGACTGCATTAAAAATAGGTAGCTATCTTAAGTATGGCATGTTAACTCATCTCTAGTGCCTCCTCATGAGCCTGAATCTCTCATTCCATCACCTGCTTCACCACACAACTATCTATTCTACCTTTATCTCAAAGGGGAAAAATAGACAGTGATTTCAATGTTTGTAGGCCCCAAATATCTACCTGATGAACTGCTTCTCCTACTGGAAATAACTCTTGCTGAGTTTCCCTCTTTGCCTCTTCCTTCTCTTAGTGCTAGACTTAGGCTCTTTTGAATGCATTCAAGTCCATGCTATAAGTTTGCTAAAATCAACAAACACTTCATCATGACAAATTTAACATTTGTGAGCCCGTCATTCTTCTTAACAATTCCCTCTTGTCTTTCTCACTTGCTATGGTCACTTTTCACTATGACATAGGTGAGGACACATGGTGGCATCCAAAGCTTTGAAATAGGCTTATCAGATTAAGCTTTGAAACTATTAGAGTCTGGGGAGGTGCAGATGCTGACATGTGGCAGTGTCCACTACACTGGGTCGAGACACATGGTGAGTTCCACACTTTGAGGCTTTATTCAAAAATGTGTCTTGGCTTGTGACACTTGGTAGCTTCCACTACCCTCTAAGGCTCAAACCTTTTCTGAAGGGAGCATGCCCTTTGGCCTCTTCTAAGTGGCCTTCGAGCTTTGATTTCTTCAGTGGGCTGTTGGTCCTTTATTTCCTTCAAACAATTTATCTAAAGGAAATCCTTTCCTTGGCTTCATGCATGCCTTTGTATTACAAGTGCCCCTTTCCTTTGACACATGGTGCCTTTCGCTCTTTGAACAAGTGTTATGTGGCATCTTCCAAAAGAATAGGTGAGAACACATGGCATCTTCCATTACATCTTCAAGGACACGTGGCATCTTGTATTACATCGTGTTGAAACCCTCCACAGTTGACACCTGACACTTTCCACTATCAGGCTTTTACAAAACCATAGAAACACTTGGGGCTCAGTCGGGCTCTCATGGACAATGACACTTGTTGGCCTCTACTGATCTCTATTAGGGGCACGTGGCACGGTCTGCTGATCTCAAGAAAAACATAGTGAAGCCTTCTACGGCTGCCACTTGTCACCCTCCACGAAACTCTAGAAGAAGCTTTATCGAAAGGGACTCTACAACTTTATACAAAACTTTGAGAAGTGAACGTCGACACATGTCATGTTCTACTGAGTAACATTATCGACATGTGGCACGATCTGAGTATTTTTAGCAAGTACGTAGTTGTAGACATGTGGTGCATTCCACTTCATTTAGTCACTCATCTCTGGGCCCACCATGGTCTTTAATGAAAATTAGTAGCAGAAGAAAGAAGTCACAGATGGTGACACTTTTCAGCTTCCACCAAGCTTTATAGGGGACACATGATAGCATCTAGTGCTCTCTAAGGATTATTCAGATGATGACATGTGGCATGTTTTGTAACTTTGAAACTTATTTGAAACTGTGTCCTAGCAGATGATGCTTGGTAACATCCACTAATTTTGAGAGAAGCTTTAGAATGCTTCTACCATGTCTTCACTTTAGGTAGTGACACTTGTCTCTTTGGCTTTATGGGTACTCCATTAAACTTTCTACTTGAATCGACTGATTGAACCAAGTTTGGTTCAATGGTTCAATGGTTCAATATCTTTGTTTTGGCTAAGTCTGAGCTGCTTGAAATAGTTGCTAAACTGTGTTGAACCAATCACATTGAAATTTGAACCCATTGAACCATTATCACTGATATTGAACCTTGAACTTGTTGAACCATTGAACTAAAGTGGTTCAAAGTTTAACGGTTCATTGTTTCATTGGTTCGTTTTTGCTTTAGATGCTTGTCGATGACTCTTCTTTGGTTGAACCAAAGCATTGAACCCGTCTCAAAAGTGCCAAAGTGATTGAACTCACCTAAGGAAGCCTTTTAACCCATTGAACTTGTTATTCCCTTTACTGAAAAAGCTCAAATAATGAAGAATTTGAAAGCTCAGAGCAAAATTTGAAAAGGGGAGAGACAATTTTGGCCATGCAGGACCAAAATAGTCATATGTTGTTTGAAAAATGAGGAATCATTTTTCAGGGACAACATATGGAAAGGGGGACTAAGGTGACCTCAAATTTAATTAAGCATGACCTACATAGTCCTAAAATGACCTCAATTCATAGTAATTACATCCACACAAAAGGTGGATAAAAACAAACTAGGTCTCAACAAGTTCTCAAATCTAGCAAATGGCTAGTCAAATGAAAATAGGGATGGCAAGGTGATATGATAATGCATGATAAAAAAATTTGCCCTTATTTTTCCCATAGTTATTTATAACTAGGATATAATGGCATAAGTAAATGATACTAATTTACCCATAAATGGTTATAATTAGTAGCAAGATTAGTGAGACACTGATTTGCCCATAGGCGGTTATAATTAGGCTCAAATAAAAAACTTGATACATCATGGAAAATTAAAGATATCTTATCAGATTAATTGTCACACTACTTTTATAGACTATCATTGTAAACATGAATTTGATAATAGTTGAAAATTGATCAGAATCTCCTTGTAAAATGTGTGGGAAGAACCAAAGGAACCAAGATCAAAATAGGATAGGGTAGAATGGCTAAAAAATATGCTTTGTTCTAGATAGGAATGGTATGGTAGGATGGCATGGCATTAATCTAGAATAATTATGGTTTAATTGATTGGATAAAATGGTAAGAGGGTTTCCCTTAAATGGTAAATTGATTATTTAGATATGTGATAATGGCAAAAGGATATGTAACAATGGTAATAACATGACAATGAAATGGTATGGTATATGTTTTTTGGCCTAGGTGTGATAAGTGTCATATGATTCTATTTTTTGTATTGAAGTGGAGATTCACATCTTGATTAGAAAATGATACAAAAAAAATAATCAATCACGTTAATTGCTAGCCCATACCTCATCTGAATAGCTACTCCATCAAGAACTACCTACAAATTTGAATACTAAGAATGCTTTTGTGATCTTCATTGGTCATTGATTTTGATTCCTTCAAGTGTCAAGACAAGGTATATTTATAGCCTTTACAAAGTAAAGTGTGGCCATGGATGGTAGACAAGGACAAATAATGGATGATAGATTTGATTGTGAAATAGAATGGTAGATGGTAATGGAATGGGAATGGTTGGGAAATAAATGAAGATCAAGACTTTCAATCATATGTAATGTTATTGATGTCAGATTCAACATAAATTTAGTTGTGATAGGGCTAAAGACTTGTTCTCTTGATAGGACCATCAAATTTTTCTATTATTTAGGCCTGAGAGTAGCTACCATCTGATTAGGCTCTAAATAGGAAGTTATTTTGATTTGATCTTTGATTTTGTCTTCATCAAGTAGTGAAGAGCTTTTGTGCTCAGCTACTGGTGCCTTAATGAGGTTTTCACCAATGAAGTTGTCTTGATTATTCTATATCACCTTTGAGAAGGTTTCACTAATGAACAATGGTTATTGACTTTGATTTTCTTCTAGCGCTTCCAAAAAAGTTTCACTAGAAGATGATAAGTTTAAAATTTGCTTATCCTCTAGCACCTTCGAAAAGGTTTCACTAGGAGGGTGTTCTTCTATTACATGAATGTGGACTTGATCTCCCTGCTCTTCTTTAACTATTATATCACCATGGATGTAGTTCAAGAAAGTGTGATTCTATCGATCCCAATTGACACTTATGGGAGATGGAATGTCAATAATGTGGCTATCTTGGTTGAGGGTAATGGCATGTGGAATGGTAATGGAATGGGGAGAGGATACACAATCTTTGTATAAGATACTAGGATAATTCATGTTAAAGCTAAAGTACTCATTCTCAAAAACTGTATAAGGATCATAAATGTATCTAAATTGATCTACAAGGTATGCATAATCAATGTTGTAACAATCATGAACATATTCTTCTTTTGAATCTAATTCTGATTCAAGGGACTCTAAATTTGATGTTGAGACTGATGTTGATTTATATTCTGATGCTAAATTTGATGTCATTCTAAGAGTAGACCCTGACTTAGACTCTGATTCTTCATTTGATGGGTAATTTTTTATAATGATGTTTAGTTGAATGTTTGGTATTGGACAAGTAATAGGCTTTGATGGCATGGTGGGCTCCATAAAAATTGGTTTGTTAGAGTGGGACTCCTCTAGGATGGGAAAAAGGTCAAGAGATAACTCCTTAGAGATCAGTTTGTCCATAGGAGGCTCTTGAAAAATATGCATATGGTCTAGGTAATGATTTGCCCAAGAGCGATTATAATCATTAAGAAGTGACTCAATAAAGACTAACTCATCAAAATGAGACTCCTTAACAATATGTATAGTATTGAAAGGTAATTCAACACATGTTGACTTATCGCAAATTATTGGTTCAAAAAAAACATCTTGGATTGGTTGGTTATTTTGGACTTGGTTTCTAATGAGTTGGAAAATACCAATTTTGAACACAACTTTGTCTTCAAATGATTGGATTGGTTGAGGTTTGGATAGGATTAGTACTAGACAAGAAATGGCCTATGACTGGATAATGGTAGGGAATTAGGGAGCATGATTGCTCACATGAGCCAAAGGACAAAGTCTAAAAATGGTAATGATAGGGCAGTGTGGAGTATGATTGCTTGCACAAGCTAAAGGACAAGGTCTTGGAATGATAATGGGGCATTATGAAGTTTGATTGCTCACACGAGCCAAAGGATAAAGTCTTGAAATGGTAATGATAGGGTAGTGTGAAGCATGATTGCTCACACAAGCCAAAGGATGATGTCTTGGAATGATAATGGGGCATTGTGGAGCTTGATTACTCACACAAACTAATGCATCCAAGTACCACATAAACCATATCATCCCAATCTTGAGTGGGAACATAAGTTGGTTTTTGACTATGTTTTGAGTAGTGATTATCATAAAGAGGGTATGGATTCATATCCCAAACAACATTATCTATAGTTGGGTCTTCAAAGTCTTCCTTACAAGCCTCTTCATACCAATCAACATCTCAAGTTGGATTGTAAGTTATTTTGTGACTTTGTTCCCATGAATGATTATTATGAGATGGATAGAAATCTGTCTCACAAACCATATTAGCATCATTGTGGTCTTAACTAAAGCCATAAAAGTCATTTTGTGTGGCCATTTTATCATAATTTGGATTATATGTGACTCCACCATAGGTGCGACTATACATATTTTCATAAATGATGAAAGCTCTAGAAAAAAAAGGTTTAGAGTTTTACAAACTTTGAAAAACTATGTCCAAAGGACAAATAGTTCAGACTTGGTCTAACTTGGTCAAAGGTGGAGCTATATCCCCAATGTGGTCTGAAAGTGGAGTTATATCTCCAAAATGATTTGTGATAAGACTTGGCATAAAATAGTCTAACGTCAAATGTCTAGCATCAAATGTCATATGCATAAAAGGTCAAATGTATGGATAAAAACCAACTTGTCAAAGGTCTAGGTCAAAGTGTCCTAAACAAGGTCTAAACTAGGAAAGGGAAAAGAGTCACTAGGTATTTTTTCCAAATGTGGAGTCAAAATATAGGCTCAAACAAGGCATGTGCTAGGACTTTTGGCCAAATGGCATAAAAAACTAGGCTTGAAACAAAGGCATGATGTGATTTGATTTAATCTAGCAAGTTTAGAAATGACTTTGCCAAAGACTTGGCACATGGAATAAAACATAAATATGATCAGTTGGTATAAGGCATGAGGCAAAATGCTCTTGGAGAAAGGCTATGTTCTCCCAAATAAAGGCACAAATAATGATGAGGATAGGCATTGAAACAACAAACCATTAATAGTTTTCAAATTTGGGTAGTCATTTAACCAAAGTTATGCAACCCAAAAGATAAAGATCTATGTATAAAACACATGAATTAAGGCCTAAACACAAGTCAATCAATGTTTGAATCCAAACTTATCAAGATCAATTGAAAATTCAACATTGAAAACTAGGATTTAATTAAATAAGCTAGACAAGATTGGACAGCATGACGGCACATAAATAACATCTAAATGATATATATGACATGGTTTGAAACAAACAATTTTTGATACAATGGAAAATAAGTCTAGAAACAAATTGAGCATCCTAACGGTGTAAGCATGCTTGAATGATATGATCTATGTTATGTTTCAAAAGACTCAAAGGCAAAAAATGGTTTGATATGATTTTGGTAGTGTAATACTACCCTCCGCAACTCAAATGACACACACACAAACAAGTTTAGCAAAAAAATTCAAGGCACAAGTATGGTGTAAAATAGCCAGCATAATTCCTCTTTAGACAAAAGAGTGATGTATAAATAAATTTATTTTGGCATGGTTTACAAACAAACAGTCACATTTTAGTCTCAAAACATACCAAGTAAAAATGGCCAAAATACTCTAAGTACAATCATCTAAATCCTAGCAAGGGTATGGTAATGTTGGGTTGACTAAAACTAATTGGTTTTAAAATGTCTCCAAGGAAATCAATTGCACAATGAGTTTCACATCAAAAAATGCAAAAAAAAGCATAGATTTTAGGTTTACAACACTTGGCTTGTTGCAAAAAGGTCCAGTCCTTTTTTTAACCACTACATCATGTTGTTCACTCAGTGTAATGCAATGTCCAATTGTACACATTACATCTCATGTGCAACTCCATCACTAGAAGGTGGTTTAACCACTCAAAACTTTTGATCCTAGTGAGAGTGGGTGAAGTCAATACTAGGAGATAAAACCCTAGGCCAAAGCTTCCCTAAAGAACTTGTAGGAGGTAATGATGTCCCCCTTGCAATCCAAGATGAAATGAAATGAAAGATATAAAAATAAATTCTTTAGGGTCATTTTCAAGGTTACCCAAACTATGATGAGTTTTTGGGGAGTTCTTTAGACAACATTCTTTCTAAGCCTTGGACTAGGCTTTTTGTAACAAGGATGGCACTTTTGATTCCAAGGGTTCCCTAAGGGGACAAGTGGAAGAGCATACATGCTACATCCCTCTCTTTACCAAACAAAAAATAGATTAAACAACTATTGAAAATAACAATTTCATAAATGAGTTCATTTTTAAGCACTTAAAGTAAATGTTTGGTGGTGTTCTTTTGACCCCTTGGTCTTAAATTGTGAACTTTTATTGAAAATCACAAAAACTTGATGAAGCAATACACCCTAAAATTTTTTCATGCACACCAAAAGAAAGATTTTTTTTAGTTTATTTTAAACATCTAAAGAGGTCTAAAAAGTATGCTTTAGCAAATCTTTGGCTTGGTCCTGTAATTAAAAAGTTAGTATATCCCCTAGATTTGAAGCTATTTTAAGTTTGAAATAATTAACTTGGGAAAATGAAGTCTTAAGTTCATATAGTGTAATCCTGATACTCCACAGAGCAATCCCATAACTCTACAAAACTATGAGTCAAACATGAAATATCACTATTCAAGTTAGATTAATAAGGGAACACAATCCTGTTACTTAATGTCATAATCCTGCCATTCTGGGACACAATACCACTACTCAAGGTCACAATACCACTAATTAGGGTCACAATCCTAATACTCAAGGTAGAATTAGGTTTTGTAAAAAATATATACAAATTCAAGCTAAACTAATGGCATATTATGAAAATTTAGGAAAAAATGCATGGTTTTAAAAAACAAATCATAAAAAACAAAGTCTAGATGACCCCAAACCAAGCTCTAGAAAATGGTCTATTCTGCACACTACAATACCATGACTCATAGTGCAATATCACCACTAAGTCAATGGTAGGATTGTAATATCACTACTAGCAAGTATCAATATTAAAATATCACTACTTTTGAGTAGTGGGATTACAATATCACTACTAGATAAATAACGAGAATGCAATATCGCTACTTGTGAGTAGTAGGATTGAAATATCACTGCTAGACATGTAAATAGAGACAAATGTTAGTTTGAATAGTCAGTTAAATAAAATACCATGACTCTGAATGGCAATCCCATGATTGTGTCCAGGCAAACCTATGACTTTAAGAAAAATGTGTTTTACTTAATTTTTTTCACTCTTTTGGACCTCTCACTCCAATATTCTACATGGAAAAGGTTAGTGAGTTTCTTTAAAGATCTTTGTGATAAAGTTTGTGGAGTGTAGTCCTACTAGGCATGCCATTATGTGAACTAAGAATTTGACGATGAAAGGGATATTAGTATTGTGTTAGTGGATAAATCAAATCAAAAGCATACTAAACTAACACCTTCATGCCTAGTTACTAGGGTGATCTTAATAACAAAAAAAAATGAAAAGCACAACTAAAAAGTAAGGAAAAACAAGAATCCTTCACCTTCCTTAGATGCTCCAAATGTTTTTGTATTAGTAGCTTGCTCATTTTGTGCTCATAAAGTTTGCATCAATGGAAGCTTGACTACCTCCATATCTCCTTGGCACCTTGCTTGGATTTAGCTTTCAATATTTTTGCATCATAACTTTGGCATGTGAGAGCTTTTTGGAATCAATTTGGCATAGTAACTTTGTACAAGTTAAGCTTTTTAATTCATGTGGTAAGGCCTCCTATTTATAGATTTTGGAAAATGGCTAGAATCAACCTAAACTATCCATCTCAAGATCGAGATGTGTGGCCAAGGATTATTCCAATTATGTAATTAAAAATCCATAAATATGCTCATCAATATTTTGGATAGAGTGGCATTTAATGAGCTTGGGAGGCATTAATGAGGCAAAGGAGGAGTTAACCTTGATATTTTATGCATTTATGGCCTAGGGATGTCTTCTTAAGAAATGATGTCACCTGATGATGCAGATATTCAATATTCATTTCTAAAAATAAGCATTCAACAAGTTTCCATGGAATTCTTAATTAAGCTCTAATTTAGTTTAATTAGCTCTTAAACATGATTAAACACTTTGTGCATAAATTATTCAAATTGATCAGAATGCCTTGTTATTGGTCCAAAATTTGATTGGATTAGAATTGGAAGTCAATATCAGATGCATTAGATCCGTTATCCCATTTAGGATGTTAACAACACCAAATAGTAAAGTCACACATCTTGTGCAAAAGATTTGATAGAAAAGAGCAATCCAGAGCCCCCAAGTGCAAAATTAGTATTTTGAATTAGAATGATCTGATCAAAGTTAATTGACCCATAAATTACACTATCCTATTTAGTGATACCTTGGCTAAAATCATCATTTTAATATATCAATTTCAACTTATTTAAGGTGTTTTAGTATTTTTAGGCTAAACTCTGCATTTTAGTAAGAATTGGTCAAAATCTTGGTTGGAGGTTATCGATGGCCAGATTTAGGTGTCTATAATTTTGTGTTCATAACTTCTTGTCTAAGTATGTGAAGTAGTGTATAGTTGAATGACAAGTGATAATCATTTATCTTTATTTTTACTTTAATCTTTCATGTTTTGTGCAAGTAGTCTACTCTCTAATAGATTACATGAATTATAGTTAGTGCCTTTGTATGTCTCTAAGTGTAAGTAATAGAATCAATGTCTACAATAAGACCTCTTATTCATTCACCTTGAGAAGTGTATTGCATTTCACCTTCATGTTTGAAATACTTGTGTTAGATAAATCTAGGATGTTGAAGTCAGTTTTATGAATCATCCTGTTAGGTTGTGGAGCTAAAAGCTTTAATGTTTGCAAACATGGAGGAGGTTGCTGAGTTCTAGGGATACCGATGTTGGCAAGACGACCGATGTTAGTCATACACAATGCAGAAAGGCAATCGACATCGACAGGAGTCAGTCAATGTCGGTCACCTCTAGGTAGACAGGGACTGACGTCAGTCGCATGTGCGGTCCAGAACTATTCATTGCACAAACAGTTAGTTCATTGAATCGAGTGTTTGCATGTAAAGGCTATTTTGAGTCTTGAGCTGCGTGTCTAATTATTGTAAATTAGAAGTCTAAGTTATTTTTTAGTATGGGATCTATTTATAGACCCATTGGCATGTATTGTAATTAGTGCAAAGAGAGGAAGGCAAGGAAGTTCCTTCCAAGTGTAAGATCATTGATCTGTAGGTTGTTGCAAGATCAGGGAGAAGATCTACATGGTAATTTAGATCATTGAATTGTAGATTGTTTCAAGCTCATGCGAGATCTACTTGAAGTACTTTGAGTACTTGTGTACTGGCAGGGTTATTATTGATCGGTTAGAGGTGAACACCAACTCTGTGTTTGAGTTGTGTGTTGGGACCATTTTGGTAGGAGAGTGAACTCTTGATTGAGAATTACTGTATACTTGAGGTGTGGGAATCCTCTGAGAGGTGTGGAGAAGAAGTGGCATCTTCTTTATTTTATTTTATTTCTGTATGAGTATTAATACAAGGTTGTGTATTATCTCTCATATTCTATGCTATGTGTGAATTCTAGTTACTTGTTCATTCTGGTATAATTCCATGTTTAGTTGCTTATACAAGGTAATCATATATACTCTTATTGGTGGAGTAAGATCCTGACAGTTGGTATCAAAGCCTGGTTGTAGGTTCAGTGTGTGATACCAACCTGACAGTTGGTATCAGAGCCTGGTTGTAGGTTCAGTGTGTGATACCACTAATAGTTGGTATCAGAGCTTTTTGGTTGGGTTTACTAACAGGTTGTGTTAGATCTGGTTAGTGTGTTGATTATAGGTTACTCACAAGGGTTTTTGTTTGAGTGGGAGTATAGCAATGGTAAATAAAATTAAGCTAAAAATGGAGAAGTTTAATGGCAAGAACTACCAATTACGGAGGATGCAGATAGAAGATTATTTGTATCAAAAAGATTTGTACTTACCATTGGGTGGGGTTGCATCCAAGTCCACAGATATGAAAGATGAAGAATGGAACGTTCTTGATCGAAAGGCTCTTGGATCTATAAGATTGAGTCTTGCATCGTCTGTGATTTCCAACTTATCACAGGCTAAGATAACTGTAGAGTTGATGGAATCTTTGGCAAATTTATATGAAAAACCCTCCGCTTCAAATAAGGTATTTCTTATGAAGCAATTATTTAATTTGAAAATGTTGGATGGTGGATCCATACATAGTCATCTTAGTGATTTCCATGGTTTCGTAAACCAGTTAAGTTCAGTCAATATTGTTTTTGATGATGAAATTAAAGCTCTCTTAATCTTGTGCTCATTACTTGAAAGCTGGGAGAGTTTGGTAATGGCAGTTAGCAATATTGCATCTGCTTCTAAAATCTTAAAAGTGGATGATGTTGTGAGTGTAATCTTTAATGAAGAGATTCATAGGAAAAGCATAGGTGAATCATCAAGAAATTCTTTGAGTGTTGAAAGCAGGGGAAGGCAAAGAGAGAAGATCAAGCATGGGAGATCAAGGTCGAAGATAGGTAGGAGATCCAAATCTAGGTATGGCAGAATAACCTGCTAGAAGTGTGGAAAGAAAGGGCACTTAAAGAGAGATTGCAGGTCAATTGTAGATCAGCATGAAGGAGATGAAGAAGAAGTAGATGTTGTAGATTATGTTGCATAGGATGCTCAAGTATGTTCCTTGGATAAAGTAGAATCTTGGATTTTAGATTCTGGTGCCTCTTTTCATGCATCCCCAAATAGGGAATTTTTTCATGAGTATGTCCAGGGAGACTTTGGAGAAATTTATTTAGGGGATGGTAAGCCTTGTCAAATGGTTAGCAAAGGGAAAGTGGAGTTGAAATTGTAGACGGGCAACACATGGGTGTTGAAGGAGGTCATGCATGTCCCAGTCCTGAAGCAGAGTTTGATTTCTATTAGAAGTTTGGGTGATGAGGGTTGCACAGTAACTCTCACAGTAGACTCTTGGAAAGTCTCTAAGGGTGCACTTGTTGTAGCTAGAGGTAAGAAAGTAGGTATGCTTTATCTATCTACTTGTATTACTGATTCTCCTTCTGATTTATCTACTTCAGCTATAGATTTAGAGCTATGGATTAATAGGCTTGGTCACATGAATAAGAAGGAGATGCATGTTCTTGAGTCAAAGGGTATGCTTTTGGTTTTGAGAAGCATGGATCATGATTTCTGTATGTAGAAGAAGAAAGTTACGTTTCTTAAGAAATCTGATGTTAGTGATAAGAATAGGAAAGCCTTGGTTTTCAAGGAGAAGATGATGGATAGGTATAAGTCACAGGGGCTGAGGAATTTTGAGCAGAGCAAGGTTGATTTGGATAGGGTTTTGATACAAAAGGAGCTCATAGGTAAAAGTCATTTCTCACAAGCAAAACATAGAGACTGATGTCGGTTAGAAAACTGATGTCAGTGTTTAGACAGGGACCGATGTCAGCTATGTGCAGACCAACATCAGTGACTCTAGATAGGTAACAAACTGACGTCGACCAGGGGAAATTGATGTCGACAAGGTGGCAATCACATGGAACTAATGTCGGTCAGGTACAAACTGAGATGTGACTGACATCAGTCATTGAGACATATTTTGGGTAGACAACAAGCTGTCAAGGAGTCTCAAGCACCCATATGGAGGACTGAAAGGGTAAGTAAGCCTCAAATTCATCATTTCCCTTCTTTACACTACTTGTTGCTCACTGATGGTCAAGAACCAAGAAGTTGTTAAAGAAGTAGAGCAGGTAGATCTAGGAAATAGTGGGAGCATGGCATGACTCAGGAATGTGATTCCTTGGAGAAGGACCAAATGGGTGTGTTTGGTATAGTTGCAAGCTGGAAGAAAGCACTGAGAGACGAATAGATGTTCAGGATAAAGAAGAGTGGGAATGGACACGTGAGATGGAAGGCTAGGGTATATGGTCTTGAGTAAGCTGTAGGACAATGGAGGTTTGACCATTGTGTTTCTCTTTACTAGGTTGGATAATATTAGCTACATTATCCTATTATTGTATTGTGTGCTTGTTGCAGGGTTACACATACAGGGAGTGACTGAACTAAAGGCAAAGTTAGTTTAGAGGTGTGTCATGAGGAATCTGGGAGTAGCAAGATTCTTTGGCATGAGTGTGTTCTAGGGACATGGAAGGTCACAGGTTGATTTTGTCTCCAGATGATTATGTGAAACTGGTTAACACACTGATGGTTGGATAGTTCTATGAATAGGGTCCTTATTCACATAATGAGGTTAAGTGCATGGTATGTACTAGACCTAAGTTTTCCCAAGTAGTGGGAGCTATCAAAAAGTTTGGAGCCAATCTGAGAAAGAAGCACTAGAGGGCAATTTAGTGGATTCTCAGGTATTTGAGAGGGACCAGCAGTAGGTGCACATGCTATGCAGGGTCAAGTTTCTCTTCTACATGGTTTGTAGATGCAGATGTGGCAGGTGATTTGGATGATAGGAGGTGCACCATAGGTTTTGTGGTGGTTAGTCTTCAAGAGTGATCTTGAGGAAGGATACAATGCCAGGATACAAACTAGATGATGTACAAGTATAGGTACAGTTGAAGTTGTTTATCTCCAAGTGGGAGATTGTTAAGTTGTGGAGCTAAAAGCTTGAATGTTTTCAGACATGGAGGAGGTTGCTAAGTTTTAGGGATACCAGCATCGGCAGGATGACCGATGTCGGTCATCCACAGTGCAGAAAGGCAACCAACATCGGCAGGACTCAGTTGACATCGATCACATCCAGGCAGATAGGGACTGACTTCGGTCACCTGTGCGGTCCAAAACTATTTGTTGCACGAAGAGTTAGTTCATTGAACCGAGTGTTTGCATGTAAAGGCTATTTTGAGTCTTGAGATGTGTGTCTAATTATTGTAAATTAGAATTCTAAGTTATTGTTTAGTATGGGATCTATTTATATACCCATTGGCATGTATTGTAATTAGTGCAAAGATAGGAAGGTAAGGAAGTTCCTTCCAAGTGTAAGATCATTGATCTGTAGGTTGTTGCAAGATCAGGGAGAAGATCTACATGGTAAGTTAGATCATTGAATTGTAGGTTGTTGCAAGCTCATGGGAGATCTACTTGAAGTACTTTGAGTACTTGTGTACTGGCAGGGTTATTACTGACCAGTTGGAGGTGAACACCAACTCTGTGTTTGAGTTGTGTGTTGGGACCATTTTGGTAGGAGAGTGAACTCTTGATTGAGAATTACTGTACACTTGAGGTGTGGGAATCCTCTGAGAGGTGTGGAAAAAAAGTGGCATCTTCTTTATTGTATTTTCTTTCTATATGAGTATTAATACAAGGTTGTGTATTGTCTCTCATATACTATGCTATGTGTGAATTCTAGTTACTTGTTCATTCTGGTATAATTCTATGTTTAGTTGCTTATACAAGGCAATCATATATACTCTTATTGGTGGAGTAGGATCCTGACACATCCTTTATACTAAAAGTTAATGGTAGTATTGTGTACATTAACTTGGTGCATCACCTCAATATATTAGGTTTATTTCATTTTATATCTTTCCCTTTTCATCCCAAGTAATAAATTAGTATAGGTGATGAGCTATAGTGAACATATCTATGGAGTTAGCCCTTTAATCTAGAGGTTTATCTCTACTATAGGTAACCCACCGGCCTAGATGTAATCCCATGTTCCACTCAATTTAGATAAGGCTTGAATTAACTCTCCAAGGGTTTAAAATTGAGTGACAACATTGAGTTTATCGATTCATTTAACTCTTTGCCTGATCTCCATAATCCTTATATTAAATTCTTATTCCTCAAGTGTGGCTGTAATAAATGGCTAGTTTTATATTTTTTATAATGAAAAGTGGGTAAAGTTTAGTTATAGGAATAGCTCATCTTCCTCTTTATCCTTTTCATATGTATCTCATGATTATTCTTCCTCTATCCTATCAACTAATAAGTATGGCTTCAATTTATGCTCACATTATTTGAAAACATTGTTAACCAATTTGTATGCAGCTGAAAAAACATTTTGTTCCCTTCTCAAAATAGTTGATAAAAAATATAAGAGTGATTGGGAGATAACATAAATCTCACTTATAACCAAATACATAATGGTTCTCATATAATCAAAAATAATTTCTTCATGATATTCAGTGATAGAAGCTATGAAATGATGAAACATTTCAAGAATAAGATCATCACAATCTAAATTAATCAAAAGAACACGTGATTTGAATTTTGCCATCAATTCTAAAATATTAACCCTTTTGCCAAAATAAGGGCTTCTAATATCATCTAAACCATGAAATCTTTTGATAATAAACTATAATATGCCCCTAATTATGTCATCATTGTAGGGTGCTTTAGGGGTTTAAATTATTACAATTTCCCTAAGGCAATAAATGGTAACAAGTCTTACCTCTTTATCAGGATGTTTTATAAGCATTGACTTAATCAAAGAAGTCATTTATGGCTTCATTGACCAAATTAATTTCTTTGAATCTAAATGATCTATCATAGACAAATTACTCTCCACTACCTTTAACATAATGAGTAAAAAACCCTTTGACTGATGTAGAAACTTAAGATCCCTACTTCTTGTATAAATCCTATCTCCAACATCCTTTTCACTGAGTGAGTCCATGATTTTCATCCTCTTTTCAATTTTAACATGACTTCATCTAAAATATTCAAGCAAATAATATATCATCTTTCTATCTTACATGATTCAAATGATAAATTTAGACCAAAATACTAACATGCAAATAACCCAATATGTTGGTAGGATACTTTGTGCTTTGATACCACTATAATATCCCTCTAAGGATAATTAGTACAATTTTTTTATTTTTCTAATATTAGCTTACAATAACATAATTGAAATATGTAAAAATGAGAAAACCAACTCTTATAATCATTTACTAATTGAAAAAATACATAAAAACCAATGAGAATACATATAACATAGAGATATTATATATCAATTGCTTACATAATAAACTTCTTTGTAACACCAATGTAGTTTCTGAATGAAACCACCACAATCCAATCAGGGAGGATCTTTCACCACTAAAACTATCAAACCTTAGAGGGTTTTCATCCTCAAATATTTCTTCAGTCCAAGGGTTTTCATCTTTAGGATAGGAATAAGATAAACCAAATTTAAACTTCACAAGGGGGGGTGTTGGGTTATGATATTCGACATTCATTAATTACAAAGGGAGAGAGATCTCTTTATATATAAAATGTGAAGGAGATAGAGAGAATAGGGAAACTTCATAGAGAAAGAATAATGGTGCCCCACTCCAAGTGGGTTCACTATTAATCCATGGTGCTTTGTCTATCACCTGTGTCAATATTTAAAAGGAAGGGAATCCAAGCAGACAAAATTAGCCACCTCTTCTATCTTTGTCTTTCACCTTTATATTCTTCCAAGCTTCACTTGCACATGTTTCTAAATGACACCTCTCTCACACATGTGAAGGGAAATCATAAACAATAACTTCTATCATCTTCCTCCTATGTGCACGCATGCTTCCAAACCTAATTTTGTCTTTTACCACACTCCAAAACATACATCTTCCCAAGGGTGTCACCCAAACTATTCACCCTTGTCTTCATCCCCAAAAGGAAGATATGTGACTCAACAAATACAAGAAATTTTATCTCCTTGTGGAGTACTATGCCTCACTCCATCACATGTATTAGATTCCATGGGAGATCCTTCATGGGTCATACCACATCATCCACAAGCCACCTCATATGTTTTATCATTAGCTACATCACCTGCCAAATCACCATAAATAGTGATAGTGAATAGTAACATGTGAATAGTACATATGAATAGTAACTAGTGAATAGCGACTTAGCATAATATTATTCCATTATATCACTTGATGTAGCCTACATGAATGAAATAAGATAATGGTCTTCTATAAATGACTCATAATAAAAATGGGGACATTATATTTTCACCTAGATCCCACATAAAATATTCACTTTGATCTATCTCAATATCCATCTCAAAAAGTGGATTATCAAGATATTGGAACTTATTTATATCCCTTTGTTCAATCTCTATATTTGTAGCTTCTAATTTATTGAAAAAACAACCCAAATCAAATTCTTCTTGAAGTCTAATGAGTTCATCAATTACTTACTCAATTTTTTTTCCCTTGTTTCATTCTCTTGCTTCCTAAACCTCCTTTTAACATCAATATAATTTTTTGCATCTAGAAGGGCTCTTTGACTATTTTCTAATGAGTCCTTGGTTGATTCAAACTCAAGGGTAAGCTCATCAACCTTAAGTTTCATTATCTTATTTGCATCTAAGACCTCATCTATAAATGTGTGAACTAAATTTAGAAGTGATAAGAAATAAACTAAGAATGCAAACTTAATCTAGGCTAAATTCAACTTAATATAGAGCAGCAAATAAAGAAATAGAAAACACAGACTTATACTTCAAATGTGCAAGTTTTCTCCATTGAGATGTAAACTTGATTTGTTCTTTGAAAATGTGTTAATCTTTTAATATAGAGGAGAAAAGGTAACTTTTTGGTGTAAAATGATATTTTGTATGCTTTGATTCACTTTGATTCATTTGGATTTGCTTGTGAATAAAACTTTGTCAGCATAAGTCAGGATTTCGATTCTAGAATTCTTGAAAATGAAGTTTTTCAAGATTATTTATAAATTTTTGAAGGAATATCTAATGGTAGAGGATTATTTGGATTTATTAAATGATCTAAATAATCAATGGTGGCTAATGAGTCCTCACCCATGAGGATGAAGACCATTTTAAATGGTTGAGGGAAGCATGGGATTGGTTAGATAAGTCAATAGAAATAAGTCAATATTATTGAAAACTTAGGGGATGACTCATAGGAGGTTGAGAAAGTTATGGGTTTTGTTTGGGATGAGAGAGAAAAAGATGAAAGTTGTTGGATGAGGTGTAAAATCCATATTTTATATTTAAAAAAAGGATTTAAAGTGTTTATAATTGACTAATTTAACTTATTCAATTATTTGAATGTGAAGGAAGATATGATGAATTATTTTAAGAATAATTATTAAATGGATTTTAGGTGCATTTCAACACTAGATAAAAATTAGGTGTCTACATTTGCCCCTCTTTAAAATAGTGTTACAAAGCAAGACTGTTTCAAAGAATAGTAGAAGAAGTAAAGTGTTGATGATTAAAAAATATAAAAAATTCCCAAATAAATTAAAATGATTGAGATGATGCCCCCTCAAGGGTTTGTATGATAAAATATACAAATTCTCAAAATTAATGAAAAGAATAAATAGTCAAAGTGATGTGAATGAACAATAAATCAATTTACTATATATTTCATGTCAAACTTAGAAGATTTTGGTTATGTAAAAAGGTTGTCCCTAGTTAATTAAAATTAGAGTATGCATTTGATAAATAATAGTTTAATCATTCAAAGATTGCACACTTAATGTTTTGCTAATGGTATAAGGATTAGTTGAGTGGTTGTGGGAATGATATTCCACACCACGAATATTAAGCAGAGTGATTGAGGAGGTTCTGGATACCTGAGAGGAGTGGGACTCTAGTAAGTTAGTTTGTATTTGAATTTTTTTCATCTATGGTTATTAATTAGGGAAGAAATCGAGAGAAAATGAATTCATTGTTGCCAAAATGGTGAATTTGGCATTGAAATTAGTGAATTCATTGTAGGTAATATCGAATTTATAAAATAGAGTAGAAATTTTGTAAAACATAGAAGCAAAATTATGTTAGGTTAAAAAGATGATTTCACTATTTAGAAATGGTGAAATAATTCAATAGAGTAGTGAAATCATTGATCAGAGAAGCGAATTAATTTAAAGGAGAAGTAGATTTGTTGGAGTAAGTCCTAGGCAAATTTGAAAGGTTTGATAGTGAATTTATAAAATGTAGGAGAAAAAATGCAAAATGTAGAAGTGAAAATGTTTTGTTAAAAATAGAAAAAAGAATAATGACATTGAATGAAGTGAAAATGTTTATTTGTTTTTTTATTATTTTTGTTGAGTAATTAGAACATAGTTATAATTTTTAAGTTAATGGTGAGTAAAATTAATTAGATACTAATGTATGTGATTTGTAGGAGGTAATACCAATACTTTTGACTCAGAAGTGGAGATCTAGAGTGATGGAAAGTTTCATAGAGTATGATTTTGGTGTGCTAGAGGTGAGTGACATATCATACATTGCATAGATGCCAAAGATTGGAGTATATAGACTGCTTCTTATAACACTTATTGAGAGATGGAATAGTGAGATAAGTACATTTCACTTATTGACAAGGGAGATGACTATCACTTTTGAGGATGTGTATTGGATTTTGGGTATTTTAATATGAGGGAAATGGGTATACTAGGGATAAGGACCACATGAGATCACATTATTTAGTATTTTTTGTAATGGGTTGATTCCTATTATTAGAGATGATATTGACATAGACTATTGTTTCAATTTAGAGATAGATTCTTTGACTATTGTACTCATGGTTATTATTAGTGGCATTATGCTAACTAACAAGAGTGGGAGTTTATGTCTTATTAGTATTGTAGATGTGATTAAAAACATGATAAATATGGGTGAGATATTTTCATGGGGTCTATACATGTCAGCACATTTGTACCAAGATTTACATCATGCAACATATTCATATCAGAGAGAGATTGGCCTGTCCACATTATTATAGGTTTGGTGTTGGGAGAACATTAGTATAGAGAGGTTGATTAGACACATGAGCACTTTATCTGATGATGAACCATTAGTATATGGATGTCACATGATTATTGGTATATGTATAGCACACTTAGGTGACCTAGAGTTTTACAAGAGGTCTATTAATGAGTTAGGTGATGATCAGATCACCTGTAGACCTTAAATGGAGATTATGTTTTAATGGCGACATGATGACCTACACATGGACTATATGATGACCCCTTACTACATTATCAGGAGACATGATTACATCATAGAGAGATATCTTCTATATAGTGTGATGAGACAATTTGGGGTGAGGCAACATATACTAGTTAGGCCACATATATTTGCATGATTTGTGAGGGAGAGAGCACAATGGGGCATGACCATTGACTAACCATAGTCAATCATAGTTGGACATAGGTATAGATTGTTAGATGGAATGATCTAAGAGCTGTCATTGATGTTGGAGTTGTTGATGGTTATGTAGATTGGTGGGCTCGATAGAGACAATTTAGATTGATTATTTTTTATGTACCACTATGGACATGGAGGTAGAGACCAGTGGATAACTTGAGTACACATCCAAGAGGCACAAGATTGGGAGCCCAAATTAGGAAGGATATTATAGGAGATATAGGATGAGCATCAGTAAAAGGTAGAGGATGTGCTATGGAGGTTCTCCAATTGTATGATATGGAAATTATGGGCATGGAGGATATAGAGATTTTTCACAAAGTAAGGGTTAATATTGATGTTCATATAGTGATGGATCTAGATACAAATCAAATGGTTAGAGGGGAGACTCTATTGATAGAGGTAGACATCAAGGAATATAGAGGGGGATTATGGAATGGGAGAGGATGTGATCATGAGAGCAACACATGACACTCAAATACATAAAGGGGATGTGGTTGGTTATTCATGTACTCTAAGATCTGGGGAAGAGCATGCACTTATTGATAGACTTTGAGATGAGATTCCAACTCATGATAGAGATATTAATGGATTACACCAAGAGGTTTCTAGATTATAGGGTGTAGCTAATGATAGAGGGGACCATACTACTGAGATCAGATGATTATAGTCTGAGGTTGGTAGATTATTGGTAATTATAGATGGGATGGTTCAAGATGGCATGTATAAAGCATTGGTTACATGCAATGTAGAGACCTAGATGCCAGACTATACAACATTGACATAGCACTATATATAGGAGAAATACATATTTAGGACTGAGCTAGTAGAGACAAGGGTGATTCTAAATGGATAGGGGTAGATTTATACTTTGGATAGAGTGATGAGTGCCATGGAGTAGTCCACATATTAAAAGAGTTTATATGATGAGTTTTTACCTTATTCTCAGAGGGAGACATATTTTAGGGAGTACGTTATGAGATATTTGTCATCTACTAGATCATTGCAGTCAATTGATATAGAGAGGTTAGTGGGATAGGTACAACATGTGATGGGTATTCCATGAGGCACACCATGATATGAGGAGTTATTCTTGAGACCAAACACTCTGTCAAAGGGATAAGATGAGACATAGTGGATATGGGATAATATATATATATATATATATATATATATATATATATATATATATATATATATATATATTCATGATGATTTATGAGATTGTACTATGTGTATTAGATATTGATGGACTAGTTATTGGTTTACATAATTGATAGATGTATGGATATATTGTAGCACTGATTATATTTCTTGCATATTGATTTATAACATGTTTTAATTCTTTTATCATATTTATTATGGATGTGACTTATGTATGATTGGATGATTTTTATGGATTTAGAATGTGACATAGCTGCATTACTTTTGTTTTTTGTTTTTTTCATTGGATTTCCAACAATATTTGAACTTTGAGCAACCTAAATTTTAATATAGCATAAAAAACATTACCATCAATGATATTGAGAAATCATGATGAATGTTAGTGTGTTAAGCATATAAATAGAAATAAAGTATAAATTGTGTAAAATCAAAGTACGTCATGATATAGTAAAACCATAACCATACTATTATGTATTTCATAAAATAATATTTTTAAACATATAGAACATAATAATGGAAAACAAAAAAGAAAGTAATATAAATGATTTGGAACACACACATAATAAAAATTGAAAGAATATTACAAAAAAATGATACACAAACAAACAAATAATAACTCTAACACCAAAAATTGATCACAATTGAAAAAGTGAAAGAAATAACCATTTAAATGGCTAGGGATAAAAAAATGAATAAAGTAACCAATTGAATGGTTATAGATAGGAAAAAATTAATTCAACAAACCAAAAAAACAAATGATGTAAAAAGTTATAACAAATTTAATCTAAGCAAGGATTACACAATTGTAGCCAAGAGTGAGGCTAGGTACCAAACAATCGAGGGAGAAGCATAAGGACAAGTTAATCCATGGTTGGGGAAATGGATGATAGGGAAGATGGTGGCCAAGATGACCCTAGATAGCCCATGTCTCTAAGTGATACCTACATAATCCACCTTAGACAAAGTCTATGTGGGGATATTAGGCCAGATGTAATTATCTCAATACGAAAAGTGATGATAAAGTGGATTATTAATGAATTGTTTTGAATGTTTGATGAAAAGGATGCACGAGTGATCCACCCAAGAAGGAGAGAATGATGTGGAAGATAGTTTAGAATGGTATATGTGTTGACATTGATTTTTTTAAGTTATTTTATTGATTTTTATTTATTTATTTTTATTTTGGTATTTTTTAAATAAGGAATAAGACATGTTTCTACTATCATGAGCAAGAATGTAGGTTCACATTTAGGAATAACAACCTTGAACTTATCATGTGATAGGATAAATGACTACCAACTGATAAAATGATAAACTTTGGAATATACAATGGATTACTAAAAGGTGATGCCCAAAAGTAACTAGGATAAGTATAGACAATGGTTTACACATGGTGAGATTATTTTGAATACATGATGGATATGCATGAAAATTTGTGTATGTGTTAATCAATTTTTTTGTGAGGGATAACCCAATTATTTGTGTACATAGCATATACCTTTCAATTTACAGTAAGAGAATGAAAGAAATAGTATGGTAAGTATGAAATGGCGAAGACAATAAAAATCAATATTTTGCATAATAAAGGAGGGTGACCTAATCCTTAAGAGAAAAGGTGAAAATGTGCATATTGTCAAACTCACAAAATACTAAATTTATAGGATGTGTCTAGAGAGAACTATCCCTTATAGAATTTGTTAATGTGATAAATTTTACCCTTTTCAACATGGACATGTAAACAAGATATTTAAAGAAACTTTCTTAGGACACCTTTTGATTTAATTTGATTTACATCCCCCTACATGTAGTCTCATATGACTAAGTAGACTCATGGGCTTATCACCAAAGACTATACATAGGTGAGTAAGGGCTTTATCCCCGATGTTAATCCTTTTAAGTAGTGAGATGCAAAGGCTCAACACCAAATATTAATGAAGGGCAAGAGATGATTTTATTTTGATAATTTTTGAATAAGGATGTCATGTTATACATAAGGATTTTACCCCCAAGTCTTGGCCCCATAAGACTAGTAAGATGCAAGGGCTTATCACCAAAGACTAAGATAGGTGAATAAAATTACCATTTTTTTTTTTTTTTACTTTTTTAATGTTTTTTTTTTGTAGAGGAAATTATAAGAGGAGACTATGGCATGGACAACCTTCTAGACTAGGTGGTAGGCTAGAATTTTCTGGGTTTGGAAAAGAGATGTATGGAAAAGAGATTTATTTTGATTGTAAGAACTAAGGAAAGAACTAATATAACTCTAATTTTGAAAATGTTTTTCATGAGATAATATGATGGTATGAAAAAATGAAATGATATGATAGGTTGTAATTTTAAATGTTCATCTTATGTGAATCGACAACTAAATAATCACCAAACATAACATTTGATATATAAGACAAAATGTAAATGATGGTAAATGTAATACAATGTGAAAAGTATGACCCCCAAGTCTCTAGGTACTTCTAGACAACAAGTTAGTTTATTTTTTTGATTTTTTTATGATTTTATATATTTTTTGGATTTCTTGGCACCTATACCTAATGGAAGGTCATGAGATGCATAAGTTTTATGTTTGTTAGCTTTCTATCCCATTCTAACTCTAGATAATCTTTGTTGTTCTAACTATATTTCCTCTTCCATCTCTATTTCAGTTATATTATTTACTTTGAATAGTACTTGACCAGGATGAGGTTATTGAGCCCACCAAGAGTTATTATCAAACCATCTAGAGTATCGTCCTCTATTGGGAAATCCTTGTTGAATAAATATATCTAGATATAAGTTTATTTGGAAATATTTTGTGGTAATTTTGGTTTTTCTCAGAAAAACACATTATCAAATAGATCCACATTAATATGTTTGATAGTAAAGCTAAACTCTAGAAACCTTCTAAGATTTCTTCAAATCATCATGGAATCAAGATGCCTTTCTTTGTAAAGGTTACAAGAAATGTTTTTAAAGAGTATCAAACATCAGGGACTTATGAGCTCTCCATATGTAAAAAAAACAATATCACTTACCCAACCACTACTAACCACCAAATACTACAAAAGTCAAAATAATATAGATCTTTATTAACAATCCTTAATTCCTTGGCAAATCTAGAATGTTCAAATGTGATGTAATGTGCATCTAAATTAATCTTGAAATCATGATCCAACTCATTATAGTGCCATTCTACTGGTTTAGCATAATAAGTATGCAACATGGGAGTTAAAATTCTTTCTTGGATTATAATCAAGAGATCATTCCA
This sequence comes from Torreya grandis, assembly GCA_037957365.1. Lineage (NCBI taxonomy): Eukaryota > Viridiplantae > Streptophyta > Pinopsida > Cupressales > Taxaceae > Torreya > Torreya grandis. Next base: position 1,139,113 of record JARHVA010001228.1, on the reverse strand, counting down.
TGCTGTTTCTCTCTTAGTTGACTTGATATTTTTATTGTTTTTGATATCATTGTCATCAATCAATAAGGAGCTGATTTGTTCATCTATTGGTATATATTGATGGCTTTTTGGAATTTTAAACAAGGTTTGGTGGAGTAGTGTTTGTATAAATGGGATGTTGTCATGGATTTTCATAGATGTTAAAATTGATATATTTTCATGGGATAAGTCCAATGAGGTATATTTTGTTAGATTCTATTTGACATGTGTAGGTAGTGTGATGTTAATTAGAAAGGGAAGAATAGTATTTATGGAAATGGAACATATTGCTTTGATGTAAAATTGATATATTTTCATGGGATAAGTCCAATGAGGTCTATTTTGTTAGATTCTATTTGACATGTGTAGGTAGTGTGATGTTAATTAGAAAGGGAGGAATAGTATTTATGGAAATGGAACATATTGCTTTGATGTAACTAAGAGAATTTGTATTGATGCCGAATGAAACTTCCTCCTTACCCATGACATTATCACTAACATTTTCAAACTTGCCTACTGATAAAGCTATTATTGGGACCAAAGTGGTTGTTAATGTTAATGATGAACCTTACTTTAATCCTAAAAGAAATTGTATATATGATTTTGATAATAAATTTTATCTTGGTTTGGATGTGGCCATATGAAAGGCTTACTAAAGTGTTTTATTACAAATTTTCTTTTTCGCTGATCATTTAGAAATGTTAGATTTTGGATGAAGATATTTTTGTAAATGTGGAATCTTAGGTATTGCATAGAAGGTGTATGGTGATTCAATGATGGGTAGATTAAATTATGTTTGGGCCAAGATAGGATCATTATCAAAAATAGGTATTTGATCAAAAATATTTATTTGATTGAGAATGGATAGAAGATTATGACATTGATTTGGAAATGAGATTGCTTGATTAGATTTGGGAGAGACATCTTGACATACCCTCAAAGCATGATTTTCAACCATGAATAGATGTGGGTTCATTCTGATGTACTCTTCGTCATCCAAATCTTGGCTAGTGTAGTGAAGGATGTTAGAAATATAATAAGTGGATGGGAAACTTATATAATTTTGAAAAATAGGGTCACTAGGGATAAGATGATGTTGTTATGGAAATTTTTTGGATTCATTAGTAATGAAGTGTACTAAAGAAGTAGCTTGATCTTGGAAAGATGGATTTGTTGGATATATGTTGAAAGTGAAAGTATTTGTGTTTTGTGAATTTGTGAAGGTATGGGGATTTGTGGAGAAGTTTGAATTCAAGTTTTAGGATGAATTGAAGGTAAAATCAAATGGTTGATTTTGATGAATGTGAAAAGGTTGGTTTTTTTGGGTGTAGAAGTTGAAAGATTTATTTAGATGGAACATATTTGGATTTGATTGAATCAAAATTTGATTTGTGAATATATTTTGGTTCATATAAATATCTTAAAGTGGTGTTGAAGGTGAACTAAAAGTTTGATTTCTATTGATGTTATGGTTGGAACCATATAGATTTATGAACATATTTTGATTTGTGATTGGTGTAATTTGATATATGGATGACGTAGAATTTGGAGAATGATTTTGACTATCATAGCCTAAAAATGGATTTGATGTTGTCCCCGAAGAAAAAAATTGTTATTGTTCTATGGATAATCATGAATAAGCATTCAAGTTTGGAATTGATTGATTGATGTTTGGGTTGAATTGGATGGTTGGAAAACTTGAATAATTATTCATGTTTAGATTTTATTGATTGATGTTTAGGTTGAGTTGGTTGGTTGGGAAACTTGAATAATTATTCATGTTTGGATTGGATTGATTGATGTTTAGGTTAACTTGGCTGGTTGGGAAACTTGAATAATTATTCACGTTTGGATTTAATTGATTGATTTTTGAGTTTGAATGCATATTAAAACTTGGATTAGTATTTTTTGGATGATTGGTTTGGCATTGATATATGTTTTTGAATCAAAATTGGTTGGATGAAACCCTAGGTTATAACATGGATTATTTGGATTTGGATATGTGACTGAGTTAATCAAGTTATTATTACACATAGCCATGCTTCTTATAATAGATGATGTTACTGAGAAAGATAACAAAATACTAAAATACCAAAGTGACTAAAAGTTTGATTGTCAACTAAATAATTTGTTTACAAACAAGGATATGTAATAAACATAAAAAAAATAACAAACAAAATTCTATCCAAACAGTCAACAAATTTGCAAATAAAAGGTTAGAAACTAGGATGAGGGTCATGAAAAACTATTAGGTCTTCTAATGTCACTGACTCATTCATACTCTCACCTACAGCCTAATATTTCAAGGCACTAACCATGGAGGATCATGTCGTTCCCATGGTCCACTGAGTCCAATTTTGAGGGTGTGTGAAAGTTAGATTATCAGCACTAACCGCTAACCGATACTCTAAATTTGAATGAAAAAATAGGTTATCCTAGGCTTAAGATTTAAAAAATATTATCTAGGTGGAAAACATGGAAGAAACAGATAAAGTAGATGTACACTATTGGGTCTTATCCCAAAGTGTCCAACACATCCATAGGGGTCTCAATGTGTTGAAAATTAATGATATCATATTTTGAGGTAATTATTGAAACTTTGGATATTGGAGCATGAAATCCCCTCACATCATGGTGTGCTTAAAACACATAACCATTTAGGCAATTGAAATAGATGGATATCAATTTATATACCCCATTGATAAATAGGGTTTGGCCTACTACATGGTATTGAAATACACAATCAATAGATCCCCTAAAAAGATAATAAATAGTAAGTATCCATTTTTATTTATGATTATCATCACCAATGTGACACCAAAGAAAGAGCATATGTGGGCACTACTTGGGTAACATAAAAAATTATGAAATTATTTCTGATTCTCAAGTATTATCACCAACATGATGCTAAGGGAAAAGCATACACAATTTACATAATTATAAATAAAATGTTGAAATAAAATGTGATGTAATTACTAAAAACTTTGAAAACAAGATAGAAAAGTGTTAGTAAAAGAAATTGGATTTTGTTTATCTTTTTTGTTGATTATCTTTGACAATTATTCTAAAAATAAATGGTTATAATGTTTAATTAAGCTTGAATCAAGGAAACTTGTAATATAACAATTAAAAACTACAAAAAACAAATCAAAAACCACTTCTTTATGATAAATTTATGGTTATGTAGAACAACGGGAAAGCAAAATTGTCATAAAACAAACATAGGAAAAAGATAGAATACAAAAAGTAGAGAACAAACAAATTCATGATTATAGATTAATTTTAATAACCTATATAATACTTTTTCCACATAAAAAGATGAATTTTTTGCTATAAAAGATAATTTCACTACCAGAAAAGGATGATTTTGTTGCACAAATAGGCAAATTCACTGCTAGAAAAGATGAATTTACTAGTAAGGATGACAATTTCATTGTTTTAAAATGAATAATTGTTGAACCTAAAAACATAAAATATAAAACACAAAGGGACTAAAAAATATTTTGTTACTCAGTTGAACAATTTCACTGCTAAAAATGACAATTTTGCTCTTAGACACAGTGATTTCATTGAAAAGTGTATCGATCTCACATTTTTCATGTAATAAAGAGTTACAAAAAACATAGATAGAAGCTAAAAGTGAATATAAATTCAACTATGTAAAGAAAATAACTAAAAAGAGGCCAAAAATGGGTCAAAAATGATTTCATTGTTATGAGGTATAATTTTGCTATTGATGTTTCTGAATTCGCTATTACATAGTGGGCATACATAACTAAGCATAAAATGCCTGATAATAATTTGTAGCTTATATCAACACTCAAAAAGACAAGATTAAATGCATATGAAAATATAAATAACAAAAATTAAATGAAAAATGATTTTTTAATGCAAATATGATGATCAAAAGATGAAAAAGATGAGGGAAGGTCCCACTGAGCATGCCAAAAATGTGTGAACTAAATTTATAAGTGTTAATAAATGAACTAAAAATGAAATATTAATCTAGGCTAAATTCAACCTAAGATAGAGAAACAAATAAAGAAAACAAAAAATACAAACTTATACTTCAAATATGCAAGCTTTCTCCATTGTGATGTAAACTAAATTTGTTCTTTGAAAATGTGGTGCTCACTCTTCCAATGCAAAGGAGAACAGACAATATTTTGGTGTAAAAGGAGTTATTTATGCTTTGATTCACTTGAGTTTGCTTATGAATAGAACTTTGTTAGCATAAGTTAGGCTTTAGATCCTAAGATTCTCTAAAATGAAGGTTTTCAAGTTTATTTATAGATTTTTAGAGGAAGATCTAATGGTGGAAGATTATTTGGATTTATTAAATGATCTAAATAATCAATGGTGGATAATGATTCCTCACCCATGAGATGAAGACCATTTCAAATGGTTGAGAGAAACATGGGCTTGGTCAAGTGAGTCAACAAGAATAAGTTAAGCTTCTTGACAACTCTAGGGATGACTCATAGGAGGTTGAGAAAGTTGTGGGTTTTGGTTGGGATGAGGGAGAAAAAGGTGGAAGATGTTGGATGAGGTGTAAAATCTAGATTTTATATTTAAAACAAGGATTTAAAGTGTGCATAATTGACTAATTTGACTTATTTAATTATTTGAATGTGGAGGGAGATATGATGAATTATTTTAAAAGAATTATTAAATGGATTTTAGGTGCATTTTGCCACTAAATGAAATTTAGGTGTCTACATTAAATTTGATGGCCACATCTTTGTCTTTAATCCCATAAAGAAATTTTGATTTTTTTACTTCCATTGTATCTTTGACTATATGTAAATCCACAATATTGAAAATTTGATTCAAATGTTCCCTCTCATTATCTATCATTTGTGGCTCCTTTTGTTACCATGAGCTTGATCTAAAACCTCACTTTGTTTACCTATAATATCTAATTTTTGGTACTCCAAAAAATTATCACTTGGCTGCCCCAAAACCTTTTTCACTTCTGAAATTATGCCCTCTTTTGGTGATGGATCCCTTGGGCAATTTGTTAGAGGTTCTTCCTTTATTTTATTCCTCCAATCGTGCCCTTTGCATATGATTATTCCTATGTCTTTTCTTGAATGATGTTAGGGATGTAATGCTGATAATAAATTGTTACACAAGTTGATACTTAATTTTTGGTCTTTTCATTTTATCCCTATCTCTTTTTCACACATGCATCAACAACTCCTAGATAGGATCAATTGTATACACTTCTAAACTCTACAAATAGCCAATATTTTGGCTTTGATACCATTGAAATGTCTCTTTTGGGAAATATTTTTGGATTAAAGGTTTTTCCAACAAACCCCACTCAAAATAAGCTAAAATTTTGAATATAAAACCCTAGCCAATCAATCACAAAATTATGATTTTTCTTTAAAACCCTAATTAACAAGCTTTCACCAATTTATAAATAAATTATTCAAACCCTAGCTACTGTAATAATTTTAGAACTCTAGAAAGGCTCCAAATTGGAATAAAAATAATCATTCAAAGCTCCAAAAAATTATTAAAAATATCCAAAAATATAGTCAATGATAATCAGTCAAAACTTGATTTTTAAAAAGTTTTTAGGTTGGAAAATATTATAAAAAATTACCATAAATTAGTGTGGTTATTCCACACTCCTAAAAAAGCATAAAAGGCTTCAAAATCCCATCTCCCACCTTATAAAATGGGTTCATTGCACCTGCAAGTAGTTCACTACCCTTATGGAGGTATGTTGCCCTGAAAACAACCCACAAATAATTGCCAAGCCTCTAAACCCTATTCACCCAACCTATAGATGAAAATATGGTGTTGAATTAACCCTTTTCTACCAATTATACTCAATACAACATATTGTTGAAGTTTCCCTAAGTATGAAGTCAAGGGTTTTCATTCTTGTTCCAAATAAACTTGAAGGAATTTCATCCTCAAGGAAACGTCTAGATTTTTCCAGCTTAGGACTTGAATAAATTAATTAACAAAAATAGTATGAACCTCTCAACAAGATCCCCCCTTTACCTTTATAGCCTTTCCCCAAAGGGGTGCATTCAAAAGGGAGGGAAAATAATTCAAATTTTAAAGTGACCTTTTCATATAAACTTTTACTTTATCACTAATCTTTCACTTAATCATTTGAGTGTAAATGACCCTCAAATGTCCCCTTCTTACTTGTGAAAATTATAATTATAAGGTATATTTTTTAAAATATAAAAAAAGAACTCTTTATAGTCTGCTTAAGTGGTTTGGGTGTCCATGACCCTTAAAAGACTACAACTTAAGTGAAAATTAGAATAATAAAGTACTTTTACACTTACTCTTAGAAACCCTAATTGTTTCTCTTTTTCATTCTTCTTCACCTAACACTTGAGAAAAAAAACAAGGCTAAGGATCTTTATTTGCTCCATGATCAAAAGGGGTACATGACAGTTATTATTGCTCCTCTTGTTTTTCTTCAACCTAAATTATTTCATCTAAATACATGGATTATATTTTTAGGCCTTGTCTCAATCTTAATGGGTTCTTCATATCCTTGTCTATTCATGCCATGGCCACATCCTTGAAATCCCATTCTTTGTAAAAACCTCATGCCAAAACTAATAGAATGAAATAAAAGGCTATCAGTCACTCTAATTAATGGTATTATAGATTCAATATAATCATAAAAAAAAACCTTGATTTTAAAGATTCTCTTTTAAGGCTCTAAATTCTTTCAGTGATGCTTCATTGAATAGCCCTTCAAATTTAAATATTCTTATAAGGCTCTTATTCTTTCAGTAGTGTTTCATTGAATAACCTATGTTTGGAATAAAATTGTTTGGCACTTAGTTTATGGATTCAATAGGTTTTGGATATCAATGTAACATTATTATCCACCTCAATTAAAAATATTAGAGTTTAGTGAACTTCTCTGACTTTTGTATATCCACCATCAACTATACATTATCATCCTCTTTCCTAGCATGTTCTTTTATGAAGTTCCCATGTTGTATGTTCAAATATGTCATTTCCATATTTTTTTTTTGAAACCATTTCCTTTTTTAAATTTATTAATGCATGTGTAAAGTCATCAGTTATTCAATTATATTTTTGCATATTTATTATATTTATTATTTAAATTTGCAAGCCCATAATATGGTATATAAGGTCTTTTTTTAGAGCCCTTAACTTCCCTATTTCCTTATATTTTTGTCTTCATCATTGTCCTAGGATTTTACTCAAATATTTTCAAACAACAATTGAATTTCAGCTCATGCTACATGTGCAACTTTAATACCATATGTCAAGAAGTAAATTCATGTGAATTATAATCATATCCATTGCTTTTGAGTTACTTTTAATCAATTATTTCTTCCTTTACTCAAAAGTTCCATAAATATTTACTCATTGACGCAAGTTAATGAATTGTAAAAAAAACATTTTTTTGAAGGAATTGGCAATCAGAATTAAAAAATTGAAATAATTGACATTATAGCTCAAAAAGGGAGGTAATAATCCAAATCACAATTTTTATCCAAAAGAGGACTTAAAGATCATAAATTTTTGAAAAAATAGCACCATTGCAATCTTCTTATAAAACTTAGTAAGTTTGAAATTGAATTTTATTGAATTCATAATTGGGTGAGGAGTAATTAAAAATTCCTCATTTTAAACTTAATTATTATCTTTTCTAGGGTTTTCTCCCTATGTGTGTTGACATTGCTTTTTCCTTGCTTGTAGTCACTCATTCCATGGTCATGGCTTGACTCTATGGGATTTGTGCATTTATTTCCCCCCTCTAGGGAGCCTCTCCCTAGGGTGAGCTTATATTATATTATGGCCACATCTCCATTATGTATGGTTATTGAAGCCACGATGGGAGATATTGGAGCTTTGAGCAATGGTACCCCTACTCAAACTATAATAGTAGTTTTTCATTTTTTTCATTTTAATTTAATTATCTACTAAAAACTTAAATAAATACAAGGTTTATGAGGAAGATAATAAGATGGTTGCACACCATTTGAATCCAAAAAATGTAAGAATTATTGGTCAATTTATGGGAGCAGAAATGACCAACCCTATAGCTTAAAGGGGTCAAGACCTATGTCCATTTTTTACTTGTCAATCATGTTAAAGACATGTCTAGTTAGTTCTTGTATACTCATATTCTAGTCTTATCTTGATAGCCCTTAAGTGAAAAATAGTGGAAAGGGGATGCACTTTATGTTATATCTTTCCTTTAAAAATCTTGTGTTTGGCCTATTTTTCTTATCCGTAGGCTTTAAATGATCTAATAGTAGAAGGAGAAGACAAAATTTATATCAAGATCATGAGTGTTAAAAAGCTTTTAGAAAAACTTTAAGCCTCTTAAAGTGTAATCTTATTGATCTTCAAGGGCCAGGTCTGGAGTTGCAGAGAGAAGGGACTAGGAAAGTCTTCATGGTGTTCAGAAAGTTATGGGCATGAACCAGGTTTTACAAGGCCTTATAATTTCATTGGATTCTTCCAAAGAAAGCAACAAGTTCCTTGCACAAATCCTGTAGCATATATAAAAGCCTTGGGAAATTTTTTTGGACTTGTTCATTTTAGGCAAATTATTTTGGGTGAGCAAAGATGAAGTGTCAAATAAATTATCCACAATAAAAAGCTCAAAGGCATAGTTATTTCAAACAAAATTTCTGAGGGAATGGTTGTGGAAAAAATATTTCAACAAGGTTTTCATATATAAATTATTTTAGGCAAAATGACCATAATAAAAGTCCTAACAAAGGTATATTCATAAAGGCAAATTCTTTTAGACAAATTATCTAAAATAAAAATCTTGAAGGGTCATTTTTCAACAAAGTATCCTAAAACAAAACTCCTAAAGGGTCATTTATTTGGGAAAGTGGCCCTAGACAAAAGTTTCAAAGGGTCACAAATGCTCGATACAACAAAAATCTTGATGGAATTATTTATTTAAAGGAAACTGACCCAGCAAATATGATGGGAGCGTGGACATCAAGTTTAAGCCCCTACAAGTAGCTATTTGGATTTCAAAATACTCAATGTTTGTGTATATGTCAAAGTTAGGATTCAAAAAATAGCCATTGGCATTTAAAAATTTGTTAAATGGGTCCCTAACTAAATGTGAGCTTGATAAATGTCCAAATATTGGGTGCTTAGGTTAAATCTAATGACAAGTGGGTGAAGATAGGTTAGTGGGTCTTGAAGATCCAATGATGCACATTTTATTGCATAGGCAAAATATAATGGTGAGAGAAAGATTGAAAGAGTCAAAGAGTTATATTGAATGTGAGGACACCACATGGCATAAGCACAAAAGTAGAAGGATTGACAACATGATCTTGAGGATCAATGCAGGGATACCAAGTGGCATTAGCCTAGACAAGGTTGATAATTCAAGGAGAGATCTATGGCTTGAAATCACTCATGTAGGGTAGATCAATGGTATAGAATAGGTCAAAAGGTCAAGAAGCCAAGTCAGATAGTTGATGACCAATGAGCAGCATTAAGTACAGTAAACTTTAAATGAAGGTCAATGAAAAAATTCAACTAAGGCTGAGTTAGGACAAACATTCCAAGTGGATGCCATAGAGGCAAATAAGTCAGGTGAAGGATTTCTCCACCCTGAGTAGGTAGAGGACATATATGTAGGATCAAATATGATCTAGGTCCTTGGGAGTAGGCCTTATAAAGCCATCTAATTCCATTAAATCCCTATTGAGATTATTGAATATTTTTTAGTCATAGGCTCTACATTTTATTGAGACTCAGGAAGCCCCCGCATATGGATCTCCACTTGTAATCATGGGTATATGAAAACCAATAGGGTGATTTGTTTTCATCGATAATAAATCCATATCTAGGATAAATGACAAAATAGTGGATGTGTAAGGAATATTGAGAAGAACATCAATGAACGAGCCCAAGTAAATACTCATTACCATGAGGAACATCAAGCATGATTGAGGAAGATAATGAGTGACATTAATGTAAAATACACTTGATAAAGATTCATATGGTGGTGGAGATTGCTTCTTATAGCTAGTCTTGGTCTTCACATTCTCCACCATGCCAAAGAAGATATAGTGACATTAATGTAGGGGAAGGATTGAGGAGATTGTGATGGTGATTATTTTGAGTGTGATTGGGATCATTAATGATCCATTTAATGCCATTTTCTCTCTCTCCCACCTTTATTTCTAAATACTTGCCTTGAACCCTTAATTGGCATCCCTCAGATAGAAATAGTGAATCCCTATTAAAATCACTTTGTAACACTCTCTTGAAGAAATATAAGATAGTTTTCAAATTCTAGTTGAATGTTAAGTGTGATTCTGAAGTTTATTTTTAGAGTGTATGTTTCTTATTCATCATCTATATGCTCTTCATTCACCTTTCTTCAATTTTATTAGTTTCTTGTAGTTTATGTGAAATGTTAGTTAGTGACATTCTTTTTGAAGTGTCATGATTCTATAGTGTCTTATATAGACCTATCTCAGTTTATCCTTCAAGTTATAAGTCTATTTTTAGCCTCCATATAGAATACTCATGCTTACAACTTTAGCATAGAATCTAACCAGTCCTTCTCTTGATTAAATTCATTAGTAGTCATATAAGTATCCAAGCTAAAAGTGGACCATTGAATGTTTGGTGCATCACTGCATTTAGGATAGGTCTCTTTTCATGTATTTTCTTCCCTTTTTCATCCCAATAGTGTAGGTTTAGTAAGAAGGACTATATTGTTACATCTGAGGAGCTAGCCTCATAGAAAACCCTAGAGGTTCGACCCCATTATAGGATACCCATAGCCTGAGGCCATTCCCATGTTATAGCCTAGTTAGAGGGAGCTTGAATAACTCATTCCTAGAGTGCAGACTAGTGTTATAACAATTTCTAGTAAGCTCAGTGGGATTGTTGAATAAGAAGCTAAATAATTGGTTATATCTTTGGCTAAAAATTATAGAATACATTCAACAAGAGCACTTAATAACTCCAAACATCCAAGGTTTAAAAAATCTAGACCCTTGCCTACATGCCAAGAAGAACAAGAACATCTACAAAGGTATCAACTTCCATTTTAGTGAGCTTCTATCACCTTCAAGAAGGAGAGTAAGAGCATCCTTGTCCCCTATCATAAGGTGTAGCATAATCCAGTTTCCCCATAGAGCACAGTCTACACCATTCATCAAGGTTTATTTTAGGCAAGCCTTATTTCCTGTTCTATTCACAATATTACTAAGGAATCAAAAAAATTACCCTTAAATGGAGGTAGTCCTCTTAACCTTTGGAAATATGATGATAACCCTACTACCTATTTGAAGAGTCTACCATACTTATAAGGGAAAACTCCACCACCCTTGTAGAGCACATTTTTGACGTTATAAACCTTTGTTCATTGCATCATATTATGAAAGATAATGTATCCATGATACTATTATCCACATCTTTGAAATACAAATCCCTATAATGGTATAGGGGTCTAGCTCCTATCTCAATCAATACTTGGGATGAGTTTGGTGAGTGCCTATGTAAACATTTTGAAGATAGAAGTGACCATGTTTCACTTGTGGAATAACTCACCTTAATCAATAGGGCACCCCAAGAATCTATTGTTGATTTCAACTATAAATTTCAAAAGACTTGGGATAGGATCCCTATCATCATTAATCCCACAACCAATTATGCTTTCCTTTATTTTTTGAGAGCATTAAATTTAGACATTGTAGTTATGATTCAATCTAAGGGTGAAACATCTTTGCTCGGGGCTTATGAGATAGCTATAAGGGTATAGAATTGTTTGATACAAGTAGGAACACTCATGCCAAGACCTTTCATGCCACTTTTCCCTGAGTTTCATCCAACCCCACCTACCATTTCCCCATTTCCCACCCCAAATAATCAAACCCAACCTAATGATGTCCAAATGGACAATTTTTCAAGGATTGAGAGCTTATTGAAGGCAAAAAATAACAAGCTAGTGGCTCTAGAGAGATAGAAATAGACCTCATATAAGCCATACTCATACCAAGGCCCTTTCCAAACCCAATACCCTACTCAATCCTATAATAGACCCCCTTATCCATCAAACCAACAAACCCAAGGCTAAATTACTCAAGGTAGATATTATGATAGATACAACACTACAACTACAATTAGCTCAAGAGCCTTGGTCCCCATGCAAAACAACCTTGATCAAGAGAGTCAATGGTAATTAAGAGGTCAACCCAATGAGATGGTGATGGTTACAGGTGGATAAATGTGTCAATATCCTAGTTAACATCATGCACCTTATTTTCAAGGCCATGACATAATACCTCCTCCACAACAAGGTCCTCTAATAATATAAGGTAATGTGCCTACCATGTCATCATCAGAATCTCAAATTCAATAGCAAGGAAGCATAGGTTATATACCAGTTGACATCATGTGCATGAACTTAAAAGAGGGGGAGCATATGTTTTACCATATAACGGTAAACATGGGGTAGACTACACAAAAGGTAGGTGGACTAGTTGTAGCCAATATAAGATATAAAAGGAGAATGTTGGATGACAACTTGGGCTAGCCTAAGGCTTCTTCAACACCTCCATAAGCTAGTCAACAACCTACTACTTCAAATATAACTGATAAAGATCTTGTAACTCAAAAATCACCTCAAAAACATGGGTAGCATTAGAAGTCTCCTTTTGTTCCTCATATCACATAATTGTCAAGTGATGCTTCTATTTCCAAGGTGCAGTCTAGAAGTACTAGTCTTCCTTTCAATATTATGGATCATATGAAAAGGGCTAATGTCACTATGTCTATGTAATATACTCTATCTATTATGGGGTAGAAATATATTCTTTAGTAAGAGCTCTCTAAACCTTCTCATATGAGCGAAATAGATTATAAGGGGAACAATTTTCTTACCAATAGTAGTCAACCTAGTCAATTTCCTCGCTAGGTTTCTAATCAAATTCCTAATAAAATTCAAGTTCATAATGTTGTTCATCTTAATAAGGTTGTCAATCCCCCTCCATTATATTTATCAGTCATCATAGCATATTTCTTAGTGCATAATTATATAATAGACTGAGGTACCTCAACCTCAATTATGCCTAAGGCCATAGTAGATAAGATTGAGCTTAAGTATGTGCATAATGCAAAAGGTGTTCTCTAGTTAAATGGTTCCCCCACTGAAATGATAGGCATAGTGAAAGATCTTAAGATCAAATTGGTAGCTTGCCCAGATTATGTCATCACTAAAGATGTAATGGTTGTAGACCTACCCCCATATTTTTCCCTATGCCTATCTAGGGACTTTACTACAAATATTGGGGGTTATTTTCCCTCCGACTAGCCACACATGGTTTTCAAGACTAGATATGGGACAAAGGTCACTATTAGATCTGAACCTATCTCCAAGTTCCATCTAGAGCCCTACATGCCTAACCTTGTAAATGTTAACAATATCATATTTGAAGAGGATGAAAATGTTAGTGATCAAGAGCCTCATGATCATCTTGAAGGCATTTTAGAACTATACTTAGATGAATGGGTAGATGATAATCATGGATTTGATCCTTTTAACAATCTTAAAGAATTAGATTTAGGGGTGTATTATATGCATGAATATGGTGCTACTATACCCTACTTAACTAACACTATTCAAGAGGAAGATGGCCTATGGACTTTATTCTTTGATGGCTCAAGGTCAAAAAATGGTAGTGAATTTACATTCATGTTGTTTTAGACATTTAAAAACCACACACCATGGCTCTAGATGTCGCACTAACCCTTAGACCACCCCTTGACGCCCTTGGGAACATTTCCTAACCATTTACCATATCAGTCATTAGTAAAAATGGATAAACTTAGCCAATTTTGAGTATGACGTCGATCACCAATATTTAAACCTTAACCATCAATAGTTGGCCCTTCACCACCTCAAGATTTAATTACAAATCAAACTCCATCTTGATTTTTTATTTATGGTTGTTTGATCTACCATTCACATAATCAATGCATGTTAGGCTAAATTTAGACCACTTGTTGAACTCATTGTTTCACCACTCCCTATCCTCTATATTAAGAGAGGGAGAGAAGATGAAAGGGTGATCATCAAAACTTATTCTATGAGAGACTAGAACTTATTATGCAGGTATTATTCTTACTTCTAGAAAATCTAAGAAAGCTTATAGTGAACCAACAACCAGGATAGAGATCAAGAGTGTTATAACAACTCATCAATCAATAGCCAAGATACCATCACTCTGTCAAAATTAGTCCAAGCTCCAAAACAAGTTTTCAACCAACCTCAAAATTCTTCAAGTCAGCAACAATAAAGCTAAGTATTTGTCCCTTATCAGAATTCAACAATTAGTTTCTTTATTTCTCTTACAACCCACCTTCTAAAACTTTTATACAACCTTCCCAATGACACTTCTTTTCCCAAGGTAGATCCCATAGTAACCATCAATGATCACCTAAACATCAATAGTTTGACCCTAACCACTAATGGTCACTAATTACCAATGGTCACCTAATCACCAACAATCACACCCTGATCACTAACAATCAGTATTTATCAATTTCTAATATCAAGCTGGTTTGACCTATCAAACCCTACCCAAATTCCACTTTTTGAGTTTTTACCTTATCACAAAATATCACCCTATTTTTTTAATCACATTTTATTTTTATAACACTAATATTTAATCATTTATTTCTATAATTAGTCAAATTCATCTATCTCCTATCAAGCACTTATATTTGATTTCAATACCTTCTATTATTTATGTAAGTAATTTATCTTTCATTTTTATAACTTAACTATTTAAGAGTGTGGATTGACAGCCTCCAAGGAAGCTTGTGCTTCTTGGATCTAGCTCATGCTAGGAAATCCACCCTATTATGCAACTAATCAACTATTTCTTTAGTTCTTTCTGATATTTAGGTCATTCCTCCCCAGACAAAGAGGAGTCTCCACAATCATTTGGTTCAATGCAAGCACAACATATCAAATTTTTATACCATACCCTCATTGAGTTTCTCCTCTCTTTCTTCTAGGAAAATAAGCAAAAAAATAGTGAAACAATCTAGAATGACTAGTGGGAACCTTGAATCTCTTTTTGGGTTCATAGTTTGCATCTAGGTACTTTTCTTCTTATTTTATCCTCACACAATGAAATCGAATTTTAATTCTTGGCTTAAAATCAATCTACATGCATTGTTTGCTTGAATTTTTATCTCACATAGATTAAGTTAATCAAGTAAATCAATAATAGATCCACTCTTGTCACTCACACAAGACCAAACCACATATCTCAATTAAACATTAAAATATTGACATAAGGATTGACTGAGATTTCATTACCTAGCAGTCACCTTTCTTCAACTATCCTAATTGGATTTCATCACCAAGGTGAAAACCAAATTAGTTCATTGGCTAAGTATAATCTCTAGTAATTGGTATATCTTGGCTAAGTACTTGACACCCTTATCACTGTGGTGTGTGAAGTGAGGGGCTAAGCCCCAATATCAAGCCACATACTGATTTCCAACATGGATCCCTTTGAGATCCTAAACTACATAAAACCAACCATAGACTTATTTTTTACTACCCACTCTATAAACCAATTTGAGTCACACAATTCTTAAATCTTAATTCATAAGCCATAATAGAGACTAAAAATAATCTTAGGGTTTTAATGTACTTTAGTGCATGCATTACTTTCATTGAGATATTTTTCATTTTTATTACTTCTCTTTTGAGTTGTGAGGTCACTTGTATCTTTTTTCCCCTCATTTTCATGGTTTTAACTAGGAAAAAACTAAGAAACCAAGTAAATCAGGAGCCATCTCCTAATCATCGATCTTCCTCTTCATCCATTGAATACATCTTGGATGTAGAGAGTTATCCCCATCCTTTTAGAAGTCCTAGTTTCCCTCAAACATTTTCCCAAGGGGATACAAACTTCACTACCTTTTTGGATAATAATATTGTATCACTCCAACATTAACTTAGTACCATATCTCACTTTACCCCCACTTCGGTTCCAACTACTGATCCACCCTATGGTATGCCATCCCAGAATATGGGTGACACCTCTATTGCCACCATTTCCACCCAACCATTATTCACCCAAGCATAGTATTCTACAAAAAATACCTCTAATACCACTATCCAAAACTAACCCATCTAACCTACCTACACCCAAACACCTTCCACCCCAACCAACAACTCTTCTATCATAGGAGCAACCCAACCTTTGGCTACCTATACTCCACTTACCATTAGATTAGCCTCTACTAATTTGACACCCTTATTCTTGCTATCTTCTACCCACTAACCTCCACTCTATTCCAAATATTGTTGGTTTTCATACCTTATACCCTTCTACCCATTAGTACCAAAGCTACCACCCATGCTCTACCAATCAACCCAACCTATAGGTGCCCATTGCACCAAACTTGAGCTACATACCTAACCCACAAGGGTATGTATCTCTACCTTCAACCCAACCACATGTATCCACTTACCCATACACATCATCTTCCTAATCACTTGTGTCCATGTATCCATATATGACATCATCTTAATCATCCATGCCCACATACCAATATGTAGTATCTTCTCAACCTTCTACTAGATATCTATATGTTTCACATACTCAACCTTAGTAGAATGCATCTTACAACTTTACAAGTGCACAACCACAAACAAATCTACTAAAGATGTTAATGGATAAAATGACCACTTTGGAGTGGTCTATTTCTAGTGCCCATAACCTCTTATTATACAACCAAATCTTCAATGAACCAATTCTTTGCCATTCGACTTTATCCTCCTCAATGGGAAGTTCCAAAAATTTCAAAAATTTAGAGCAAGAAATACCCTCAACAAAATTTTAGAGCATTTAAAGACTCTTGCTATCTAATTGCCTATGATGATGCTCTCCTTCTTCACACCTTTCCTATGTCTCCATCATGTCTGACACTAGATTGGTATAGTTTTATTACCAATCATTCCCTCTTTTATTTTGTCCATCTAGCACAAACCTTCTTAGATCACTTTTCTATAAACATCTCTAAGAAATCTTCCATTACCGATCTCTACTATATTGAGTGATTTGATAATGAGTCGATTACTGATTTCATAGCCCATTGGAAAATTTTGATAAACCAACTCTCTTTCTCTTTGCCCCAACCTGAGCTAATTGAGATTTTCACTTTGGATTATGCCAAACATATTTCATCCACTTTAAGGGTTTAGACTTTCAAGACCTTTGATGAGGCTTTCACCATGGCAAGTAAATTAGATAATAGATCCATCGATGAGGTAAAGTTAAAATTGAGAAATAATAATTCCAACTTCAAATAAAATGAGGTTTCCTCATCAAAACCCAATAATCAAACCAACACTAACACAAAAAATGAGGGAACCATAAATGCAATTATCCTTAAAACTACTCCTCCACTAGTTGTTAACCAACCCAACTCTTCCAATTCCTCCAATCAAAATACTAGAAACCAAAACTGTAACAACCAAAAGCAATTTACTCCATTAGGGGAGTCATATGCTTTAGTCTTGGAAAATTTATTGAAAGAAAATATCATACAAATTCTTTCAATCAAACCTCGATATCAATTTTATTCATCTCATCTTGTACCTAGTTGGTATAAGGAGAATGAATTGTGTACCTTCCATCATGTCATTGGGGATGATGTTAGTAGATGCAATACATTCAAAAATATTGTCCAAATTTTGATTGACAAGGTAGAACTTGTATTGGACAAACCCAATTCACCCCCAAATTAGTCACTTGACATTTTTAGGTAGCCATTCCCTAGCCATGATTATTTTACAAACAATAAACAAAATAAAGTGGAATCCTCTCATGACCACGAGGCCCATACTATCAACATGGTTCTTGGTGAGCTCATTGCTAAAGAAACCATTACCCCTCCACTTATTGAGGTAGTAGAGTTACCTTCTACTCTTTTGGAAATCAAAATAAATGAATCAATTATTTCCCTCTCTCCACTTATTGAGGAATTAGAGTCTCCAAACTCTCCTTTGGTAGACACATCAAAGGGGGTAACCATTACCACTCTACCTTTCTCCCCCATCATAGAGAAATCCACTCTTCCTTTAGAGAGCATTCCTAAGAAATAGGCCACATTATCTACCCCTCCTAGGGAATAATTACCTTCCCAAACCTTGGAACCTTTGATTGAGGAAAAGGATAAGGTAACCACTCCCCTCTATCAACCCATGGGCTTATCCTTTGAGTCCACTATTGAGGGAACCAAACTTGTCTATAAACCTTTCTATAGATTGGTTTAAAACTTGGAATTCCTATCCCAACCTAACTTGGATTGAGTTACCCTTTGGTAGGAACTTGGGCTCCCTTATATAACCAAGAAAGAGCCCTCAACCATATCTTTGCTAGCATAACCTATTACTTGCACTATCAAACCCACCATCATCACAACCAAATAATTGAAAACCTCTATTAACCAAAATGTAGTTGAACCATCCAAACCAACCCCACCCAAAATAACCAAGTCACCCTCTACCATTCTAACCAAGCCCATAAAAATTATTGGCATGTTCCCTAATCAAAACCTTACTCACCCAAAATTAAAGTCAGATTTAATTCTACCAAGCCCACAAAAGAAGCCCCAAGCTAAATCAACAATGAAAGTAAAATCATCTAAGATACCAAAAACAAGAACTTTGTCTCCCTTTCCACTTTACCTTATATTTTGGGACCTCACCCCTCTACCTTAGTTAAGAAACCAACCAAGACAAACCAAACCCAAATCCAATCACCACTTTTAGTTACACCACCACTCCTAATTTCACCTTTACCTATTTTTACCAAATAATTTATAACCAAACCTCCTACCTCCAAACCTTCTACCTCCAAGCCATCAACCCCCAATAAATCTACACCAAAACCTTTGACCAAGAAAGTTACTTCACCCAAAACTCTTACCATTATGCCTATTCCTAAAAAGGTTTCCACTTCTACTACCAAACCTAAGACCTCCACTCCCTTGCCACCTTTGCTTGAGTCTTACTTGGCCATTTTTCAAAGTTTATTTCAAGATTATTGCTTAACCTTACCACCTATCAAACCATTTGACCCACATAGTCCTAAACCATCTTGGTATAATGAAAATATTGTATGCTCATACCATAGAACACATGGGCATGATACGAAGAACTATAAGGCTCTCCAAGTCTTACTCCATTAGTTGTATCATGAAGATGGTTTATTGTAAAATGATCCTCCCATGATCCCACCACCAATTTAAGAACTAGTATCCATAACCCAATACCTACCTACTCCCCCACACTCACCTAAGAGTGAATAAGAACCAAAGCTACCCTCTAGCCCAACTCATCCCCAAATCTATACCATCCATGTGGTTACATGATCACAGGCTCAATAAAAGGATAAGGGGAAGGCAAAAGTTTCCATCCCATGGGCATATCCCTCTTACACCACCTAGTCACCCAACCAAATCCAAGCACCTTCACTTTCAACCAAATCAAAGGTGTCCATCTTGGGTGCCTCTCAATCCAACCCTTTTGAATCAATCTAAAGATTAGTTCTAAAATAACTTCACTAAACACCAATAAGGATGAGTTTGTATAAACTAATTAATACCTAATCACATCATCATCAAGTAATGATAAAAGCTTTGTAGTCCATAGAGGTTCAACCAAAAGATTCGTAACCTATAGAAGCCTTTATTAGAGATCTTCATCTTTCCAACCTTGTTACCTTCAAGGATTCATAAATACCCTCTATCCATCTTGATGATCCAGATCATCCCCTCTTCATTATAGTGTACATCAACCAAACTCACATCAAAAGGGTTATGATTGATGAAGGAGCTAGCATCAACATTATCTCTTCCCATGCCTATGACCAGCTCAAATTACTAGAAAACATTATGTTGAAAACCACTACAGTGCTTCAATCTTTCAATAACACTATGGCCACCACTCTATTGATGATTATCCTCCATATTCATTTGGGACATCACACACTTCTTAAAATCTTCTATGATGTATAAGGTGATTTCTAGTACAATGTTTTGCTTGGAAATGCTTGGATTCATTTTATGGGTTGTGTGCCATCTACCTTACACCGTTACATCAAATTTGAACATGAAGATTAATTAGTTACCATACAAGCTAACTTGAGTCCTTTTACATCATACAACATTACATACCGACCCAATGATGTTCTCTTCCTTCCATATAATAAGCCTTCATCAAAAAACACAAATCCCCCTCTTCCTCTACCAATCCCCACAACAAACCCTTTAGAACCAACATTCCAACATATCTCACTTGGAGAGTATCACCTTTTGACCTTGGATACTTTCCCTACTCCCCAAGAGTATGGGAATATTGAACAACAACTTGGGTATGATTCCAATATGGGAAACATCATTGCTTTTAGACCTCCCAATATCCAAACTAATCTTGATTATGTGAGGCTCAATCAACCACTTTTCATTTCTAATACCTCCTCATCTCCTCGACCATTCACCTTTAATTTCACTCATCTGGATAAAATGGATTTTTTTAAGACATACCTCTTTAGGTGTGCTTGGAAGGGATTTAGTCTAGGATGGTATGACTATGGGCCACATGAGTTTCTTCTGATCAAGACCCAAAAACCTCATGAAATATTCAATCTTGGTTTTAATCCACCAAAGAATCAAACCAACCCACATTTCATCACCATTGTTGAGGAAGACATCCCATCCTCACCAACCCATTCCCCATCAAAATCTAAGGATCTCAATATCATTCCACCCAACATTTTTTTTTATCAACACGATTAAATTCATACCCCTAGCCTATCAAAAATATGGGATAATTGTAATCATTCCTTTGACTCATCTTGAGATGGTAGAAGATGACTCTCTTACCATTAATACCATTCAATATCAGGATGATGATTCTATTCTCACCTATCCTTGTGTAGAAGATTCCTCTATCCACAAATCTCTCCCTCCTAAAACCTAGAATATGTTGAATGAATCCACCAAGGATGTCAACATAGGTACTCAAGATAGTCCAAATATTATCAAAATTTGAAAAATGTTAGATTCCTCAGATCATCAAGATTGAATCATATCATTTGTTTAGTCTTATAAAAACATGTCAGGAATTGACTACTATTGCCATCCATAACATAGTCACTAATAGCAATGTCAAGCTTATTTGGTAAAAGCTTTTTTAGATGCACCCTTGCATAACCCTTCATATTAAATAAGAGCTTCAACATCTCCTTTCTATTAATTTCATCAAAACCATTGATTATCCTTAATGGGTCTTAAATGTCATCCCTATCACCAAAGCAACAAGGGGACTTTGCATCTACATGGATTTTCATGACCTTAACTTGGCTTGCCCAAAAGATAAGTTCCCTTAGCCAAGCATTGACTATCTTATTGATCTTATAACTGGACATGATATGCTATCTCTTATAGATGGTTTCTTAAGATACAATTAGTTCTTGATTGCCCCTAAAGATAAGCATAAAAGGACATTTATCACCCCTTAGGGAAATTTCTACTATAGGGTCATGGATTTTAGTCTAAATAACATTAGTGCAACATGTAGACACCTAAAACTAGCCACTGATAACCTCTAATTAGGCTTTTGGCTAGTTTCCACCTAAAATGCATAATTTGGCCTAAAAACACTAAAACACTCTAAATGATGTGAAACTAACATATTCAAATGCCAATTTTGGCTAGGATATCCCTAAATGGGGCAATGTAATTTATGGGCTAGCTAACTTTGATCAATTCATTTCAAGTCAAAATGCCAATTTTATACCCACATGCTCTGGACTGCTCTTTCCTATCAAATCTTTTACACAAGACTCATGCCTTTGTTATTTTTTTTGGCCACATCATAAGTGGGTTAATAGTTCCAATGCATCTGACAACACCTTCCAATTTAAATCCAATCAAATTTAGGACCACTAAAAAGGCATTCTAATCAATTTGGGTAATTTGTGCACAATGTGCTTAATCATGCTTAAGAGATAATTAACCCAAATCAAGGCCTAATCAAAAATTCCATGCAAACTTGTTGAATACTTTGTTTTGGAAATGAATATTGAATATCTGCATCATCAAGTGGCTTCATTTCTTAGGAAGACATCCCTAGGCCATAAATACCACAAATATCAAGATTCATGCCCTCCATGCCCATCAATGCCTTCCATGATGCCCTATATGCCTCTTAATTTCCACTTCTTCTAATGCTATGATGAGGATAATTACAAACTTAATTCTAAAAATTGAATTGATCCTCAACCACACATCTCAATATTTAGATGGATGGTTGAGGTTGATTCTGATTAAATCTAAAAACCTATAAATAAGAGGCCTCACAACATCATTTCTAAGCTTAATTTTTGCAAAGTTATAATGTAGGATTGGTTCCAAAAGCTTCATGCAACTAGTGCTACCATGCCAAATTGATTCTAAGCCAAGCCAATTCAAGCCACAAGCCAAAGGTGCCAAGAGGAGATGAAGGTAGCCACACTCCATTGAAGAAGACCTCTTGAAGCACAAGTCGAGCAAGCCACCATTACAAAGGTATTTGGAGCATCCAAGGAAGGTGAAAGGAATTCCTATGTTTTCATTCCTTAATTTTTAGTTGTGATTATCATTTGATTTTGTTAACTAAGCTCTCCCTAGTGTTTAGGCCTAGATATGTTATCATATTAGTGTGTTTATTTCACTTTGTTTTCATTTTAGAACTAACACCATACTAACCATCCTCTCTTGAGTTAAATTCCTAGATCACATAATGGCATGCTCAATGAGACTAGATGTATCTTAAACCTAAAGGAGATCCTTTTGCAACCTTAAAAAAACTTATTTGATCTTTTAAAAATCCTGTAAATTGGTTTTCTAACTTTTTTTTACCATTTTTGGTTACCACAATTTTTACACAGTAACCAACGTCAGTAGAAATATTGACATTGATTACTTGGCTTAACTGATTTCAATTAGCAGAAATGATATCGATCAAATCTTGGTTGGATGTAACTGATGTCGGTGGTATTGATCGACGTCGGTCAATATGTTTTTCTAAAAACACAAACCTGAGACCTACTTTTCCAAATTTTCTTGTTTCAAACTCAAAACAGCTTCAAAGCTAAAGGACATGCTAACAATTTTACTACAAGACCAAGTGGAATTTTTGCTTAATACATGTTTAAATCACCTTTGCATGTTTAAAAATTAATTAGGAACCTTGTTTTGGTGATTAAAAAAGAATTTAAGTGTTTTTGGTGAATGTTTTCAAAGTTTATAACTAAAACCAAGGGGTCAAATGAACACCACCAAACATTTCATTTGGGTTTAAAGTTGAACACACTTGTTAATTCTTGTTTGCAATAGTTGATTAGATTAATCTTTTTTGGCAAAAAGAGGAATTTTGTGTGTATGCTCTTCCATTTGTCCCCTATAGGGAACCCTTGGAATCAAAAGTGCCATTCCTATTGCAAGTAGCCTAGTCCAAGGTTTAGAAAGAATGTCACCTAAAGAACTCCCCAAAAACTTGCTAAATTTTGGGTGATCTTGAAAATGACCCTAAACTCTTTCTATTTTCATGTTTTCCTTGTTTTTATGCAGCTTGGCTTACAAAGGGGACTTCATCACCTCCATCAATTCCTTTAAAAAGGCTTTAACCTAGGGTTTCATCTCTCTACATTGACTTCATTTGTCTCATTTAGAGTTACACATGGGATGTAGTGTCACTTTGGACATTACACTACACTAAGCGAACAACAAGATGTAGTGGTTGTAAAAAGGACTAGACCTTTTTACAATAAGCTAAGTGATACAGACCCAAAATCTATGCTTTTTTTTAATTTTTTGGCATGAAAGTCAATGTGAAATTGATTCCCCTAAAATGTTTGAAACTTGATAGTTTAGACAACCCCACATGCCATACCCTTGTTAGGATTTGGACGATTATACTTAGTGTATTTTGGTCATTTATCTTACTTGGTGTTTTTGAGACTAAAACGTGTTTGTTTGTGTGTAAATAATGTCAAAACCATTTAGTCTATACATCACTCTTTTGTCTAAAGAGGCATTATGCTGGTCATTTTACACCACACTTGTGCCTTGAAATTTTTGCTAAACTTGTTTATGTGTGTGTCATTTGAGTTGCAGAGGGTAACATTATGTTGCCCAAATCATGCCAAACCATTTTGCCTTTGAGTCTTTGAAACATAGCATTTACCACATTATTCAAATATGCTTATGCCATTAGGCTACTCAATTTGTTTCAATACTTGTTTACCATTGTATCAAAACTATTTGTTTCAAACCACTTTGTGTATACCATTTGAAGCTTTGTCTTGTGCAGTCATGATGTCCAATCTTGTCTAGCTTGTTTGGTCAAATCCTAGTTTTCAATGTTGAGTTTTCAATTAGCCTTGTTAATTTTGAATTCAAACATTAATTGATTTCTGTTTAGGCTTCAATTCATGGGTTTGGTACACAGATCTTTTTCTTTTGAGTTACATAGTTTCGGTTAATCAATTACCCAAATTTGAAAAATATTGTTGGTTTATTTATGTAATGCCTATCCTTATCATTATTTGTGCCTTTATTTGGGATAACATAGCCTTTTTCAAAGAGCCTTTTATCTTATGCCTTATGCCAATTGATCATGTTTATGTTTGATTCTATGTGCCAAGTCTATGCCAAAGTTATTTCCAAACTTGTTAGATTAACTCAAATCACATCAGCCTTTGTTTCAAGTCTAGCTTTTAATTATATTTGGCCAAAAGTCTTAGCATATGCCTATTTGTTTGAGCCTAGCTTTTGAATTTGTATTTAGACAAAAGACCTAGCAACTCAACTTTTCCCTTTCCTAGTTTAGACCTTATTTGGAACACTTTGACCTAGAAATTTGACATGCCATTTTTTATTCAAACACTTGACCTTTTATGTGTATGACATTTGACGTTAGGCTATTCTATGCCAAGTCTTAGCACAAATCATTTTGAGAGATACCACTCCACTTTTAGACCACATTGGAGATACAAATCCACCCCTTCGACCAAGTTGGACCAAGTTTGAACCATTTGTCCTTTGGATCATTTTTTAAAGTTTGTAGAACTCTAAACCTTTTTGTTTTTAGAGCTTTCATCATTTATGTGGATATGTCTCACTACACTTATGGTGGAGTCACTTACAATCTGACTTATGATAGAGTGGTCACACAAGATGACTTTTATGGCTTTTGTCAAGACCCCAATGATGTTAATATGGTTTGTGAGATAGATTTCTATCCACCTAATATTAATAATTCATGGGAACAAAGTCATGAAACAACTTACGATCCAACTCGAGACCTTGATTGGTATAAAGAGGCTTATGAAGAGAACTTTGAAGACCCAACTACATATAATGTTGTTTGGGATATAAATCCACACCCTTTTTTAGTAATTAGTACATGGAACACAGCCAAGAACCAGCTTATGTGCCAACTCATGATTGGGATGATATGGTTTATGAGGAAGACTTAGATGTTTTTGCTTGTATAAGCAACCAAGCTCCACAACACCCCTTCATCATTCTAGGACCTAGTCCTTTGGCTTATGTGAGTAATCAAACTCCGCACCACCCTATCATTACCATCTTAGAACTTTATCCTTTGGCTCATGCAGTAAATCATGCTCCCCAATGCCCTACTATTATCCAACTCCAAGTCATTCCTCATCCAGTAATGATCCAAACCAAACTTCAACTGATCCAATCATTTGAAGACCAAGCTATGTTCAAAACTAATATTTTCTAACTCATTGGAAACCAAGGCCAAGAAAACCAACTAATTTAAGATGTTTTTGTTGAACCAACCATTTGTGATAAGTCAACCTATGATATATTGCCTATTGATCCTATACCAATCATCAAAGAGTCTCACACTAACAAACCAGTCTTTGTTGATTCACTTCTTAATGATTATAACTACCTTTGGGAAAATCATTACCTTGATAATGTGCCTATTTTTCAAGAGCCTCCTATTGAAAAATCATAACATTTCAAAAATTCAAAAACATTTGTCCTATCTAGGCCTAGTCAGTTATCCTCAATCCACCTTACTAGGGCATTGTCATTGTTAGGATGCTTTCTTTTGCTTTTATTTTTAGGGTTTTTGTTTGTTTGTTTATTTTAGTTTGGTTTTTTTTTATTTGTTCACTTATTTATTTTCTTTCAGCACTATTGCCTAAACTTAGTCTATTGTGTTCATTGGTTGATTCCTTGCACACATTATTCTTGAGTCCATACATATTCATCCATTAACATTTGTCATCATGGTTTTTATCATTGGTGTATTATTTTTTTTAATGTTTATTGGATCAGGAGTTAGTCCTTATCCATATGTTGACCAAGTCTTCATGGTTTTCTATCATAAATCCTACCATCACATGATATAACAAAAATCAATTTCACAAAGGTCTAAAATCAATGGAACCATATAAGTTTCTCTTTCGCACCTTGGAAAATCCTTCCATCCCACCTTTGATCAATATTAACTCATTTGACCATTCTAGTTGTATCATTATTAATCAGGATGAGCATCTCCTCATTGGTAGGTATAATTGAATCATTCACACTTTTCAGTCTTATTATTATATTCATATCTTTCATCATTTTGTGCCCACTCATCTTTAATTTATATTCTAGGTTATATCTTTGAGTTGTGCTTGCTAATCAGCCCTAACTAGGGCATAATCATCTTAAGCCAATCTAGGTCATCTTCATGATTATAACTACCTATGGGCAAATCATTATTTGGACTTTTATTCCTGATTATAACCACCTTTGGTCAAATAAACATCCTTTTTACATCAATGCATGTAATCATTTTCTCATTTGGATTGATCTCAACCATGGGTTAATTCCACCTTTCTTCTTGATTCTTTTTGAGGGACCATCCATCAACATATGTGACGACCACTCCATTGAGGAGGTATCATCATAGGCTTCTCAAAATCATTTGGAGCTTATTTCTTTAAACATCATCTTCTTGTTGGCATACAGGCCATTTCTCATTCTTTGAGAAGACATTGCTTTTCCTATGGTTTGCAACATCTTCCCAAAAAGGGGCCAACTGTAGACACCTAAAACTAGTTGTCGATAACCTCCAATCAGGGTTTTGGCTAGTTTCTACCTAAAATACACAATTGGGCCTAAAAACACTAAAACACACTAAATGATGTGAAATTGACATATTCAAATGTTGATTTTGGCCAAGGTATCCCTAAATAGGTCAATGCAATTTATGGGCCAGCTAACTTTGATCAGTTCATTTTGAGTCGAAATGCCAATTTTGCACCCACATCTTCTGGACTGCTCTTTCCTATCAAATCTTTTTCATAAGACTCGTGCCTTCATTATTTGTTTTTGGAAACATCCTAAGTGGAATAATGGTTCCAACACATTTGACATCACCTTCCGATTCCAATCCAATTGAATTTAGGACTAATAACAAGGCATTATGATCAATTTGGGTAATTTATGCGCAATGTGCTTAATCATGATTAAGGGCTGATTAACCCAAATCAAGGCCCAATCAAGAATTCCATGCAAACTTGTTGAATACTTTGTTTTGGAAATTAATATTGAATATCTACATCATCAAGTGACCTCATTTCTTTGGAAGACATCCCTAGGCCATAAATGCCATAGATATCAAGATTCATGCCATCCATGCCTCATCAATGCCTTCTATGATGCCCTCCATGCCTCTTCATTGCCCCTTATTCCAATTCTATGATGAGGATAATTAAAAACTTAATTCCAAAAATTGAATTAATCCTCAACCACACATCTCAATCTTGACATGGATGGTTGAGGTTGATTATAATCAAATCCAAAAATCTATGAATTAAGAGGCCTCACAAGATCATTTCTAAGTTTAATTTATGCAAAGTTATAATGTACTATTGGTTCCAAAAGTTTCATGAAACTAGTGTTACCATGACAAATTGATTCTAAGCCAAGTTACAAGACAAAGGTGCCAAGAGGATATGAAGGTAGCCACAGTCCATTGAAGAAGAGCTCTTGAATCACAAGCTGAGCAAGCCACCTTTATAAAGGCATTAGGAGTAGGTGAAAGGAATTCTTGTGTTTTCATTCCTTGATTTTTAGTTGTGCTTGTCATTTGATTTTTTTAACTAAGCTCTCCCTAGTGTTTAGATTTAGAGATGTTATGCTATTAGTGTGTTTATTTCACTTTATTTTCATTTTGTAACTAACACCATACTAGCCATCCTCTCTTGAGTAAAATTCATATATCACATAATCCTAGTGCAACATACTAGCATAATATGACCTACATCTTCCATGACCTTATTCACAAAATCATAGAGGACTATGTTAATGACCTTCTTGGGAAATATAAATTTCATAAAGATCATTTAGTTGTTCTTAAGAGTATCTTAAAATGTCTTATACATTACCATGTCTACCTCAACCTAAAGAAGTCTATCTTTGGGGTCTTATCTGGAAAGCTTCTCGACTTTATTATATATCTCCATGGAATAAAAGTCAATCCTACCAAAATAAAAGTGATTCTTGACATGCATCCTCCAATCAACCTTAAGTAACTATGTAGCTTGTAGGGGAAGCTTCAATCCATCCATTGCTTCATCTTTCAACTATCTAATAAATGCCAACCCTTTAACCACCTTCTGAAAAAGGACATATCTTTTAAGTGGAATAAGGAGTGTCAAAATTCCTTTGACTCACTTAAATAGTACCTTATTTCTCCACTTATTTTCATTCATCCAAAAGAGGATCAACCTTTTTACTTGTATATTTCCACCACTGACCAATCTTTAGTGATAATGCTTGTGTATCATGATGATAATAATAAATAGCAATTCATCTACTACATAAGTTGAATGCTTATAGAGTATGAGACTCGGTACACCCATACCAAGAAACTTTACCTCACCTTAGTCTTAGTGGCCTCTAAACTCTGCCATTACCTTCTCAACCACAAGACCTTTTTCATAATCAACACTGACCCACTCAAGTACATACAGTCTAAGCCATACCAAAATCAGTGTATGGCTAAGTGACTCATGATTTTAGTTGAGTTTGACCTTGAGTTACTCTAATAGAAGTCAATTAAAGGCCAATTCACTAATGCCCAATTGGTTGAAGTACCCTTAGTACATAATCAACTTTCCCCTCTTGAGTTTCTTAATGAGTCCATCGTGACCCTTTCTAAAGATGACATCACCTATCAAGTGACTATGTTATTTGATGGATTAAAGTGTTAAAGTGGTGGGGCAAATGGTATCATCTTTATTCCCCTTGAAATTGAACCTTTTCCTTTATATTTTAAGTTATATTTAGTTTTTACCAATAATATGGTTGTGTATGAAGCCTTAGTGATAGGTCTCCAAACTATTTTAGCCTTAGGAGTCAAAACAATCAACATCTTTGGTGAATGTCAACTCATGGTCAATCAAATCAATGATATTTACCAATGTAATAATGATGTTTTACAATAGTACAAATAACTAGTGGATGTGCTATTGACATCATTTGATCACTACCTTATTCAATCCATTATGTGATCTACAAACAAGTTTGTTGATACAATGGCTTCTCTTGCTTCCCAAATCCCATTTGTACCTTCTAAATTTAAGCTATTTGTCATTATTCATCATCTTAATGAGCCTTCTTATATCAAATCTGACTCTCCCACCATATTTAACATGAAAGAGACCCAACCTAACCTATGGTTTAATCAAATCTTTGATTATCTCAACCTTGTCATCATCCTTTTTGACCTTTCTAAGAATGGTCGAAGAGCATTTATTCAAATCAACTCACATTATACCATACTGGGGGAATTATTTATAAATTCAACATTGATGGTCTACCTTTTTTTTACTACTTAGTCATGAAGCCTCTCATGCTATCAAGGAAAAACATGATGGGATTTTTGGAGGACACTTTAGTGGTCTAACTATCGCTAAATGAATCCTTTGCATTAGCTACTATTGGCCCACCCTTAACTAGGATTATTGTGATTATGTGAATAAGTGTGTTAAATATCAATAACACACCAATTTACATCATGCACATAGTCATAATCTCCAAGTATCCAAGGATTTTTGTCCTTTTTCATAATGGGGTCTGGATCTTATCGGAGAAATCAACCCCCATTACTTGTAACAACATCATTCTATCATCACTACAATGGAATATTTCACCAAGTTGGTAGAGGTTGTTTTTCTCATTTCAACCAAGGCTAAAAAGGTCATTGACTTTATTAACCATAACATCATCTACCATTTTGGTGTTCCACATAAAATAATCATTGATAATGGCAAATCTATTAAGAATAAAAAAGCACAAGCTCTTTATGATGCATTCAGTATTTAGTTAAGTTTCTCATCACCTTATCATCCAAAGTTAATGGATAGACTGAAGCTCCTAAAAAAACTCTTAATAACATGCTCATTAAAATGGTTAATGCATCTAGTCAGGATTGCCATTTACACATCCCCTTCACTTTATGGGCATATCATACTAACTTTTAAACCCCTATGGGTGCCACCCCTTTCAATACTATTTTTGGAGAAAAGTTTATCTTACCTCTCGAAGTCTAAATTCCCTCTCTTCACATATCCCTATATGATATCATTTTTTAAGGTGATTATCATCAAGAATTTTTAGCCCAACTTGAGCTACTTGATGAGCATCATTTATCTGTACTTACCCATCTTTGCGTCTATCAAGAATGAATCAATCGTGCTTATAAAAAACACCTTAGAGTAAATAAATTCAACATCATAGATCTCATCTTAAAGGAAAATCAACATGTAATTAATATGGGAAAAAAAAGTGGGGCAAGTTTGCTTTCAATTGGCTTGGACATTATATCATAATGCACAAGTATGGATAGGGAGCTTAATGATTATCCTCTCTTAAAGGGAAACCAGAACTTGAGCCCCTCAATGCTTCGCATCTACATCCTTTCTTTTGATAAACAAGATCAAACTCACCTTTTGTCTAACTTAAGCTCATCCCTTATTTTCAACCACCTTCTTATTTTAAGGATAACCAATTAAAGCTAGATCATGTGACTATCCATCATAACCTTAACTTAATCTTGAACAGGGGTACCATGGCTCTACCTATGGCATGATTCTCATGGTACTTTTTTCCCCTCTATAGATAGATTCCCATGGTCATTGTCACTTGAACCTCTTTTACCCATCATCAACCTTCTTGTTCTTTAGCTCTAACTTCATAAAGGTGAGCCTTTAAGCCTATATAATCAAGTCTATGTCAAAACAAAAAGCTAAAAAAAATAACTCATATAACACATGGTTCATTCCTAGCATTCAAAAACTACTCCCTTGAAGTACAACTGCCAAAACCAATCAAAATTACTCAATATAAGGTAGATGTTACCCTTAAATGATAACTATCGATAATCCTTAAGAAAATATCGTAAACTTAGACAACTCCCTTGGAGGATGGCTAAGAAAATCATTTGTCAAATCATATCAATTTATTTGGATCTTCTCACATCGCTCAGTGTCCACTACTTCCCTAAGCAATAAAAAAATATAAAAAAACCCATTATCAAAATTAAAAAAAAACATAATTTTGGATGTTGTAATTGGCTTTCATAAGTAGACTTCTCGCATTGATCAATTTATACCTTATATAACATAGACTTATTTATAGTATCTCTTTGGTAACCTATAGAAGATGCATGTTAGTCTCACAAGAAGGTTGCATCATCATCAATCTCCCCTTTATACCCTCTATAAGTGAGGGATTTTTTAGCTTACTTGATACAGTGTGGTCAAGAAAATTTTTAACCAACTAATGAACACTAATTCAAAGTATTCAAAGGGTTTATGTTCATAAACCAATCTAACTTCCATTTATTTTAGTCCTTACCAAATAATAAGCATTGTACCTTATTCTTATTCTCTCATACTTGTTGACACACTCATTGAAACACTTGTCTCTTGATTATCTTATCTCTCTTATCTTTCCTCACATTTAGTTTTGTTATCCACTTTACTCTATGTGTTTTAAAATTAATTAACCTTCACTAATCAAATGCAAAATTATCAATCTCATACATCAAACATCATTTCATCCTACTAACCAAAAACATCAACTAATCATAACCATTTTTTTCACATCTATAACCTTTTAATCATCTCTTTTATAAATAAATGAGTCATCCACATATGTTATCCATCACATGTCTAATCTAGATAAGGAAGCATAGATTCATTAATTTAAAGCATACACATGTCCAACAAAGCATAACATCATATCATAATAAACATCATCTAATCATAAAACATCATAATCATCAATAACCATAACCATGATCAATAAACATAAACAATATACATAAACATCATAACATCATGAACATAATCATCGATAATCACATCCATAACCATAAACAAAATCCATAAACCATAATCACATCCATATATCATGAATGCATAATCACATTAATCATCATATATAATAATAATATACATGTCTCTCAAAGGGGCCTATACATCTCACTACATCAGCTCATGGGCCAGTATCAAAATCATATAGTACATAAAAATACAAGGTCTCATAGGGCTCTACGGTCCTAGAGTACCACTGTATCTTGAAGCCTACCCACCTCTTGGAACTGCCTGTCTACTTGTAGATGTTGCCCACTGACTTGGTGTCATACTATTAGCTCCTTTGATAATACCTACATTATACTCACCCCATTTGGGATCATCTAGAAGATGATTAAAAACTAAGGCCTTATAGTACTTGTGCTCCTCAATTTTAGCCACATACCTCACCATAGGGATAGTACCTAATGGTCATGTGGGTACCTACAGTCCTACCTATCTGAGGGTATCTCTCTCTTATGTGATTGAGGTTAGATATGATTGGTCCTAATCTCTCTCTTGTGTAATAGTGCTCACTTGGCTTACACCACATCCCTCTCCTAAGTCATTAGTGTTAAAGCTTCCTATGTTATGGCCATTGATGCCCTCACCTAATCCCTCTCTATAATTAACACCTACATACCAAGGGGATCCTCATCTATCTACTCCCTATGCCTTTCCTCTATGTCAACATCCATAGCCTATTGACCATTATGTCCTCAAAAAATTGTTAGATCATAATGTGCCTAAAACCATACAAGGTAATCATCAATGACACCTACATCATCAATATCTTCCCTCACTAGTAGAAGCTCATGATCGATAAAATCATTAGTTAAATCTCAGGCGGGTAGTGGAAACTCTGTATCCTCCCTTTGGTACCTCAAAAACTCCCCTAGAATAGCCTTCATGAGCTCAAACTTTCTCTTCACCCTATCAAAAGGGATGATCTCTACCTCATGATCTCACCTCTCATAAATCCACCTATAACTTTGTAATGATAGGGTCTGCTTGGCATAGCTCACTCATGCTATAAATCTAGTGTATGGATGCCAAATGACCTCACGCTCGACTAGTGCATCTATTCTATCCCTGTACCAATCCAAGTCTCATACTCTTCTCCTTGGTGATGTCAATGTGTAATCATATCTCCACCTCACAAAGTCAACTCTGAAATCCATATGCATCCATGTGTGCCATGGTAGTCCACTTGGTCTTAGTACCCTAATATGTTCATACACCCAATAGTGTAAAATAAAACTGACACTAATCCCATATCTCTTATGAGCATGATATCCATAGAGATCCCAATAGATCTGAACTAATAATATAGGTGTCTATACAAATAATATCCAGTGCATCCACATATCAATAAGAATACCTATAAATAGGTATGGAAATTTTCCATTGCTTGATTATGATAGAGTATAATTTATAATGACTATCATCATCATTTTATTTATCTATCTAGCTCCTTTATCCCTATGATATAGAGGTGCATAATGGAATCCTATAGAATGCCACCTTATAAGCATGAAATCCTCTCTCTAAAATTGATCCATATGTTCATTTTACTCATCACTATTGATATGATATATTGGCTCACCCTGTATCGGTAGCCACACTATCTAGTGGATATCCTCTAGTAGAATGGTAATCTTGCATGTCAAAAGTAAGAAAATGTTAGTGGTTTGGTCTCATCTCTCAATTAGGGCCACTAAAATAGTTGCATTATGTGGCACATGCTAGTATTATCTCATGCCTCTTAGGCTAACCTCAATCATATGATCCCAATCTTAGTCCATCATACCTTCCTCATCAAGGATCTGGGGCACTTAATCCCTCATCTATAATTGCTCCCTCACATACAAGGTTAGATATATGTCTTAGTTTCTTCTAAACTTCAAAACATTGCCTAATAATTCTACCTATTTTCCCTACTCCTTATATTAACCTATTTTTATTATTTTTTCATCTTTTAACTCAACCTAATTACCTCATTTTCATAACACTTACTTGATCAGACTTATAACATATCATTCTTTAAAACTATCATACTATACCATATCTACCATCTTACCAAACCTTTAATACATGCCAAACCCTTCACCCATTCCTATTACCTTTTTTAAACCTATCTTTACCTTATAAAAACCACCTATGGTTGAGTGTTGATCAATGATGGTTCCTTTTGGAACCATCACTGATTAATCATCAACCACTAATAATTTAGTGGTGGACCACTGATGGTCCATACATTTACCATTTGACGGTCGATAACGACTACTAATAGCCACTGTATGGTGACCATTGATGCCTAACCCTAACCATAACCCTCTTACCATGCCAAAACATTTACTTTCTACTTTTTAAAAAATACCCTAACCCAGCAAATTTTCACCCCCCTCTACAAATTCCATCACAAAAACTAAACCTACCAAATTTCAAACCCTAAACCTAACCCTAGGTCTAACCCACCCATAATCACCCAAACAATAACAAATTCAAGTATACAACTACAAAATCAATTACACACCCTAACTTATTTCATAACCACTATTGTGGTGAAGCCCTAAGAACCACAATCGCTTTGCCTCACACTCCACCTCTACCTCGTTACATCCTCACATCCACTCTATCCACCAAATAAACCTCAACTATCAGATAGACTTACCCAATCACCTTTAGTCAACAACTCCCTCACCTAATCAACACCTCACTCAACTCACATGAATCTCCAACCATCAACATTATTCACTCAATCTAAGCATAAATTCCATGGGTTGTATAAGTACAAATGAGGAAATCAAATGTCATTTAACATATTATGGCTACCCTTTTAGGGCTTATGTCTAACCATCGATGATAACTAGGTGACCATAGATGATTGACCCTGACCATTGATGGTTGATCCCTTTAGGATTTTTCCTTTAAAAACACAACTTTTTTGTCATAATAATAATACCCACTACTAACCATTGAAGTTCACCTCATTATCTACCAACCGATCAACCAACCATGTAACCTCACCAATGGTACTTTTGGCCCAACTTTCACACTTTTGTGGCAACCTTGCCTTGGTCAGTTTGACCATAATGACTACCTTATCATAACTGAATAATTTTAAATTGTGCTACTTTTTCACCCCAACCATTTGTGTCTTCCCAAGATCACATCCTACCTTATATACCTATGAATACATTGATCTAGCATAGGGGACTTGCATTTACTAGTACAACCATAATTTCCACACCTAAATATGGTCACCTAGTTTACTTGTCACTTATCCTTCTAATGTCGACCTTATTTTTACCAACTACCTAAAATATGGAAATTTATTCTATGTGTGATCTATGTTATCACACTTAGTCACATTTTGTGCACATATTTATGCTTTAATACCCAACCTATCACCAACTTTTTCACCCACTTACTTATTAAACCCACTCCTGATTCTATCTTACCTCATCAATTTTTGGTTTAAGGGGGAATACCTCCTCCCATACTCAGGGCATTCGACCTTTTACCAACCTTAATTTTTTGTTTTTTATCCTACAAACATAAACTACACAATAAAAAGGGGCAAAATTTAGATACTAGAAAATCACAAACTATGGTTTTAGATATCGTACTAACCTTTAGACCACCCCTTGACCCCCTTGAGACAATTTCCTAATCATTTACCCTATCATTCATTAGTATAAATGGATAAATTTATCTAATTTTGAGTATCACCTCAACCACTGATGATCAACCCTTAACTACCAATAGTTGACCTCAATCGTCAATGATTGACCCTTCACCACCTTAGGAGTTAACTACAACTCAAACTCTAGCTTGATTTTTTATTTATGATTGTTTGATTTGTTGTTCATATGATTGTTAGGAACCCAAGGAAGCACAATTGATTACTTTTCTTATAAGCAATTAAACACAAAATTATACCAGAATGATTAAGTAACTAGAAACTTGAAACAACAAAGAATTTGAGAGACAATACACAATCTTGTATTAAATAATCTTCAGAAGAAAATACAATAAAGAAGATGCCACTTCTTCTTCCACCTCTAAGGCTTGCCACACCTCAAGGACTTCTTCCCTCTCTCTCTTGCTCAACCACAACTAACTCAACAACCTGAGTTGTTATCCCCTCCTTGATAGCTTCAGCTAATCTCCTTGACCTTACACCTTGTAGATCTCCTTGACCTTGCTTTCTTGCTTCAATGCTTTACTTGCCTTCAATGAAATACATGCCCATGGGTCTCTTAAATAGGATCCCATGCATACAATAATTAGACTTCTAATTACAATAATTAGAAACATAGACTCAAGACTTAAATTAGTCTTCAACATGCAAACACTCTCGGACCACTTAAATTAGACAAGTCTAATTCTAGAAATGCATTCTGGAAACACATGTAGAAGCATGCACATGCATAGGTGACCGACGTCAGTTGCTGTCAGTCTGCTCCTGACCGACGTTAGCCAATCCCTGGTCCCTGCCTGACTGATGTCAGCCATACTATCGATGCCAGTTACTATATGAACCAGTAACTCCCTGATTAGCTCCTTGGTGAAGCTTTTAGCTCCACAATTTAACAATCTCCCACTTGGAGATAAAAATCTGTACCTGTACAGCATCATCCACTAACCATCTTAGGCACCTCCATCTTCAAGTTCAATTTTGAAGACCATCCACCACACATCCTGTGATGCTATACCTATCATCCAAGTCCCCTGTCACATCTAAACTTTCTGACAACTCCCACTACTTGGGAAAACTTAGGTCTACACCAGACCTTATGTGATTTCAAACACTATTCTAAGCTCAGCTTGAACTATCCAGCCATAGGTGTGCATACTGATTTTGCATCCTACATCTTGAACCTTACCAACACCTTCTTCACATCAGCTCCCACTTGAGATCAACCTGTGATCTTCCATGTCTCTTAACATACTTATGCCAAAGAATCTCATTGCTCCTAAATTCTTCAAGACATACCTCTGAACTAACTTTACCTTTAGCTCAGAAACTCCCTACATGTGTAACCCTGCAACAAGCAACCACACAACAGTAACAGGATAATGTTGCAATCATCATCCAACCTGGTAAAGTAAAACACAATGGTCACATTGACCTTGACTAAAGCCATGCTTAGTCATATCCCTGTCAAACCTCCATTTCCCTATAGCTTCTTCAAGACCTTATACCTTGGCCTTTCGTCTCACCTGTCCATTCCCACTCTTCTTTATCTTGAACATCCATTCATCTCTCAGTGCTTTCTTCCAGCTGACAACTCCACCAACAACTCCTATTTGGTTTTTCTCCAAGGAATCACATTCCTCATCCATGCCAAGCTCCCACTGTTTCCTAGATTTACCTGTACTGCTTCTTTAACAACTTCTTGATTCTTGATCATTAGTGAGCAACAAGTAGTGTAAAGAAGGGAAATGATGAATTTGAGGCTTACTTACCCTTTCAGTCCTCCATATGGGCATTTGAGACTCTCTGACAGCTTACTGTCCACCCAAAATCCATCTCAGTGACCGATGTTGGTCACATCTCAGTCTGCACCCAATCGATGTCAGTTCCATGCAACTGACTCATCACCGACATCGGTTCTCCCTAAACGACACCGGTGTTTATCTGTCTGGAGTCACTGACGCTGGGCTTCACCCAGTCGATGTCGGTCCCTATTTGGATGCTGACGTCAGTCCTCTAACCAACGTCGGTCTCTGTGTTTGTCATATGAGTGATGACTTCTACACGCGAGCTCATCTTAAATCAAAACCCTATCCATACTGCCCTGCTCAAAATTATTCAGCCCCTGTGACTAATTTTTGTCCATCATCTCCTCCATAAACACCAAGGCTTCCTTGTTCGTGTCAAAAGCATCAAATTTTCTTTTCCTACAATGAAATCGACCTATGCCCTCCGAATATGAACTCATACCTTTTGACTCATGAACATGCATCTCCTTCTTATTCATGTGACTAAGCCTATTAAACCACATCTCTGAATCTACAGCTGAACCAGAAGAAGAATTAGTAATACAAGTAGATAGGTAAAGCGTACCTACTTTCTTACCTCTTGCTAAAATAAGTGCACCCTTAAAAACCTTCCAAGAATCTGTTGTGAGGGTTATTGTACATCCCTCATCACCTAACTTCCCTATAGAAACCAAACTCTGCTTCAAGACTGGGACATGCATAAACTCCTTCAACACCCATGTGTTGCCCGTCTGTAATTCCAGCTACAATTTCTCTTTGCCAACCATTTGATAAGGTGTACCATCCCCTAAGTAAAGCACTCCAAAGTCTCCCTGGACATACTCATGAAACAAATCTCTATTTGGGGATGCATGAAAAGAAGAACCAGAATCTAAAACCCATGATTCTAACTGATGATCCAAAGAAAGTATGAGAGCTTCTTGTGCCACAATTCCTGCATCTCTTGCTTCTTCATTACCTTCATGTTGATTTTCTTTACCCCTCAACTAACAGTCTTTCTTTATGTGTCCTTTCTTTCCAAAAAACTAGCAGGTGATACCTCTGGACTCGGATCTCCTTCCCATTTGTGACTTTGATTTCCCCTGCTCAACCTTCTCTCTTTGCCTACCTCTGCTTTCAGTGCTTAAAGCGTTCCCTGATGATGATTCACCTATGTTTTTCCTATGAATATCTTCATTCAAGATTACACTAACTACATCATCAACTTTTAAGATTTTAGAAGCAGACGCAGTATTAGATACTACCATTACCAAACTCTCCCAACTTTCAGGTAATGAGCATAAGATTAAGAGAGCTCTTATTTCATCATCAAAAACAATATTGACTGAATTTAACTAGTTTACCAAACCATGGAAATCACTAAGATGAGTATACACCAATCCACCTTCCTGCATTTGCAAATTAAATAGCTGCTTCATAAGCAATACCTTATTTGAATTAGAGGGCTTTTCATATAGATTTGCCAAAGATTCCATCAACTCTACCATTGTCTTACACTGTGATAAGTTGGAAATCACAGACGATGTAAGGCTCAACCTTATAGATCCTAGAGCCTTTCGATCAAGAACGCTCCATTCTTCATCCTTCATATTTGTGGGCTTGCAATCAACCCCACCCAATGGTAAGTACAAATATTTTTGATACAGATAATCTTCTATCTGCATCCTCCAATATTGATAATTCTTGCCGTTAAACTTTTCCATTTGTAGTATACTTTAATCTGCCATTGTTGTACTCCCACTCAATCAGAAACCCCTGAGAATGACCTGTAATCAAACAATAACCTACTCCCTACAACCTTAGCTCTGATACCAACTGTTAGGAACCCATGGAAGCACAATTGATTACTTTTCTTATAAGCAATTAAACACAGAATTATACCAGAATGATTAAGTAACTAGAAACTTGAAACAACAAAGAATTTGAGAGATAATACACAATCTTGTATTAAATAATCTTCAAAAGAAAATACAATAAAAAAGATGCCACTTCTTCTTCCACCTCTAAAGCTTGCCACACCTCAAGGACTTCTTCCCTCTCTCTCTTGCTCAACCACAACTAACTCAACAACCTGAGTTGTTATCCCCTCCTTGATAGCTTTAGCTGATCTCCTTGACCTTACACCTTGTAGATCTCCTTGACCTTGCTTTCTTGCTTCAATGCTTTACTTGCCTTCAATGCAATACATGCCCATGGGTCTCTTAAATAAGATCCCATGCATATAATAATTAAACTTCTAATTACAATAATTAGAAACACAGACTCAAGACTTAAATTAGTCTTCAACATGAAAACACTCTCGGACCACTTAAATTAGACAAGTCTAATTCTAGAAACAGGTTCTAGAAACACATGCAGAAGCATGCACACGCACAGGTGACCGACGTCAGTTGCTGTCACTCTGCTCCTGACCGACGTCGATCGATCCCTAGTCCCTGCCTGACCAACGTCAGCCGTACTATCGATGCCGGTTACTGTCTGAACCCAGTAACTCCCTGATTAGCTCCTTGGTGAAGCTTTCAGCTCCACAACTTAACAATGATCAATGCATGTTAGGATAAATTTAGATAGCTTGTTTAACTCATTGTTTCACCACTCCCTTTCCTCTATATTAAAATAGGAAGAGGAGGTGAAAGGATGATCATCAAAACTTCTTGTGTGAGAGAACAAAACTTCTTATACAGTGATTCTTCTTACTTTTGGAAAATCCAAGAAAGCTTTTAGTGAACCATCAACTAGGATAGAGATCAAGAGTGATACGATAACTCATCAATCAACAACCAAGATACCATCACTATACCAAAATTTCTTCAGGCTATATAATAAGCTTTCAATCTACCTTAACATTTTTAAATTCATTAATAATAAATCTAAATATTTATTTCTTATCAGAATTTAGTAATTAGTTTCTTTATTTCTCTTCCAACCCACTTTCCACAACTTCTCTATAACCTTCTCAACCATACTTCTTTTCTCAAGTCAAATCCTTTAGTAACCATCGATGGTCACCTAACTATCGATAGTTTGACCCCAACTGTCAATGGTCACCTAACCACCAATGATCACACCCTGACCATCGACAGTCATTATTTTTCAATTTCCAATAGGAAGTTGATTTGACCTATCAGACCCTATCCTAATTCTATTTTCTAGTTTTTATCTTATCATAGAGGATCACCCTATTTTTTGAATCACATTTGATTTATCTAGCATTGATATTTAATCATTTATTGCTATAATTAGTCAAATTCATCTATCTCCTATCAAGCAGTTCTTGTATTTGATTTTAGTACCCTCTGTTATTTATGCAAGTAATTTATCTTTCATTTTTAAAACTTAACTATTTAAGAGTGTGGATTAATAGCCTCTAAGTAAGCTTGTGTTTCTTGGATCTAGCTCACGCTAGGAGATCCACCCTATTACACAACTAGTCAACCATTTCTTCAGTACTTTCTTATCTACAGGTCATTCTTCCCTAGATAAAGAGGAGTCTCCATAATCATCTGGATCAATGTGTGCACAACATATCAAGTTTTTGTACCATACTTTCCTTGAGTTTATCCTCTCTTTCTTATAAGAAAATAATTTAAAAATAGTGAAATAGTTGGTTTCACCCTCAAGTTAGAAATACTATTTTGCTACAAGATTATAACTTAATTACACTTTAAACACAATTAAAAATGAATCTCTTTTACATGGTTTTCAAGAGGCAAGAAGAATAGGTGTCAAACTTATTCAAGTCAAAGGTGACAATTAGATTGTTATGCAACAAGTGAGATGCATAGCTATAGTCAATAACCAACATATGAAAGACTACAAGCATCGTGTATGGGATCTCATGGAAATTTTTTTGGCATTTAATATATAATCCATATTAAGAGAGGCAAATCAACATGCAAATAGGCTTATAGCCATTGGAGCTTAGTGTGAAGTTGTATAGCAAGCCTAAAAAAATCCTTTTTAGGGTATAGATTATTGCTATAATAGGAACTCCATTTTGTCTTAAAAGAATAACCTGCACATAATGAAACAACTTGGATAAATTTGATTAATAGATAGATAAGTGAACTTCCTAGTTAGGAACCAGTCTCAAGAAGTTATGAACTTAAGTGGATGTCAACTCATTTTTTTCATAATTAAGTGGATAATAAAAACCAAAATTACAAAATAGAAAGATACGATATAGATGTGATAACAAAATGATTAGGAATTAATCTTTGTCTAAATTATCAATATAAGTAAAGTATTTATCCCAATAAGCTCCAACATAATTCACATCTTCTTATATAGCATCTAAGTGTTTAGAAGTGGCTTTAAATGAAGGAGAATAAACAATAGCACAAAGTTCTAATTCAAAATCTATGTCACTCTAGTTGGTGAAGAAAGGTTGAGATGATAGTTAGATCAATAATATTAATGAATTCATGTGAAGTTTCAAGCAAAGCCATCTACAGATAAATTCCATGTTTTAAAAAGGTATAATATCAAATTAGATTGAATCTAAGATAGATTTTTATGACTAAATGGCTCTAATTTTAAAATAGGATGCAGGGATCGATATTAATACTATAAAATTGATGTTGATTTAGATGAATTGGTGTTGATTCTATTAAAACCACAAGATTATAAATAGAAAGCTAAGGGATGACTGTGTGTATTCAAAAAGAAATCATGGATTTTTGAGATGTAATAATAGTGGAATGATCAGGACAAGATAGAATGAAATAAGAAAATAAATATTTAAGATAGAGAACTTACCTTGAAATGGGTGCAGGTAGAGTGTAT
Organism: Torreya grandis; assembly: GCA_037957365.1. Classification (NCBI taxonomy): domain Eukaryota; kingdom Viridiplantae; phylum Streptophyta; class Pinopsida; order Cupressales; family Taxaceae; genus Torreya; species Torreya grandis. Next base: position 1,096,313 of record JARHVA010001228.1, on the reverse strand, counting down.
TCTTTATGCAAGTACAAACAATCTCCCTTATTTTTTATGATTGTTCTAGACTAGGTATAGCCTAACTTCATTAGCATGGAACTAGCATTAGCCTTTTAATTCTCTAAGGAAATATCAACAATGCTTCAATATTGAAATTTTGTAGGGGGAAACCAAAGGGTCACCCGTGTATATATAGATCAATGTCAATCATGAGAATTAGTACCAATCATGGGAGAATCGTTACCGATTCACCCTTTTTGGAAAAAGTTTGCTTTGATCTGCTTTAGTTTTTACCAAATGTGAGGTAATTTGGGATTAAAATCATGGGTTTATTAGTAACACATTTATACAAGGGTAAGTTGTTGAGGGGTTAAGTTTTATGGGTTGTAAATTAGATTTTGGTAGTTAGAAAGATAAAATGGTAATTTGTAAAAACAAATTACTAAGTATCTAATGATAAATAATTTAAACCTTAAGATAGGGGTATTTAGGATGAAATAATAATTTAAAGGCATAATGACAAAAAATAATTCATATAGGACATACAAAATCATAATGTCTACATTTTCCCCTTTTTATGGAGTGGTATGTAATAACATGTCATGAGACCAAAACTGAGAGGGGTCAAATGCCTCAAGTTTATGTGAGGAGGTATCCCCCCTTAAACTAGGAGCCAATGTAGGATGATGAGTGGGTGATGGGTTTGAAATATGGATTAATGGATGGGATGAATAAATAATAAATGGGAACCAAGAGTGTGGATGCATAACATGAAGTATACTTTTTATACTGACAGGGTGTGAGATAGTAAATGCAGAGATGCCCCAAGGAAAATCACTTATTAAATTTCCATATCTAAAAACAAGTGAGATTAAACAAATGCCAATCAAGAGAATAAATGATAATGTTTGGCTAACTGAAATATCTGATGTGTTGTATAATGTGCATGCTACCTATAGATGGTTATTCTCAATATAAGATGCACTCTCAAGACCCACAGAGGGGAGACATCCAAAATAGTGCATGCCTTAAGCAAGTTATGAGCCCAATGGGGGGTCTATATCCACAAGTCTAAAATTTAATAGGATAAATAATGTGATAGGTGTGGCCAGGTAACAAGATTAGGCTTTAGAGCAAGACTAGATGCACAAAAAATTACAAGTAGTGTAAAATAGAAAAAATTAGGTAGATCAATGCCAATTAAGGAAATCGATATAAATCCACATAAATAAACATTAATTAGTAAAAAATAGATGTCAATATAAAGTTGAGTATGTAAAAATATTTGACATGGAAAATAGTTCATTTACTATCGATGCGTAATGAGTGAAAACCTGAAATTTGACAACAATTTTGATGTGTGGTATGATGGAGGCAAGTGACAACGGTCAAAGGTAGTGGTGATGGTCTCAAGATGAGGTAGGCTTTGTTTTTATTTATGTTTTTTTTGTTTTTTTTTGGTTAGGATAACGTGTAAGGATTTTATGGTAGTACAATGACCTAAGATCGGCATCAATCTCAATAAGTCATCACCAATTCAGTGGAAATGCCATCGGTTAATTGGAAAAATCACTAATTAGAAATAAAATGACATCAATTTGTTAAAAATGGAAAACAACTAAGTGAAGGATTCTATGGTTAACTAAGTGAAAGTGTTATAAAGTTTAAGGCTTATATAGGATTATGATTATAGGCATGGACATTTTTAAGGATGTAAGATTGAGTACCACCTCTATTAGAGTGATTACATAATTAGTTTAATGATGATGATTGGACCCATATAGAGGCCATGGGCTTAAGAGGAGTATGCTTCTACCATTGTATTCATAGAGACATGAGCATACAAGTAGCATTACTAGAGCAATGGGATGTGACTACTGGGACTTTTTAGTTACCTACAAGAGAGATGACCATTATAGTGGAGGATATATATAGGATACTATGACTTCAAGTATAAGGGGTCACTATTACACTTATGGATGAGCAGCATTGCATAGTAGCATTAACATATTTGTATGGTGGAGATGTTGTGGATATCATATTTATAATAAGAGGATTTGTTTTTGAGCTATTATATGATGTAAATAAAGATGAGAGATGATTTTTGATGATGATGCTAGCCATTTCATGCTATGTTATCCCTGACTCAAGTGGAGGTAGGTTTACATGGAGCCTCATAGGTGCCATTTCATATATGTGGGAGTAGTGAGCAATATTTTCCTAGGCCTTAACTTTATTAGCATAGGTATATATTAAGTTATGGGGGTGGAGGACCCAGAACAAATATGGTTTGGATGTGAACTTCATTTTTTAGTGTTGGGCATATGAGCACATTAGAGTGATATGGCCCATCAATACCCCATGGATACAATGGTATGATACTACTTATAGTGTGGCATTCCTTTAATAGAAGGAATATTTAGTGTAAGCCTACACATATGGGGTGACAGAAGACTTAACATACTATCGGTGAGTGTTTGGGGAGATATAGGATGATGACATAATTTTGAGGCTTTATGTTATATTTCTTGCATGGCCTAGGATACAAGTGGAGCTAGCAGATATTCAAAGGGAGAGATGGCTAATAGGTAGTAAAATAGAGTATGTAGATTTTTTCCACTTTGGGAGAGTGAGGAGATAGTTTGGATTATTTATGATATATCATAATCCCCACAAGTGTATAGATAATATGATATAGAGACTAGACTCTCAGAGGTTGATGTGATAGATATTCTAATAGGCTTTGAGGAGGAGGTAGTAGATGTAGAGATAGATGATCCAGGGTGTATTCCAACATATTTAGTGTGGTGGTCAGGGTAGATAGATGTCAAATAGGAGAGGGGGATGGAGTAGATGAGCACATGCAGGATGTAAAGGAGGGAGGAGGAGAGGAAGAGGAGGGGTATAGGAAGGAAGAAAAGAGGAGATAAATGTTATAGGTATTATTATTGAGAGGGATGCACTGAGATCTTAGTGCATCACCTTATAGGGATATATAACCACAATATAGGGGACACTCACTACCGTGCAAATAGATTGATATGGTCTACAGACTAGATTAGATGCTTTATAAGTAGATTATGACATCCTACAATTGAGTCATGGTCTTACATTTTAAGATCATGATAGATATTGTGTCGAGAGGGATAGCTTATGGTGAGGGGATAGAGGAACCACGAGGTAGATAGTTATAAGGGGAGTTGGTTTGAGTACAGAATAGGAAAGTACTATGAGTTTGGATAGGTATTGGGAGATGGTGGCTGAGATGCATTATTATGAGCAAATTATACTAGATTTTCATCCAAAGATTCCTTAATATGACACTCATGTGGCCACATAGGGTAGGTCCTCTATACAAACACATACAAGTTCAGTTAGTATAAGTATTGTATCATGAGGGAGAGATTAGAGGGGAGATGGAGGTGGGGATAGAGGTGGAGGTGGGGGTGGGGGCTTTGGGAGCATCTATTGGAGCCATCTCCAATTTATTGAGTAGCCTATTTTGCATTTATTGTACTAGTCAAAAAGCCATGTACCTTGTATACCAATACTTGGATGATGTACATTTGAGAATACACACACACACACATGATTTTGATTATGATTTGTGGTGTTATATTTTGTGATTTATGGATTTTATTAGATTATGGATTGAAATGTTACGGATCATGGAGTTAGTTTAGGATGTTTTGTATTTAGATTATATGATTATGGATTTATCTATTTAGATGGCATGATGATATGATAGATTTATTATGTATTTACACTACAATGTTTATGGATTTAGATTATGTGATTATGGATTTAGCTTGGGATTTTATGGATTTATGCAATACGCTACATTAGATTGGATTATAGATTTATGTTATCATGGATTTAGATTAGATTATAGATTATGTATTTATATTATTTGATTATGGTTTTAGATTAGGATGCTTATGGATTATTAGATTGTTAGTTTAAATGATGTCATGGATTAAGTTATGATATTCTTATACTATGATCAAGATATATGTGGTGATCCTACTTTAGATAATTAATTATCTCAATTTTGATATATTTAGGATAAAAATAAATAAAGATTTTATTACTCACCATTAGCTTATACCATAACCCAAAAAACCTCTTGTAATAATTGCATGTGCATCCTTAACTGAATGTTAATAAATATCTTGACAATCTTAGGTCAACTAAGTTCAGGATCTATGGATTTGAGATGGAATTTTCTAGGGATTTGTATTTTATTCAATATTTTAATAGAAAGTGGATTTTTAAGAAGATGTTTTCATCTTATGTTCCAAATCTAGGGCTGACCCTAGGATCTTTTTGTGCCAATCCATGTAGACTGATCCATGCAGGAAATATACTAATATAGAGAAATTTGATCGATGCAAAAAGCTTTCTTGGGATATTTCATGCATGATATCCATCCTTTGAGGGAGTGTTCTATATTTTGAGAGATGATTTTTGAAGTAGCTATCCTTTGAGAGAGTATTTTGCACTTTTGCTATTTTTTTTATAGATTTTACAGTTGTCTTTTGAGGGATCAGTTTGTTATTTTTGCCTTTTTTTATAGATGTTTTTATTTTCTTATTTTTTGTTGATCCCAATGTTATTATTTTATTATGGATTGGCTTAAGGTAACTTCGAATAGTTTCTAAAGCTTTTTTATACAAGATGATATTTTTATTCACAAAATGAACTACTACAGAGATAGGGAGGGGTTTAAGGAAATAATGATTTAGGGATCCTTCCCATTATAGGAAAAGCTTGTCCAATTAGAGAATGCTATGAATATAGTTAGGGTATTCATATTCAAGGTTAGAATAGACAATGTTGTCGAATAACCATGACTTTATATATCATTATTTGGTATAAAAATGAAAAGGATATGGTTTTAGCTAATCAAACCAATAGAAAAGAAACTAGGTTGACCAAGGTGATTAAGATTTATTAACAATGGAAAGGATGCAAATGCAATTCATTAAGAGGCTCTCATTATAGTTTTCCATTAAGAGAGGCCAAATGATATGCCTCATATCCATATTTATGGGTGATAATATATGGTCCAAGCTAATTTGGAGCAAATTTTCCTAATTTTCTCTTTTCCATATTAGTGACATGTTGATTTTATTTCAAGCCAAGGTTGCCAACATTCAATTCACATTTTTTAAAATGTTTATTATAGGCACATTTTATTCTTTCTTGATATACATGGAGATGGTCAAGGGCAGTCAATCGATGCTCGTCCAAGAGCTCAAGTTGGGCTAATAATTCTTGATGGAAGTTATCCTCAGAAATGATATCTTTAAGAGAGATGCAAAGGGAAGGAATATGAACCTCAAGAGGAAGTACAACTTCAACACCATAAACTAGAGAGAAAGGGGTAGCATCCATAGGGGTTTGAATACTAGTGTAATAATCATATAAGGCAAAAAGAGCATGAAGATGCCAATCCTTTCCAACCTCATTAGTGACTTTAGTTAGGATTTTGATAAGATTTTTGTTGGATGCCTTGGCCTATCTGTTATCTTGAGGATAGTAAGGTGATGAGAAGATTAGGTTAATGTTGAAAGAGTCATAGATTTTTTGATCCTTTTTATTTTTAAGAGATTTTCTTTTATCTATAATGATCTTATAAGGAATGCAAAAATAATAAATAATATGATGACTAATAAACTCTATAATTTTGTCTACTTTAGTTGAGATAAGAGGAGTAGCCTACACTCATTTAGTGAAATATACAATGGCATTGATAATAAATTCATGGCATTGGGAAGATTTAGGATTGATTTGACCTATAAGATCAAGCCCCCACTGGGAAAATGGCCAAAAGTCTTATGATGCCTATAATACATGACTAAGGATGTCATATATTGGCATGTTATTAGAATTTTATGTATTAAATAACATATTCACAACAATCTTGATTTAAAATGGGCCAATAATATCCTAATCATAAGATTCTCTTAGCAATAGTATGGATACTAAAATTTCCACCACATGACCCATCATGAGCATATTGGATAGCAAGGGTAGCTTCATGATTTTAGAGACAATGAAGAAGGATATCATCAAAATAATGATTATAAATAATAACCCCTAGTATGACAAAATGAGTGATACATTGATGGAAATCTCACTTGCCATTTTTGGATAAATATGGAGGAATAATACCCTTTGATAAATAATCGAATATATGTGTGTACCAAAGATCCAATGGGTTTTCCTCTATATTGTGGATGAAACAAAGATTAGTTTTAGTAAAAAAAGGTTGATTGATTTTATGGATAATAACTAATAGCTTAGATTTTTTAGATGAAGATGGGATGAATGAGGTTAAGGAGGCTATGTTATCCGCAAACTTATTATTTGATCGAGGAGTGGCTTGGATACCATAATGTTCAAAAGTAGCTAGTAATTAATTAGCCAAAATCATATATTTTTGGAGGGTGTCATTTTTACCACAAGTTGGGAATCACCATAGATATTAAGTGATTTAATACCTAAGGTTTAAGTGGTTTAGAGACCTATGATCAAAACCTCATACATTACCATTTATTGGTTCAATCAAAATCAAGTTTAAAAGATAAAGGTATAAGTGTTCCCTTGGAGGGATTATGATAACTCTAGATCCCCCACCATGTTGGCACTTAGATCCATCAAAGAATAGATTCATTTGATATTGAGGATTTTATTGAGATGTGGAGGCTATAGACTCATCTGGGAATTCATAATTGATTAGTTAGTTATCAGCAAGAGGTACCTTAGCAAGTTGATCAACAATGATCTGACCTTTAACTAATTTTTGGTGGATAAACTCAAGATTATATTTTTCCAAAATCATAAGCTATTTAACCATTTGTTGATTCTGATAAGGCTTTAAAAGTATAAACTTTAGGGGATCCATGTTCATGATCACATAGGTTTTGTGATTGAGCAGATAATGGCAAAGCTTGGAAGCTACAAAGACTAGAGATAGGCATAATTTTTTTATATGCGTATAACACACCTTATATTCAATGAGAATGCAACTTATATAATAAATTGCTTGCTCTTTATGTTGCTCATCACAATGGTCAAGTATGACTCCTAGAGCATGGTCTATGGTTGAAATATACAAGAATAAAAGTTACCCCTCCTTAGGAGGAATGAGAACTGGTGGTGAGAGAAGATAGATTTTGAGGGAATCAAAGGCCTCCTAACATCTGAAGTCCCAAATGAATTGGGTATCTTTCCTTAGGATGTGATGAAATAGTTGACATCTCTCAGATAACTAGGAGATAAAATGATGAATGGACTACAGTTTTCCTTATAAACTATAGACTTGCTTAAGATTAGATGGGGGTGGCATTTCCATAATGGATTTTATCTTATTGGGGTCAACCTCTATCCCTTAAAGAGATAAAATGAAACCCAAAATATTACCTATCAAAAACTCAAAAATGCATTTCTTGGAATTGAGATGGACATGAAACTAGATTAGGCAAGTGAAGATTATTCTAAGCATTGAAATATGGTCTTTTTGAAATTTTGACTTATTGAGGAGATCATCCACATAATATTCAATGATTTTATAAATTATGTCATGGAAAATATAATTCATGGTCCTTTGATAGGTGGCCCTGACATTATTTAAGCCAAAAGGCTTAACTTGATAGCAAAAGGTCCCCTATGGAATAATAAATGAAGTCTTATATTGATCTTCTGGTGTAATAAGGATCTAATTATACCCATATAAACCATCCATAAGATATAACATTTCATGACCAACTGTTAAGTCCAATAATTGGTCAATATTAGGGAAAGGGAAGTCATCTTTAGGATAAGTGAGGTTAAGGTCACAAAAATCAATAAACAATCACAATCCTCCTATGGGTTTTGTGGTAGGGATGATATTAAACACCCATTGAGGGTAGTCAATAGGTTGGATAAAATTTATGGATAAGAAATGTTGCAATTCTTCTTTGACCAAGAGTGCAATAAGATGATGTATTTTTTAAAGTTTTTATTTTACAGGTTTGGCATCAAGAAATGTGACAATGTTATGGATGATAATAGCAGGGTTGATACAAGACATGTCACCATAGGACCAAGTAAATGCTTCACTATGATCTACTAGAAATGTAGTGAAATCTTGGTGCTCCTGAGGATCTAAAGATTTGTTGACCTTAACAATTTATGGAGTCTCATTAGATCCTATGTTAATGTTGATGGTAGATTTATTTAATAGACTAGAAGTTTCATATGGAAGAGAATTATGTAGATGGGATTTCTCTACACCTAAATGAGTTAAGATTGACTCATCATCCTAACATTTAAAAAGAGGGATAGTGAGAAAATCTTGCCCTATCATGTTTGGATAGGAAAGTGGAATAATTTTAGTTTCCCCATTAATGTGATAGATGAGAGGTTTTCTAGTGATGGCATTGACTAAAAAAAAGTTTGAAAGAATGAATACAACCTTGTCTATCTCATAAGGGGTGTTGGATGGTGAGGATGACATGTCCTTTTTGAGAATAGGTAGAAGTGTGGTTTTTGGGATGGTTTTGGGATTTTTATTAAAACCTAGGCCTTGATTTTCATGGGGTTTCCTAAAATTTGCTAACGTAATATCATGTGGCCCTTGTTCATAGCATCTTATGCCAAATCCCTTTCAAGCACACCATTGTAGGTATGTTTGTACAAAGTGGGTTTTATCTAGGAATGAGAAGTTTGAGGTGAACATGTAGGCATGGGCTCAGCTATTAAGACATGAAGAAGGTTGATCAATCCCCTTGTAGATTAAATGAGTGCAGAGGAAAGGTAGACCAAAAGGAATGAGTTCCCTAAGATTAAGATAATATGCATGTTGTTTGTCAGGTCACCCATATTCTTAGGGAGTGGGGAGAGTGTTGAGCATTAGTAACTAATATTCTCCCATTGATTGTTACTAAAACATGGAATCAAGGGAATCTTTGATAGTAATTCTTAATGTAGGGATTGACATACTAGATGATGCTTCATTGGATGATGATGGGATATCACTTTGTAATGGAATTAAAACTTCATTTGGTCAAAATTTAAGGTTTTAAATTTTAGATGGATGGGGATAAGTCAAGATACTATGGACCTGAACCTCATATTCAAATTTAAGACATCGATGTAAGGTGGAGGGGATACAATACATAACGTGTATCTAAGAATGTCTTGATAGGATATTGTATTGAAACTCTCCTTCTATTATGTAAAATAAATTATGGAGGGTACGTACACCTACTTTGATTGGAAGGACAATCATTCCTAATATAGGGGCCATAGTATCATTGAATGCTCATAAGATGGCTGGAAATTAAGCTACAATAGTTTTAGGTAACTGTAGTTGCTTAAAATCTTGAGAGGAGATAATATTTATGCTTGCTCCATTATAAATCATTACTCATTTGATTCAGTTCTGATCAATTTGGGCAGTGATAAATAGTGTTGGATCCTGGTCATCAAGTTGCAATGATGATATTCAAAATCATGAAATGTTATGGATGATGACTTTTGAAGTAATGTAATAAAATCCAATAAAGGTTGGGGTTCATCATATTTTATCTCAGTAGCTTTCAAGGCTTTTATAATAGACTTGTGATGTTAAGGAGAGTTTTGGACAAGTTCATATAAACATATCTTGACTGGGAATTGATGAATCTGCTTTAGAATGGATATCTATATCAATTCTGAAGCATTATTATTTTGCACTTTTCCTAAAATATAAATTTTAGGTTTTAGGATGGCATTGTAAGTTATTTGTGGTAGAAGCAAGATTTTTTGCAATAGTCACTTTGGCTTTATTAGGATTTTGGGTCTTATGATCCTTGGTCTAGGATCATGTAGCTATGTGTATCATGTCTATCTAAAACAAGGTGGATTTATTGTGTTTTAAGACTCATCCAAATCTAGAGGGTTTAGGAGGGGTTGATATTCAGTTCTATTAGAGATTTTATCTTCCTTTGAAACTCATTTTGATCCTCTTGGTAATATATTAGTTCTTGAGGTGGACGTGATCCTAGTAGTTTGACTATGGGGATAGTTCATGAGAAATTGTTCCATTGAAATATCATCCTATTCTAATAATTTTTAGACCACAACTTTTAGCACATTACAACTTTCAGTATCATGTCCTTCTATTTGATGATATGTACATTTATTCTTTTCTTGATACCATGTCGGCTTCTAAATATGGGGTTAATAATTTTTATGGGTGGTAGTATGACAAGGGAATTTTGAATAAGTTGATTGAGAATCTTAGAGTAAGACCCTCTCAATAGATCTTAGCTGGGTTTTTTAACCTTCCAAAGCATTGGTATGGAGGCTACATTTTCTTTTGAGTATTGATCCTTCATACTAGTTATTTGAATATTCTCCATAATAGGTACTTTGTGTTTGGGATGAAACTTTACACCTAGGCCTCATGGGTAGTAAGGATTTAAAAGATTATGAATTAGCATTATTACAGTGGGATAATCCCTTTGTAATGGTATATGTTTTTAGAATAGATTCTATAATGGTGGTTTTTAGTTTTATTGAAGGATGAGGTCCTAATATGGATGCTTTAGTTCAAATAGGTGGCAGAGGCATCTTCCCTTTTTGATTTTGATTGGGGGTAGCAAGGATATCCTCCCTATGGAGTTCAATCCTTATGGGAGGATGTTGCAAGGATTTTCCTTGTAATGCCCTAAAGTTTTTGTTTCCAATTCTTGAAGCATTCCCACTAATTTATCTCTTTAAAAGATTTGTCTCTTCCCAAGCTATGAGGGAAACTAGTCTTGGGTTTGGTTGAAGTAATGTAACTATCTTTTCAGGGGAATTTAGCTAGAAGTGATGGGTATGCTACATGAAGTTGTTCTAGTGACAAAAGGAGTGGTATACATATCTTTTGGGACATCTAAACAAGCATCCTCCTTGATAGTTACTTCTCATCCTTTGTTTCTAGGTGATTATCTTGAATGGGTTTAGATAATGTTTCATCAAAAGGATCCCAAATAATGAGATATAAAAAGCTTGAGTGAGTCTTAGGGATAGCTCTACTTGATTTAGATGGTTTGAAGGCATATCCTATATGGAGATCTAGGATTTTAGTTTTCATGGAAGGTGATTCAAAAGTGCTACCAACCTCTTTAGGCATAAGTTGATCATGGATCATACTTATCACATGGGTCTCATGGTCCGAGGTGTATCCTAAATTAGCCTGTATGGAATTATATGTAGAGTCATGGTTGGGGAATGGCTACCTAAAAATGTCTATGGGCTGATTAGGAGGAGAATTAGGTTTATCTAATTGTAACTCTCCTTGATCAATAAGGTTTTGAACTAGACCTTTAAAGTAGAGACACCTATTGATGTCATGACCTGGTATAAGATGGTAATTAAAAAAGTCATTTCTTTAAACCTATTGGGCTTAGGGAAAGAATCATCAAGAGGTCTAACTGGATAATTTTGATGATAGATGTTTTTAAGATATTGTCTGAAATAGAAGTGTAAAATTCCCCTAAGGTTTTGTATTACCATGGAGGAAAATGTGTTAATGGTTTTTGTGATTATGTTTGTGAGGTAGAGGGTGTGGATTGGCTTTTTGTCTATGGGGGTGCTGATTTTAAGACCACAACATTAGCAATGCCTTTGGTTTTGGTATTGTTAATTACTTTAGAGGGATCAAGTTTGAAGTTTTTATTACTAACTTTACCTTCCCTTCTTCTAAATCTCATATTTCTAGTATATGGGCCATGTAAAAGGCCTCATTAAAAATCTTAAAGGATTGAACCCATAATGTTGATGAGATATGTTTAGCACATGATTTCATAAATAATTTGATTAATTTTGGTTGAGGAAGGGAAAAAAATAAGTTAGTTTCTAAAACTCTACCATCTAACTACAAAATTAGCAATAGATTCATCATCTAATGACATAAAGGTCATTTATGGTCACTTTTATTGCAATGTTAATGGAAAATTGCTCTAAAATGATTTTGGCTAATTTCCCAAAAGAGAATATGGAATGTTGAGGGATAGAACTATACTAGTCTAAAGTTGGTCCAACTAGCGACATGGGAAACATTCTTAGGAGAAGAATGTCATCGTGGGCTATAATATAACAAGCATGTATAAATGCTTGAATGTATTTATAAGGATCTTCCTTATTTTGAAATTTCATAAATTTTAGAAGTTCCCATTGTGATAGGTATGGTCTAATAGGGATATTTGGATTAATGGGTTCATTACATATTTACTCATAAGTGAGCATATTTTTCTTCCCAGAGGCAGAGGCTTCTAGATTTACCATCCTATTCATAAGTATGTTCATAAGGTTAGGTTGGGTATTATATTAGGGAATAACCCCTAAGACATTCTATTACAAATGTTGATAGGTATTAAATGGAGTGGAAAATGGTTATGACAAGGGGTAACCAACTGAAGTGGTCACAATCAGTTGAGATGCTACCACATGTTAGTATAGTGTTATTATTAGAACTTGTTAGTATCAGAACCTATTGGGGGAGGATTATTGAAAAAGGAAACCATGGTTGTAGAAAACCCTTCAGGTCCCTCTAAGGGCATGCCAAAAACATTCTAGAAGATAGTATACGAGGGGAAAGTGGAATACGGATGGATCGAGTGTTAAGGTAATGATTAAGAGTAATTGGATTTATATCCAATATGGTGGTGAATTTAAGATCTCCCTAAGTATAGAACTAGGGAATACCCTCCCCCATAGACTCAGGAGAGGTAGGAGGACTCGGGGTGTTTTCCATGGATGAGGATGAGATTGGGGATTTGATTTGATTTAGCAATTATTGTCTTGTCAAAACCATTTAGCACTGAATAAAAATCAAGAAATGAAATAAAAAATCATGTAATAGACTTTTGATTATCTTGTTTTAGTGGAAACAAGCACACACACTATAAAATGTACTTAAAAGGATTTTAATTTTTAAAAAATTAACTTTTCAAGTGTGATAAGGAAAAAGGTTAATGAGGGTACTACGAAACAATAATCTAAATATGTTTTTGGGTTTTATTTTAAGGATGGGAACCTCTATATACATGAAGGTATGTTCAGCCCTGATTTTGTGTTGGAAGAATGTACATGGCTTCATATTGGGTCCTACCCCCTCACTTTACACACCACAGTGCTAAGGGTGTTTAGCCTTTATACTTCTTTCTAAATTTTTAGACTCGACTGATATACCGAGTCATTTTCCCCCTTGGTGATGAAATCCAATTGGGTCCACTTAGGTAGGAAAATGTTTCAAATGCTTATTTTAAGATTATGTGGTTTTGGATGTGTGTGAGAAGGTGTGATTACTATGATGTATTGATCCACCTAGATTAGCTTATGTGAATTACCTAAGCAAGCAAAGTATGAATACAATTCTTTTTAAACCTTCAAAGAAAAAGCAAGAATTTTTGGATTTTCTCTTTTTTGAATGAAGACAAAAAATCAAAAAAAGAGGTAACTAATGAATAATTTCACAGTGAAAATAACAAGAACAATGAAACCTTAGGGGTCCCACTGGCCGTGCCAAAATGTAATAGTAGTTTTTCATTTTTTCCTTTTAATTTTATTATCTACTAAAAACTTAAATAAATACAAGGTTTATGAGGAATACCTAGAGATAAGAAGATGGATGTGTACCATTTGAATTTAGTGAATGTAGGAACTCCTTTTTAGATTGAAATAATACTTTACATATAATGAGATAACTTGGACAAATTTGATTAATAGATAGATAAGTGAGTTGCCTGGTTAGGAACCAGTCTTGGGAAGTTATAAACTTCCTCAAATGGATGGCATTTTTTTATTTTCATAATTAAATGGATAATAAACACTAAAATTACAAAATAAAAGGATGCGATATGGATGTGATAACAAAATGATTAGGAACTAATCTTTGTCTAAATTATTAATATAATCAAAGTATTCATACCGATAAGCTCCAACATAATTCACATCTTCTTGTATAACATCTAATTGGTTAGAAGTGAATTCAACAGAAGGAGAATAAATAATGGCATAAAGTGTTAATTCAAAAGCTATGTCACTCTAGTCAGTGAAGAAAGGTTGAGAGATGATGGGTAGATCAATAATATTAATTACTTCATGTGAAATTATGGGCAGTCATCCACAGATAAATTCCATGTTTTAAAAAGGCAGAAGATCTAATCAAACTGAATCTATGATAGAGTTTTATGACTAAATGGCTCGAATTTTAAAATATAATGTAGGGGTCGATGTTGATCCTATAGAATCAGTGTCGATTCAGATGAATCAGTGTTGATTATATTAAAACTGTATAATGTTATAAACAGAAAGCTAAAGGATGACTAAGGATGTTCAAAAGAAAATCAGGGATATTTTGAGATGTCTTGATAGTGGAATGAGCAGGAAAAGATAGAATGAAATAAGAAAATAAATATTTAAGATAGAGAACTTACCTTGAAAAGAGTGCAGGTAGAGTGTATTCTTTTCATAGGTGTAAGTAAACTCCCTTATTTTTTATGACTATTCTAGACTAGGTATAACCTAACTTCATCAATATGAATCTAGTGTTTGCCTTTCGATTCTCTAAATAAATATTAATAGATCGATATTGATTGGGAGAATCGATGTCAATTATGGAAGAATCATTACCGATTCATCCTTTTTGGAAAAAGTTTACTTTGATCCACTTTGATTTATTCTAACTTTAGGGTAATTTGGGATTAAAAGCAAGTTTGTTGGTAATGGATTTATATGAGGGTAAGTTGTTGGGGGTTAAGTTTTATGGGTTATAAATTAGATTTTGGTAGTTATAAAGGTAAAATGGTAATTTTTAAAAACAAATTATGAGTATCTAATTGTAAATAATTTAAACCTTAGGATAGGGATATTTAGGATGAAATAATAATTTAAATTCCTAACAACACAATTAATTCATATAGGACATATAAAATTATAGTGTCGACATAAATGTCCAAATAAGTTTGTACCCAAAGTCTTTAATGAGGTACAGAATCTAAGCTTGATGTTATCTTACATATTTTTGAGTTTAACTTTGCTTGTAAATGGTTAAAACAATTATGTTTAATAGGCACTTTTTTTGGTCATATTCCCTTTGAGAGTATGCTCAAATATAGGGTTCAATATTCTTAGACTGCTCATGGCATCAAATTTTAAAGTGTGCAAAATATGATCAAGGGTTTCTTTTTTTTGTATTTTAATGACCCTACCCATGCAGAAGTGATTATGAATAAATATACCACTTGGTATATTTTCAACTCCCTTATGGTTATTTCACCTTGGACAAGGGATTTTGTAGTAACTGAGCATATTACTCTTAAATTCCTAGTCTAGGTCAATTTTTTTAGATTAACATTGCCTTGTTGTCACTTCATCAACCAAATCACATCCTCCATTCATCACGTCGTTTTCCATTAACTTGCTAGCTTCTACTCAGCAAGCTCACATAAAAAGGTTTGTGTTAAATTCAATTTATCAAAAGACCTAAAGAAGTTAGTTGGTATCCAAGTCGATGAGTATCATCATTCTCAACATGTCTTGTATATCAATTTTCCCAACATTTGATTTTTATGTCAAGATATTGATCAAAAAATTAAGGATTACCCATTATATTTGGATCATAATAAACCAACCCCCAAGCCTTCTACTGATAATTCTAAGGACACTCATGAAAATGGGTGGAAAATAGATGGTGAGTGTAAAAATAATTACAACAAGGGTTTTATCAACCCTATTATCAAGTCCAAAACCTCTTAAAGCTATGTGCTATGAGAGTTTATGACAAATGCTTAACCCGTTAAGGAATATACTCATTTAAATCAACTCATTAGGGAATTTGTTCATATTGAAGTTAAAATGGTTAAGCCCAGGTTTTTAAGCACTCCCATGGCTACTAATGTTAATTCTAATTCACATGTCTCTACCTAGATAACCTTGTAAGATATTTCTATATATTCTTTGTCTCTTGACTCACACATATCTTCATTTTAATGCATAGACAAACATTCTCACAGGCCCTCATGGGGCTCTATAGAATGATCCAACCCTCCTCTTTGATAGACTATGACGGATGAAGAGTATCTGATGAAATAAGGAGATATACATTCATTTCAAATTCAAGAGTTTATGCATTTTAATGATGCTTATTTTTTGAAAAATTATTATGAAGCCCTGGAGGGATTGAATTTTGAGGATATGTCTCTTGACACCCATAATCTATGAATTTCTTCTCATGGGATGTTTGAGGTATAAGAGACTCAAATCACAAATATGTTGTGCAATATTTTTGAAGGAAATTTTTATAAATTTACATTCTTTGTCTTTAATAAGTTAAGGTACCATATTTCCTTCTCTATGTTATCAGTAAAGTCATTTACCCTGATAGCCTTATTCTGAGAATCAATCATGATGTAGGTTATGAAGGTGAAATTACATTTATTTCTCTAAAATGGCATCCACATTATGTGTATTCTATATTTGAACCATGTATCATGTCATCTAGGTGATTGTTAATATTGACAACTGCTCTTTTAGGATCATTAATGTGTATGCCTCAAAAGACACTCATGAAAGGGAAACTTCATGGTAGTGGATTGATAACAAAATCCCAAAATCCTATTAGGCTTTATGTGGTGATTTTAATATATTATGGTATCCTCTTGACAAAATTGACCATCTTTTGATGCATTGGATAGCTCGCAAAAGGGAATCTTGGCTTTTTATGTGAAATAAATTTGGGTTTTATTACTTGAATACCATGTGTTGCCCCATATCTAAAATTTGGCACACTTGGTCCAATATCCAAGGTGGATCTAATAGGGTGCTTAATTAATTTGATCGGGTGATGCTTTCTACATAACCTTACTTCTCCTTCGATAACATTTTTCATTCTTAGTGTAAGCCATGTTGCATTTTGTCATTTATGATTACTCACACATCCACTTTTGAATCACTTGGAAATTCAAGCATCCCAAAATCCAAAAACATAACTTTTTATGAATATTTTTCTTTTGAAACACATGCCCATCATCACCCACATTCATAAGGTTTATAACCTCATCTCTCAACCAACTAAGTAGTTAGGTTGGCTCTAATGGCGGTCTAATTTTCTCACATGCACCACTCACTTTTTTTGAATTTATGGCCGATAGTAGGAAAATATTAGGCAACCTACTATTTTACCACCTCCTCTAAGATGAGGCATGTAGCGATAGGATTGAACAAACCCCTTTATATGATCTTCTACAACTACAAGTAGCAAATCTTAGACAACATATTCAAATTGTAGATAATTACAATACTCAAGGATCTCAAATTTGGGCTTGTTTGCATTGGCTCAAAGTGTGTGACAATGTCTCTAAGGAATTATTTCACGTGCTCAAAGCCAAACTTGCTACTCAACAAGTTAAATCCATTCATGATGTTGGCCACTACCTTACTGAAGTGTTGGACATGATCCAGGCCTTTATGTAGCATTACTAGTAAGTTTTCAAATCTCAAGAGCCATCCCTTGAATAATAATAAGCCCCTGACTAATACCTCTTGGTTGTTCCAGAAAAGCTAAATCCTATTCAAAGAGTTACTTGTGATAGGAAGCTCTCCATTCAAGATATTCACAAGGCTATCATGAAAATGGCCAATGATAAAGCTCCTAAGTATGATGATTTTCCTTGTGAATTATATAAAAAATATGGGATACCATTGGCCCAGACTTATATCAGGTCTATATTAAAACTTTCAATACCAATTCCTTGGGGACTAACATTAACAAAGGTCACATCAAAATAATTCCCAAGTATGGATACCCTAATATAATTAGTACTTCACAGTGCATCACCTACTCAATGTCTCATACAATATTATTGATAAATTACTTGCAATCTATCTTTGTCATCTCTTGCCCTTGATTGTCAAACCTGAACAAATAGGATCCATTTAAAGCTGATACATATTGGATATTATCATTATTATTTGGGAGGGCATAGATCAGCTCATTGATCTAATCAAAAGGTTATGTTTATCAAAATTGACTTTCATAAAACCTATGAAAATACTGAATGGCCCTTCATTTTGGCTATGTTAAAACCCTTAGGATTTGGCCCCAATTACCTACAATCACTTCAAATGCTTTTTGTAGATGTTTTGGATTTCCTTTCCATTAATAGTGTCAACTTTGAATAATTAGGTCTCTTTATATTTATTTAACAAGGTTGCCCATTGGTTCCATTTTATATTTTCTCATTATTGAATACTTCAATTATCTATTGGCCAACTCAATCTTATGGTCTTGTTCGGGGTATTTCCCTCCCTAAAGAGGCTCCCTCTCAGCTCCTCAATGAGTATTCTTTGGATGACTCCTTTCTTACTCTTATTAATGATGACATTAATGTTCCTAATGTTATGCAATGTTTTACCACTTTATGTCTTGCCTTCAGGTATTTTATTCAAAGGATAAAGATATAGTGCTACAGACAATCCTTCCTCCCCCAAACTCCCTGGGTGAGTCAGTATGATTGGAAATGGTTTCATCATGATGATATTTTTTAATTTTTTGGGCATTCTTTTTATATTCCAGGCTTACCCTTATATATATGTAAATATGTGATGGATTGGATTACAAAAAAACTTTATTATTAGACAAATAATCCCATATCCCTAGCCAAAAAATTTAAAATTGGCAATAAGGTGCTTGCAGCCACTTATGTCTATTATTCTTACTCTTGGGTTCCTTCCAAAAAATCTATTCAAAAGCTTGAAAATATTATTAGAGATTTTATTTGGGCCAGTTCTTCCATCGCTTATGGATTCCATAGGGTATCTTGGGAGTATTTTTGTCTCCCTAAGGAGGCTAGAAGCATGGGCATGATTGACATATCTCACCAAGTTTTAGCTCTTTATGCCAAACCGATTATCCATGCCATTGAGGGGAGAAGAATGAGGCATGGAAAATTTTGCTCTGACATTGTATTTTTGAAGGCACTCCTTATGGTTTTTCTGATTGGAAAGGTTTAGCATTTTCTAACATTCTCTGTCTACCCTTGTGAAAATTTTAGGGTCCTTTGTGGTTAAAAGCATTTAGAAAACTTGGAAAAAGATTAAGCCTTGGTTACATTGGAATGGTAATGAATTTAGATATGGTCTTTCTATCAACTATGACTCCTTATGGTGGTCCCCTATTATCAAGTTTCACGTTATTCCTCTTGTTGAAGTTCTTTGGATTCATTCCCTAAAGTTTTTTTGAAGGGAAATTATTTTTGTGTAAGACTTATTTTAGAAGCAGACTTAGTTTTGATCCCTTTGATGGATGTGAAATTTAAATATAAATTGTCCTCTATAGATAAGGAATTTGATGAGAATATCATTGTTGTTATTTTAGTAGATACACTACACAAACTTGTGGTGACCTATTCTTGCCCTTGCTAGAAGGACTGGAAGTGGCATGTTAACACCCCTTTCCAAAATTACACTACTTGCAAAGGCTATGAATGGTTGTCCCATCATTTTTTGATGGTTAACAAGATCAATAATAGATGAGATGTTCGATCCTCCCTATCTACTTAGGGAAGATATTTCCAAACAATTTGGACTACTTGTATTAAACTCAAGCTAGTTCACTTTGCTTGGTGTTTGCTCCATCAAGAATTACCACTTGGGAGATGTCTAGTGCAATTAGGGGTTGTTCATCCATCATGCCCATTTTTTAGGAATTTGAATACTCTAATGCATTTATTTTGGTTTTTCTCTAAGGATCATAATGATTGGAGTTGGATTAATTATTTATTCAACCCTTTTCATCAAGAGCCTTTCAATTGGCATCATATCCTCCTTGGTGACATTCCTAAAATGCTATTGAGCTACACCCAAGTTTATCATACTTTCAAAGTTTAAATTTTGTTTTGGATATTGAAAAAAAGAAAATCATCTTTAATTTCTAATGCTATTATTGAGAGTCACTTTTCTATTTATAAGAAGTCTAAACTAATAAAGTTATTATGGAGCTTGATCACCCTCAAAGACTACTTAGATATTGGAGTGATATCCCATGTGTGATGGATTGCATTAAGCCTTCCCCTCTTAGAAATTCTTAATTGAGATGTAGTAGTGGCACTCCACAAGGAGATAAATGTCACAATTAGTCTATTCATTCTCTCGTAATTAGGTCCAATGATATCCTTGGCATCATAATTCTCATCCCCCTATCCATGTGGTGAATAGGACTCTTCATCTCCACCCTCTCCATGTACTCAAGGTTTGGGCTATATGCCTCCTTTAGGGCATTATCCACTAGGGATATCACAAATTTATTGGCACCCACCACCTGATAATAAATTCATGAGGCTTGTGCTGTCAATTTTTCCCCACTGCTCTGATCCAAATGAAGATGTTATAGAAGAAAGTGATCATACCACTATTGATTATAGTTGGGACCCAGTTTATTGGAGTTTCTAGTTGGGTGATCCCCATGATAAATCCCCCCTTATACTTATTTATTTGTCATGGATACTTAGTCCTTTGGTGTTTGTTTTTTATTTGATGTAATAGATTTTTTCTAGGCTCAACCTAGTTGCTTGTTGTTTTGTTCCTAGGCTTTACGTAGTGTGGTGGCTTTGTGGTGTGTTATCTTACCGCCTTCTTTTTTTTAATAGTCTTGTATATTTACTATATCAATTAATATAATAAGATATATTTTATCAAATAAATAAAAATTGGGTGAGGAAGGTACAACTTCTTAAACTTGACCTTTATTTTGAGGTTCCCATTAATTTTTTCAATCAAAAAATCCAAGTAAGCCATGTGGGAACAAACCAGATAAAACTAACACTAGGATAAATAGAGACTATGGACTTTAGATTGAAGTTTTAGTATCTACAATAAGATAATCCAAAATGAAGCTAATACCACCCTTCTTAGACTGTATAATTTGAATGATTCAATGAATTTATAATATGCAAGTGCAGAGTTTTGAAACCAAAAAAAATCAAGTAATTTATTATAAGGTTCTTATGTTTTCAGGTATAACAACATAACCACAAACATTAACAAAATAAAATCATTCAAGTAGAAAAGTTTTAAAGGCCATAAAATGTGTGTACTATTATTTTTTCCAAGCATACCCAGTTTCACTAAACATTATCAAAATAAAACCTTGAAGCTGAAATGTTCGCAATGTCACAAAACACATGCTCATATCATTTTTGTATCTATATATAACAAGTTTGAGATAGTATAAATGACCTATATCTATGTTGATATGAGCAGTAACATCTTTGTTTGTGTGTGTGTGTGTGTGTGTGTGTGTGTGTGTGTGTGTGTGTGTGTGTGTGTGTGTGTGTGTGTGTGTGTGTGTGTGTGTGTGTGTGTGTGTGTGTGTGTGTGTGTGTGTGTGTGTGTGTGTGTGTGTGTGTGTGTGTGTGTGTGTGTGTGTGTGAATATATTCCATAAAATAGCAAACATGTACATAGCAAAAAATATAATATTGTTTGAAATTAATATAAAATAAAACAACACTACTCACAAAAAATTGCTTGGAAAAAATAAATCAATAAATATTATTTACAATTGGATAATATTGAAAATCAAATACTTCATCACAAAAAATATGGCATATAGAATTTATAATTCCTTACCATCATATTGTCAAAGAAATGTAGTATATGATTAAAAGTCTAGGACATAAATTCTTCACTTACTCTGTATAGAAATAGAATTTAATTGCTCTGTATAGAAATGGAAAACATTAGTTTGAACTATCTAAGAACATGATCTAATATTGAAGGATAGAGCATAAATTCAAACCATAATGTCATAGGGATATGAAATCCTACAAAAAAATCCTTGTAGAAAGTCATGCCTATATCATTATTCATATAAAAACTACTAGGTAGGGCAAGTACAATCCTCCATGTTTTTTTAAAAGAATCATAGATTTTTATGTTCATTATGTCAAGCAATTGATTTTGGCTATCAGAAGACTTTTTAGCTCTCTCTCTCTCTCTCTCTCTCTCTCTCTCTCTCTCTCTCTCTCTCTCTCTCTCTCTCTCTCTCTCTCTCTCTCTCTCTCTCTCTCTCTCTCTCTCTCTCTCTCTCTCTCTCTCTCTCTCTCATACTCATAAAGATGCTACTTAGTGGTATTAACTTGTAAGGAATTTCCCAAAAATGTTTTTTTAATTGAGTTGCAAACATACAGGTTTGAAATTAATGAGGGAATACTAAGGAAACAAAAAATGTGTTTTGATACAATATTTATTAAGAGTATCCCTAATGTGGATCCTCTATAAAATACTATAGAATCAAATATGGGAAGAAATCAATTTGATGTGGTTGTCCAAGTCTATGTGGATAAATAGTATGTCAGATAAGACACATTTTGAACATTAAGAAAATCAATCTTGAAACTTTCTCAAAAGTAGCCATGGAGTGTCATGTTTGGAGTTTTGAATCCAAATATTTATATAAAAATAGATGATAACAATGTTTTCCATTCTTCATACACAATTTGAGATTGAAGTATGATATCCCATGGAATCTAAGGCAAAAATATTTCTAAAACATGATGTGGATAATCAAATACTACTAAGTTAGATCCATTTCCCTTGCCAAATCTCACTTCTTGTTTCTTATCTAATTCTGATATACCTCATGTTGTTTTTGTATTAGTTAATAGTGGGGGATAGAGTTACCAAATAATTGTTTGTCCTTCTCTACTTCAAGTGACCTGCAAATAGAATTAAATCCATTAAATGTAATAATGTGATAATGGTATGCTTACCATGATCCTAAATAGCCTACAAGATTTTGTGCATCACTATTAGGGGGTATTTTATAAGGCCCCATTTTGCATAGTGATTATCTTTGACAAATATGAGTATGAAATTATCACTTATATGTTTTGATTGTTGAATTATTTTTTTAAATCATGTCCATTTGAGGCGTGTAAATATTTATGAAGGTTTTTCATGTGTTGAGAACCATGAGAAAGTCTTATTATCAATCATGTTTTGGATTTCTAACTTATGAAAGTATGATACTGACATTTCATTTATGTAATGTCGCTTTATGAAATTTGATTATGTTTATGAGATATATTAACTTAATAATGTTTGAATCATTTATCATAAGCTTTTGATTAAACAATTTCATGTGTATAAGGTGATGAGAACCTAACTATGTGAATGCTTATATTCTTTGGTATAGTGGTTGCCTATAATTGATTAAGTGCCATGTTTGATTAAATCATGTATCTTAGGCTATTAGGTTAAAGTAATTTGATGTGTGCATCGAGTGTGCAAAAATATGAAAAGGGATAATGAAAGAAAGAGACTATGCCAAGCATTTTTTTTATCATTAAAATAACTTTAACCCTTCTTAAATCTATGTTAAGTAATCGATTGCCTAGTCTACCACCTTTACTAATGTAGAATTTGATAAGGTGGTCATCCTTTAAGCCTAGTTGGCAAAAATTTTAACCTATCCTTTAGATCTTTTAGCCAACATCTAAATTATCTAGTGGTTGATTGATAGATCTTCCATTGATTGCCTTAGACTATAATCCAGTGGGAAAAGAGGTAAGTAAGTCGATGAATCAACCATAGAATCTTGTAAGAGCCACCATGCACCTTATTTGAACATGGAAAATAACATCCCTTATTGAGACATGGGTTAGCAATAAGATGGTGGTTGGGTGATTCTAGAATGACTATATGTAGGAGTCGAATTACCTTAGTTTAGGACTTTTTGTCAATTTGAAAAGAAGTTAGACTTATCATAAGAGAAGGAGAAGCAACATATAGTAACAATGAGTTAGTAGAGTTGAGTCTAGAAAACTAGAGGATATCACCCAGGTGGTCTGGAGGTCGATAGGTGGGCTTCCTAATAACTTTTGTTTTTTACTATTCATTTAGAATGAAATTATTTTATTCTATGTTTGATCTTTTTGCTTTTAGGAGAATAAGACCACTTAATTTATTCTACCTATTTTATTATTTGCCCATGGTTGGGCATTGGCTGCCATGTAGTGCTTGTCCATTTGAAGACCTTGGGGAGGTATTTTATCCTTATCTAAATGAAAGGTGTCTTTGTTTCTTACCTAAATATGATGATGTTGTTGTGGATTTATGGATTGTCTGTGAGCATCATCTTCATGGTGGAAGAATGTCAAGCCCTCCTGTGTTGGGCATGGTGGTAGAATGTTTGACCTTCTTATGAATGTCATGATGGAAGTTGTTAAGCCCTCCCATGATGGGACATGGTAGTATACTTCTTAAGCCTCCCATGACTATTGGATGGAAGTAAAAGAATGAATTATCCTCTTGCCACTCCAATCAATAGGTGAGCCTTATTATGTTGTGAAAGCTTTCCTACTAGTTTTATGTTTTTGAATGCTTAGCTTCACTTGAATGATCATTTAAATGTTTATTTGATTTGTATTTAGGACTAGTATTCCCTTTAGATAAGAACCAGGAATAGGATTATAGGTGGTGCATGGTCTCTCCCTTGTGTCAAAATATCCTTGCTTAGATATCCACCCTTCCCTATACTAATTGATATAAACATACTCAGAGTTGGGAGTCTTAAGCTCAGGGATGTCTAGAATAGCATATTAATGATGACAAAAGTTTGGGAATTGAGCCTTCCTTATTATATCCAACAAATTCTTGAGAGCAGATGAAGATCACCATTGAAGACCGACTATTCTTCCATTATTTAATCAGGCCTAGAGATGTGCCTCTTGCTATATAAATAATTGGATAAAATATGATATATTATTAATAATTTAGGAGTCAGCTTGCTTGTAATAAACTTACAAAAGAAAGAGCATGGATAATATTCTAACTATGGATTAAAATATATGTTTTCTATTTTTTGAAACTTATGTGTTAAATTGAGTTCTGTTTGTTATGAATACTTGGTTTACAGTAACTTGGGAAGGATCGTATATGTATAAAATATTATTTAGCCTTTTTTGGGCTCTTTGAATTAAATTAACTGATTAATTTCCTTACTTAAATATTTGTCTTGAGTGGCTTGTTTATAAGCATTGTGCCTCCCTTTTTAATCAGAAGATGTTGTGAATCAATGGATTGAGCTTCTGCAAAAATGAGTAGAACTCAAATAAATAGTTATGAGTTTGTTATTGATAATAATAATATAGCTATGATATTTATATCTAAATGGTGATGTTATTTGGGATAAAAAAACATGCCTTGTAAAAAGTCCTTTTGGTCTTAACAGTTGAGTAAACTACCTGCTATAAAAAATTCTTATAACGAGACTATCTAATAAATGAAGAAGAGTTTTAATAAAGCTTAGTTCTTCTATAATAACTATGACAAGGCTTCAACTTTAGATTTGACTAGTGTTTCTACACCTTAATAAATGCAATGTTTGACCTCTTAACCTTAATGGAGTAAATGGATGTGTGTGTTGATGCATAAAGTATAATATTCTAAAAAATAAACCCATCAGCGAATAAGAGTGAGCAATTCTTTAAGTGATGATGGCTAGAGTAAATTGGCTTGAGATTATTCAATAGTCGACTAAACTAATGAGAATATTGGTTTGGTGTCAAGTCATGTTGATCTAAGTGAATTCAAGTTTTTTAGCATAGTAGAGACCTTCTTAGGAAGGCAAACCTAGTTTTAGATGCATTAATAGCAACAGACTATTAGCAGGTGAGCTTTGCCTTTGCTTTAACATGTCAGCCTCTATCCAAGAATTTTCTTTGTGTAATTTGGCTTCTATCTTAATTGTTTGCTAAAATGATTGATTCTGGCATTATCTTTATGCCTTAAGCCATTTTTAGGTTCAAATCTCTAATCAGATCTTGTAATGGGCAGTAACCTGTACAGACATTTCTCTTACATTAGCCATTCATTAAGCTTATTTGCACGGATTTTTGACTTAGCCGAATAATTACTTTGGCATTTTATTTCAATATTTTTCCATAGCTAATTAGGATAGTTACTTTGTGCAGTGTTTGTCTTAAATATTTAATGAGTTACATGTGTAGCTTTGTTTACGCAGAGCTTATCTTAGTCATTTTGATAGGAGATTTTTGTGGCCCTTTTTTCCATAACCATTTAAATGATTGGCTTCTTTTAGAATTTTGCCTTAGTCAATTTCATAACTTGTTTGTGAAGTGGTTTAGAGGAAGCCACATGTATCTCGCTAATCCAAGATTGACGTCAATTTGGTCTATTATATAGTTGATACCGAAGCAATGAGCTACTAGGATGTTGCCATGCGGCATAATCCCAATACCCCATGATCTCAGAGATGACTGTAGAAGAAGCTTACCTTCAGGGCAGTAGGCTAGTAGGATGTTTCCATATGACATCACCTCAGTGACCCACAATCTTGAAGATGATCATACAAGAAGCTTGCCTTAGGCCAATAGGCTAGTGGGATGTTTCTATGTGGCAAAATCTTGGTGACCTATGATTCTGGAGGTGAACATACAAATAGCTTACCTCCAAGATATTAGGATGGTCAGATGTTGTTATGTGGCATCATCCTAATAGTCTATAGTCTCATCAAAGTCCATACATAAGGCAAAGCCTCTGTACTAACATGCTAGTGGGATGTTGCCACATGGAATCATCTTGATGGTCTATAGTTCTAAGGTCACAGGTTAAAATGTAAAAGCTTTTCAGATCAGCAAGAAAGCGAGAGGACACCACATGGTAAGAAATGTCCCCAAGAGCTCAAATAGAAGCTAGTGTGGCTTTGGAGCCCACCAAAGCATCCATGTGGATATCGATTGTGCCAGCTATGACTTAGGTTTAAATTGACGTTTGTCTCAACATCAAAGTGCAATAATCTTCGACGTAAGCTAGAAAATGTATTCGGTAGTGTTTGGGTGAATGAATAATGCTTTTGACCTCTTAATCAATGTCATGCACCTGATTATGGAATGGTGGCAGTGGCAGGGATTGCATGTGTGTTATGATTAACATGAATTCTTGTATTTTATTATTTGTATACGACTAACTATTTGAGTTTTTGGTTGTTATGAATTAGTCTTAACATGGGTGCTCTAGTGTGTTCAGGTTAATACTCCACATAATTAATTAGTAATTAGTGGAGAGTTTAATTTAAAAATATGTAAGTGATTTGTTAAAACAAATCACATAGAAATATTATGAGGAGATATTTTAGGATTGTGTTAATTGTTAGTTGTTAAAACAACTAACTATTGTTAGGGAGTATTATTAGATGTATATTCACATATATATGTCATGTTGTGATTAATAAAATAGTGAAGTTGACTAACAAAATTGTGTACGAGCCTTTGGCTTTTGCCTGTAATGGGCCTTTTTCAATATTTGGTATTAGAGCAGGTTGTCATGGACCTATCTATACCCTCCATCCATGGTTTATGCATCAAAATGGTCTAACGGCTATACAATGCAGTCCATGTGCAAAAGCCAATTTTGTCCATTCACTCTTGCTTGCATATTGACAATAATTTGCAATGTAGACTACATACACAATTACTATCATTCACCACCCGCATGCATTTTTTGCTCTTGCTTCCATTTTATCCATTCTATTCACAATTTTCATTCCATTACTATTCATTCTGTAATTTAAAAACGAAATTGATATATATCTTAAAAAATAAAGGGAGGATATATTTAGAAAATATCACACACACACATATATAACAGATGTTTTCATCGGGCCATACATAATCAAATTTGGAGCAGATATCCATACAATATATACAGAAATTTAAAGTAGATATTTACATGAGAGGAAGAATTTATTAGCAAGTCGTATAGGGTTTACAGCCAGCTGTCAACTTGTGAAGATTCATCTAAGCTCTTGAATACCGCCAAGTTAATTTGATGAACAAGATCTTGACTGGCTTTGATCTGATCTACATTGCATTGGTGAGTTACTCCTTGGCGAGATCCTTTTCAACCAATTTAGGTTTATTCGATACGTAGGTGCTCAATCTTCTAGATCGTCGCCCTCCTGGTTGGTGCTTTCACTGTAGATCTGGATTGTTAAAAAAAAAGGGGAAGACGAAAATTAAAACATATATATATATATATATAGGTTTATTAAGCCGGAGGCTTATATGATGGGCGAACTCTGTGTATTTGTCTCGAGTCACGACAAAACAACATATTCAAATGTTAACAGACTAGTTTTGAATGGTGTCAATTTGGGGAGGTGGTGGTGCAGAGCGGTTCGATAGACATTTTTCGGTAGGCATTTTTGGCAGACATTTTTACAAGCAGCTCAACGCCATATCTTTCGATCTAAATTTGTTTTCAACAGATGGACATGGTGGTTCGCTTAACGAATGTTTGAATGACTGCACGGGGAATGTTAACACCAAAAATGTTTTACAGCGATAAATTTTTTCGCTCGTGTTCGACTGCCATTTTATGAAACTCAGAGCAGTTCAAGGTTTTTGTTGTGTTGTTTCAAAATATCCTAAAACATACCTTCTTGCCCATAAATTACTTCATAATTCATGATTGACGGAATTTTGGTGATGGTAAACTGAATGTCAGATTCTGTCTTCTGACTCCTGCGCAGCAGTCTGCATTTTGGCGATCGTTCTGCCGACAGGAGAATAGCAGGGGCTTGTAGAAAATATAACGGTAAGAAGATTTTCCTTTGTTTTTGAACATGTTTATTGGTTCCTACTTTAATATAGATATTTAAAATTTCAAAGATAAATACAGGAAAAAGATGTGACGCGTATCGCATATGTCCTATCCAGACATGGAGATAAACGCATAGTTTAGTCTATTGAAAGCGCACAGCGGCTTTCTGTGACCGTTGAAATCCTTGACTTAAATGGAATGCGGTTCCACTTGAGTTGAAACCACTGAGATAAAAAGGATGGTGACGATGTTGCTTTTGGGTTGACTTAAAGAAAAGAAAAGAACAGAATTTGATATGGCAACAATGTTAATGCTATATCGTAATATCGATACGAAGGCCGCTAGGGGCGTATTCTTTTTTCAGGCAGCATCATCATCAATCTAAACAGTTGTTTGCATGTTCATCCAATAGAAATATGTTTTGTTTTCAGCAGACCGCTTGTTAGAATCACAGGAAAAGCATTTTAAGTGTCGAACCTGTGGCTCAATTAGCGCCTTCTTATGCCTAAGTTGCGGTATTTGCCAGTGGAAGAAAAAATGTGTGAGGCGATTTGAGTCACGGAGAGGGGTTGTTCAGAGGTGGCTAGTATGGCCAGAATGTCGAGTAAGACATCGGCCTTTATATTTTCTTTTATAGAAAAGAAATATCATTCATTTTAATTCTATTATAAGAGACGTTGAAGAATGATATTTATGTTATAAGAGACGCTGAAGGTAAAAAAAAAGGAAGAATAGATGGATTCGGAGGATAAGAAAGAACCATTTGTTGAAAATTTCTAAGATATCACTAAAATAAAAATCAACTAGATAGAACAAAGCAAGAATCATTTGTTGAACATCAGCGGAGGATGGCAGCATGAATATATATTAGTGTAGAAGAATTCCATGTCTGCAATTTAACAGCAGATCAATTTGCAGATTGTCAAAAAGTTCAAAACACTAGGTTTGGACAAGATATAATGAGAGGAAAACTTGAAGATAGAGAAGGCGATTTGGAGAAATATGGGCCATACTCCCTTTCTGAAAGTGAATATTTTCAGATGAAGTAATCTTCTCTGTTTGCGTCGCCTGCTAGTTTCTATGCCTATAATTGTAATTTCCTCTGATGGTTGATATTGTAAAGCGTCGACTCGGCTTCCATGGCAATATGCATTGGAATTGAAATGCCCAGATGGAGGAAATGAAACTTTTTGCAGAGTTTTCAAAGACAGAACAAATGATATGAAGGGGGCTACTTCACCACTATTATAATTATAATTATTAATTATACCATAATTAATTATTATATATATATATATATGTATATATATATATAAAATGTTGTTCTCCATGCATGGTGGTGGCATGGATACGTGAGGATCAGTTGAAAATTTGAAGGCGGTCAAGTTGTTAGGTCTCGTAGTAGTCAACCGTTATAACCGATGAGTCTTCCTCCTCATTTTTTTTGGGACCAAAAAATTGTCATCAACTTTACCAACATTATAGAGAACATAAATGAATGTGACACATGTAGTATCACTTTGCAAATTCTGTCTTTTGATCTTGCGTCAATGATCTCTTGCATTTCATCCAATTTCCTAGTTTTCTCAAATGATTTGACAAGGTCGATAAACATATGTTTAGAAGGGGTAAAGTCAGTGGCTATCTCGTCATCTAAGACTCTGTGAGCCTCATCTAATTTTCTCGCCTTGCAAAGGGCACTAATAAGTGCATTATTGGTCACATTACATGTAGAAAAGCCCATTTTTGATATTCCATTGAATAAATCTAGTGCAATATTTAACATACCTCTTATTTGGCAAGGGCCTAATTACTCTCAACATTTCAAAAAATAACATTAGCAGCTCAGGGATCCTATTTGGTTGTTGGTTATATTTGAAGAAGATGATGATTGAGATAAAAGTATACAATCATTGACAGCATTGAAGAAGAGGAGAAATTGAAGGCAATCTGAGTTTTAGTGGAGTTTGATGGTAACATAGAGAGGACTTTTGTTGAGGCCCTAGTTGAATTGTCGAGGAAAGGCAACTTATGCTTTAGACAACAAGATTAGAAAGGGATAATAAAGTTTTATTTCCAACGCATATTGAATTGTAGATTAAAGGCAACTTGTGCTTTAGACACCAAGATTGGAAAGGGGAAATAAAAAAATTATTCTCAATGCATAAACTTGGTTCTTGCTTGCTAGAAAAAACTCAAAAAAATTAAGAGTTTGTAAAATGTGGGAAGATTCAAGAAGTAAGTAATGGATGCCCTTTTGCATTCCTAATCAAGCCAGTGAGAGGCAAAATTAAAGTTTAGGGAATATGGACAAGTTGTGGAAGACTCTGATAAAGTATTAGACCTTGATCCATGACATGTGATATTCGTGCTTCACAAGGGGCTAGAAAATTCCCAAAAACATTTAGAGTTTGTAAAATGTGGGAAGGTTCAAGAAGCAAGTAATGGATGCCCTTGTGCATTCCTAATAAATCCAAGGAGAGGCAAGATTAAAGTTTAAGGAATATGGACAAGCTGTGGAAAACTCTGATAAAGTATTAGACCTTAATTCCTACCATGTGATATTGATTCTTGTATGTGCAATTCCTTCAGATTTTCTTGCACCTTTGGGGTAACTACTAGTATTTATATATATTTACAGGGGTGTACATCTACCAGATAGATGATAATGCAAACAAGTTGGATTTTGCTCAAATATCTCACCTATGCATTGCTTCCTCTACATCTCACTCAGCGTGCATTCACATTGGTGGTTCCTCACACGGTGCTACAACCTTTAATTTCTAAACGTCACGAGGCTTCATCATTGAAACTTCAAATGGTGACCTCATCTTCAAAGATTAAATTATAGCTGGTTTGAAAGATCAAATCACACCCCTAAATTAGCTCAATGCTCTTGTATCAACCTCAGATCTATTTAGATCCTCCCTTCAAATGGCAAAGCAAACTCATGCCTCTCTCAGTGATTTCAACTTCTAGTTTCTCTCCTCCAACATCATATTTCTCTGGATTTGTTCTAGCTTACCTCACTATTCCTCCATGGAAGCCTTGATTCATCTCACCTAGGTTTGGAGTAATCTTCTATGCCACCATCAATCTCTACCTTCCCCAATGACACTTTAAATTAAAAAGCACACTTTATTAAATAAACAAGATTTTACAAAATAAAATATAGCTAGTCATGCAAAAAAGGGAAGGTGGAAAAGTCACACCCCAAAAACCACATCGGGTTAAACAAGCCTTGAGAAAGTAGCAGTAGCAACTAGAAGGCCATACCAGCCAGGAATTCTAACACATGTGCACTAACAACTAAAAAAAAAAAGATAAAGCACAAAATAACAAACAACTCCTTAAGCAGCAGCAGCAAACATGGTAGTAGGTGGCAAAGGTGACAGAGGGTCCTAAGGCTTCCCTCCCCATCGCTTGTCAGTTGGGGGGTCCTCAGCGAAGGTAATAGGCTCCCACCCATCATTTTGTTATTCTTAATTTTGTTGTGGTTGCTTAGAATTCTATCGAGGTGAATAAATGGTAAGTGCCAAGCACGGGAACTTGTCCTGCTTAGGAGCCACCTAACCTCTTCTATTGCCATTGTCATGATGAGACAACCCACACCCAGGGGATGGCTAGCAAGATCAAGGAGAGGAGTTCTTCTAATTTTGAGGTCTATGACTTTAAGACCAAGAACTCTTAACTCCTCTACCACATCCTCAAGAAGGAGTGTAATCAGGTGACTCCTGACTGACAGCCCAAGGGGCATTCCCCCAGTGATCCAAGAGCTCCTGTAAATGGTGAAGTTCCAGTTGCACTTTCTCCATAGAGCTCTGGATCTAAAGGGTAAAATTAGAGATCTCATTAATTTTGTTAGAAATTGAAAACCCAGTTTCCATATCTTCATGATTAAAATAAGCTTTATTTATAGACTTCCAAATATGAAATAAAATATCAGTGCAAAAAATCTACCAAAATCTATTGTATCTTGCAGGAGGCAAGATCAATTCCCCCAAGAGATCCATTTTCCAAGAGAACATTTCAGGTCTGAAGGGTTTAAAAAGAGAATGAATCCATCTCTAGGCAGACTGAGCATGGGGACAAAACCAAAAAAGGTGTTTAATGGTTTTTGGGCAGTGGCAAGCATGACATATTGAATTAAGAACCCCATATGCTTGAGTTGGTCTCCAATAGGGAGCCCTTGATACATAATGCATCAAATAAAATGGGTTTTTTTAGGTTCCAAGATAGCCGACCAAATATTATTAAATATCCTCAATCAAACATGGTGAAGAGATGTAAGACTCCAACATCTATTGAGCACCTCAGTATCAATACGCTAAGGAGCAAGAAGATTATATCCCAATTTAGGGTCATAATGACAAAAAGGAGTGGTTGTAGGCCAGTTCCAATCCTTCCACCATGGGGTGAGAGAGGACACTCTAATATTGTGCAAATACTTACCAGGTATGACACTCTAAACTTCAAAAATAGAATTTTTATCTTCTTTGTTAAGATGAAACCTGGATTTCACAATATTCTAAGGTAGCTAGTCCTGAGAGATCTTAAAGAAAAGATTTCAAATGTGTTTAATACCTTTTTTAAAAAGCCTAAAACTTTTTATCCAAGGAACCATGACAAAGGGAATATTGTGGAAATTGATAATAGAGGACCACCAGAGAGATTGAGAATTAATAAAGAGACCATTCTTGAATCCATCTCCAACACAGACTAGGTGAGACTTGAGCTTCTTCTAGGACTTTCATATGCTTTGTATGATAAAAGAGCCAATGATTTTGATAGGCACAGGAGTGAGAAGAAGGGCATGCAAGTCGAGACCTCGCCATGCCTTTATTTTTAGTTATATATTTTTTTAAGTATTTGCTTTTAATTGGTCTTTATTTGATATTTTATTTAATTAATGGTATTTTATAGCTTATATTTTAGTTTTTAATTTTTTATTGATAAGTTTAGTTTATTATTTAAGAATGGTTTTTACTTTATATGGTTCTTAGTTTAGATTTGTTAAGCTTTGTTTTTAAATAAATTTTGTTTCTTTTATTTTGTTTGATTATTTTATTTTTGATTATGCATAATAAATTGTGGGTTTTGTTTTTTAGTTTTATTACATGTGGTATTAGAATTTGTTTTAATAGTATGTTTAAGTCATTTGTGTTTATTGTTATCTCTCTTTTTTTATTTTTGCCATAGAGTTTGTTTTAAATAATGTTTGGTTTTATTTTTATTTGAGTTTAATGGTTTTGTAATTTAGAATCTTTTTATTATTTGTTATTTAGTTTTTATTTTTAAGTTATGAATTGGGGATTTGGTTGTGTTTTAGGATTGTAAATGTTTAATATTTAATTTGATTTTAGTTTTGTGTAAAAAGTAATATTTTATTATTTTTTAAATTATTTTCATTGTTGTTTTGTTAATAAGTTACATATTAGTGTTAGTATTTTATAGTATGTGTTTTGTGTTGTAAAGTTGTAAATACTTTTATCAAAGGTAGATGAACTTCAAAAAAGTATTGATGATCTTCAAACTCTTCATTTCAATGTAATTAAATGTATTATCAGTTAAAATTGATATTTGAGTTTCTCGTCCCATGTTAGAATTAAGGGAGGAAATGTTAGGAATTAGTCCTAATATGGGTGCTCTAGTATATTTAGGTTAATACTCCACATAATTAATTATTAATTAGTGGAGAGTTTAATTTAAAAATATGTAAGTGATTTGTTAAAACAAATCACTTAGCAATATTGTGAGGAGATATTTTAGGATTATGTTAGTTGTTAGTTGTTATTTGTTAGAACAACTAACTATTGTTAGAAAGTATTGTTAGATGTATATTTATATATATTTATAATGTTACGATTAATAACATAGTGAAGTTGGCTAACAAAATTATGTACGAGCCTTTGGTTCTTGCCTGTAATGGGCCTTTTTCAATATTGGTTGTGTCATCCCTATTTTTAGAAAATAAATTAGCATGAGATTTTTGTATCAAAGCCTAGGTTACTACACTGGGAGATCTAGGTACTTTGATTTGATTTTGGCTTTCTAGTTTATGCATGTATTCTTATGTTCTTATTGGCATACAAAATGAGAGGAGGATGATGAGCACATCATGATGACAATTCCATTGATGAGAATGAGCCTCTTAATCAACTGAGACTAAATGAAATTGGACCCCAACTCCTCTTATCCATGCAATACATGAAGGATGTTCTATAGGAGAGATTTCTTGTAGTACAACATGAGGTAGAGAGGTACTCTCCACCACATTCCAAAGATGATCAAAGCTCAGTCAAAAAAGTGAGGTTTAAGAGTCCTCCCTGTCACTATTCTGAGGGTGATAGAGCTGAATTGCATCACCATAATGAGCAATGGGAGAGATGAGATAAACCATCCTCCTAAACCCATTCCTAGTGATTTAGTGAAGGAGTTCATCATATTGCATCCTCTTACTTTTGATGGTATGAAGGAAATATTCTTAGCAGAATAATGGTTAGCTAGCATGAGAGGATGTTTCACTTTGTATAATTGTGACTCCAATGGAAAGGCCCATTTTGGTACCCATATTCTTAGAGATGTAGCTAAGATGTGGTGGGAAGGAGAGGAGCAAAATCTCTACTTGACAATAGCTTCTCTCACTTGGGAATTGTTTGAGGAGTATTTTAGATCATGCTACTTATTCCCTCATTATATGTGGAATAAAGTGGAAAAGTTTCATGGCATTCAACAAGAGAGTGGCACAATGGCACAATATGAGTCTCATTTCTTAGATTTGGTCAAGTATGTGTAAGGCTACATGGATGAGACAATCCAAGTGAATAGGTTTATTAGAAGCCTGAATTTAGAGCTGGCCAGTGCAAAGCACATTTTAGCTCCATTAGTATTGAAAGCAGTAGTTGAAAAGGCCTATTTGGTTGAAGAGTCTCAAGGAAAGACTCAAGAATCCTGAGAAATTTTTTATGGAAATATGCATTCATAATGCGACTCAAGTTCATAAAGTGCATGTAATATCCCTTTTTGGATAAATATTAACAATTTTGGATTTCTCGTAAACTCTTATAAAATAATTCATATTTCCCTTAGAAGAAATAAATTCAACTCGGGTAATAAAAATCAAAACCCTCATGAATAAATATTTTCATTGCAATTATTGCTCATGCATGTCCCGATATAATCAAATCCCTCATGAAGAAAATTTTTCATTGTGATTCTAACTCCCAATATAATAGGTGAAGCACAATAATATATATCCTTTTCAAGTAAATACTAAATTTTCAAATAGAAGATGAACCCCAAAAAAAAATGATTAATTTATTGTATACAATTCAATCTTGAAGTTCATTCAAAACGCATGATAAAATAATTCAAATGCTCATATGTTGTCCAAGTAAATTCCTATGAAAATCTTGATGGAATCAAATAATATAATACATATGAAACTGAGCTTTTCTGCATAGATATTACAAAACCTACTTAGATCTATGAAGTTCTTTTTTTCTTCTATGTTTTTCCTCCTAAAATGTGATGCCCTGGCTGAATGGACCTCTATAATTGATATTTTATAAATCTGGTAGCAAAGTTGTAATCCCTGGATGGAATTACCAAATGGGTATGAAGGGTGTCATCCTCGTACCTATAAATTTGAGGGTTTTTGTCCTCTATGCAAAATTATGGTAGCTTCAAGCTCTCTAATAAATTTTGAAAGTTGAATGATAATAATAGATCCCCTTTTCCTCTTTTCGCCTTTTTTATATTACTTTTTCACCCAAAACCCTAAAAGTAATTTAAATTTACTTTTATTCTAATTTCCTCTTTACTCTATAAATTAATTAATAATTACTTTTAATTCTAATTTTCCACTTGGGTTTATAATTAGTGCTCTTTTGACCTATTTAAATTAATAATACCCATTTAGATGTCCCCCCTTTTAAGTTATGACTTAAAATTACCCTTGGGAACACTTAAAGAATTATTACTAATTTATTTCCCTTGAATTTGTCCCTCTTTAAGTCTATGGTAAATTAAATAGACTTAAGGGTTCCGTGTTTAGCTTAGTTATAAAAATGAGACATTACAGTCTACCCTTCCTTAAATTGCTTTCCCTCAAGCAATTAAAAATTTGGATGTTCAAGTATCTTTGTTGAGTATTTTTTTTATTGTTGAGGTTTGGCATTAAAATTGTCATTGATTGCAAATATTGTTCATGAGTAATTGAACAATGTTTTTGTTTGATTGCATCCTTGAGAAGTATGACATTAGTTAAGAAACATGTAAGGCATGTGAGTAAGGTTTAGAAACATCAAAGAGTGTTTCAAGATTAGTTACCAAAGTTTTCAAGTGTTTGAACCTAGCAAGATACTTGAGAAGGCTTGTGCATAGGATGTCTAGTCTTGTGCATAAAGGAGCATGATGGCTTAGTTAGATGGATGCACAGAGGCATAAGAGAATGTATAGAGTTTTTTGAGTATGTATATGAGGCATTGGATCACTTAGGTGATTTTTAAGGTAAGCCTACAGGGGTAGGACCTATAGACCTAGCATGCAACTAGACTATTTCTAGACACTTCTTGACCTGATGAGGAGTCATGAGGTATTATCAAGGCATATGAAAAATGTATGGCAGTGGTTGAGAATGGTAAGAGGTTTTATTTCGTGTATATGATGTTTTGACAACTTGGACAGTGGCTAGAAGTTTAGTTTCAAGGCCTAATGTGACTTGTTGGTCAAAGGCTTAGAGAGAAAATAGAGAGATGGAAGCCAAATTAGGTATGAGTTTAAGATTTTAATATAATAATGGAAAAATTAGAATTTTTATAGGTATGTCATGTTGTTTCAATTATTTTAACCAATTTTTAGTTCAAAATTTGAAGGTTAAGGCAAGAAAAAGTGTTTTGAGGTCTCTCATGTGCATAAAATGAAGGGTTCTCAACTAGAGAAGAACTTTAAAGTGTTCATTGACACATGTAACCTCTACATAGGAACCTAATATATTAATAGTATATGGTTAAGGTTCCTATATAAAAGATACAAGCATTGGTTTTTGGAATGAGGGGTTAAATTTTATGAATGATCATTAAGACTGAAATATGGTTTAAATCTTCAAATAACCCTAATAGTGACCGGATGAGAAATATATTGTTATAAAGTGCTCATAATGGTTTTACATGAATATTTAAGTGATTTTATCATGTATTCAACTCTCCTAGTCACCTCCAGGTGTGATTCATTTGTTAGGAGAGTGAGTAGACCCTACAAGAAAGGCCTTATTTCTTAGAGATTTATTGTAGTAGTCAGAGTTGACCAAGTCAAAGTTTCAAATGGATGAAGGTTGAATATTGATACTTGTATTATGTTTACATGGAATTTTAT
This sequence comes from Torreya grandis, assembly GCA_037957365.1. Lineage (NCBI taxonomy): Eukaryota > Viridiplantae > Streptophyta > Pinopsida > Cupressales > Taxaceae > Torreya > Torreya grandis. The sequence goes on along the minus strand of JARHVA010001228.1, from coordinate 1,058,310 downwards.
GATCAGTTTCTATCCCTTAGGTTTGTTATACTGGTCTTACAAATTGACTAGTTGCTAACTAACATAATGATGCAAATAGTGAGAAAATTAGGTAGAAGTGACAAGTTTATTAAGGATGTGTTATCAATAGATTAGGGATGAATCCAAGTGCATGGAAAAAAATTTAAATTCCTATAATACATGTTCATATTGTATAAATGTTTTGGATGTTAATGGATATGATGAAAATGTTGATCATAAGTTGACCTCTCTTGTTTAGATGAGATAGTGAGGTATAAGACTATGAGATTGGTCTACAAGACCAATATTTCCATGTGACCATATTATATATCTATATAATAATTATATAATGACATAATAGGATCATATACATCATTTTAATTCTATAAAATTGGTTCTATATGTGTTTTAAGTCATTATTTCTATGACTGTGTTTTGAGGCTAGTTGGCAGTTTTGACTGGGCTACTTGCAAAGAAGGGTTTGAGTCATTTTGCCTTGTGTAATGAATTATAATAAACTTGGTGAAGTTTTTAAGGTCATTTATATTTTTTATGTTTGATTTTTTTCATGATTATTTTTCAAAATTGTTTTTATGCTTCAGTTGTTCAGGATAAATTGTTTGGGTATGCACAAGCCTAGTATGAATAGAGTTTTGAAAAGGGGTTCAAGTGGTGGTTGGACCTAAAAGGTGTTATGAACCTAAATTCAATTTTTATAAGTTATATTTAATTATAATATGGTATTTTTATACCATGATATAATTATGAGAGTGTTCCAAAGTGTTCAAGGGTAATGTGTGCTAATGAAGGCCTAATTGAATTAGGTCTCCTTAAGGCCTAAAAGGGGTTTGGGTCCTATATACTATGACCGACCTATTTTTATGTTTGATTCATGTTTCTTTTAATTTATTAATACATATTTTTTTATAAATCTAAATGTGCATGTGTGTATGGTTGACCAATGAGTGAATGAGAAAGATTGTAATATAAGAACAAGGCCCAGTAGGCCTAATTGTGTAGGTAATATACAAAGAAAGTTGAAGTGAATGAGATATAGCTTTGAAGAGATAAATGAGGTATTTTAGACCATCATGATAGATAAAAAAAACCATCATGAATATCTAACATGGGTACCATATATGATTATGAAGGTCATATGACCTAACCAAGTCAAGAAGAGGGTTAATTGAGCAAAGAAGGCTAGAGACCAATTGGAGAAGATTAAAAGTGTGTGAAGAAATGAATAAGGATATCATCATATGTTGTATGAGAAAAAAAGGGTTATAAATTTTATCAAATTTTTGAGGTATCTGAGTTGATGATGAGTCATTTAAGGGGTTGGTGTCTCCTTGCAAGTGGGTGCTTGCTAAAGCTTAGTTAAGTTGGTGCTTAGCTAGTTGGGGTTAGTGCTCCAAGTAAAGTTGGTGATTCAATAGATATTTATGTTTGAATTATAATACATTATCTTATTTTATTATCATTAGGTTTTATTCTCATTGATATTTTCCCACTTAAATAAGTGTTTTGTGTGTTATGTTCTTCTCTCGTGTTCATGGCTCTTAATGTGTTGTTAGTTTACTATATTGTTTTAATAGTTCATGAATGATAAGGTAAAGTTGTAAGAGTTTTGAAGAATGATTCACCCCCTCTCTTAGTTATTATTTTTATAGAAATTGGTATTAAATCTTGATCCTTTGTGATAAGTCTAACAGCTTGAAAGTGATCCTAAGAAGCACAAAATGTCTTGTGATCAACATGGAGAAGATAACATGTATGATGAAGAGGTCTACTATGACAATGAAGAAGGATAAGTTGAAGTAGATTTTGAAGATAAGATTATAATATCTCTTAATGATTTTAAGCATAAAAAAAAGACTATCAATGATCTCAATAGTTAATTTGAATATGTCAACATAAGGTTCAAGTCAAAGGAATTTGAGTATGACCAGTTGAATACAAAACTAGATTCCTTGAAGGTTGAGCATGAGAAACTCATAGACAAAATGAACAAGTTTGAGAGAGACCATGAGAGGTCATAAAAATTCAAGAACATCAATATGAAAATACCAAATAGGGAGCCCAATGTAGTGAAGGATAAGTCATCATGTAACCATGGTAAGTACAAGAATTGTTTTTAATACATATGTCAAAATATATGACACATTGAAAGATTATGTTCTAATAAATTTGGAAGGCCCACTAGATTCAACAAGACATATTAAGCCTCTATAATGCACAAAAAGGATCAAACATTGGCATGGAAGCCAAAGCAAGTTAGGATGGATCATATTGAGCTCAAGAGGTAAGATGGACTATTTTCCAAGGAGGAACAGAAGACCAAAATGGATTTTATACTAGCTCAGACTGCCTTTTACATTTAAGATGAAGGCATGAAATGGTATATAGATAGTGGTTACTTAAGACACATGATATGAGATAGAAATAAATTCATCTCATTAAATAATAATGATACAAGAACAATGAGGTTTGGAGATAACATAACTACCAATATAGTTGGCAAAGATGTCTTGAGTTTGGATAATGAAAATACCAAGACCCAAATTGTGTTGTATGTGGAAGGTTTTAAACATAACCTACTCAGTGTAATTCAAATGTGTAATCAAGGACACACATTAACCTTTCATGACATAGGATGTGAAATAAGGAGATCCAAATTAGGAAGACTAATTATCAATGCCAACAAGACTGAGAATAATCTATATGTGTTGAATGAGATCAAGAAAGAAAGATGTTTCATAAGCAAGATAGATGAAAGTTGGATATGGCATAGAAGGCTAGGTCACCTAAACTTTGATAACCTAGTCAGGATTATCAGTAAGAGGTCTATGAAGAACATGCCTGAGATCATCAAACCTACAAACATATTTTGTAAGACATGTTAACATGGTAAGCAGACTAGAAGAAGGTTCAAGTCCAATGATTACTCTACTACAAAACCCTTAGAGCTAATCCACATTGATCTCTATGGGCCTACAATAATTCAAAGCATTCAAGAAGATAGCTACTTCATGTTACTCATTGATTATCACACAAGAATGACCTAGGTTGCATTCCTAAAAGAGAAATTAGAAGATCTTGACAAGTTCAAAGCATTTAAGGCTCTTGTTGAGAATTAGAAGAATGGGAAGATCAAGTTCCTAAGATATGATAGAGGAGGAGAGTTTTGTTCCAATGAGTTTAATGACTTTTGTGAGGTTCATGGCATAAGGAGACAATTCTCAATAGCTAGGACACCTCAGTAAAATGAGGTAGTGGAAAAGAAGAATAAGATAGTTCAAGAGATGGCTAGAACTATATTGAATGAGTCTATATTATCTTATGGATATTAGAGAGAGGTAGTAAGTACTACTATCTATATTTTAAATAGAGGATAGATAAGGACTAATGCCAATAAGACTACTTATGAAATATGGAAGGGTATACCTGTAAATGTAGAACACTTTAGAGTGTTTGAGAGCAAATGTTTCATCAAAATAGATGATGAAGACTTGGGTAAATTTAATTATAGATATGATGAAGGAAGATTCTTAGGTTACTCATCAATGAGCTCATCTTATAGATGTTATAACAAGAGACTACCAAATATAGTGGAAAGTACTAATGTGAAGATTGATGAGACAAAGAAATCTCACTCATAGTCAAAGAACACTTTAGAGAATTTGGATTTCAAGAATGAAGATGAGACTATATAGGTTAATGAGGAAGAAGAAGATGTTGAAGAGAGATAGGACTCAAAAGGACCCCCAAGACAGATTCATAGAGATGACCCTGAATATCAAATCATTAGCAATAAGAATGTAGGTATGCAAAAAAGGAAAAGACTGGTAAGTAATCTAAATAAAGAGAATGTTGATCTATTATCCAAGATTAAACCTAAGAATCTTATATAAGGAATCAAAGACAAATTTTGGTTAGGTGCTATGAATGAGGAATTAGATCAAATAGATAAGAATGAGACTTGGGAACTAGTTCCTAGGCCTAAAAACAAGAATGTCATGGGCACAAAATGGGTGTTTAAAAACAAGTTGAATGAATATGGAGAAGTCACTAGGAAAAAGGCTAGATTGGTATGTAAGGGATATGCACAAGTCAAAGGGGTAGACTTTGAGGATATCTTTGTACCAGTAGCAAGATTTGAGGCCATAAAACTATTTATAGCTTATGTAAGATTCAAAGGATTCAAGGTATACTAGATGGATGTCAAATTTACCTTTTTTAATGGGAATTTAGAATAAGAAGTGTACATTGAGAAACCTGAAGGGTTCTCACTATCAGATGACAAAGACTATGTTTGTAGATGTAAAAAGGCTCTCTATGGTCTAAAGTAAGCTCCTAGAGCTTGGTATGCTAGGTTGGACAAGTATATATTGGATCAAGGATTCAAAAGAGGAATTTTAAATAGTAATCTATACATCAAGACAAAATATGACCATCAGTTGATAGTAGTTATCTATGTGGATGACATCATATTTGGTGGAAACAATGAGAACATGACAAAAGCCTTTGTAGAGGTGATTAAGAGAGAGTTTGAGATGCCCATACTAGGAGAACTATCATTCTTTCTTGGGATGAAAATCACTCAATATTAAAAAGTTATATTCATCTCATAAGCCAAGTATATAAGAGAGATGTTATAAAAGTTTGAGATGGAGCTTTACAAGGCAATTAGTACACCCATGATAACAAGATGTAAATTAATCAAGGAAGATTAGTCTTAAAAAGTAAATTATACATCATATAGGTCAATGATTGTAAGTTTTTTATACACCACTGCCTCTATACCTAACATCATACAAGCAGTAGGTCTTGTGAGAATGTTTTAAGCAGTCAAAAGGATACTCAAGTATCTTAAGGGGACTATGGATTATAGATTGTGGTATCCAAGAATCAAGGAATTCAATTTGATAGTGTACACATATGCAAATTAGGCAAGAAGTATAGATGATAGCAAGAGTACTAGTTGAGGAGCCTTCTTCTTAGGTAGGTGCCTAGTTTCATGGATAAGTAAGAAATAACCATCAGTAGCATTGTCCACTTATGAGGCTAAGTACATTTCAATAGCTTCATATTATACTCAGGTCCTATGGATGAGATAGACCCTAAAATACTACAAGGTGGAGTATAATGGTCATATCCCTATCTATTGTGATAATATAAGTGTTATAAATGTCTCAAATAACCCTATCATGTACTCAAATACCAAACACATTCCCATCAGGTATCATTTTATAAGAGATAAGGTAAGTGAACAAAGTGTCAAATTTGAATATGTTTCTACACTAGATTAGATTGCAGACATCTTGACTAAACCACTTCCAAAAGTAACCTTTGAACATCTAAGATAGGAATTGGGTGTAATTCCTACCCTTAACAATCATTGAAGAATCCAAGTAATTAGGGGGAGATAATCATGCTCATTATCTCTAATAACAAGTGAGTTTTGCTAAGAATGTATGCTTGGAGATAGGGGAGCATGTTTATTTTATGTCTCATAAAATCATATTTCTGTGTGATGATTACTTTGGTTGTAAAGAGTATGATCCAAGGAATTATAAACATCACTTTATCATTTATGTCAAATGGGGAGAAAGACTAGAATGGGGAGACAAGGATGATCATTTTTTAATATGGTTTACCATTAATGACAAAGGGGGATATTGTTGAGCATCTTTTCTATTGTTGAGGTTTCCCATTGAAATTGCCATTGATATTAAAAAAAATTCACGAGGTCATTGAATAATGTTTTTTTATTGGATCCATGATAAGTATTGCATTGGTTGAGAAACAAATAAGGCATTTGATCAATGTATATAAATATCTAAGAGTGTTTCAAGATCAGTTTCCAAAGTTGTCAAGTGTTTGAACCTAACAAGAGACTTGAGAAGGCTTATGCAAAGGATGCCTAGTCTTATGCATAAAGGAGTATGGTGGCTTAATGAGATGGATGCACATAGAAATAAGAGGATATATATACTTGTTTTAAGTATGCATATGATGCATTGGATCACTCAGGTGAGATTTAAGGTGAGCCTATAGGGGTAGGACCTATAGACCTAGCATGCAATTAGACTAGTTTTAGACCTTATTTGACCTTATAAGATGTCTTTGTAGACACCTAAATCTAGCTACCAATAACCTTCAACCAAGCTTTTGGCTAATTTCTACCCAAAATACACAATTTGGCTTAAAAACACTAAAACATGCTAAATGATGTGAAACTAACATATTTAAGTAATGATTTTGGCTAGGGTATCCCTAAATGGAGCAATGTAATTTATGGACCAGCTAACTATGATCAGATCATTTCAAGTCAAAATGCCAAATTTGCACCTGGGTGCTCTAGATTACTCTTTCCTATCAAATATTTTGCACTGGATATGTGCTTCTGTTATTTGTTGTTGGTAACATCCTAAATGGGAATATGGTTCCAATGCATCTAACGTGGACTTCCAATTCCAATCCAGTCAAATTTTGGACCAATAATAAGGCATTCTGATCAATTTGAGTAAATTGTGCACAAAGTGCTTAATCATGCTTAGGAGATAATTAACCTAAATCAAAGCCTAATTAAGAATTCCATGGAAACTTATTGAAAATTTATTTTTGAAAATGAATATTGAATATCTGCATCATTAGGTGGCCTCATTTCTTGGGAAGACATCCCTAGGCCATAAATGACATAAATATCAGGATTCATGCCCTTCATGCCTCTTGATTGCCCCTTCTTCCAATGTCATGATGAGAATAATTACAAACTTAATTCCAAAAATTGAATTAATCCTCAACCACACATCTCAATCTTGAGATGGATGGTTGAGGTTAATTCTGAGTAAATCCAAAAATCGATAAATAGAGAGGCCAAGAACATCATTTCTAAGCTATTTTGGTGCAAAGTTATGCTCAAATATCTTCAAAAGTCTTGATTATGCAAGGTTATAATGCTCAAATGGTTTTAAAAACTTCAATCAACTAGTGTTACCATGCCAAATTGATTCCAAGCCAAGCCAAGCCAAAGCCAAAGGTGCCAAGGAGAGATGGAGGTAGCCAAGCTTCCATTACCAAAGACTTCATGAGTACAAGCCGAGCAAGCCACTACTACAAAGGCATTTAGAGCATCCAAGGAAGGTGAAGGAATTCTTGTGTTTTATTCCTTACTTTTTATTTGTTTTTGTCATTTGTTTTTGTTAACTAAGCTCTCCCTAGTATCTAAGCCTAGAGATGTTATGTTATTAGTATGTTTATTTCATTTTGTTTTCATTTTGGAACTAACATGATATTAACCATCCTCTCTTGAGTCATATTCCTAGATCATAGTCTTGAGGTATTTTCAAGGCATATGAAGAATTTATGTTAGTTTTTGAACATGGTAATAGGTTATATTACATGTATATTATGTGTTGGCAACTTAGATAGTGGTTAGAAGGTCAATTTTAAGGCCTAATGTGACTTTTTAGTCAAAGGCCTAGAGAGAAAAGAGAGAGATGGTGGCCAAATGAGGTATGAGTTTAATATTTCATGATAAACATGGAAAAATGAACACTTTTAAAGGTATTTCATGTTTTTTCAAGTATGTTGACCAAGTTTCAAGTCAAAATTTTAAGGTTAAGATAAGAAAATGTGTTTTGAGGTCTTTTGTGTGCATAGAATAAAGGGTTCTCAACTGAGAAGAAATTTAAAGTGTTCATTAGAACATGTAACCTCTGTATGAGAACCTAAGATATTCATGGTAGATGGGTAAGTGTCCTATCTCAAGTTTCCAAGTATTTTTTTCTATAATGAGGGGCTAAGCTTTATGAATGATCATTAAGACTGGAAGATGGTTTAAATCCTCAAAGAACCCTAATAATGACCTAATGGAAAATATCTTGTTCTAAAGTGCTCATAATGGTTTAACATGACTATTTAATTGATTATATAATGTATTTAACTCTCTTAGGAACCTCCAAGTGTGATTGGTTTGTCAAGAGAGTGAGTGGACCCTAAAAAAAAGGCCTTGTTTCTTGGAGATTTTATGTAGTAGTTAGAGTTGACCAAGTCAAAGTTGATAAATGGATGAAGGTTGAATATTGATACTTGTATTTGTTAGTATAGTGATTTTTCCCATTGAGTTTTTTCGACATGGTTGTATGGCCATTCTATGTTATTTAAGCTTCCTTAAGATAGTTATAAAAGGTCCATAGGTTAATTATATTTATTTTTAATTAGTTAATTAGGAAAATTAGGGGCTTCCTTATGTTACCCTAAATTTCACTATATGTATCCCATTTTTCATTTTTGGAAGGTTAATTAAGAATTGACTCATTCACATTTTGTAATAGATGGGTTAATGCATATTTTTTATTCTCTTGAAATTTTGAAGCTCTCTCTACAAGAATTGACTTTGTTGCTTGAACGTTATTCAAAGATCTTGGCACACTCTTTCATGGTATCAGAGGCTTCTTGATAACCTCATGCACTAGACTCCTTGGTAAGATCCTCCATGCATTTACCTTGCTTGTTTTTCTTTTGTCTTAGTTACTATTTTTGACCTTGGAAGCATTTTCTTAATTTGCCTCAAAACTCATGTCAGAAGGCCTTTGATGAAAAATCCATTTGCATATATTTTTTGGTTTTTTGAGATATAAAATAGGTTGCTCTTAGATTTTTGAGAAAGTTCATAGATTTTTCTCAAAAACCATTTCTTCCATCTTGTCAGACATTTGTACAGATGAAGTAATATAGCCTGTAAACCTCGATTTGCTCTTCATAGACCAAATCAAGTTCTTGAACTCTTTCAACTTCTTAAAACATAATTACTTGGAATTAAGCAGGTTCTCAGAGGGAAATTACTTGATTCCAGACCAAATCAAGCTTTCAAAATGTTTCAACTTCTCCAACACAATTAGTTATAAGTAATTGGGTTTCTCTAGGGCAACAACTTATAAGTAATTGAGTTTCTCTAGGGCAACTACTTCGTAGTAATAGGGCTTTCCAGGGTTGATTAATTATAACTTTTTATAAGTAAAGCAATTGCACAAACCTGAAGTAAATTTTTTTGAAGAACCTAAAATACACTGAGAAGAAGTAATTGGGTTTCTCAGAGTCAACTACTTATAACTTTTTATAAGTAAAGTAGTTGCAAGAACCCAAAGTAGTGTAGTTGTAAGAACCCAAAGTCAAACAGCTAGAAGAACCTGAATTACACTAGGAGACCCATTTAGGTTTTAAAAGAGCTTTTACTCATTATTTTTTATAAGTAATATAGCTACAAGAACCAATTTTGGAAAGGGTCCAGGAATATGTGGGAGTAAGAACCAATAAGTGCTATAACTTTTAATCTATAGCTCTTTTTTTACTGCCATTTTTTTTGAAAGTGCATATTTTTTGAGCTCTATGCATTGGTGACATTGCTTCAAGACTTTTTTAACATCCATTTTTCATATGGTGTAATAGCTTAAAACTCTCTTCAAACTTTTGTACCTTTCATCCTAGATGCATTATTGGCTATGCTCGATGTCTCTCTTATACTTTCTCGCACTGATTGATCATAGACACATTCTTAGTTGTGTTTGACATCCAAGACTGAGCGTGTGTCCATTATAACTTCAAGGGGGGTATTCTTAATATTTTAGGGGGTACTTATACTATGTGCTTTCTATTTTTTTATTTAAATTAAATTCTGTAATTTTTCTCATTCTAATCTACACTAATGGATCTAAACATTGAACCACTCATACCATTTAATTATCTCAAATGGAAGTCTAAAATACAGCTTGCTTTGAGAGGTAAAGGACTCTATCAGATCACTATGGGTGAGGAAATTAAGGCATCTATAGATGAAAAAAATGTTTAGTGGTACAATATATGTGATGAGTCCTATGGGTTTCTATTCCTATCAATATATCTTGACCTCTTATTTCATGTTGAATCTAAAAAAACTCTGAATGAAGTCTGGAGAATCCTAGACAAGCTTTTTGGAGTGCAAGACATCATGAGGGGTCATGACCTGGAGAATGAGATCATCACATTAAGCCTAGGTGACTATGACACCCTATAATACTTGTTTACAAATTTTAAATCACTAAAATTGTATTTGAAATAATGTGGCATTGAGAAAATAGATGACCAGTTGATTCTATCCATGCTTGCAAATCTAGGTCATGACTATTCATTTTTCATCTCTACATTTCATGCTACCAAATGTGCACTTGGATCCACTTCAAAAATGCCATAATTTTATGATTTTATTACCAATATGACTCAGGAGAAAGATAATTTGGTTCAAATGGGTGTACTAACATCTTCAAAATCACATACCATGATTGTCAATTAGGATAAGAAGAAGTCTTCTAGCAGTGGAAAACATGAGAATAAATAGTATAAACCTGATCATGAGCATAAGAAGAATAAAAAATAAGATGCCAAGCAAAATTCATCACCAAATAAGTCCTCCTAAAGTGGGAAACCTAAGAGGGAGAAACTCAAATGCAACTTTTGCAAGAAACTTGGACATGATGAATCTCGGTGCATGAAAAAGAAGATTGACAACTTGACAAAGATGCTTGAGAAAAACAACATTAGTGTTCCTGAATCCTCATCTTAGAACATGTCCACACAAGATTATAAAAAGGCAAAAGATATAAAAAATGGTAAAAACATGGGCAAGGCACTTGTTTTATTAGTTTCTCAGCCTTCGACTTCGGTTATTGACTCGGGTGCTTCCTATCACATGGCCTCCTCAGAGGATCTATTTTTAGAAATAGAGCCATGTTATATGCCTTCAATTGTCATGGGTGATGACACTTCAGTAGAAGTCAAATATAAAGGATCAGTTGAATTAAGTGATGAGACCTTCAATGATATTTTGTGTGTTCCTTCACTATCCACCAATCTTCTGTCAGTATATCAAATTACTCACATAGGTGCAAAGAAGCAAGTTGAGTTCACACCTGATTCACTAGTCATCAAGGATCTATAAAGTGACATCATAGTGGATTATGGGAAGGCCAATCATCATTCCAAGCTATATAGCTTCTCACATTTTAGCCCAGATCATCTCTCAACTACACTAATTACTCATGCAGATGGAGTAAGTAAACTATGGCATGAACAGTTTAGCCATTTAAACTTTGTTACTTGGAGCAACTCAATCATCAAGACATGGTTTCAAGATTGCCTAAAGTGAAATTATCGTATGGCCTATATAATGGTTGCATTCTTGGCAAGCATCCAAAAGAGAAATATGACAAAGGCAAAGCAAGGAGAGCTGAACAAAAGCTAGAGATAGTCCACAGTGACTTAGCAGGACCATTTCCAAAACCTTCATTCAACAAGATAAGATACATGCTCACATTCATTGATGAATTTTCAAGGTACACCTAGTTGTTTTTTCTAAAAAAGAAGTCTGAGGTCTTTGATCACTTTAAGGACTTTAAGGCACTTGTGGAGAAGCAGTCAAAATGTTTCATTAAAATCTTAAGGACTGACAATGGAAAGGAGTATGTCAACAATAGGTTTGAGTAGTTTTGCACATCAAAGAGGATTCAGATTTAACACATAGTTCCATATAGTCCTTATCAGAATGGTTTGGTGGAATTTAAGAATTGTTCCTTGAAGGAAATGGAAAACTACATGCTTCAATCAAAGTCTCTTGCTCCTGAGTATTGGATCAAAGAAATCAACTATGTGTGATATATTTAGAACTAATTTCCACACAAAGTCTTGAAAGGATTGACTCCTTTTGAATCTTGGGATGATCACAAGCCCATAGTAGATCACTTTTGAGTGTTTGCAAGTTTTTTTAGGGCCCACTTGAACACAATCTTGGCACACTAGACTCTTTAAAAGTCTCACTAGACATTGATTCCACTTCAAATAGTGACATAGATCCACCTCAAGATCCTCTTGATGATGAGGATGACTCTTCTTCTTCTTCTTCAAGTTCAAGTGATGAGAGAAGTGATGAGGATTCTCCTCCTCCATCTCACACTCACACTACAAATGATGACTCACCCCTTGAGTCTCCAATCTCATACAATTTTGGTCTTATTTAGGCTAGGTAGACACTTCAAAGTGTTAGAGGATGGGTTGGAAATCCATTAGATATAAGGTAGACACAATCATAGTTTTAAGGGACATCACATGCCTACTTGGACATTACCTCAAATCTATAAATCTTTCATGAGGCATTTGGCATTCCAGAATGGGATTCTACTATACAAGAAGAGTACAATTCCCTAATTAGGAACAAAACATGGGACTTGGTCCGTCTTTCAAAAGGAAGAAAATTAATCTATTACAAATGGGTTTATCAGACTAAGATGGTGCAGATGGGTTAGTTGATAAGTACAAAGCTTGTCTATTTACAAAAGGGTTTCCTTAGGTGTTTGACATAGACTACACTGAGACATTTACTCCTATAGCCAATATGACATCTATAAGACTCACTCCAACCATCGCAGCTGCACATCAATGAGATGTTCACCAAATGGATGTAAAGAGTAATTTTTTACATGGTGACCTTAAATAAGAGATATATATGGATCAACCACAAGGATTTGACCTCAAATAAGAGATATCTATGGAGTAACCACAAGGCTTTGACCTCAAATAAGAGAGATTTTTTTATGGTGACCTCAAATAAGATACCTCCTTAGTCTATAGACTCAGGAAATCTATCTATAGACTCAAACATGCCCTTAGGGCATGGTATGCTAAGATGGACTCCTTTCTCCTCATAGTCAGGTTTACCAAATGCCACTTAGATCTAAATTTTTACATCTTGTGATATGATGATTCTTTGTTGGTCTTAGTTCTCTATGTGGATGACTTAATAATTATAGGGAGCTCAAAATCATCCATCTCAGCAGTGAAAACTATAGTTTTAGATAGATTTTCAATGACATACATGGGATTGTTGCACTACTTTCTCAAGATTGAAATCATTTATTCAAATTTTGGGATAACTTTATCACAATCCAAGTATTCTCTTGATTTGCATGAAATGTTTAACATGGTTGATTGTAAACTAGTTCATACTCCCTTCTTGTCTGGTGTGAAGATGGAGGTTAATTTCCCTACACCACTCATTAATGCAACTCTGTATCAATAACTCATGGGTAGTCTTATCTATCTCACACACACTAGACCTGACATATCTTAAGCAGTTGGTTTGGTCTCTTAGTTTATGTAGGAGAAAGATGAGTTGCATTATAAAGCAGTAAAGTAGATTCTTCACTACATTTAGTGTTCACACAATTATGGGATACAATACAGAGTAGTAATAGAGGTTGATTTGATTGGTTACATAGATTCGGATTGGGCTAGAGATATTCATATTTGAAAGTCTACTTCAGGCTACAGTTTCTCACTTGGTTCTGGTCCAATAAGTTCATCAAGCAAGAAGCAACATGTAATTGCTTTATCATCTACAGAGGCATAATACAGAGGCTATCAATGCCACCACTAAATCAATCTAGCTTTAGGGGATTCTCACTAAGTTTGGTGTCTAGTTTCATAAGCCAACAATCATTTACTGTGACAACCAAAGCACTATCCATATTTGTAGGAATTTGGTTCTCCATCAAAGGACCAAGCATATAGAGATTCACATGCATTTCATTAGGAAGATAATCAATGATCAATTCATTGATCTTTGATACTATCCAACATTATAGCAAATTATATATATTCTAACCAAGCCCTTCATAGAGAGTAAATTTGTTCATATGTGAGCTCTCATTGGGGTTAGGGTTGTTCCACCTTCTTCCTCCTCCTATGGAGGTTCATCACTATGTACTTGGGTACCTCATTAGGATTTCAATGTAGGGAACCAATTTTAATCTCACCTAATCTAAGCTTAAGGGGGGGGTGTTAGTGTAGTGATTTTTCCCATTGGGTTTTGCCTACAAGGTCGTATGGCCATTCTATGTTATTTAAGCTTCCTTAGGTTAGTTATAAGGGTCCATAGGCTAATTATATTTATTTTTAATTAGTTAATTAAGAAAATTATTGGATTCCTTATGTTTCCCTAATGTTTCTTATATGTACCCCACTTTTCCTTTTTGGAAGGTTAATGAAGAATCGACTCATTCACATTTTGTAATAGACAGGTTAACGCATATTTTTCCTTCTCTTAGAATTTTAGAGCTCTCTATAGGAATCAACATTGTTGTTTGAATGTTATTCAAATATCTTGGCACACTCTTTCAATATTAAATTTATATGGTGGTTTTTGATCATGTTATATCCCTTAGGTGTTAAACTGGTCTTACAAATTGACTAGTCACTAACAAGCCTAATGGTGTAAACAGTGAGAAAACTAGGCATAAGTGAGAAGTTAATTAGGGATGTGTTATAAATGGATTAGGAATGAATCCAAGTGAATGGATAATTTTTTTAATAATTATAATACATATTCATTTTGGATATATATTTTTTAGGTCAGTGGATATGATGAAAATGTTGCTCATAAGTTGACCTATCTTGTTTAGATGAGATAGTGAGGTACAAAACTATGAGATTGGTCTGCAAGACCAATATTTCCATGTGACCATATTATATATATATATATCTAATAATGTTTTTATGACCTCATAGTATCATCTACATGCATTGGAAGTCTCTGAAAGTGGTTCTACAGATGTTTTAAATCATTATTTTTGTGAATGTGTTTTGAGGCTAGTTGATAGTTCTGACTAGGCTACTTGCATAGAAGGGTTTGAGTCCTTTTTCCTTATTTCATGATGTATAGTTAACATTTTGAAGTTGTTAAATTAATTTATCTTATGTATGTGTACTTTTTTTCCATGGTTGTTTATCAAAATTGTGTTTATGCTTCAGTTGTTGAAGATAAATTTTTTGGGTATCCACAGGCCTAGTATGAACAATATTTTGAGAAGAGGTTCAAGTGGTGGTTGGACCTAAAAGGTGTTGTGGACATAAAGTGAAGTTTTATAAGGTATATTAAAGTATAATATGATATGTTCCTTCCTTAATATAAGTCTAAGAGTGTTATAAGGTGTTCAAGGGTAGCATGTGTTAATGAAGGCCTAAAAAGGGTTTTTGTCCTATATACTATGACCGACCTAGTGTAATGTTTGATTAATTTTTTTTAAATGTCCTAAGGCATATTATTTGATAAATATAAATTTTCAAGTGTGTATGGTTGACCAAGGATTATATGAGCAAGAATACAGTATAAGAACAAGGCCTAATAGGCCTAATTATCTAGGTAATATATAGAAAGAGTTGAAACAAATGAGATAGAACATTGAAGAGATGAAGGAGGTCTTGTATACCATCAAGATATTGTAGATAAACCATAATTAAAATATAACAAGGATACTCTTGATGATTATCAAGGTCATATGACCTAACTAAGTCAAGAAGAGGGTTAATTGAGCAAAAAGGGTTAGAGACCAGCTTGAGAAGATTTAAAGTGTGTGAAGAGATGAAGAAGGAAATCATCATCTATTGTATGAGAAACAAAAGGTTATAAAGGTGATAAAATCTTTGAGGTGGTTGATTTGGTACTGAGTCATCTAGGGGGTTGGTACCTCCTTGTAAGTGAGCGCTTGTTAAAGCTTAGTCAAGTTGGTGATTGGCTAGTTGGAGTTGGTGCTTCACTAAATCTTGATGTTTGACTTATAGGATAGTATTATATTTTCATCATCAGTGTGTTTTCTTCCCCTTGAGTTGTTCCCACTCAAATAAGTGTTGTGTGTGTTATGCTCTTCTCTCATGCTCATGGCTCTTAATGTGTTGCTAGTTTTCTATATTTTTTTGATTGCTCAAGAATGATAAGGTAAAGTTTTAAAAGTTTTGAAGACTGATTCACCAACCCCCCTCAATCAGTGTGTTTCTAAAAATATATTATCCTTCCCATGTAGCATCATCTACTATGAGGTCCTTTCAACGTAATAGACACTTTTTGATAACTTTGATCCTCAACTTTTTCTCCCTATAACTGATAATAGACTCAGGAACCAACACAAGCTTGCCTTCATCATCTAGAGGAGGCAGCTCAATGGAAGGAGTAATATGTTTTCCTAATGCCCTTTTACGGCATGACACATGGAACACATTATGAATTTTACTATGCTCCATCAACTCGAGCTCATATGTAACCTCTCCAATCTTCTGTATAACCCTGTATGGCCCATAAATGTATGGCTTGATCTTTTCAACTCTACTCTGCTTAAGGGAAGACTATCTATAGGAAATGTAACCTCAAGTAAACTAAGTCACCAACCTCAAAATAACTATCTACATAGATTTTATCTGCATAAAAAAATTTCTAGTTTTATGTATGTTTGAGGTTCTCCATGAGTATTTCTAAAACTTATTGGTTTTGTATTACCAAATCTCTAGACCCTGGCAGTCTACTATCAGTAATAACCAAATCTATAAAAGATGAGGCATCATATCCATATAAAGATTTGAAATGATTCATACCAATAGACATGTGATAAGTGGTATTGTAGCAATACTCCCCTATGTATAACCATTTAACCCAAGTTGATTATTATCTCTTCACATAATTTCTCAAATACCCTTCTATCCATTTATTCACGATTTTTTATTGTCTATCAGTTTGAAGGTGGTAGTTTGTGCTTGGAGTTAAATATTTACCTATCAAGTGAAATATTCCTTGCCAAAATAAACTAAGGAAATGGCTGTCCTTGTCACTCAAAATGTTTTTAGGCAGCCCTTGGAATCTAAAAAACCTCTTTAAAAATAAATCAGCGACTTGAGGTGCCTTGTATTCAATTGGGACAAAAAAGAAGTGAGCATACTTTGTGATTCTATCAACCACAGTAAAAATAGATTTTTCACCTTGGACTTTGGTAAGACCTATAATGAATTCCATAGAGATACTTTCCCACTTTTGACTTGGAATAGGCAAGGGTTGCAATAGACCAACTAGAAATACATGCTCTGATTTATTTTGTTGACAAGTTGCACACTCTCTAATATATTGGAAAACTTATCCTTTAATCCCTTTCCAAAATAATATATACCTTACCTACTTTTAAGTCATGTAGTAACCCAGGTGACCAGCCATGGGTGTGTCATGGACAGCCCTCAAGATTTTGTCTTTTATTTTTTATTCAGGTACTAAAAAAATCCTATTTTTGTATAAGATGAGGTCTTCAACCACCATGTACCTATGATCTTGAATTTTATCTTCCATAATATCATTAGTTAAGGTATTATTTTAATATTTATCTATAATAAAAACCCTCCAATCCTTATAAATTTCAGACATAGCACACAAATATGGTTTCCTTGAGAGTGCATCAACCACTACATTATTCTTGCCCTTCAAATATTCAAGAATAATGTTGCCCAAAATCATATGCTTGAAGTTTACTTACCCACTTATGTTGCCTATCATTCAAAGACTTTTGGCTAAGGAAGAACTTCAAGATTTTGTGATCTATTTTGACCACAAATTTACCACAAACAAGATATTGTCTGAACTTTTTTAGTGCATGCATGATTGCTAACATCTCCTTATCATGAATAGAGAACCTACACTCTATATCTTTTAATTTATGGATCTCAAAAGCAATTAGATGTCTTTTTTGCATAAGGATAGCCCCTATTCCTTTCCCTAATGCATCACATTAAAGCACAAAAGGAATAGAAAAGTCTAGAATAGCAAGTACAACAAGTATAGGACAAGAACTCATTACTTCCTTTAGTTTGTCAAATGTTGATTGGGTTGTTTCAAACTAAATGAAAGCTATTTTCTTTATCAAATCTATCAATGGGATAGCTAACTATGAAAACCCTTTAACAAACCTTCTATAATAGTTTCAAAGGCCTAAAAATCCTCTTAGCAGTGTCATGGAAGTAGGAAGAGGCCAATCTAATATAGCTTGGATCTTCTCTTGATCCACCTGTACTCCTTGGGCATTGATGACATACCCCAAATACAAAATTTCATTCATTTCAAATTCACATTTGGACTCTTTTTCAAAAAGATTTTGCTGCTCCAAAATTTTGACCACTATATCAAGGTGGTTTAAGTGTTGCTCCAAGGTCTTACTATATACCAAGATGTCATCAAGAACACTAGAATAAATTTAATTAAGTACCCTCTAAAAATATGATTCATACATGATTAAAATGTGGCAAGAGTATTATTTAAACTGAAGGGCATGACCAAGAATTCAAATTTCCCAAAGTGATAATTGAAAGTGATTTTTTGCACATCTTCATCCCTTACCTTGATTTGATGGTACCCTGAACTCAAATCAATTTTTGAAAAATATGCAGCACAATGTAATTTATCTATAAGATCATCAGTCATGGGAATAGGATACATGTTCTTGATAGTATTTTTATTTATTTCATAGTAATAAATGCACATTCTCATAGTTCCATATTTCTTCTTCACTAAGACAACTGAAGAAGCAAATGGACTAGAACTTTGCCTAATGTGTCCCATTTTCAGCAACTATTTAATGGCCTTCTCAATATTTTCCTTGAAGGCTCTAAGGTGATGGTAAGGGGTAATCATGACCATTTTTGACCCCAGTTATAGCTCTATCACATGTTAAAATCCCCTATCAAGTGGCATCTCTACTGGTAAATCATTAAATACTTTTGCATGATTTTCAATAATTCCCTGAATGTTTGAATGGTAAGACTTCATGTCCATAGGTGGGGATGCATTACCTACCAAGAAATGGGCTGCCCAATCTATTTGGCCTTTCTGAAATAATATTTCCATGTTCTTTTTTGAAACTATACTTGGAGCCCCATTGACCATACCTTGCAGTATAACCTCTTTCCCATCAAACTTAAAATTCAACTCCATAGTCTTATAATTTTGTGTAAATTCCCCAGGGGAATGTAACCATTACACACCTAAGACTAAATTTGTCTCACCTTTATTCACCACATAAAAATTATCACATACTTTGTACTTACCAAGGGTGATGTCTAAGCTCTTTACTCTCTTTATGTAAGGAATTGAACGAACATCTGCAATTGTAACATTAAATCCATTAAAGTCCTCCATTATTAGCCCTCTTTGAGTAACTATCTCCTCATCAATGAAGTTTTGGGTTGCCCCACTATTAACATGTTAGTGTAGGTTTTTATTTTTCCCTATTATTTAATTAGGTAAATTATATATTTTTGCATACATAGAGTTTTCTTACATTCGTGGGATAGGCTAGCTTGTGTGAAGATGTGTGTCATAGATGTGTCATAGGTGTCATAAGAATGTCATAAGTAATTCCTTTGACCGGCTATTCCGGGTATGGGAGTTACTTCTCTATTCTTATCACTTTGTCACCATCTTTCATAGAGGAGTTATAGTCTATTCTTGGGATGCTTTGACCACCTTTTGTGGAGGAGTTACTTACATGCTCTCCTATATATATTCTTCACTTTGGCCATCTTATGTTAATGAAATATTGGCTTTTCTCCAAATTGTCTATGCAATTGTCTCTTGTTTGATTTCATTTACTTTAACATTTTGTAGTATTCACTTGCTTCATACCGTGCAACCACGAATCGTGGATCTTTGTTATTTGGACCTTGGCGAATCCTCTGATATGGTATCAGAGCCACCCTAGTAACTAGTCTATTTTGGTATTGCTTTCATTAAAATTTAGAGCTTTGTTAAGGCATTTTTTTGTGAAATTTAAAAATTTATGAGAGATATTGCTAGTTCTCCATGTTTTTGATCTTTTCATGGCTTGTTTGGTCTCTCCATATACATGTAGGCAGGATTTTACAAGATCCAACAATCTTGTTTCTGTCAATCGACTTGCATATTTTGTGTTTTAATCAGAATTGTAGGTTGTCACATACCTTTGCAATCTCTTGGTAGCTGATTCTACCTTTGCATGCCATTTTTTGGTTTCTAGGGTCATTTTTTGGCTAAAGGCATCTATTTTACACTAGATTTGCATCTTCTATACATCAGCAAGAAAAATGCCTTCTGGGTTTTGTTCGCAGCCCAGAAAAACTATCTGGGTATCTTTCATTTTTTGCATAAATTCTATATATTTTGTAGAAATGCACTCAAAAAGTTACAACAGGACCCCTCTCCGTTGGCAGTTGCAATTTTGAAGGTAGTTTTCAAATGATCCGTTCTTGCTCATACGGACTCCTTTTCCCATGAATTTTTTTTTGATTTTAGCTATTTTTTCATGCTTTATACACTAGTGCAGACATTTTTTATTTTGATGCTAAGATTTTTCAAAAATAGTAGATTCTCAGTCGTGACATTGCACAGTTCTCATTTTGAGAACTTCAGAGGATCATAACTTTCACATAAGCCCTCGTATCGAGATGATTCTTTTTTTTGAAAGTGCATGATTTTTTGAGTAAATTGTAGTGGTGCTATTTATTTCTCTGGATATTATGCTAAAGTTGTATTTTCAGCATATGCTCTTCATGAGGGTTTTGTAATGCATTGAAATCAAGACCACTTAGTATTTCTTGCTAGTGGCAGTTGTAAACACACTAATATAAAGTGCCAAATCATATTTTTTTGGGGGGGGTTCTTTGATTGAGCAATATTTGAGTTTTTTAAAGCTTGTTTATTTGATTATCGAAAACGAAGGGTGAGGCCCGGGTTAGCAGAAGGCCAATTCCTCCTCACAAAGACATCCTTTGGATTCATCACTCCATACCAAATCCAATGAGTGATTTTAAGGCCACTTTCTCTCTCAAAATAGGCATTTTTTAATGTTTTAGTGTTATTTTTTTACAAAAACACTAGTTTACAGAAAATTGAATCTTTAATATCTTGCAAACAGTAGCTCAAATTTGGGTGCCATTTTTTGCAAAAGTGTTTGTATTTTAATTCTCCATAGAGTAGTCTTATTATTTGTTAAAAATGCACTAGTTTAAAAAGTGCCTAAAATTTGGGTCTCCCGGGACGCAGTTTCTGCTGAGTCCGACGTCCTGTTTGCTTAAAGTCTTATACTGATTGCTCTAAGATGAATTCTCCGCTAAGCCTGACATTTTTTGAGTATGCACTTGCATATTTATGGGGGGCTCAACATTTTAGGGGAATGTGATTGCTTTTCAGCACTTGCAATCTTTGCTTTTATTCTCCTTTCTGCATAATTTCACAACTTATAATCAACACAAATTCACCTAAATTCAGATTAAAATGGATTCCTTTTAACTTAAACCCCTAACACCCTTCAAATATCATAAATGGAAGGTTAAAATGTTAATCATTCTTAGAAGTAAAGGGTTGTATAGGATCACCATGGGTACTAAAGTAGAACCCAACACTGATGTTGAAAAAGTCAAGTGCTACAATCGTAGTGATGAAGCCTATGGATTACTGAGCTTGTTCATGTCTCCAAAACTTCTCTCCATTTAGAAACCTCCAAGACTTCCAAAGACATATGGGACACCCTAGAAACTTTATTTGGGAAGCTTGATGAGATGAGAAGTCATGAGCTCGAAAATGAACTCATAAGTCTAAGTCCTAGAAACTTTGATACCCTACAAGACTTTTTCACTAAATTTAAGGCCCTTAGATTGCAATTGAAAGAATTTGGGATAGAGAAGAAAGATGATCAACTCATCCTTTCTATTCTCGCTAAGTTAGGTCCAAGCTATTCAGTCTTTATCTCCATTTTTCATGCCACAAAAAGTGCCCTTGGCACTACATGAAAAATGCCTTCTTTGGATTCCTTCATTGCCGACTTGACTAGGGAGCAAGATAAGCTAATTCAAATGGGCACGA
This sequence comes from Torreya grandis, assembly GCA_037957365.1. NCBI lineage: Eukaryota > Viridiplantae > Streptophyta > Pinopsida > Cupressales > Taxaceae > Torreya > Torreya grandis. Next base: position 1,036,577 of record JARHVA010001228.1, on the reverse strand, counting down.
TGAAGTCTACTCAACCCCAAGCTTTGATAATTGGAAATGGTAAGGATAAGACTTCAACAAAGGAGAAGAAGAAAAAGAACAAGGACCAAAAGAAGAAGAAAGAAAACCACAATTCTACCAAAAACAACACTAAATCTTCCTCCTCCAATGCTAAACCTAAGAAGGAGAAGGTTAAGTGTGCCTATTATAAGAAGACAGTGCATGATGAACACAAATGCATGAAGAAACAAATAGATCACCTAACTCATCTTCTAGAGAAGCACAACATAGGTGTTCTTGAGTCTATTAAGCAGAATTCATCTACCCAAGATTCTACTAAGGCAAAAGGCAAGGGTAAGGAGAAAAAAAATAGCAAGGCCCTTGTAGCTATAGCAGATTCTACATCTTCATGGGTCATTGACTCGGGTGCTTCTCACCACATGGGCTCTTCTCTAGTTGAGTTTTCATCTTTAGAGCCTTGTAGCATGACTTCAATTGATTTGGGTGATGACACATCATTTTTCATTACAAGGAGAGAGTCAATTGAAATGAAAGGAGGAACATTTAATAATGTTCTAAGTGTTCCTTCTCTTTCAACCAATCTCCTATCAGTGTACTAAATCACTCACATTGGTTGGGGCATGAGAGTTGAGTTTTCACCTGATTCAATGGCTATCAGGGAGTTACATAGTGATACTATAGTGGTAGTGGGTAGGGCAAATCACCAAGCAAGGTTATACACCTTCTCACATTTTGCACCTGATTCTTCTCCAACATCATTGCTAACTCATTTAGATGGAGTTAGAAAATTATGGCATGAGTGGTTTGGCCACCTTAACTACCGCTACCTTGAACAACTTTACAAACATGACATGGTCATTGGCTTACCTCGTGTCCAGTTCTCAAAAGGACTTTGTGAGGGGTGCTCCCTTGGGAAGCATCCCGAAGAAAAATTTGACAAAGGCAAAGCTTGGAAGGCTTCACAACCTTTGGCGTTAGTCCACAGTGATGTATTGGGACCCTTTCCCAAACTATCTTTCACAAGGGCCAAATACTACCTCACTTTCATTGATGATTTCTCTAGGTACACTTGGTTATATTTTCTCAAACAAAAGTCTGAAGTGTTTGAAAATTTTCTAGACTTCAAGGCTCTTGTTGAGAAATAGAGTGAGAAATCCATCAAGGTTCTTTGAACTGATAATAGAGGGGAGTATGTTAACAATAGGTTTGAGCAGTTTTACACCACAAAGGGGATTGATTTATAGTGCACAGTCACTTACAATCCTTCACAGAATGGGATTGCAGAATGCAAAAATAAGTTCTTGAAAGAGATGGATAGCTATATGATTCACTCCAAATCCTTAGCACCATAGTACTGGACTGAAGCCATCAATTGTACTTGATATATTCAAAATAGGGTTCTTCACAAAGCTTTAAAAGGGATAACACCCTTTGAAGCTTGGCATAAAAGGAAACTTGATGTTGAGCACCTTAGGGTTTTTGGATCCCCAGCCATGGCTCACATACTGAAGAAGAAATGCAAAGCTATGGAATGTCAGTCCAAGCCTTGCATCTTTGTAGGATATTTGGATGGTGTTAAAGGGTATTGCCTTCTAGATCTAGTCACTCATGAGTTTTTCATCAAGAGAAGTGTTCATTTTCAAGAGAGTCCTAAAGACTCAACACTTGGCACTTCTTCTCCCTTATTAAATCTACTTCACGATGATTCCTCATCCGATTTAGATTAGCCACAGTAGGTTCTTGAGCTAGAGACATTTTCTTCTTCTTCGAGTTTAGACAGTGAGGACAGTGATGCAAAGTCATCCACCTCTAGTCAGTCAGAGGATGAGGAGTTAGCACCTGACTCACCCACTTTTGGGCCACTTTGGGCCAGACAGACACTTGAGAGTGCTGGCACTTGAGCAAGAGATCCTGTAGATGACAAACATACTAGGGAAATTTTTAGAGAGATCCACATGCCTTCTTTACTTCAATTTCAAATCCATAGACTTTTCAAGAGGCATCAGGGGTACCTGAGTGGGATAATGTTATGGAGAAAGAATATTCTTTCTTAATCAAAAGTCACACTTGGGATTTGACTTCACTTCCTAAGAGAAGGAAGATGGTTCGATGTAGGTGGATATATCAGACCAAGTTTGCAGTAGATGGGTCACTTGATAAGTACAAGGCGTGATTGGTTGCCAAGGGTTTCTCACAGGTGGTAGGCATTGACTACTCAAAGACCTTTGCACCCGTTGTAAAGATGACTTCTATCCGACTCACCTTGGCTATTGTCGTAGCACACAATTGGGATGTGCACTAGATGGATGTGAAGAGTGCCTTTCTTCACAGAGACCTAGAGGAGATCTACATGGAGCAGCTGCCAAGATTTGTTTAGGATTCTTCTTTAGTATGCAAACTTAGGAAATCTATCTATGGCCTCAAACAGGTCCCTCAGGCTTGGTATGCCAAGATGGATTCCTTCCTTCTCATAGTGGGTTTCACTAGGTGCCATTCTGACCCCAATGTCTACTTCTTGTGGTAAGATAATTCGCTCCTGATTTTGGTTCTATATGTTGATGACCTTTTGATCACCAGGAATTCTTTAACGGCTATTGCAGTGGTGAAGGCATCTCTCTAGGATAGATTTGACATGACAGACTTGGATTTGTTGCACTACTTCCTTGGCATTGAGATCTCACAGTCAGATTTAGGGATTTCTCTTGCATAGCCTAAATATGCTCTTGATTTATTGGCTCAGTTTCACATGGCTGATTGCAAGCCATCTCCAACTCCCTTTCTATCAGAAGTCAAGCTTGAGGCTGACTATTCTTCACCATTGGTTGATGCCACTCAGTATCGACAACTTGTTGGCAATCTCATCTACTAGACTCACACTAGGCCTGACATATCATATACAGTGGGACTTATCTCCAGATTTATGTAGGAACCTCATGAGCTGCATTGGAAAGTAGCTAAGAGGATCTTGCATTACATAAAGGGTTCACATAGATACGAGATTCATTATAGATTTGGCATAGAGGTTGACTTGGTTGGATATATAGATTCAGACTGGGTTGGTGATTCACAGACTTGCAAGTCCACTTCTAGTTATAGTTTTTCTCTAGGTTCTGGTTCTATTAGTTGGTCTAGCAAGAAGCAGATTGCTATTGCTATATCATCCATAGAGGCAGAGTACAGGGGAGCTGTTAATGTAGCTACTGAAGCTATTTGGATTCAAGGGATTTTTTTTGAGTTTGGCATTCTTATCAGGCAGCCCACCATCATTTATTATGACAACCAGAGTACTATTCAGATTTGCAAGAATCCAGTTCAGCACCAGCAGACCAAGCACATAGAGATTCACATGTATTTCATTCAAGAGCTTATTCATAGTTAGGTCATTGACTTAATCTTTTGCCAATCTTTGGAGCTTGTTGCAGACATCTTCACCAAACATTTCATCGAGAACAAGTTCATTCATCTATGAGCTCTTCTTGGGGTGCGATCTACATCTGTAGCAGCATCAACTTTAGGGGGGCCTTCTAGCCTCTTCATTTCTTTTATGTCTCTCTTTTGGGGGGAAGTTTTTTCCTACGGGTTTTCTCCTTTTCTCTATCTTATGGGAGATTGCATTTGTACATGGGTACCTCATTAGGCCTAGTTGTTGGGACCCATTTTATATTTCCACACTGCCCACCTAAGTTATGCTTATGGGGGGTGTTAGTGTAGGTTTTTATTTTTTCCTATTATTTAATTAGGGAAATTATATATTTGTGCATGCATAGAGTTTTCCTACATTTGTGGGATAGGCTAGATTATGTGGAGATATGTATCATAGATGTGTCATAGGTGTCATAAGAATGTCATAAGTAACTCTTTTGACTGGCTATTTTGGGTATGGGAGTTACTTCTCTATTCTTATCACCTTGTCACCACATGTCATGGAGGAGTTACAGTCTATTCTTGGGGTGCTTTGACCACTTTTTGTGGAGAAGTTACTTACGTGCTCTCCTATATATACTCTTCACTTTGGCCATCTTATGTTAATGGAATATTGGCTTTTATCTAAATTGTCTATGTAATTGTCTCTTGTTTGATTTCATTTACTTTAGCATTTTGTGGTATTCACTTACTTCGTCTCGTGCAACCACGACTTGTGCATCCTCATTATTCAGACCTTGGCAAATCCTCTGATATAACTAAGACCATATCTTTGTGACCTTTAATCACTCCATGTATTCTGAATAGATTGTATCTAGGTGCTCTTGAAAGAGTAGCAAGATTACCATCTGTAATCTTTTCTTCTACTTCTATTTCAGCTCCAAGGTCTTTTTCTTTCACTCTTACTTCTAGTTCTATCTCCTCTACCTCATCATCATAAATCACTCAATTTAGTGTACTTGGAATTTTGGAAGACACTTATGACCTGGTTCCCAAGGATCCTTATATGTGAAGCAAAGCTTCTTTCTTCAAAGTTCATTAAATTTCCACCTCCTTGCTGGCAGCACTTAGGGCTGAGGATTAACTTGCTTCCCTTGTTTATTTTGTTTCCCAAAGGTAGTGGTTTTTAGCTGTCCATAAATATTTGTCCATGGTTGCCCATATGGAAATGTTTTTTGCTACTCTATAGGCTAGAATCTGCCTCTTGGCATTGTAGTTTCAAGGTCCAAATCTTTTTTAATGGCTTCCTATAGTGATGTAAGGATAAAAACCTTCACTAATCCTCTAAGTGGTTCAGCTAAACCCTCTATGAATAAAACCATGAGCCTCCTTTCATTCACATCAGGCACCATAACTGAAAGCTTCTAAAAATCAGCAATAAAGTCATCCACTAAATTGGATTGTTTGAGTTGAGCTAACTCATGAAAATGAATTTTTAGATCAATTATGTCAAATATTTCTATCAACCTGGTACTAAATTTCATGTATGAGTGGATGTGATTATGCCTTTAGGTTATCAACCCATGGTACCACCACTCATGTGCTACACCTTTCAGATGGAGGATGGAAAATTTGATGGCATCCCCTTCTAACATAGGCCTCAATGATAAGGTATCCAATTTTTGAATCTAAGAACATGTTGAACACTTGCTTTATCCATCATACATTGGAAGACTATTATTCCCTATTACTTATTGGAGGTCCCTTTGATTTTTTGGTGACCTTGTGTCAACTCTTTGACCACCCCTATTTTTCTTTAAATTAATGAAATTAATGAGAAAGATAGCCTCCCTAATTTCATCTAGTAGGGCATTATACTTCCTCTAACTATCTACAATCTCATCACCTATTAGTGGTTATAGTTTCACTTTTAGCATTGTCTATTCCCTATGATCAAAGGTAGGTTGGAAAGGCCTAGAAATAGAGCCTATGATTATCCTCTGAATGGGTTGATTATTATTTTTTGTTCAAGAACTGCTTTTACCATTGTGAGGCCTATGTATATTATTATTCTACATAGTTTGGACTAGCTGAGCTATCATGTTAGTTAACCTTTCCTGGCCTTATACAAGCCTCTCAAAATGAACATCCTCTAGATCTCTATTACCCATGGCTTCCTTTTCTTTCTCTATAAGTGATTATGGATCTGGCTGTCAAAACCTTCTTTTGGTTGTGTTGGACCCATCTTCATTTCTCTTTGTTGATATATGGTTTCTTTGCCATTGCCTCGCATGAAGTAGAAGCTATAAAATAAATATTTTCCATAAGTTGGCCAGATACAAGATCTGATAACACTATAATATCCATTTTTGGATAAATATTAACAATTTTGGATTTCTCATAAACTCTTATAAAATAATTCAGATTTCCCTTAGAAGAAATAAATTCAACTTGGGTATTAAAAATTAAAAACCTCATGAAGAAATCTTTTCATTATAATTTTTGCTCCCAATATAATAGGTGAAGCACAATAATATATATCTTTTCAAGTAAATACTAAATTTTCAAATAGAAGATGAACCCCACAAATAGATGATTAATTTATTGCATAAAATTGAATCTTGTAGTTTCATTCAAAACTTATGATAAAATAATTCAAATGCTCATATGTTGTCCAATTAAATTCTTATGCAAAGCTTGACGAAAGCAAGTAATATAATAAGTATGAAATTAAGTTTTTACACATAGATATTACAAAACCTACTCATATTTATGAAGTTAATTTTTTTCTTCTATTTTATGCCTCTTGAAATGTGATGCCCTAATTGAATGGACCTCTAAAACTAATATTTCCTAAATTTGGTAGCACTAATGTAATCCCTAAATGGACTTACCAAATGGGTATGAAGGGTTTCATCCTCATACTTGTAAATCTGAGGGTTTTCATCTCTATTTTCTACTTTTTGAAATGTGACGGCCTAACTTCAAGCTCTCCAATAAATTTTGAAAGTTGAATGATAATAATAGATTCCCTTTTCCTCTTTTCACCTTTCTTCTAATTACTTTTCCACCCAAAACCCTAAAAGTAATTTAAAATAACTTTTATTCTAATTTCATCTTTGCTCCATAAATTAATTAATAATTACTTTGAATTCCAATTTTATACTTGGTCTTATAATTAATACTCTTTTGGCCCAGTTTAATTAATAATACCCCTTTAAATGTCCCCATTTTAAGTTATGACTTAAAAGTACCCTTGGGAACACTTAAAGAATTATTACTAATTTAATTCCTTTGAATTTGTCCCTCTTTTAATGTAAGGGAAATTAAATAGACTTAGGGGTTCCCTGTTTAGCTTATTTTGAAAAAGGGAACATTACAGTGCATAGTATGAACCTAGGGTTATTATTTTGGTCATAGATAGAACAAAAATTGTTTGGATAAATATCACTATAGGCAAGGTGACACTAGACCATAGGAGCATTAGCAAATTAGGACTATGCAAACTCAACATTCTAAGCAGGGAAAACCATTAGGGTCAACTACTTCTTTTAGACCTAGAACAACTAGATCCCCCTTAGGGTAAGACTAGAAAAAATGTGTTTATTCACATGTGTATCTCTTGATCATTTTGCATGATATTTTCCTCTTGTACTATTAAATGCCAGCAAGTATAAGGCCCCAGTGTCAAAGCAAACAGTGGGATATGTGGGTTGAGGACATAGAATTTATGTAGCAGTATACAACCACTAAGGCAAGCACTAGGCAATGATCATAGAGACCACAAACATGAGAAAATGAATTTAATTTATATTTTATTTGATTTAGTATCTTCCAACTCCTTTATATCTCCTTCTGTCATGGACCATTGTGGGCTTGTGGTTGTGAGATAGTTATAAAGTTGGGAAGTCGAGTTGCGCTCTGGGGTCAAGTTGTTTATTATCTCTTTGGTGAAAAGTTATGTATTATGCCTAGGTGTCTTCTCCACCGCATTTGACTTGCACATTATTCCCTTAGGCACCTATGAGATTATCTTAGGTATGGATTGGCTTACAGCCCATAAAGCCAAGATATATTATCATAACAAGGTTATTGATTATGTTGATGACCTTAGGACTCCTTTGGTGTTATCTGAAGTTAAGAGACTTATTTCCTATCATATGATCATTGTGATGTAGCTCAAGAAGATTATAAGGAAGGGTTGTCAATTATTTTATATTATCATAAGTGATAGGTCAAATGAGTTAGATAAGGATTCTTTGAATGACCACCATATTTTGTGGCAATTTTTTGATGTGTTTCTAGATGGATTGTTTATAATGCCTCCTCCATAGGAGATTGATTTTTAGATTAGTTTAGTACCAGGGGTTGAGCTCGTATCAAAGCCACAATATTGAATGACCATGCCAAAACTAAGTGAACTCAAGATGCAACTAGATAAACTCTTAGAAAAAGGCCTAATGCATCCTAAAGTGTCGCCATGGGGGGCACCGATCATTTTTTTGGGGAAGAAAAATGGATCCCTTTGACTGTGTGTTGATTATCACCAATTGAATAAAGTAATGATTGATTATCGTTATTCCTTACCTATAATTGATGAGTTGTTTGATCAAATACAGGGGAGCCAAGGTGTTCTCCAATATTGATTTGAAATCTTAATACCATCAGTTGTTTACTACAGAGATTGATATTCATAAAATGGTGTTTTGAATGCAATATGGGCATTATGAATTTATAGTTGTATTATTTGGGTTGACAAATGATCCAAGAGTATTCATGAGCCTTATGAATGGAATGTTTCACTCCTTTTTGGATCGATTCATTTTAGTGTTTCTTGATGACATTATGATCTATTCATGGAATGAAGAGGAACATGAGGACATTTTAAGGCAAGTCCTATGGGTTTTAAGAATGAACTAATTTTTTGGAAACTTGGAGACGTGATTTTGTGTAGTCTGAGGTGAAATACCTTGGGCATACCATTTAAAGAGAAGGAATCTCTATGGACCTTGCCAATATTCATGCCATTATGGAATGGCCAACACCCTCTAACATTGTATAAGTTCATAACTTCATGGGTTGAACAAGCTATTATATATGTTTTGTTAAGAATTTCTCCCACATTTCAAATCCCATCGCTTCACTTCAAAAAAAGGGGAAGAAGTTCGTTTGGATAGAAAAGTGTGAGGAAGCTTTTTATTTATTGAAAGAATGACTCACTAATACACTGATTTGGTTGTGCCTAATCCTATGGGAGAATTATTTACTGATTTTGGTTGTGCCTAATCCTATGGGAGAATTATTTGTTTGCACTGATGCATTTAAGTAAGGATTAGTTGTGCTCATGTAGGAAGGTAGAGTTTTGGGTATGAATCTCATGAACTCAAGGATTATGAGATGAGATACCCCATGCATGATATGGAATTTGCATCTATCATTCATGTTTTATTATGATGGTGACACTTTTTTTTGTCCTCATTTTGTATTAAAAATAGAGATTTAAATTTACAACATATATTTACTCAATTTAACCCCAATGCACAACAAAGGCTTTGGATGGAATTTTTGTGTGAATATGACTGTGAGAATTTGTATATCAAAGGAAAGCAAAACATAGTTGTTGATGCCTTGAGTAGAATATACCATGAGTTGGTAGTAATGAGTTTGTGAACTGACTTACAGAGTAAGATTTTGAAACATATTCTAAAAGGATAACCTCTACAAGTAAGATATTTTTTGGGTTCTAGTTATATTCTAAAAGGAAAGTTTTAAGGCTATTCTTTTGAGCTAGATGGCCTACTATGCTATAAAGGGTGTATTATGTTCCCTTAGATAGTGTCTTACATGAGCTAATTCTATCTGAGCCTCATAGAATTCCTTACCAAGCACACCTTAGAGTTAAGAAGATACATGCCAAGTTAAGGTAATTATATCATTAGGCCAATTTAAGATGTGATATTGTTGAATTTTTTACTTATTGTCTTGAATTCTAGAGGGTTAAGGCCAAGCATTAGCATCCGATAGAATTATTATATCCTCATAATATTTTGAAGTGGAAATGGGAAACCATCTCCATGGATTTCACTGTAGGATTACCTACTTCATCATATCATCATGATGAAATCATGGTCATAATGGATAAGTTGACCAAAGTAGCTCATTTTCTTCCATGAAAACCACTTACAATGCTAAATCAATGGCAAAAGTTTTTTTGGATGACATTGTTAGATTGTACGGGATTCCTTGTATGATTATTTTAGATCATGATATGGTATATAATTCTCACTTATGGACTTCTTTATAGAAGGCATTGGGCACACAAATCAAGCTTAGTACTTCTTACCATCTAAAGACTTCTTACCATTGAATCAGAAGGTATTGTGAATCAATGGATTGAACTTGTGCAAATATGAGTGGAACTCAAATAAATAGTTGTGATTTTTTGATTGGGAATAACAACATAACTAGGTTGTTGATATATAAATGGTGATGTTATTTGGGGTAAAAAGGATGTCTTTTGAAAAGGCCCTTTGGTCTTATAAGTTGAGTAAACTACTTGCTATAAATATTCCCTATAATGAGACCATCTAATAAATGAAGAAGAGTTTTAATAAAGTTTAATTCTTATATAATAACTATAACAAAGTTTTAATCTTAGATTTGATCCGAGCAACATTTCAGGTGACAATTCGGGTGATGGTTCTATCCCAATTGGTGGCAGAACTTCTGGGAGCCATAACTTTTGCACCATAGCTCCGTTTGACTCCCAATTTTAGTAGTGCAGTCTAAAAATAGTAAGTTTCTAAAAATAGTAATTTCTTGAATTTTGTATTGTTGTAAATCATGAAATTTGAACTACTTAATCTCCCTCAAGATTGGTGACCTTCCACATCCTCCTCCTACCTTCAAAATGTGTATAAATGAAGATGTAACCCGAAATGGAAACCAGACATATCTTCTTAGAGATAGGCATATGTTTGGATCTGCAAATTTGATCAATAAAACATCTCTTCTCAGAGATAGAATTATTACAATTGTGTTTTTCTTATTTCTTGAATAATATTTTAACCAAAGCTATTGAGTTTTGGATCAAGATTTGACTCATGTTTCTACATCTTGATAAATGCATTGTTTGAACTCTTAGCCTTAATGGAATAAATGGATCTATGTGTTAATGCGCAAAGTATAATCTTATAAATAATAGACCCATCGGCTCATAAGAGTGAGCAATTCCTTAAGTGATGATGAATAGAGTAAATTGCCTTGAGATTATTCAACAGTCAACTAAACCAATGAGGATATTGGTTTAGTGTCAAGTCATGTCAATCTAAGTGAATTCAAACTTCTTTAGCATAGTAGAGTAAATTGCCTTGATATTATTCAACAGTCAACTAAACCAATGAGAATATTGGTTTAGTGTCAATTTATGTGGATCTAAGGAAGGCAGACCTAGTTTTGAATGTATTACTAGTGACAGACTATTAACAGGTGAGCTTTTCCTTTAATTTAACCTATCAGCGTTCATCCAAGCATTTTATTTGTTCACTTTGGCTTGTATCTTAGTAATTTTCTAAAAGGACTATTTCTAGCATTATCTTTATGCCTTAAACCATTTTTAGGTTCAGATCTGTGATCAGATCTTGTAGGTGATAGTAGCCTACATAGGCATTTCTCTTACCTTAGCCATTCGTTAAGATTTTTTTCATGGTTTTTTGCCTTAGTTGAATAATTGCTTTGTCATTTTGTTTTGATATTTACCATAGTTGATTGGGCTAATTACCTTACGTAGTGTTTTCCTTAACTACTTGATGAGTTCCCTATGCAGCTTTGCTTACACAATGATTGCCTTAGCCATTTTGATATGATCTTTTCATGGCCCTTTTTGCCATAGCCATTTAAATGCTTGGATTCTTTTATAATACTACCTTATTCAATTTTGTAACTTTTTTTGAAGTGTTTCAAAGGAAGCCACATGTCATCATCCCATTAACTCAGGAGTGACATCAGGTTGGTATGTTGTATAAATGGTGTCAAACCAACAGGCTAGTGGGATGTTGTCATTTGGCATCATCCCAGTGACCCATGATCCCAGAGATGATCGTATAGGAAGCTTGCATCTAGGCTAGTGGGCTAGACAGGATGATGCCATATCCACAGTCTTGTCAATTTTTTTTGCAGAAGGTAAACCCTCTAGGTGAGCAGGCTTGCAGGATGTTTCTATGTGGTATCATCTCAACAGTTTACAATATTGTGGCTACAGGTGTAATGCAAAAGCTTTTCATATCAATAGGAAAGTGAGAGGGTGCCACGTGGCAAGAAATGTCTCTAAGAGCTCAAAGAGAAACTAGTACGGCCTTAGAGCCCATTGAAATAGCCATGTGGGTGTCGACTACGTCAACTATGACCTAGGTTTAAATTGGCAGTCATCTCAATGTTATAGCATAGTGATCTTCAATACAAGCCAATGAATGGGTTCGATAGAGATTGGTTGAATGAATAGTGCTTTTAACCTCTTAATTAGTGGTATGCATCCAATTATAGAATGGTGGTAATGGCAGGTATTACATGTATGTTATGATTAACAAATTTTTTCATTTGTTTATGTGCATATGATTGGTTGTTCAAATTTTTGGTTGTGTTGTGCCTATTTTTATAAAAAAGATGGACATGACATATTTCCCACTTAACCCTCTTCCCTAACCTGTGAAGTGACATTATTGTAATGCCTTTAAGTTATCCTTTATAAACTCTATGAACCATAGAGTTGCTTATGATAAGCCTCTTTCTCTGAATGATCTCAAGTGGCTATGCAGATGGCTCATGATAAATCCTCTAGCATTGATGGTTTCCCTTATGAGTTTTATCAAATGTTATGGACATTGTTGGTCTCAATCTTCACAAAGTTTATTTTGAAATTATTTTGTCCAATTCCCTAGGAACCCTCATTAATTAAGGTAATATCAAATTCATCCCAAAGGTTAGAGATCCTAAGCTTATTACCAATTGGAGACAATTAACCCTACTTAGTGTATCCTATAAAATCATTATTAAATCCCTTGCCCTCAGGTTGAGGCATCCTCTTCCCCTCATTATCAGAAGTGAAAAAATAGGGTTCATCCAACATAGTATATTTTCGACAATGTTATTACAATTTGGGTGGATATGGAACGGCCTAGAGTCTCTAGTGAAAAATCCATGTTTAAGAAAATTGATTTTGAGAAAGTTTATGATAGGATTGAGTGGTCATTCATCATTGTTATACTTCAAGCTCTATGTTTTGGCCCTTTAAGTATATTTTGGACAAGTTATTGCAATTTGGGTGGGTATGGAATGGGCTAGAGTCTCTAATCAAAAACCATGTTTGTGAAAATTGATTTTGAAAAAGCTTATGACAAGATTGAGTGGCCATTCATCATTTTTATGCTTCAATCTCTATGTTTTGGTCCTTGGTTTGTTCATATTGTTAACATGTTATTTTAGGATGTTGAAGCTTGCATCTCCATCAATGGAGTGTAATCCCACAAGTTTGGGCTGCTCAAATCTATTAGACAAGGTTACCACTTGGCTCCCTCACTCTATGTGTTGGTTACACAGGGATTCAACTACATTCTAGCTAACTACTCGTCAAGAGGCTTGGTGAAAGGTCTCTCCCTCCCCCATTATGATCAATAACTCTCAATAGGTATTCTTTGGATGATTCTTTTCCTAACCTTTTAGAGGAAGAAGATTCAGTTAAGAATGTTATGGAATGCCTTGATAATTGTTGTCTTGCAATAGGCTCTTATATCCAATGGATAAAGATTCAATGTTACAAGCAGTCTCTTTACCCCAAACCTCCTTGGTTAGATGGATATCAATGATAATAGATCTTGCCCTGTGTGGAATTTAAGTTTATGGGCATTCCCTTTGCCTTTTGGGCATCCCTTTAGATCTTGGGTAATACGTTGTTCACAAGATTGAAAAAAAGATTGCATATTGGATCATCAAACCTCTTTCTCTAATAGGGAAGTTTCAAGTCTGCTCCAAGGTGCTAGTTCCTACCCATGTTTACTACTATTTTTCTTGGGTTCCTTCTAAAGTTGCTTATGGTAAGTTGGAGAAGTTGCTAAGGGATTTTCTTTGGGCTAATCTAAAAGGCCACAAGGGTGTCCACCTGGGATTTTCGTTGTAGGCCTAAAGAAGTTGTGGGCCTTGGGCTCATTGACATTAGACTCCAAGGATATGCTCTAAGTGTGAAATGTATCATTAGAAGCCTAGAAGGGAATGAATCTTGGAAGGTTTTGTTAAAGCATTGCATTACCCAAAGAACCCCTCTTGGTTAAAAGGCATGGAAGGGTCTTGATTTGTAGAGTCTTATTTATCTTGTGCTAGTTCAGATTGGTGGCACGTTTGTGGTTAAAAGCATATGGAAAGCTTGGGAGATTCTCAAACCTGACCTCATATGGGTTGGGGATGGCTTCATAACTGGTATTTTTGTTAACTCCCATTCCCTTTGGTGATCTCCTATCCTCAATTTTTATAACATCTCATTTTTTATGGTTTCCTAGATTAAGAGCCTTAAGCTTTTTAAAAATGGAATCAAGACCATCGGTGACATTTTTTGCAATGTTTCTCGAGGGTGGCTCTTGTGGGATGTGTTGAGAATTAAATGCCATCTCAAACTTAAGGATGCAAAGTCAATTCATAAAATTTAGAATTCCATACTTGACATTTGTCTCCATAAAATTGGTGTCTTGTCTGGAATCTCATGGTGGAAAGACTGGCACTGGCCTATGGCTACTCCTTTTTGCCAATACAAACCCCAAATTGGGTACCATCTTCTTGTCCCCAACCTTTACAAAGTGTAACCCTCAGGCCTTAACCACTAGTGGAAGTTAAGGTCCCTAGATGTTGTCTAGGCTAGAAGGTTTGCCCATCCTTGGAAAGCCCACATTGAACACAAATTATCATTTTATTTGGTGCATTATTTAGCAATGCCTACTAGCAGGAGACTGGCTTAAGCACATGGGAGTCTCAAATCTCATTTTCCCTACTTTTCATCAAGTTGAGATTTTAAAAACACATGTTCTAGTTTTGCCCCTATGCTTAATCAGTCTGGAAATGGATCCATACCCTCCATGGGACTCTTGCCTAATTGACTTGGTACTACACTGCATTTACATATGGACTAATCTTCTTTGATAAGATAGTTGATCCTCTATCTCCTTATATGGACTAATCTTTTCTTGATAATATAATTGATCTCCTCTCTCTAGATTATGTCTATAATAGGAGCTAAGGTTGATGTAATTTAATTTATTTTTATAACGCATAACCTTTTATTTATAAAAAAATTAATTGTTGTACCCATCATAAAAGCCTTTGATCATTAAAGGACTTGCTAATTTTAACAACACAATTCAAATATTGCAAAGAAAAAGAAATAAAAATTCTTGATGGACCATTTAAGAAGCATTTTCATTCATTGAGATTATCAATTCACATACATACATACATACATACATACATGTATGTATGTATGTATGTGAATTGATAATCTCAATGAATGAAAATGCTTCTTAAATGGTCCATCAAGAATTTTTATTTCTTTTTCTTTGCAATATATATATATATATATATATATATATATATATATATATATATATATAGGAGGATCAATACATTTTACCATCCGAGCATAGTCTCCCATCACCTCATTAAACCAGGGACTGGCATGAGTGCGGACCACCAAGCAATCAGGGTTCATACTGCCTTTGTAACGATGGTGCCTAGGTTTCATACCGCCTTCGTACAGCTAACAAACACTCAGGAATATTGGTCTCAGGGGTGTTGGTTGAACTATTCTGATAGTACTCGGGAACACCAATCAGATTACTCCCTTCACCTAAAACCTCATTTTGATAATTTCCCAGACTTTACCAATCAACCTAAACCCTATTGACAATTCATATATATATATATATATATATATATATATATATATATATATATATATATATATATATACAATTCAAATATATCATCTTTTCTATTGCCAGGAAATGCAAATTCATTCATCCTCATCCTTCTCTCTTATAGCAATGCTTTGAACTGGTATAAAAGCTAATTGCCCAAAAGGTTAAAATCTTCTCCAAGGAGCGGGCTTGGATTGAAAACTATGAATGGGTCCAATAAAGCTTGAAGACTTTATTCAAGTCCTCAAGTATAGGACAAATAAAAGCAGCACAGTGGTAAAAGTATACAGTTGTTGGATGGCAATGGGTTCTTCCCAAGATACATAGTAAAGCTTACTCAAAATTTAAAAGCTTTAAAGGAGGAAATCTTTCTGCACGTGGGATTTTCAGCTTTTAAATTTGTAGTCTAGATCACTTCATCTCATAGATGTTAATAAATCCACTCAAATCTCTATAGTGTTTCTTATTGAGTATATGTGAAAGCCTGGATAGATTTATATATTCATCGATTTGCTAAGACAATACTCTTGAAAGCATGTAATTAAAAACCATCTATTTCAAGTTTCAACAATCTCACAAAAAAGGCATCTCCAAATTCTGTTTCACGGTTTAATCCAAAGACATCACTAGCAAGATGGTTAATAAGCGATCACCGATAGTTATGATGAAAGTTCTGCACATATGTATCTCTATAATTTAGTGGCCTAAGTAATTATTGGATATTCTACAAATTGTGGATAGGATATTAAGCCTCTTTGAAACAATCTACTTCTCCCTAAAGATGGGTACACATAATATACTTGAAACGTCAGAAATGATTTCAAATATCATCATGAATCTAGAAATCTGTAATCTGAACCGATATAATCATGGAAACCTACAAAATCTCAATGTATTTCTAGTTTTTTAACACTTTGTTATTGTCCAAGACAAACAATTATATTCAGGAAAAATATTTACAAAACAGAGATCTTCAGAGAGTTGAAAATGGACAATAACGATACCACCTAAATTATAAGGCTCTATCAGAAAAGCTAACAACTTGGAATACAAAAATTCATTAAATAAAATACTAAAAGTATTTACTCATAAAATCCTTCACTTCAATGGGAATGGGAGTAAAGTGATTATATAACAAAAATAAGAGTGCCAAAATAAGAGCTTGAAAGTTACGTATTATCATCTTCTTTCCTTGCAACTTCCTTAATGAAGTTTCATGTTGTATGTACAACAATGTCATTTCCTTATTTTTATTTACTAATGCATGTGTATAATCATTAGTTCTTGTATTTCATCCCAACTATTTATTATTTTTATAACTTCAGCTTGTAAGCCCACAGTGTGGTCTATAATATCTTTTTTAGAGCCCTTAACTTCCCTATTTCGCTAGTTTTCTTGTCTTTGTTGCCATATCAGGACTTTTACTCAATCTTGTCAACTAGCAGTTGAAGTCTAGCTCATGTTACATGTGCATCTTCAATACCATCTAACAAGAATTTAATTCATATGAACTCTAATCATGTCTAGTGCCTCAAAGTTACTTTTAATCAACTATTTCATTCCTATATTATTAGTTGGTTCTCTTCTTTCCTCTCAAAACTTCCAAACTCTCTATTTCGGAATCAGAATTAAAAACTGAAACAATTGTCATTATAGATGAAAATGGAGAAGTAACAATCCAACTCACAAGTCTGATCCAAAAGAGGTGTTAACCAAAATAAATTTGAAACACAGTACCATTGCAATCTTCTTATAAAACTAAGCAGTTTTTAAATTTAAAATTTCTTGATTTCATTATTGGTCAAGGAAGGTATAGCTTCTTGAAGATTCTGTCCTCAATGACAATTATGTAGCCACACTAACTAAATATAAGTCAGCATATAGCCATTTAGGTCTACCACGAGGTATTAGTTGTAACTCTACCTAAGGTTGTTTTGGATTTATCAGAGGTTGATAAAGTCTCTAATTATTTTGAAAACTTTACCCTGATAATTTATTTTATGGGTAGAGTCCCTCTAGAGAGCTTATTAAAGCAATGGTTCATAACCAATGGTAAGGCCATAGTGTGAAATTGGAATAGGACCAAAACCTTACCAAGGGTTTCTTCTTGTTTCATTTCACCAACCCTGAACACTGTAAAATTATTATTAGTCATGGCCCCTAATTTATCTGCAACACGTTGGTTATTTTCTTGCATTGGACCCTATTGGCCCAAAAAATTGTCAGGAGGACAAATTGGTGACTTTGAGTCAATAGTGTGGGAACTGAGTCCTTATGTTAGTTAGCAATGCAATGACAAAGTCCCTCTCCTATTAGCAAGGGAGCTATCTTTATTAAAATCCAAAAGGAAAAAGTAGGGAAAGAGTTGTTCACTACAATTCATAGCAAAAATGTTTTCTATGGAGATTTCATACTTTTAAAAAGAAAGTATAAAAAGGAGATAGAAATAAAATGAGGTGAATGAAGGGAATGATACGAAATAGAGAAAGGAATAAAAGGAGAATACGATTCTTATATCCAATTAAACATAGAAGCTACAATGATAATCCTAGGAAAAATGAAGGATGACTCTAGGTGATTAAACATAGAGATTCACTAGAATAGCCCAAGAAGGAGAAACATTGTGTTCATGGAAATCTCTTCTTATTCAATAGGTGGTAAAGACATAATTACCCCATTAGGAGTGCAAAACATATAGTGAGACGATTTTCTGATACTAATAGCAAACTAAAGACAATCATCCCATATTTATTCGTAAAAAAATAATTAAAATATTGCTTAATCCTCATCGAGATTTCACATTTTTGAAAATAAAAGACATAGATTCAAAAAGAAATTATATTGTGTAATTTATATATTAAGACTAATTGATAACATTTATGACAAAGTTTCAAAAGCAAAAATTTGAATACAAATTAATCATACACACAATCATAATTCATGAAGAGAATCTGAACACAGTTTGCATATCTCGTTCTTTGTATTGATCCTTGTTGAGTTGTAATATAATCTCAACTTCCAAAAATATATTTCAGAGTTCTATTTTTTTAAAAGCCTCTTATAATGAGTCTAACACTCATATTTATAATGCAAGAAGGTGGTTATTTTTTTACATTTTAGATGGTGTAAAAGTGAATCTATAAAAATGCACCACGTAAGTGATGTGAAAGTGTGTTGATGCAATTTCACCACGTGCAAGAGTACAAAAGAGAAATTGCAAGACTTGAAAAGTGCAGAGGTACAATTGTGTTTTTTGCACCAAGTACAATTAAAACTCACGACTTACAAAATTGGTGTAGTGCATTTGCACAAGTTACATTTACAAGTTTGCACTTACAAAATTTGTAACTGATAATTGCAAAACAAGATTCAACATTTACATGAAAAGAGCAGAAGCCAAAGGGTTTGCAAATAGAGTGTTCGAGTTCCAGAAGATATGTAAACAAAGATAGCACACTCCTAGAGATTTACTCACAAGAATAACAAGATCCGGAGGTGGGATTGCACTGTGATCAAAATCCACGGGAGGTATAAAAAGAGGGCTCAGATTTACACTTGTCGATTGCATTTCCCTTTATCAAATTCAACATGCCTTACCTTGCATTTGACATGTTAATTGTTTGACAAAATGCTTCAAAGCAATTTGCCTTCGATTTGCTTAGCTGTCTACCTCCACTTGCCAAACACTTCGTGCCTATTTTGAATATTTGAGGTCTGATCCAAAAGAATTTTTGTAATTCCTAAAAGCATGCACAATGAAGCACAACATCCACCCATCTCTAAGGTGGATGACATGTTTCACCTTCTAAAATACAATATTTGGTGTCTGCATCATTTCCTGAAGTATGTGACATCTGAACCTGAAATTGTTGCGTCGGCATTGGCCTCCATCTCTGGTTGCCAGCAAATCAATGTTGTTATCTTGAAAACCAATCCACTATCAATTTCCAGGGTCTGAAGGTAATGAGAATTGAATTGCAAACAAAACAAATCAAATCATTTGATCGAACTTTTCTAGTAAATGCCCAATGTTAAAAGGTATTTTCATGTTTTTATATTTCCATCACTCATCAGTTCCCCGAAAGAGTCTTGACTCCATGCCCTAGAGAAGCCTTGCCTCTAGCACGACTACCTTCACCCCCGACACTAGCAGCCAAGGAAGAATATCATGGGTTATTCCCAGCTACTGCTCTTGTGACCCCAACTAGAATGCTTTGGATGAACTCCCTAGTTCTTCACTAGCAATCAGTTGTAGTAATAATGTGCCCCTCAGCTGGTACTAAAGCCATCATCATGGTCATAGTAGCACACCTACCTGAGGCCAATAATAAGGTTGTCTATACCCCCTCAAGTACGCTAAAAAAATTTCTCTGCAACCTACGTGGTAGGATTCCATAGCGTCCATATTTAAAACTTCATATTTATGTCCAACCATCAATGCCATGGTATCTCCAATGCCTAAACTCAAAACTCCTACAAATTGAGCTAAAGGATAATCATTGAATTGAGCAGGCAACCATACAGGAATTGCACAACCAAGTAGGAGAGAAAAATGGCTTATAATAAGAATTTATGCTTCACGATGATCTATAAAAGCATTTATGAATTGGTTAACGAGATTTCCTATTGGTAAAATTTCCCATATCCTAATCATTTCCAAGACCAAAAATGTTGCCAAAGCTGCTCCAAAAGCAAGTTTCAAGAAGTCTGGATCAAAGAGAAGCGCTGGCACAAACATCATGACAGCCAGCAAATGGTAATATTTCTGAAGAAGTATCCGTTCAATCCTATTGTCCTTTGAAATATTATAAAAGCGTAAAATAGACACACAAATAAAAGCCAACCAGTAGATGCAGACTACTAATTTTTCCAATGGTTTTTCCAATATAAAATCAATGACCCATACCAGAGGTGTGTTTGAAAATCTTTGATATGATACAACCAATGTGGTGTAATCATGATTAATATTATCCCAAGAGCCAATAGAACATAATGGAGCTTTGAATATCTTTTGAAGCCCTTTCATTATTTCTTGAAGTTTGAGTCTTTGTAAGGTTTATAAAACATATCCAAATACGGAGGAGAGGACTATAAGCCATTGACATCAATAATAGGCTACCCAACAATGCCTCAATGATCATACCAATCTCATCTCCCTTTTCATTTAGTCCTCCAATTAAGTGATTTGACAATGGAGGATACATCTTAACCTTTGAGAGGATATAAGCAAGCATATCAGACAAATAAAGAACTAGCCCACTGGTAACTAGTAGGGTTTCACCTATAGAAGCACAGGAAGGAAAGTTATGAATTATGTACTACAGAACAGTTCCAAATGCCAAAGCATGTAGCAGCAGCCATACCATTTTCATGGATATGAAAGGCCCTAATACTTTGCCTGTCACCAATGAAAAGGAACATTGTATACCAAAGTCAACTTCAAAAGCTATGCTAATAACAGAAATTTGCATCCTCTTTGATGAAGAATGGTGCTTGCCTCCATCACCGAAATACCATAGAACAAAAATAAGGAAAAATAGCACGCCCAAGTTGCAAGCACATGAAGCCCAAAAATGCAGCCTCAAAGTTTCCAACTCTGGGCTCTCATTGCCATGCTCCAAAAGACTTTGGTGCAGTTGGATCAATCACGACGTCATAACAGTGGGCAGTGTCATTGCTCCCAAGAAATTTTTTGATGACGAACCTAGACAGAGGCTTAAAACCATCCTGGCGACACATAAGGCCATGTATTTATTCAAAACCCCTGATCCATATAGATACCACAGACACAATCCTTAATCGCTGACTCAGAACTCAAGCTAGCTCACTTTGCTTGGTGTTTGCCCCATCAAGGATTACTGCTTGGGAGACATCTGGTGCAATTAAGGGTTGTTCATCCATCATGTCCATTTTGTAGGAATTTGGAGACTCTAATGCACTTGTTTTGGTTTTGCTCTAAGGCTCAAAATGCTTGGAATTGGATTCATGATTTATTCAACCCTTTTCATCAAGAGCCTTTCAGTTGGCATTATATCCTCCTTGGTGACAGTCCTAAAATGTTGATGAACTACACCCAAGTTTAGCATACTTTCAGAGTGAAATTTTTGTTTTGGATATGGAAAGAAAGAAACTCATTTTTGTTTTATAATGCTATTGTTAATAGCCACTTATATGTTTCTAACAAGTTTATGGTTATATCTAATGTTATCTTGCAGATTCAAGTTCAAACTAATGAAGTTGTTATGGAGCTTGATCACCTTTAGAGACTACTTAGACATCGGGGTGATGCCCTATGTGTGGTGGCTCGCATTCTGCCTTCCCTTCCCAGGAATGCTCAGTTGAGATGTAGCAGTGGCACTCCACAAGGAGAGAAACATCACAGCTGGTCTTGTCATTCTCTCGCAATCGGGTCCAAGGATCTCCTCAACATCATCATTCTCCTCCCCCAACTCCACATGGTGGATGGGGCTCTTTATCTCCACCTCCACGCACTCAAGGTTTGGGCTCTCTGCCTCATGTAGGGCATTATCCACTAGGGATGTCACAAGGTGATTGGCACCCACCACATGTTAACAAATTTATGAGGCTTGTGCTGGCAATTTCTCCCCGCAACTTTGATCCATTTGAAGATGCTATAGAGGAAAGTGACAGTACCATTATCGATTCTAGTTGAGACCCAATTTTTTAGAGTTTCTGGTTGGAGTGATCCCCATGATAAATCCCCCCCTTCTACTGCTCTATTTGTCATGGCCACTTAGTCCTTTGGCGATTGCTTTTTCTTTGATGTAATAGATATTTTGTAGGCTCAGCCTAGTCGCTTGTTTTGTTCCTAGGCTTTACCTAGTGTGGTGACTTTGTGATGTGCTCTCTTACAGCCTTTTTTTAATAGTCTTGTATATTTATTATATTAATTAATATAGTAAGATCTATTTTATCAAATAAATTAAAATTGGGCGAGGAAGGTACAACTTCTTAAACTTGACCCTTATTTTGAGGTTCTCGTTACTTTTTTCAGTCAAAAAATCCAAGTAAGCCATGTAGGAACAACCCAGATAAAACTAGCACTAGGATAAATAGAGACTATGGACTTTAGATTGAAGTTTCAGTATCTGCAATAAGATGCTCCAAAATGAAGCTAATACCACCCTTCTTGGACTGTATAATTTGAATGATTCAATGAATTTCTAATATGCAAGTGCAGAGTTTTGAAACCGAAAAAAAAATCAAGCAATTTACTACAAGGTTCTTATGTTTTCAGGTACAACAACATAACCAAAAACATTATCAAAATAAAATCCTTCAAGCAGAAAAGTTTGCAAGGCCATAAAATGTGTGTACTATTATTTTTTCCAAGCATAACAAGTTTCACCAAATATTATCAAAATAAAATCCTGAAGCTGAAAAGTTTGCAATGCCACAAAACACATGCCCATATCATTTTTGTATCTATGTATACCAAGTTTGAGAGAGTATAAATGACCTATATCTATGCTGATATGAGCAGTAACATATATATATATATATATATATATATATATATATATATATATATATATATATATATATATATATATATATATATATCAAGAGATTCCAAAAAATAGCAGACATGTACATACCAAAAAATAATATTGATTGAAATTAATATAAAAGAAAACAACGCTACTCACAAAAAATTGCTTGGAAAAAATAAATCAATAAATTTGTTTGTAATTGGATAATATTGAAAAGCGAATGCTTCATCACAAAAATCTGGCATATATAATTTGACAATCCCTTACCATCGTATTGTCAAAGAAAAATAGTCTATGATTAAAAGGCTAGGACATAAATTCTTTCACTTGTTCTGTATAGAAATGGAATTTACTTGCTCTGTATAGAAATGGAAGACATTAGTCTGACCTATCTAGGAACATGATCTAATGTCAAAGGATAGAGCATAAATGCAAACCACAATGCCACAGGGATATGCAATCCTAAAAAAATCAAATCCTTGCAGAAAGTCATGGCTACATCATTATTCATATGAAAACCATTAGGCAGCGCAAGCACAGTCCTCCATGTTTTTTCAAGAGAATCGAAGATTGTTATGTTCATTTTGTCATGCAATTCACTTGTGGCTACCATGGCCACTTTTTAGGTCTCTATTTTGTCTCTCTCTCTCTCTCTTCTCTACCACAATCCCTATTGTAAAGATGATACTTAGTGGTATTAACTTGTAAGGAATCTCCCAAAAAGGTTTTGCTAATTGGATTGCAAACAAAGAGGTTTGAAATGAATGAGGGAATACCAAGGAAACAAAAAAATGGGTTTTGATACAGTATTTTATTAAGAGCAGCCCTAAAGTGGATCCTCTATAAAAGACTAGAATCAAATCTGGGAAGAAATCATTTCGATATGGTTGTCCAGATATGTGGGGATAAACAGTATGCCAGATAAGACACATTTTGGATATTAGGAAAATCGATCTTGAGACTTTCTCAAAAGTAGCCATGGAGTGTCATGTTTGGAGTTTTGAATCCAATATTTCTATAAAAAATTCCATTCTTCATACACAATTTGAGAGCGAATTATGCTATCCCTTGGAGCCCAAGCCAAAATTCTTTCTAAAACATGATGCTGACAATCAAATCCTGTTAAGTTAGATCCATTGCCCTTGCCAAATCTCACTTCTTGTTTCTTATCCAAATCTGAGAACACCTCATGTTGTTTCTGTATTGGTTAAGAGTGGGGGATAGAGTTACCAAAGAATTATTTGCCCTTGTCTACTCCAGGCGAATTGCAGATAGAATAAAATCCATTCGATGTGATAATGTTACACTTACCATAATCCTTACTACCCCGTAAGATTTTGTGCATCACTATCAGGAGGTATTTTCCACTCAACCTTCTTCCATAACCCGTGAAGCGGCATTATTGCAATGCCTTTAAGTTGTCTCTTATAAGCTCTATGAACCCCAGAGTTGCTTGTGATAGGCCTCTTTCTCTGAATGATCTCAAGGAAATGGCCATGCAGATGGATTCTAACAAAGCCCCTAGCATTGCTGGTTTCCCTTGCGAGTTTTATCAGGGCCTATGGACATTGTTAGTCTCAATCTTCACAATTTATTTTGAAGTTGTTTTGTCCAACTCCCTAGGAACCCTCATTAATTAAGATAATATCAAGTTCATCCCAAAGGTTGGAGATCCTAAGCTTATTACCAATTGGAGACCAATAACCCTACTAAGTGTCTCCTATAAAATCATTGTTAAAGCCTTTGCCCTCAGGTTGAGGCATCCTCTTCCCCTCATTATTAGAAGTGAAAAAATAGGGTTCATCCAACATAGGTATATTCTAGACAATGTTATTGAAATTTGGGTGGGTATGGAATAGGCTAGAGCCTCTGGTCAAAAATCCATCTTTGTGAAAACTGATTATGAGAAAGCTTATGACAGGATTGAATGGCCACTCATCATTGTTATACTTCAAGTTCAATGTTTGGACCCTTGATTTGTTCATATTGTTAACATGTTGTTTCATGATGTCAAAGCTTGCATGACCATCAATGGAGTGCAATCCCACAAATTTGGGTTGTTCAGATCTATTAGACAAGGTTGCCCCTTGGCTCCCTTACTCTATGTGTTGGTTGCATAGGGATTCAACTACCTTCTAGCTAACTACTCATCAAGAGGCTTGGTGAAAGGCGTCTCCCTTCCCCACTATGATCAACAACTCTCAATAGGTATTTTGTGGATGATTATTTTATTAAATTTTTGGAGGAAGAAGATTTAGTTGAGAATGCTATAAAATGCCTTGATAATTTTTGTCTTGCATTAGGCTCCTCTATCCAGTGGAGAAAGACTCAATGCTACAAGCAATGTCTTTCCCCCAAACCTCCTTGGTTGGACGGATATCAATGGTAAAGGATCCTACCATATGTGTATTTTAAGTTTATGGGCATTTCCTTTGCCTTTTGAGCATCCTTTGGAGCTTTGGTAATATGTTGTTCATAGGATTGATTTAAAGATTGTGTATTGGATCATCAAGCCTCTCTCTAGCAGGGATGTTTCAAGTCCGCTCCAATGTGCTAGTTCCTACCCATGTTTACTACTATTCTTATTGGGCTCCTTATAAAATTGTCTATGCTAAGTTGGAGAAGTTACTAAGGGATTTTCTTTGGGCTAATCCAGAAGGTCATAAGGGTTTCCACCTAGGATATCTATTGTAGGCCTAAAGAAGTTGTGGGCCTTAGGCTCATTGACATCAGTCACCAAAGCTATATTGTAAGTGTGAAATGGATCATCAAAAGTCTAGAAGGGAATGAAGATTTGAAATTTTTTTAAAGCATTGCATTACCCAAGGAACCCCTCTTCGCTGAAAGGCATGGAAGGGTCTTGATTTGTAGCCTTCTTTCCCCTGTGCCAGTTCAGATTGGTGGCATCTTTGTGGTTAAAAGCATATGGAAAGTTTGGTATATTCCCAAAACAAACCTCGTATGGGTTGGGGATGGCTTCAGAACTGGTCTCTCTATTAACTCTCATTCCCTCTAGTGATCTCTCATCCTCAATTTTTATAACGTCTCATTTGTTATGGTTCCCTAAATTAAGAGCCTTAAGCTTTTTAAAAATGGAATCAAGACCATCGGTGAAATTTTCTACAAGGTTTCTAGAGGGTGGCTCTTGTGGGATGTGTTGAGAATTAAATGCCAGCTCAAACTTGAGGATGCAAAGTCAATTCATGAAATTCAGAATTCCATACTTGATGTTTGTCTCCGTAAAATTGTTGTCTTGTCAAGAGTCTCATGGTGGTAAGACTAGCACTAGCCTATGGCTACCCCTTTCTTCCAATACAAACCCCAAATTGGGTAACATCTTGTCCCCAACATATACATAGTGAAACCCTCAGGCATCAACCACCAATGGAAGTTAAGGTCCCCAGATGTTGTCTGGGCTAGAAGGTTTGCCAATCTTTGGAAAGCCCACATTGAGCACAAAAAAAATCATTTTCTTTGGTGCATCATTTACCAAAGCCTACTAATGGGAGACCGGCTCAAGGACATGGGGGTCTCAAATCCCATTTACCCTACTTTTCATCAAGTTGAGATCTTAAAGCACCTGTTCTGGTTTTGCCCCCGTGCTTAGTCAGTCTGGAAATGGATCCATACCCTCCATGGGACACTTGCCTAAGTGACGTGGCACTACACTGCATTTACATATGGACTAATATTCTCTGATAAGATAGTTGATCCTGTCTCTCCTTATATTGATTAATCTTCTCTTGATAAGATAGTTGATCCTCTCTCTCCATATCATGTCTGTAATAGGAGCTGAGGTTGATGTAATTTTCTTTATTTTTATAATGCATAAACTTTTATTTGAAAAAAATAGCAAATGTTGTACCTGTCATAAAAGCCTCTAATCTTTACAGGACCTGCTAGTTTAATAACACAATTCAAATATTGCAATAAAAAAGAAATAAAATTTGTCAATCAACCATTTAAGAAGCATTTTCATTCATTGAGATCAATTCATATATAAATTAACAATTCATCTACATCATCTTTTATATTTTTGGGAAATGTAGATTCATTAATCCTTATCCTTCTCTCTTATAGCAATGCTTTGAACTGGTATGAAAGCTAATTGCCCAAAAGGTTAAAATCTTCTGCAAGGAGCGGGCTTGCATTGAAAACTGTGAATGGGTCCAATAAAGCTTGTAGATTTTATTGAAGTCCTTAAGTATAGGGAAAATAAAAGTAGCACAATTGGATAGCAATGGGTTCTTCAGAAGATACATGGTAAAGCTTACTCAAAATTTAAAAGCTTTAAAGGAGGAAATCTTTCTCCACGTGGGATTTTCAGCTTTTAAATTTTTAATCTATAGATCACTTCAACTCATGTATGTTAATAAATTCATTCAAATCTCTCCAGGGTTTCTTATTCAGTTTATGTGAAAGCCTGGATAGAATTATATATTCATCGATTTGCTAAGATAATACTCTTGAAAGCATGTAATAAAAAACCGTCTATTTCAACAATCTCAGAAAAAAGGCATCTCCAATTTTCGCTTCATGGTTTAATCCAATGACATCACTAGCAAGATGGTTTATAAGTCACACCGATAGTTATGATGAAAGATCTGCATATATGTATCTCTATAATTTAGTGGCCTAACTAATTATTGGATATACGAAAAATTGCTGTTAGGATATTAAGCCTCTTTGAAACAATCTCCCTAAAGATGGGTACACATAATATACTTGAAACATCAGAAATGATTTCAAATATCATCATGAA
Source organism: Torreya grandis (assembly GCA_037957365.1). Taxonomy (NCBI): domain Eukaryota; kingdom Viridiplantae; phylum Streptophyta; class Pinopsida; order Cupressales; family Taxaceae; genus Torreya; species Torreya grandis. Next base: position 1,008,984 of record JARHVA010001228.1, on the reverse strand, counting down.
TCAAAAAATCTGTAATCTGAACCGCTGTAATCATGGAAACCTACAAAATCTCCATGTATTTCTAGTTTTGTAACACATTGTTATTGTCCAAGACAAACAATTATACTTCGGAAAAATATTTACAAAACAGAGTTCTTGAGAGAGTTGAGTACAAAATGGATAGTAACAATACCAACCAAATTATAAGGCTCTATCAGAAAAGCTAACAACAGCTTGCAATAAAAATTCATTTAAGAAAATACTAAAAGTATTTACTCATAAAATCCTACACTTTAATGGGAGTAAAGTGATAAAATAACAAAAATAAGAGTGCCAAAATAAGAGCTTGAAAGTTATGTATAAGAATAGACAAAAACATCAAAGTCCAAGTTAAGGCATGTGAGAGCATCCAAACCGTATGAAGACAACATTGTCTAAGCCTCCATCGGAAAGAAGACCCTTCATCCTAAAAAATTCATCTTCCAGTCTTTAAATTATGGGGGTAATAAATTTTCCTCCTTAGTTCCAAAACTAAAAAGAACTTACAACTACTTCAGAGAGGCCATGATCACCTGAAAACTGCCAACTCCATGTTGTGATATTAAGAACAATTCAAAAAAGCATGACACACAAGGCATCAATATTTGGGCCCATCAATGACTGCAATAAGGAACTCATATTGAACCCACTAAAGTAATGAGGAGGGGACTGGTCAACGAGAATGCTGATATCGATTCAACAAGGTACAATGTATCTAAGCCAAGCTCTATGTCAACAATCCACCACTTCTTTAAAATAAATTTGCCCCATAATCATGAAATGATTTAGAGAATTGATTCCAAATTAATCTATAGTTTACTTAACGAACCAATAAACATTAATCATTCCACCATTTTTCCTCCGCATTTATTGAGGGTACAATACAATTGAATGGAGAGTTGGCACCACATCAAAACTCCCCAAAGATCACAAGTTCTATTTTTTTAGAACCATGCCATCATTTTCAAACAATAATATAAAATATAGTCTGAACATTAGAATAATATTTGCATATCAGGTCATCAACATTAATCATTTCACATAGGTAAAACAATAGCAATAATAATATTAACAAGATCAGTCTTCCTTCTGTCAAAGTAACGGTGGCCTCTATCTGCACCTAGTCTTGATTTTCCTTAACCTTGGAAGGCTATTGCTCCTCTTGCTTATCCTCAAGCTTGGAAGGCCATTACTCCTCTTGCTTTTCCTCAACCTAAATTGCTTAATCCTAAAATCACAGGTTAATTATTTTTAGGCCTTGTCTCAACCTTAATGGATTCTTTGTATCCTTATCTATTCATGACAAGGTGACATCTTTTAAACCCCAATCTTCGTAAAAACTTTATGCCAATACCAATAGAATGCAATAAAAAACTATCAATCACTCTAACTAATGGTTACTGAGTCACTCTAATTAATGGTACTGTAGAATCATAAAAAAAAACTTCTATTTTAAAGATTCTCTTTTAAGGCTCTAAATTCTTTTAGTAGTGGTTCATTGAATAGCCAACAGCTGGAGGCAATTTGTTTGGCACTTGGTTTATGGATTCAATTGCTTTTAGATATCAATACAACATTGGTATCCACCTAAATTAAAAATATTAGTTTGAATTACTCCAACTTTTGTATTTCTGCATCAACTTTGCATTATCATCCTCTTTCCTTGCAAGTTCCTTAATGAAGTTTATCATGTTGTATGTACAATGTCATTTATTTATTTTTATTGATTAATGCATGTGCATACTCATTACTTCTTGTATTTTATCCCATCTATTTATTATTTTTATAATTTCAACTTGTAAGCCCACAATGTGGTATATAATGTCTTTTTGAGAGCCCTTAACTTCCCTATTTCACTAGTGTTCTTGTCTTCGTCACCATACCAGGACTTTTACTCAATCTTTTCAACTAGCAGTTGAAGCCTAGCTCATATGCTACATGTGCATCTTAAATACCATTTGACAAGAATTTAATTCATATGAACTCTAATCATGTCTAGTGTCTCAGAGCTACTTTTAATCAACTGTTCCTTTCCTATATTTTTAGTTGGCTCTCTTCTTTCCTCTCAAAACTTTTCATAACTCTTTATTTTGGAATCAGAATTAAAAATTGAAAGAATTGTCATTATAGCTGAAAACAGGGAGGTAACAATCCAAATCACAAGTCTGATCTAAAAAAGGTGTTAAACAAAAGAAATTTGAAAAAAAGTAGTAACATGCCACACTAACTAAATATAGGTCAACATATAGCCAACCAGTATGATTCTGCCACATAGATAACCAAACCTATTCTAAACCAATTAAATGTGACTAAGGAGGAAGGAGAATATCGAATGCTAATCTACTCACATTGTTGTGTACCTATTAGCAAAGCGACACTTGGCTTCCAACATTTTGAACATGAGATGATAATAAAAAGCACTTACATTTGTCAAATTTCAATGGAACTATTACTTTAGGTACCACTGGTTCAGCTACAAGTGTTCATCCATGATAGGTAAATGTATGTCACTCTAGATGACGCCTGAAGACATTTGGTAAAATCCTTTCACAACCTAAAGGTGTGTATGTGCTCCAAGCAAACATAACACTCATATGGAAGCTTTGCAAAAAACAATCTCAAATTCGTGTTTAATATGGGTGATGAGATAATTTTTTAAATCTTCAAAACTAGCTTCAATCCATTTAGAGGAGGAAGACAGCCACCCTGAAGTCAGATAAACTGAAAATATCTAGATCATTCAAATAAATCCATGTGCAAATGACTGTTTTGACATAGATAACAGGTGTGCACGGCCTTGTTGTCTGCACATCCTTCCATAGCCCCGTGTTTAATATTATATTGCCAAAGCTCTTACACTTTCACAAAAAATAACAAAAGATAGCCTTTGAAGAATACCAAAATATCTAAGACATATAAGAACAGAACTCAACTATTTCCATCAAATATATATATATATATATATATATATATATATATATATATATATATATATATCTCATATTACTACTTTGTCAAAAACAAACTATGCACCATTTCTTTAGGTAATCGTTTCAAACCATAAATAGCTTATTTAATTCAGGTGGTTGAGTCATGTAAATTTATTCATGCAAATCACTATTCAAGAAAACACTTTTAACATCTATTTGATAAACAAGTCAATTCATGTGAGCAATAAGAGCTAAAACAACTTTAATAGTGGGCATCTTAGTTATGGGTGCAATTTTTTTATTATAATTAATTCCTTTAATTTGGAAAAAAACTCTAACAATTGATCTAACTTTGTATTTTTATACTTGATTATTATAATTTAATTTAATATTAAACAATCATTTACAACTCACCAAATTGTGACATTTAGGGAGAGGGACTAAGTCTCAAGTGTGATTAGAGATTAAAGAGTCATATTCATCATGCATTGCTTTTTTTCAATAAGAGTAACTTTGAACTTGTTTAAGTGTTTGAGGGTCATTATTATACATAAGTTAAGACATCAAAGCATAGTTACAAAGTTGTTGTCTAGTTCTATGAGTATCGTTTAGATTTACATCAATTTCAGAGGCTTATAGAGTTGTCGTGGCCCACTTAGACATAGTTTTAGGTGGAGCAAGATTAGAAGAAGAGGATTGAACTTTAAAAACAACATTAGTATGTAAAACATCATTTTGATCATCACTTGAATCAAAGAAAAAGAAGCAAAAACAATATCAAGGGAATTTGAATTGGAAGCACAATCAAGTACATATTTTTTAGCAATTCTAATATCCCTATTAATCTTATTTTTTTTAGTTTAAGGATCATAAAATTTATAAGCTTGAGATTATTTGTTATAATCAACAAAGACAAAAGTTTTTGTTTTTGAATCTAACTTCTTACTTTTTTCCTTAGAAATATGAAAAAATGCATCCCAACAAAAAACATGCAAATGTTGTAAGTTAGATTTTCTGCCACTCTAAGCTTCTTCAGGGGTAAGGTTTAAAACAAATTAAATGGGATCTCTATTAATGAGATAAAAAATATAATACATAGCTTCAACACAAAATTTATAATACATATTTTCAGCATGTAACATACACCAAGCCATTTCAATGAGTCCTATAATTACATTCAGTAACACCATTTTGCTCAGGTGTATAAGAAACAATCTTTTCATGTTTAATACCATATTGTTTACAATATGCAAGAAAATCATTATTGATATATTCAGTACCATTATCAATTTGTAAGATACACAAAGAACAACCAGATTGTTTTTCAACTAACACATGAAATTCAATAAAAGTATATAAAACTCGATATTTAGTTTTTAAGAAATAAATCCAAACTCACTGAGTGCAATCATCAAAAAAGGTTTAGACATATTTTGCATCATTAATGAGAGTTTGCATAACACCTAAAATATCATTGTGAACTAGATATAGTTTTTCAGTTGCACACCAAGATTTATTTATTTCTTTAAATTCTCTATGTATTTTATCAGCCATACATCCACTACAAATATAATCAATAGGAAGAATTACAAGTAAACCATGTGCCATATTGAGTTTATTCATAAGTGCAATATTTTGGTAATTAATAAGTCATAATCTTTTATATCATAGGTTACCATCAATTAATGTGAACGAAGCATGAGTAGAAGAGGAAGAAGAGAATTCGGTAAATTTTTAAAAAATATCACTCTCTAAAAAGGTGGTAGTAACAATTTTTAAACCATGTTTTGTTGATTTAACATAAAAAGTTTCATGCAAAAATTTTACTTTATAATCCTATTTGCATAATTGAGAAACAAAAAATAAATTCAACTTTAAATCAAGAACAAACAAAATATCATGTAATTCACTATTAGGGATTTTAACAGTTCCTATGACTTCAACATTCCAAGAAGAATTATTTATAAAACTTAAATGATTGTTATAAATATTTGGTTCTAAAGAAGAAAATAAATCAACATTAGATGTCATATATTGAATAACACCAAAATCAACGATCTATTTAATGAGAGAAGCACACAAAGCAAAAGTAAAAATAACTTTAATATTAGACTTCTATTTGTTGAGTCTTAATATTACTATTATGACATTGTCTTTGATTTTAAGTTTTTTATTTTTAATATTCCATTTTTTATTAAAACAATAATCTTCATCATGAGTGTTTTGTCAAAATAGTTGCATTCTAACTTTTTATTAGGTTTTGAGTTAAAATTTTAATCTTTTTGTCATTAATATTGTTTGATTTAGCAGGATCTTTATCATTCTTGTATCAATGTTTAGACACAAAAACATGTTCATTAGTTTTATGACTACCAAATTGAATTAATTTTTGTTCTTCTTGACACAACAAAGTACAACATAAATTAAATGTCAACTTAGTAGCTAAAGTATGAATAACAAGTTACAAATGAACATTTACAATAAACTGATGAAAAGGTCTAGACAAGTTCTTTTCATGATAATGCGAATTAAATTCAAGTCTAAAAGTTTAATGCTTAACTTGATGAATTGAGAATGTAAAAAAAAACTTTTATCAAAAAATCATCTATAGTTTTGAAGTCATATTTTAAATCAGAAAGTTGATCATGAACTTAATTTTTTTTTAGATTGATTCATATCATAATTTTTTTAAAGTTTAGATCAAACATCAGATGCAAGAATACAACCATCAATGTGTACATACAATTCGGGGGTCATAGCCATACCAATCAAACTAAGACCTCTTTGTTTTTTTGTTTGCCATTTCTCTTAAACATGAGTGGTAAGCTTTTCATCAAGTTTGGGGTCCTTATCACCTATAATGCACACTAAGCATTTAAAGGTAAAAATATATTGTATGTAAGATTTCCATAAATGGTAATTGGTTGAGTTGAGTTTAAATTTGGTAAACAATTTATTCATTGTGCCTCAAAATCTCATTCAAACCTAAAAACCAAGAATGCAAAAATAACTAACACTCTTAAAAGGCTAGTAGAGGGATCAAGAAGCCAAAAAGGATGAGTAACTTTGCTTTAAAGCCAAATGACACAAAGAAAGATTGCACAAAAAAAAATGGACTATTTGAAATATTTGCACAATAAGATTAAGGTTGAAGGGTTTGGAAAATATTTGAAACACAATATTGTGCTCTTTTTTTTTAATTTGAAAAAATACTTTTAAATTCTTAAAATAAAAAGAGCTTTAATTTTTTTTAATTACGATTAATGTAATAAGTTTTATTTTTTTTATTTTGAAGGAAAGAAAAGTTTAAACAAACTTGATTTTTAAATTAAAAAATGAATTACATAAAAAAAATTAATCACTTTTTTTGTTTTAAATCTTTTGCATATGATAAAAGCGTATGAGTGTTAAAACCTCGTAAATGTAAGTTCACACCAAATCACAATGTGTTAGTCAATGATACATATATATATGATGTGGAATCGACTCTCAAAACATGAAAGATTTATACCAATATTATATTAAATAATATTGAAATAAAGAAATGAAGTATAAACATGAAGCTAAAATACCTCTCAAAGGAGCAAGCCAAAAAATACAAGATGCATGTTTTGAAGTGGGAAATTGAACTAATTGAAAAATATATATACGTGATAAATAAGAACGCTTGTTTATAATAACTTCAAAATACAAGATTTAGAAGCAAGAAGATTCGAAAATAAGAGAGAGATTCAAGTAACAAGTAAGAAAGAAAGGAGGAGATGGCTTTTTAAATAAAACAAGAGAAAAAATGGAGTTACTAAAACTCCCATCATGACCTTACAAGGCCTCCTTAATGTGTGTTAAATGTTCTATTCCTTAAAGAAGTGAGAGGAAGTGTGTGACATGTAGGGAGAAGAGTTGCTTGTGCAATAACTCCAAAAAACTTACAAAATGACGAAAGAAATGAGAGACACCTTGTTAAATCCAAATTAATTTCACATAAATACAAATCCTCCACATACTTAAAAACTTGGGACTAAAATATTAATCTAAATAAAAGGTAATCTGAATACAATCTAAGACATTATGGAAACATATTTTGTGTGAGAAACACCTTGCTAAATCCAAATTAATTTCACATAAATACAAATCCTCCGCATACTTAAAAACTTGGGACTAAAAGATTATTTTAAATAAAAGGTAATCTAAATACAACCTAAGACATTATAGAAACATATTTTGTGTGAGAACCCTAAAAATTCCTCATAACCATTAATAAACATCACGTTAACTTAAAATAACAAAAATAAAAAAATAAAATGGAAAACATATGGTAATTTAAGTAGAAACATAAAATAGATATTCACATCTAAATAAGAAGAAAAACTCATGAATCTATGTATTCATAACTTAAGATGATTATGGAAACAAATTTTGCTTAAAAGAGCCCCCAAAAATCCCTTAGACATTAATAAAACATCACATTCACCTAAAATGACAATAATAATGAGGAAAGAGGGAAAGAGTACAAGAATTTAGTGACGAACAAGAATAGGATATTCATAGACAAATTTAAAAAAAAATAGTTAAATTATGTGTACATGACACTAAACAATAGTGGAGACATTGTGGAGACATTGTTTGCCTAAGAGAGCCAACATATTCAATTTGATTGACATTAGTAATTGGAATGATTGCATTTAACAACTTTGTATTTTCTCCATTAAAATGGATAATTTAAATAACCATTACATTTTATTGGACATTCAAAAAGAAAGTTTTTAATTCACTGATATTGACATGACTTGAGACAATTAAATAAGAGTAATGGTTTATTTTGAAAAGTTATGATTTTTGAAAAAAATTCAGTACAACATAAATGATAGTTTTGGAGGTCTTCAAAACATTTTTTAGAGCTCAGAGAGCTTTGCCATGAAACTTTAGTTGGGTGCATATCTTTATAGTGAGATTAACTTTTTGGAAATGTATTAAATAGAAAATTGGAAAATATCTAAAAAATTTGACTCTAACAAGATGGCCCAATTTTGCTGGTTATTATTAACAATTCTTCTTTTGGTAGATCTCTTTTATTCTTAGGAGCTATCTTATTTACATGTCTATGCATGTTGAAAGAATATTATTAGTTTTATTTGTCTTTAAATAAGACTCCTATTAACATGCATATGCATGTTGAATGGATGTTATTAGTTTCATTTATCTTTAAAACAATTTACTATTACTAAGTTTTTCCTGTTCATTGGTCTCGACTCAGTTGGTTTTCATGGGGCGGGTAACACTAGGCTTGTTTCTTTTGTTCGATGGTGGTTATTGTCTTTTGTGTGGGTTCTTGGTGTTATTTTTTGTGGACACACACTCTTTCTATGGAGATACTCTACATGGTCTATTTTGTATTATCTTTTCTCTTTCTCACCTCCATCCCATCCTTTGATGGCTTTGGTGTATGGGTTTTTTGGGTGGTTGTTTGGGCTCTTTGGAGTTTTTTTTTTTGGCTTTTTGTTTTCAATGTTTTTTGCATCTATGCGATGTAACTTTTTTCAATGAATAAAGTTACGGTTTTTTCTTCAAGAAATAAAGGATTTACCCAATTTTAGTCCAGAGTGGTAAAAATTGATTTATTTTTCATAGAGATTGCTTTTTTTTAGAAACTCATTTATAAAACTATGTTTATTACTCATATAAATATGTGACAATTTAGTACACAGGAATTTGGTTTTATTATAACACACTAATCCCGTGTGTTATCCTTTGGATTGTATCCTCAATTCAGGTTAGTGATATTAGAGCAACTTAGATTTTGCATGTCCTATGGAATGAGGTCAAGCTATCAAAATTTTGGTTTGAAGATAAGATACATTTAACTACCTTCTTGATAGATGCAAATAACCAAAAGTGGACATAGAAGGAAATAAATTCCTTGAACCCAATAAAGGCAATGCTTGAAGAGGATCTGGAAAAGTAAAGGCCTAAAATGATGACCTAGTTTATGTAGATTGTTTAGCAAATTCTAAGAAGCATGCTGGTAGCTCTAGAAAGATGACCTTTCCAAGGGTTCACACCCTTTAAGGTACAAGTAAATTTTTATATCTTGATGTTTGAAGGAAAAATAGAAGTGAATGCCCTTAAAAATTGGATTACAAAATTAGAGTCATATTTTTCTATAAACACTTCCTCAAGTTCAGAGAAAATAATGTTTGATCTGCTAAAATTTGAACCCCAAGTCCAACAATGGTAGGAGGCTCACCTTGATCAATTGATAGATAATTCAAATGATGAATTTACTATCATCATAAATCTATATTGGAATGACTTTGTTAATGCTATTACAAATGAGTATTGTCTAGAATTTGCCTATGAGGAAAAGGACACAATGGTAATTCCTACGATAGAAGAACTAATATGTGCAAGATTACATAAATACATTTTGCTCTCTGTAAGTGAAACTTGGCATCATGTATTTTGAAAGGCACTAAGTAATTAAATACATGATTAGTCTGCATCAATATATCTAAATAGAGATGGGTTCCTAACTTTTGAAAAAATGAGATCAATTCATTGGTATGTAGCAAAAATCGAGGAAAAGTTCAAACATAAAGGGAAATTCCTTGAAAGAAAGCAAACACAATAGAATGACATAGGAAAATATAATTATGGAAGTCTTAGGTAACATACTAGAGAGGCCCCATAATAGAGGAACAACTCAAGGTCCCTAGCCTCAATGTTTTTTTATGAAAAATACCACAAAAAAACCCTCATAGGAAAAGACTAGAAAATAGCGGGAGAATCATAGGAGCACAACTCACAATAGAGGTGAATGTCGTTCAATAATGATTTTTTTTACCAAGGCACATGAATATGATTTGATACAAGAAACCAATGAGGATGAACACTTATTTCATCCTATAGACACAAGTTAGAAAATTATGGATTCTAAACCCTATTCCATTGTTGGTACAATGCAAGTTGCAACATCATAATTTTTGAGGAAGAATAAGCTAGTTTCCATTCACACATGTGGGTCCAACGGAAAGCTCTGTAATTTATTGTGGACAATGAAAGTGATAAAAATTTGATCTCTGCATAATCTATATGAAGGATGAGTTTAAAAAAAACACCTCACCCTTAGCTACATTCCACTAGATGGATGAACAAAGGTATATATATTTGTGTGAGTCAACAATGTCTTCTTCCATATGCAAACAAGACATTGAAAGATGAGGTGTTGTGTAATGTGTCACCCCTGGAGGTTCAAGATGTTTTACGTTGGAATCCATACATTAAAATGAGATGAAATGTGGTTCAATTCTTGGAATATCATCATTAGGCTAGTATTTTTCTATAAACACTTCTTCAAGTTCAGAGAAAATATTTTTCTCTACTGAAAGTTGAACCCCAAGTTTAACAATGGTGGGAGGCTCACCTTGATCAATTTATGGAGAATGCAGAGGATGATTGTACGATCATCATATATCTATCTTAGAGTGAATTTTTTGATGCTATTACAAATGAGTATTGTCCAGAAGATGCCTATGAGAAAAAGTACATAGTGGTAATTCCTACAACAAAATAATCGATCTGTGCAAGATTACATAAACACATTGTATTCTCTATAAATGAAACTTGGTGGCAAGGATTTTGAAAGGCACAATGTAATCAAATACAAGTGTGGTTTGCATTGATATATCTAAAATAGATATGGGTTCCTAACTATTGAAATAATGGCAACAATCCATTGGTATGCAACAAAAATTGAGAAAAATTTCAAACATAAATGAAAATTCCTTGTAAGAAAACATACACAATAAAATGATAGGGGCAACTCCAATTATAGAAGGCTTAGGTAACATACTATAAAGGTCCCATAATAGAGGCAAAAATCAAGGTCCCTAGCCTCAAGTTTTTTCACAAAAAATACCATTAAAAAATCTTCATAGAAGGAAACTATGAGATGGTGGGAGAACTGTAGGAGCACAACTCGCAATAAAGATGAATGCTAATCCATAAGAACATTTTTTACTGAGGCACATGAATTTGATATGATATAATAAACTGATGAGGATGAATGCTTATTTCATCCTAAAAATATGTTATAAAATTATGGATCTGACCGGTATTCCACTGTTGGTACAATGCAAGTTGTATCATCATAATTTTTGAGGAAGCATAAACTAGGTTTCATTCACAAATATGGGTCCAAGGAAATGATTTAAAATTCATTTTGGATAATGGAAGTGAGAAAAAATGATCTCTACATAAACTATATGAAGGATGAGTTTAAAAACAACACCTCACCCTTAACTATATTCCATTGGATGGCTGAACCAAAGTAGAGATATTCATGTTAGTCAATAATGTCTTCTTCCATATGCAATCAAGTCATTGGAATATGAGGTGTTGTGTGATGTGTCACCCCTAGAGGTTCACTATGTTCTAATTAGGCATCAATACATTAAAACGAGTGAAATATATTGGTTCAAGACTTGTAATATCATCATCCATTAGGTAAACAATCTTATAGAATCCCTGAGGGTCCTCCTAAGAAGATAATAATCTTGATTAGTGAAAATTGGTGTAGGTATGTGAGTGGTCAAATTGTAAATTTTGTTCTAATGTTTATTAGGCCAGAAAGCATTTTCTAGGGTATTGCAACCACCCAAGCCACTATACAAAATCAAACTATACAACAAAAAACATGTGGAGCGGGTCCTAACATATTACACATATGTCTTCACTACACCTACTAGTGTGCATCAACACTACCAGGTGACACATCCAATTGACTAGATCCCAGATATACCGTCTATAAATGGACCAATATGCAAGTGTTTGGTGCTAAAAAATGAAGAGATTAAGTGATAGATCTAGGAGTTAATCCAAAAATTCCATATTTAGCCCAGAGCTTCACCTTATGGAATCTTAATCAATTATCTTGAAATAAGGAAAGGGATATGGAAACTTTGTATTGACTATAGGGCACTTAACAATATTACTATCAAGAATATGAACCCACTCCCACACATTGATGACCTCATAGACTAGCTTAAGGCAAAACAATTCTTCACAAATATTAATGTGAATTCAAGTACCATAAAGTACCCATTAATCAATTTGATGTTTAAGTCCAAATAATGTTTATTTAAGTCAAAATATGGTTTATTTGAATGATTAGCCATGCCATTTGTCTTGACCAATGCACCTTCAACATTTTTGTGAATGATGAATGATGTCATACGACCATTCATGGATTCCTTTGTAGTTGTTTACTTAAATGGCATCCTTAGTTTTAGTGAAACATGTGAGGAACACCTACAGTACGCATGATGAGTTCTTGATACCCTACACAGTCATAAGCTCTATGCCAACATGGATAAGTGTTATTTTTATTTATAAAGTGTACAATATCTAGGATACATCATAGACAAGGATGGTCTACATGTTGCCCTGGATAGAAGATCTAAATCATCAAAGAATGGTTGTCCCTAATAACACATATATAACTCAAAATATTATTGGGGTTACCCAATATTTAACATCAGTTCATGTTTGGATTCTCTCATCTAGCATGGCCCTTGAACCAATCAACCAAAGTGGGGGCAAAGGCCAAGTTTGTGTGGAACACATCACAACAACATAATTTTAAGGAGTTAAAAGGTTGACTTTTCTCAACATTAGTCCTTTCCTTACCAAATTTGCAATAACCCTTTGAGATTGAAGATAATATTTTTGAATATGCATTCAATGCAGTCCTCACCCAACATAAGCATCAATTTCCTATCACAATGAAACATTCATAGATATGATACATAGGTATCCTGCATATGATAAATAAATTTATGCCATTATATAGGTGGGAAAGTGATGGAAGCGTTACATTATGGGAACGGAGATCATCATCCATACATATCACAATCCTCTACAATTCATACAAGCCCAAGGAAATTTAAAAAAATGATCGCCATAAAAAGTGGTCTACCTACCTATAATAATTTCATATTAATATCAAGGACAAGAAAGATAGTTCCAATTAGGTTACATATTGTTTAAGTTGCTCTCTAATTGCAATAATAACAACAATTTTGGATTCATGTGGTCACACAAATTTTAAATGTACCATGTTGTATGGTATAGATCCTAAGTTTTCCACCTTATAGCAAGCACTAAATATGGGATGACAAGTTTCAAACTATCATCTATAGGAAGGGCTGCCACTTGGGAAACTTATTCATTCTGGTAATAGAGTGATAAAGGATGATTTGGGAGGCATATTATTGTCAAGTTGTAGGACACTTCAGAGTGGAAACAATAATGGAAGTAATCTAGAAATACTTCTATTGGTTGAAGATTCATTACAATATCAATAAAAATATTGGATCGTGCATAACATGTGCAATATTAAAACCAACCAACAAAAATTAGGGCCTTTACACACCTCTAATGATCCCCAATTGACCTTGGGAGTCAATGACCATCATGTCAAGGTTTCCCATGACTAGGCATGGTCATGACTACCTTTACTATAGTTGACATGTTTTCTAATTTGAAGACACTATGAGGCTCTTTTTTGAGCATGTGTTGGCCCAATTTAGTTTATCATATACCACTGTGTCCAATAGGAACAATAGGTTTCTTATAACTTTTTGGTCTACACTATGGTCCATGATGGACACCAAATTGACAAATTCCAATTCTTTTCATCCATAGAAAAATGGACAAACAAACATGGTTAAACATATGATAGTGCGTCTAATTTATATGTATAACCCAAAACATCCACAAAAATGGACTGATAGTTTATCATACATCCAACATATCTATAATCGATCTCCACATGGATCCATAAGATAGTTCTTTTTAGGTTTATCTTGGGTTTCAATTGCTAGCCCCCACATTTTCAAGTTTCTCTTGGGTTTCAACTGCTAACCTAATTGATGTGAAACTACCTTTTTATTGAATGAACCCAAAAAATCCAAAAGTAAGTGCATGAAATCCATAAAAAAATGGATAAAAGAACAAACAATGCCATAACCAACATCAAATCCTTCACTAGTTCTAGGTTGCTGATAAGGTATGGCTACATTTTCAAAAAGAACACTTGAAAGGGCCAAATATAGAACTCATGCCTCTTCAACATGAGCCCTACATAATCATCAAGCAAGTAAGCATTAATGCCTTTGAACTAAATTTTCCACCCTATTTTGGGTTACATCCAATGTTCAATATGGAACTACTTCAACATATTTTCCACTTCTAAACAATTTAAATATTTTTGAACAATTATAGGGCACACAATTAAACCCTAACTATTAAAAGCTATTCACTATTTACCATGGCATAGATACAATGGTAAAAGATGTTAAACATAAAAAATTTCCTTATATGGAGTAACCAATGTAGGGCATTTTTCTCTGCAAGGAAAGTGGCCAATAAAGATTAAGATTCAACAAAAAAAACAACTTTTGGTTAAAATCCTAGGCATAATTGGGTCCATTGTTTCTCAAAGGGAGACAAATGATCCTAAAAATGAATCATAACATAAATGGTACTTTTATATCTCTTCAAAGCTTTTTTTAAAGTTTAGGGAGCCTCATCACCAAGCTTGAGCCCGATAATGCCTTTTTAGTGAAATGAGCTTTTCAAATTGGTATTATGATATAAAATTTGAGAATGCCTAGAAAAATTAACCACAAAGTGGCCTATGTTAACTCATTGTTATTAGCAATTCTTCAATATACATGCCTATGCATATTGAAAACATAGGGTGGCCCAATCCAACTGGCTATTATTAGCAATTCTTCTTCTAATAGATATCTTATTCTTAAGAGTAGTCATATTCACATGTCGATGTTGATATTATTAGTTTTGTCTATCTTAAAATAACTCTTATTTGGATGTCTATGTATGTTGAGTAGATATTATCAACTTTGTTTAGAATTAAATAGATTTACTATTGTTAATTTTCTTTAGTTCTAAGACAAGGGTTTACTATATTATAATTCAGTGGATCATTGATATATCTTACATAAAAATTATTTTCTTTTTATAAATTCTTTTGTTATTTTACAATAAAATTTTGTTTGTTACTCTTGTAAATTTCTGTCAATTTAATATAGAAAAAATTGGATTTAAAAATTGGTTTTTTGTTCCTCAAATTAGTAAGATAATTTGGAGAGTTAATTTCAAGCTAATTAGTGATTTTTCCACTACTTATACTTTAGAGAATCATTATAGAAAATCAAAGCAACCAGTGGTTAGATGATAATAAGATAAGAGCTAAAGGTCAAGTTAGAATTAGAAATAAATATTCTACAATTCATCATATTCTTGTACTTAGGGTAGTTGTTAAGAATTATCATCTTAATAAAGATCTCTTATTTAAACTTTATTTAAAAATGCAATTAAACAAGTTTTCTGCCAAAAATAGATCAAAAGTTTCACCATATCTATCTACAAATTTGGAGAGTTAATTTCAAGCTAATTAGTGATTTGTTCACTACTTCTCATACTTTAGAGAATCATTATAGAAAATCAAAGCAACCAGTGGTTAGATGATAATAAGATAAGAGCTAAGGGTCAAGCTAGAATTAGAAGTAAACATTCTACGATTCATCACATTCTTATATTCAAGATAGTTGTTAAGAATTATCATCTTAATAAAGATATCTTTGTAAGCTTTGTTGATTTTAGAAAAAAATATGAAACATTTAAATTTTTTTAATGAAAGTGTATTAGTAGAAATAAAGGTTTTCCATTTTTTTTAGATTGATAATATATAAATTATTAAAATTAAACAAGATTAGTTAGAAGAAATCTGTTTTAATATTAGAATTAAATAAAGTTGTATTTTATACTTACCCTTTTTGGAATATACATCAATAAACGAAAATTTTTACTTAGATATGAGTTAAACAAGCTTGTACCTTATCCTTCACCCTTTTTGAAATAAGTCATGATAGGTTAGAAAAGTACCTTAAAAAGGTTGGGTGCATAAGGTTCAATACCAATTGAACTATTATATGTCATTGATATCTTTTTTATTCTTATATTTTTTATAGACTTAAAAAATAGCAAGTTTGATGTTAATGTGGACATACTTGATGCTTTTAGATTGAAAATATATGAGTTATTAATATTAAACAAATTTTGTTAGAGGATTTTTTTTTTGGTTGACCACTACTTTTTTTTGAGATTTTAGGTTGAGAATAAAAGTTTGAGGGTTATTTATTTCGCCGGATTGGTCCGAGACACGATCTCAACCTCATCTCTTATATTGTGAAAGGTTTTACTAATAGTAAAAATTAATTCATGATGGGCTCTTTGTGAGCCAAACATCTTTACTACTTAAACTAATAACCATTTATAACTAAAAGAAATTTAATTTAATATTAAAATTAAAAAAAGTTGTACTCTAACGCCTAATCTTTTTAAACTATATATAAATAAATTAGAAAAATATCTAATATGAATTAAACAAGGTTATATTTTATTCTCTACTTTTTATTAAAATATGCAAAGTTAAACTTAAAAAAATATTTTGTGCATAAAATTTAATTTTACCAATTAAACCATTATGTCATTGATACCCTCCTTCTTATTAGAAGTTTCAGATTTAAAAATCTAAAAAAAGTCTTTAAAACATTTTATAACAAATCCAATTTAACAAATAATATAGATAAAACTTTAAAAATTTCCTTCAATAATCATTTATTAAAAATAGTTCATTTTTATAATTACATAATAATTTAATTTAATTATAAATTGAACCAAAACTTTAATCTTAAAAAATAGTCTGTGTACATTGGAATCTCTATTATGATTCATAGAATATTTATAAAAATATTTTTATTAAATAAAAAGCACTACACTAAATCATCTATCTTACATGTTAATTTTATGATTTTGCAATAAAACTGTCCCATATATAAAAAATTCTATAATTGTAATTCATTTGTTAATAAAATAAAAACCCTTGTTTGATACTCAATAATTGACCACATTCCAACATATGCAAAATATTAAGAGCAAATTTAATTGCCTCATATGTGTTTTTCTAAATGTACTCGAAATACACCCAAAAGTAGATATGAATGAGATTTCACCTAAACCTAAAGCCAAATGTTTCCCATCTAGCCAAATGTGACATGAAACCAAGTTTTTTCTAACTCGGTAGAATACAAAGTCAATGTAGTGTGCAATTATTGTGCATGTTATCTATAATACCAATTTCTTTTTGGCCATTACTATGGCATAATAAATGTTTTTTTTTAACAAACTAGATATGTTCACATTAATATGAGATTTTTTTGACTAACGCAATTTTTTTAAAGCATAGTTTTTTATTTTATATCATCCAAAATGAAGCATTTCATAGTATATAAAGCATTTCATAGTATATAAAGTAATTTTAGTTGCATCCTCCCATGTTTGAAGCCAAATTTAATCTCAGAAGAATATTCTCTCAAAACATTGAATTTATCCATTAAATTAAACATTGTACATGAAAGAATAATTTATTATTTATATTATTATATTTTATAAATCGAGTTTATGTTGATATTAATAGAATTTTTTTGAGATAGTTATCAAAATTTTATAGGTCACTTGTTTAATAAAAAGACATGAAAAAAGATTATTTTAGTCTGGCTTGTTGATATTGTTGTCCCCCAAAAATATCACTCATTTTTGGGACAACATTTGAACTATTTTGGTCCTACAGACCAAAATCCTCTCTTCCCATTTCAAAATTTTGTTCTGAGCATTCAGGTTCTTCACTTTTCAAAGCTTTCTCAGAAATCTACGGACTCTGCAAGCTTGAATCTACGAACTCTGTAGGCCAAGTTCTACAGGCTTCACAGGTTGATTTCTACTGACTCTGCAGGAAAGAAGCAAGCTCTCGGCACTTAGGCATTTTCGAAGTTGGTTCAATGACAAGGTTCAACCAAAATGTCCATCAGCAAGCATCTAAGCAAGGATTGAACCATTGAACCATTGAACCTTGAACCATCTTAGGTTCAACTGGTTCAATGGGCTCATAGGTTCAACGTCATCAGCAAGAGCTAAGCACTTTGGCAAAGGTTCAAAATTCAACCATTTCAAAGGTTCCATGGCTCCAAGCACTTAACGAGTTTCAAAGGCTTGAACCGTTGAACCATTGAACCTTGAACCATTTTGGTTCATCGGTTCAATGGGTTTGACATTCAAACGGTTCAACACGCTTGGTTCAAAGATATCAAAGAGACTCAGCCAAATCAAAAGAATGAACCGATTGAACCGTTGAACCTTGAACTGCTTCATAGGTTCAATGAGTTCACAGGTTCAAAGGTTCAAAGTCAGCCTCTGTCAAAGAAAGGAGCACACAAAAGAAAAGGATGAGCGAAAGCTGCCAAGTGTCACCTACCAAAACACATTACGCTTTGTTTCTAAAAAGTGGCGGGTATTGCCACGTGTCCCTTTTTAAAGCTTGTCAGAAGCCTCCAAGTGTCATTGTCCGAGAGAACCCACTGTTTTTGAATGTGTTTCTAGAGTTCGACAGAAGCCGTCACGTGTCTTCTTCTGTGAGACTCTCAAAAGTTTCTAAGAGCTTCTATGAATGAGATGAATGCTTCCACATGTCCTCACCTATTTCGGTGGAAGATGCCATGTGTCACTTGTCAAAAGCAGCAGAAGGCACCATGTGTCAAAGGACAAAGCACCCTCAAATGTAGAGGCACAGAGCCAAGGAAAGATTTCCTTCAGACAAATTGTTTGAAAGAATTTCTTCAGACATTTTGTCCGAAGGGAATAAAGGGACGATTGTCCTCTGAAGAAATTGAAGTGTAAAGGCCACCCGAATGATCCCAAAGGGTAGGTACCCTTGCGGGGGGACACTCGACACTCAAAAGTGGACCCTGTTCAAGACCTTGAAGGGCAGGTTCCCTTCGAGAAGGGTCGAACCTAAAAGGGCAGCAGAAGCTGCCGTGTCACAAGTTGAGACACAGTCTCTACCAACTTCAAAGCAGCAAAACTCACCACGTGTCCCATCCCAGTGCAATGAAAGTTGCCACATGTCTGCATCCGCTCTTCCAACCTCTAACAAGTTTCAAAGCCTATTCCAATAAGCTTATTTCAAAGCCACAGATGCCACCACATGTCCTCACCCACGTCATAGTAGAATGACAAGTCTGCAAACGTCAAATTTAGGACAACTGGCTAGCCATTAACCTTCAAAGGAGGAAAGACCTGTGAACATCAAATTTGCTGCATTGAAGTGTCTATTGATCCCTACAAGCTTAAAACGTGAACCTAAATGCATTCAAAGACCCTAAGGCCAGGGCCAAGAGAAGGAAGAGACAAAGAGGGAAACTCAGCAGGAGTTGTTCCCAGTAGGTGAAGCAGTTCATCGGGTAGATATTTGGGGCCTGCCAACATTAAAAGCATAGCATGTTTGTCCCCTTTGAAATAAAGGCAAAGTAGACAGTTGCGCAGATAGCAGGTGATGGAATGAGTGATTCAGGCTCGAGAGGAGGCACTAGGGATGAATCAACATGCCATATAAAAGACAACCACCCTGCTCTAGCATGGCCCTCCTTGACAGAACCAAGAATGCATCCAAGGCATTAATTGTGCAATATGGGTCACTCTGTGGGACAAACTACTAAGCTTCCCTTAGGCCTCTATATAATGTAATCTCTTGTATCATTTGAGGGAGATCTTCCCCTTACCAAAAGTGAAACTCTACCCAAATTGAAAGGCATTACTAAGACTTTGAGCTCAGATTATTATTCATATTTCTTTGATTGAATGAGTAAGCAAGTTATTTGCAGACTTTGTGATGTTATAGCTTGTGCTACTTTAGGAAATTGTTCTTATGTTTGTTTCCTAGAAGCATTCTTGTTTATTTGATTTAACAAGCAGAGCTAGTGGAAATGATAAGGAAGGTGTCCTAAAGCAAGCTACTTTTAGACTTTGTGTTGTCATAGTTGTCTTTAGTGTGTGTTTTTCTTTTCTGTTTCTATGTAAAAGACCTTGGGATGACTTTG
Organism: Torreya grandis; assembly: GCA_037957365.1. NCBI lineage: Eukaryota > Viridiplantae > Streptophyta > Pinopsida > Cupressales > Taxaceae > Torreya > Torreya grandis. The sequence goes on along the minus strand of JARHVA010001228.1, from coordinate 989,021 downwards.
TGCCCTCATTGTCTTTCGTATCTCACTCTAGGGCAGTCAAGGTGGAGACTTTGAGCTACATCTTAGATTGTTGGTTGTTATGTATCCTGTTACTAGTCACTTGTTACTAAAAAAATTCCTGTTGTTTGCAAGAATAAGCACTTTTGAAAGAAGAGAAGTGCCTTCTATCATTTCACCAGGATTTCTACTATCCAAAAAAGGATCTGGCTCTTGGTTGAATGTTACTTCTTGTTGTACCCAAAAAATGTCATTCATTTTTAGGACAACATATAAGCTATTTTGGTCTTGTAAGACCAAAATATCTCTTCCCATTTCAAAAAATTGTTCTAAACTTTCAAAATTGAGAATTATTCAAGCTTTTTCAGTCAAAGGGCTAATGGTTCAATAGGTTCAAAGGCTTCTACAGGTAGGTTCAATCAAAAGAATGAGTTTCTGACACCTAGTCATTTTCAAGACTAGTTCAAGGTTCAAAAGGTTCAATGTGCTCAATCGGGTTCAAAAGGTTCAACGGGTTCAAGGTTCAACAGGTTAAATGAGGCTTGTTTCAAAGAATCTTGGTTCAAGCGGTCAATAGAAACAAGGGAATGAACCATTGAACTGTTGAACCAAAGTTGGTTCAATCGATCGGTTCAAGCGATAAGTTCAAAGGAGTGCCCCAAGCGTCAAAGACACAAGTGCCCTTGCCAAGGGAATTTTTGAGGCAAAAATGACTAAGGAAGGAAACAAATGGACCAAAATGAAAGTCCAACAGAACCCAATGGATTTTTCCACGTGTCATCTTTCGAGCCTCATTTCACTTTGTTTCTAAGAGCAGCGAAAGCTACCACGTGTCCTTCTTAAGTTAAGCAGAACATGCCACATGTCATCATTTGCATGAATCTAAATGAGTCCTGCATGTTTCTATAGTATTTCTAGAATCCAACAGAAGTCACCACGTGTCATCTTCTGTAAGACACTCAAAAGGCATCCAAAGCTTCTACAAGTTCAATGGATGCTGCCATGTGTCCTCACCTATTTCACAGTGGATGTTGCCACGTGTCACATGTTGAGATTCACATAAAATCAACTAAGGCAAATTTCCAAGGGATAAACAGTGCTTTCGAAGGACACTCAGAAGCTGAAGTGAACCGTTGCAAAAACTTGAAAGGCTAATTTGGAGCTCAAACAGCCCTTGCAGAGGGCAGGAAGGAAGCAAATGGACCAATTCAAAGGCCAAAAGAGCAAAGGGATTTCCTTCGAAAAAGTTCCCCCGACAAAAGTGACAAAGAGACAATTCCTTTGAACAAATTATCCGAAAGAATTTCTTCAGACTTTTTCTCTGAAAGAAAAGTCCAAAGAAATAAAAAATCTATAATGCTTCCACATGTCACTCAGAAGGTCACAATGCAAGCCGCCATGTGTCATCTATTGAGACACAATTTCAAAGCAGTGAAACATGCCATGTGTCTCTCATCAAATGCAATGAAAGCTGCCAAGTGTCATCTTCCGTAGAGTTTTCAAAAGACTAGCAGAAAGCAACTAAGGAACAGAGCATCGAATTAAATCAAGGAGCCAATTCAAATAACCAGAAAAGGAAGAATGATGAGGAAGGACCAAAAACATGTATGCATCAGGTATGTTTCTAGAAGTAGATCATCAGGTGGACATTGAAAGATGCAAACTTTTAATAGTGTGACCCATTTCTCTGCATTGAGAAAAGCAAATAGGTAAATGCCCCTAAATACCAGCATGTCTTCTTAACAAAATTCAATGCAACATGATGTGTTATTGTTCCCAAGTCCTTCTTGAAGAGGCTATATAAGGGACTCTCTTTTATTTTTTTAAGGGGCTCTCTCTCTCTCTCTCTGATTATCAGAAACAAAACTCTGCCCAAATTGAAGGGCATTACTAAGACTTTGAGCTTAGATTGTTGATCATGTTTTGTTATTGGAGTAAGAAAGCAAGTGAATTTTCAAACTTTGTGCTGTGATATCTTTGTTGTTGGGTGTAGAGTAATTTCCTACTCTACGTCGTATTTAATTATTTTTTGATTCGAGCACTGCAATTTTGGTTCTTCAGGTGGAGTGGTAGAATTTTGAAGCAGAGGGCCAGTTCATTTTGCCCAAGTATTGAGATGCAGCAAAAGCTGCCAAGTGTCACCCTCCGAGTAGGTTTTTTTTCCCTTGTTTCCTTCGTCTCATTTTTGCCCGAGTATTAGTTCAAGTGAATGCTGCCAAGCGTCACTTTTTGGGAGACAAAGCTGACAGTTGGCATCCCCCAAGTCACCTTTTTGTAACCTTCAAGAACCACAGATCATGCCACATACCCAGTAGCAGTTAAGTGGAATGCACCACGTGTCAGCATCCACATCTCATATCTGCGTCTGCACTTCATTCAGAGAATTTCACCATAAGGCAACAGAGAAGATGGAAAGTGCCAAGTGGCAGTTGCGGAGGCCTTGAAAGACCTTTTTGGAGAAAAATCGCAAGCCACCACGTGTCGACAATCGAGAAGCCATGAGTCCAATGCTTTCCATTCAATGCACAAAGGTGTCATTGTATTTTTCTCAAGCACCACAAAGCAGCGGATGCTGCCAAGTGTCACTCTCTAGGTCCCCCTCTACTCCATCCATAGAAGAAGCGAAAGATGCCACTTATCTTCCTCGAAGCCATGGAAGCTACCAAATGTCACCATCCATATGAGTCTGATATATGCCCCTAATGATACCATAACACAGCCAAAGGGGAGCGAAAAGAGCCGTGTGTCTTCGATGAATCAGGTGGAAGGTGCCAAGTGTCATTTTTTGGTGTATTCTAGGTGATCAAGGGGATTTTTAGAAAATTGACTAAGTGTCCTCTCCTGTTTCAAACATAGCAGAGTGTTCCATGTATCGGTTGCCAAAAGTGAAATGGAGGGAAAATCGGTTGGAGTTAATTCGAGTAGATGAAACAGTTCATCGGGTAGATTTTTGGAGCCACCCATAGCATTGAAGGCACCGTCTGTTTGTCCCCTATGAGCGAAGGACGGAGAAGATTGCATGGGAAAGAAAGTATAGGGAGACATTCGGGGATATAAAAGAAGAAGAATTGTAAAATCTAAAAAAAGGGAGGGGGGAATTCTCATAGTTTTAGACTTTCAGAGTTTTTGACCAATAATATCATTTGCTTTTGTTACATTTTCCTGAGTTGAAAGGTTTATATGACTGTGTGTGTTTCTGCATCTTTTGTATGACTGGAAGATTCAATAAGAAAATTGAACACTATGCCCTTGTTGATGTCATCTATGTCATTTGCAAAGTAGTCTATGCTATAGATTTTCTAGTGTTGTGATTGGAAATGTTATTTGCTTCTGTCCCATTTTCTGGAGTCTGAAGTTCTACATAACTGTGCATGACTTTTGTGCCTCTAATGTGATTGGAAGATTCTATTAAGAAGATTGAACACTATGCCTTTGTTGACAATTCTTGTATCTCAGCAAAAGACTCCCCTGTTGTGAGCCTCTGTTTCTGTTATTCCAATATTTTACATTGATCATGCACTTGTTTGCTCTTAAATGTAATAGAATCACATAATAGTTTCACTGTGCTTAGGTTAGGATTAGGATTACTCTCAGGCACATCGCCATAGTTAGGTTTCAATTCCTGCATTTTGTGTTTCTATTTAGTCTCCTGTCCCTTTTCCCCAACACCCAATATAAAAGAAGAGACTAGCTTCTTTAAAATCTGGAGGTTGTTTTCAAGCCACATTGTCCCATAGCTTGAAACTTCCCATTGTTGTTGATTAAGATCTAGCGTCATTTTAAGACATCAACAGTTTTTGGCACGCCTGATGGGACCAATCTTTCAAGGAGTTGAAGAATTTTGGTGTATTCTTCAGCTAATCTGCCTTTGGAAGTATTTATCGACACCAACAATGACTCTGCGTCACCAGCCAATCAAGCAATATCTTCAAGAAATCCCTTTGGTATGTATAACTCTGTAACTCATAGCTATGAGTCTTATTCTCCTTCAAATATGTTTTATCGAGAACAAGCTTCTCCTAGAATCATGTCGAGTAATGAGGATGCATATTGTTATGAGCCACATTAGTCTTATGCCCATTCCCCCCAATATGTCTCATCCCGTGTTGAACCTAACCTTATTTTCACTTTAAAAAAAGCATTGTTGGGATTTAAAAAATATGTGTTAGAGCTTGATAACAGAAGGGGATGTGGTCAAGAAATTACTTGTCAGGTCATCTATCAAGTGAGGGAGGCAATAGACCTGATCAAAAGTGAGTGGGATCCCATTGAAAGGGCATATAGGCAAGAGCTTACATATGAAATGTTAGATGTGTGTGGATTGATTGCATTTATAGAAGAGAGGCTAGGCATTCATGAGAACTAGCCTTATCAAATCTACCAAACTTCATATCCACCACCACAAATTCTAGATCAGGCATATGCCACCCCTATTCATGGGCAAGGTCAAAATTGTCAAGGTCAATTCCCCAATAATGCAGAGCCCATGTCAGCAGCAAGTCAGGATGACCCCAGACCCTCACTTCTTCCTCAACTCTCCCCCACCATTCCTCAAAAGGCTCCTCACTTCCATCTAAATTCCTATGAGCCCGCTTCAGAAGAAACTTCTTATACCACTCCCCAGATCTTTCAGCATGATGACGAGTCTCTAAGTTGGACCGAAGAGGATGATGAAGCAGCTGAAAACTTTGCAGAGGAGTGCGTTCAATTCATGGCTAGTCAAGAGGATTTCATCAGTACAGAGGAGGAGGAGATCACCATAGACTCTCCTTTTGATGAGTAAGAGGATAAGCCGCAAGCTTTTTCTTTAACTTCTGATGAGGAGGAGATCATTTCTAATTTTTTCCTCACTCTACAAGAGGATATGGAGGAACATGGACGCTCCCTCGACCAAGTCATTGAGATAGGAGGAGCTGAGCTGGTTTCAAATGAAGAAGAAAGCCCTGAAATTCAAATGAGTATGCAGAAGAGATGTCAACCTTTTAATTCATCCTTGCAAGAGGATAAAGTCATCAAAGAGCATGATGATGAAATAAAGCTGGAATATGAAGATGTGCCAAAAGATAATGGATATCAAAAGGCACAGCATGAAGAACCAATAGCCCATGATTTCTTGATGACACCTGACAACATGAAAAACCAGTATTCAACAGGAATTCAAGGACAAGAAGAGTTCATAGGTGTTGAATACATGTTTTGCTCAGACTCGTTCGAGTGCAGGTAGATCTTGTGGCTAGTGCAGAGAACATTCCATCAACGACATATCCGTTGCAATCATTGGTATGGCAACACAAGTTGGTTTGTCATAAAGAGGATGTGAGAAAGTTCATTTTTGATTTCGAAGGAAAATAAGGATTTTAAATCAATGTAGTTAGGTAGTTTCCATTCCCGCATTACTTTGTTTTGTTTTTTGCGTTCCCACTTTTCTTTTAAAATAAGCATTTTAAATGCAGAGTCGGCGTCTTAGAAATTCTTTAATTCTTTATTTTTTGCTACAATAAATGCTTCCCCAAATCTTTTGAAATCTCCAAGGTACCTTGCGCCGCATAATGTGTCTGCCTCGCTGTTTCCTGAAGATTATGTAGGATTTGCTAATGATCGCCTTAATTTAATGCTATTTGGGACTTGATAGGCCCATAAAAATTCCTTACCAAATTGTAAAGTTTACAAACTCTCAAGCATTCCTGTGAAAATATCTTGCTCATTGTGATTGTGGCACCTAGTGAAATTTGTTACAGCAAGCGTGTTTTTATCTTGCGAAAGATTCATACCAAGTTATTATACAAGAGATTTAGAAATGGCGGGAACATCAAAAACACACAGGAAGAGAGGAAGGGTGCAGTCCCAATTGGACCCAGAAGAGGAAGAACAACCTTCACAGCACCCAGTGTAGATCACTACAAATTTTTAGGTAGGAATTACTCCCCCTCCTCCCTCTCACTCCATGCCTCAAGCCTTAACGTTACCCTATTTCTCCCCCTCCGTTCCCAGAAAAATGCCCCTTCAACTCACCCCCAGCCAACCAATGGTTCTCTAATACGGCCTGCCACAAGGATTTCCCTTCACAAGGGGATATATTACGTCTCCTTCCACTTTCCATACGTAGGCTGATGCCTCAAGGAAGGCAAGAGAAGCCCAATTAGAGAAGAAGAGGAGTAAAGTGAATACAGCGCTGGCAGTGCCACATTTGAGGTCACAATTTGACCCCATTCAACAGTAGCTGATGGTGACCCATTTGTCACCCAACGTTGCAAAGCCAAGCGAACAAATGCAGTTGGAAGACTACAACATGAAAGTAGGGGCCATCGACATGTCCCTCTTCAGGCCTCAAGACAGAGTCGAGCTCATGACCGAATCCACTTCTACGGTCACAGAAGATTATTTGAGGATATCAAGGAGACTGTAGAAGACGGAGGCTGACTTGGCCATGAAAAAGGCAAACTATAATATTTTGGCTGAATAAATAAACCAGAAGGATAATGAGGTAGCTAGTCTACAGAAATAGTTACAAGATACTGTTTCCCTCCAGACTCAACGGGCAATTCAGGCCCAAAATGATTATCTGAAAGTAGAGCTTGAAATTACCAAGGGTGCAGCAATAGCTCTAAGATGGGAAAACACAACATTGCAGGGAAGAATCGAAGGACTCCAAGTACAGGTTACCTAATCATAGCAAGGGTTGCTAGAAAAATAGAACAAGGGTGTGGCTTTTCAATCCCAGCTCTAGGCAGAGCAGCAACGGATCGTGCAACTAGCAATTGAGCTGGCCAATAGGCCAAGAGGTATCAGAATGGTGCAGCTGGTGAAGGAACTCTACAAGTCAGCATGGGAGAGAATCTCTTTAGATATTCTCTAGCTTAGGCCACATTTCACCTTCCTATGCCATGCGCAGCAGCTGTACGAGATGGTCGAGAATATGATACAAAGTGCTTTGGCCACTATCTCCCAGAGAGTCGCAGACTCTCATTCTTTGTTAGAGAAGCTCTACAGCTCAAGGGATGCAACATTGGTAGCTACAGGGATTCCTGATAGAATGGTTGCCATGAAATGGGTCAGTGAGGAGCTCAGTCGTAATGCCGTAGCCAATAACTGCAAAAGTTGTCTCGATGTCGTCAAAGAAGGCATTGGTGAAATGAGGCAACACATTGAAGATCTGGTGCAACTGGGCCTTCCTTCCCCATTTTTGGATGCAAGGACAGTGCTGCTAGTGGATCAAATCCATCCATTGATGCTGGCCAGGCAAAGGGATCAAACAGTTTTTCAGAGCTTGCGGGATGATTCTCTTACCTCTGAGGTCAAAAATGTTCTAATCCCTATTTTCTGGCTAGAATCCAAGCTGAAAGCCACTGCCCAGATCCTGCAAACCTTTTCACACAAGGATCTCATTAGCTTGGATTTGGCTTTTGACGAGTTGCAGAGAAAGGAAGGATTATCCGACCATGAGTGGTCTATCTTCCAGACAGCTCTTTTGAGGCTGTAAATTTTAAAATTTTGATCGAGCGGGAGTTGGGTTCTTTTTGAGCAGGCTCAAAATCCCTGATGGTCACCAATAACTGTAGAGTAATTTCTTACTCTATGTCATATTTAATTATTTTTTGATTTTAGCACTGTAATTTTGGTTCTTTGGGCGGAGCGGCAAAATTTTGAAGCAGAGGGCCGGTTCATTTTGCCCAAGTATTGAGATGCAGCGGAAGCTACCAAGTGTCACCCTCCGAGTAGGTTTTTTTTTCCCTTGTTTCCTTCGTCTCATTTTTTCCTGAGTATTAGTTCAAGTGGATGCTGCCAAGCATCACTTTTTGAGAGACAAAGCCGACAGTTGGCATCCCCCGAGTCACCTTTTTGTAACCTTCGAGAACTGTAGATCATGCCACATACCTAGTAGCAGTTAAGCAAAATGAACCATGTGTCAGCATCCGCGTCTCATATCGGCGTCTGCACTTCATTCAGAGACTTTCACCATAAGGCAGCAGAGAAGACGAAAAGTGCCAAGTGGCAGTTGCAGAGGCCCTAAAAGACCTTTTTAGATAAAAATTGGAAGCCACCACGTGTCAGCATTTGGGAAGCCATGAGTCTAATGCTTTCCATTCAACACATAAAGGCATCGTTGTATTTTGCTCAAGCGCCATAAAGCAGCAAATGCTGTCAAGTGTCACTCTCCGGTTCCCCCTCTACTCCATCCACAGAAGAAGCGGAAGATGCCACTTATCTTCCTCGAAGCCATGAAAGCTGCCAAATATCACCATCCATAGGATTTTGATATATGCCCCTAATGATACCACGGCACAGCCAAAGGGGAGCGGAAAGAGCCGCGTGTCTTCGATGAATCAGGCAGAAGGCACCAAGTGTCATTTTTTGGTGTATTCTAGGTGATCAAGGGGATTTTAAGAAAATTAACTAAGTGTCCTCTCCTATTTAAAACATAGCAGAGTGTTCCGTGTATCGGTTGCCAAAAGCGAAATAGAGGGAAAATCCACTGGAGTTAATTCGAGTAGATGAAGCAGTTCATCGGGTAGATTTTTGGAGCCACCCATAGCATTGAAGGCATTGTTTGTTTGTCCCCTATGAGTGAAGGATGGAGAAGATTGCATGGGAAAGAAAGTATAGGGAGACATCCGGGGATATAAAAGAAGAAGAATTGTAAAATCTAAAAAAAGGGAGTGGGGAATTTTCATAATTTTAGACTTTCAGAGTTTTTGACCAATAATATCATTTGCTTTTGTTACATTTTCTTGAGTTGAAAGGTTTATATGACTGTGTGTGTTTCTGCATCTTTTGTATGACTGGAAGATTCAATAAGAAAATTGAACACTATGCCCTTGTTGATGTCATCTGTGTCATTTGCAAAGTAGTCTATGCTGTAGATTTTCTAGTGTTGTGATTGGAAATGTTATTTGCTTCTGTCCCATTTTTTGGAGTCTGAAGTTCTACATAACTATGCGTGACTTCTGCACCTCTAATGTGATTGGAAGATTCTATTAAGAAGATTGAACACTATGCCTTTGTTGACAATTCTTGTATCTCAGCAAAAGACTCCCCTATTGTGAGCTTGTGTTTCTATTATTCCAATCTTTTACATTGATCATGCACTTGTCTGCTCTTAAATGTAATAGAATCACATAATAGTTTCACTGTGCTCAGGTTAGGATTAGGATTACTCTCAGGCACATCACCATAGTTAGGTTTCAATTCTTGCATTTTGCATTTCTATTTAGTCTCATATCCCTTTTCCCCAACACCCAATACAAAAGAAGAGACCAGCTTCTTTAAAATCTGGAGGTTGTTTTCAAGCCGCATTGTCCCACAGCTTGAAACTTCCCATTGTTGTTGATTAAGATCTAGCATCATTTTAAGACATCAACATTGGGGAAACTGTTCTTATGTCTTTTTCCTTAATATATTTTCTGTTCCTTTAATTCAATAAGCAAAATTAGTGAAAGTAGTCAAGAAGGTGTCCTAAAGCCAACTGTGGAGAGACTTTGTGCCCCCACAATTGCCTTTAGTGTGTTTTCATTTTCTTTCTATGTAAAGGACCTTGGGATGACTTTGTGCCCTCATTGTCCTTCGTATCTCACTCTTGCGTAATTGAGGTGGAGACTTTGTGCTACATCTCAATCTGCTAGTTACTACGTCTTTGGCTACATTTTGCAATTACTACTAGGAAGATACTTGTGGTTTGTTGAATAGTACTTCTGAAAGAAGAGGAGTGCTTTCTGTCATTTTCCTTGAGATTTCTCTTTTGATTTGCATGCATCATCTCTAAAAAAAGAGAGATGGATGGTTTATCCTACCCTTGAGTATTATTTTTTGTTTATATATATATATATATATATATATATATATATAGGGAACCTCCCCTTGATGAGATGAGAGATTACTCCCCTTTTAATGTGATAAACTTACACATTTGGATGACCAATCTTCCTACTTTGGATGATTAGACCTATTTTGTTTATCAATACGTTGATCAACAAAATGAGTTTTTGGTGACTCTGCTGGGGATATAGTTATGTGCATTCTAAAACCTCAAGTTTCAGATGAAATCAATCTTTACCATTATCCATTATAGACTCCATTCTATTTTTGTGTCTTACCCACTATTATTATAACCTTACCATTCATCTCCACACCAACTGGGAAAGAAAGCGCAATTTAAAGCCTCAAGCTTCAAACTAAAGCAAGGTCAATTCTTTTCCATTTTTGTTTCACAATCTAGCAGATTCAAGGTATACACGAAGCCAAAGGGATAAAGGTATTGTTGACCCTATATTCAAGTTGGTACAGCAAAGTGATTTTGATCCTTTTCCTTCACCATCTCACCTCCAACGAACCAAGAGCTTTTCTGCTACTAAAGTTAGGTCTCCATTGCCAAACGAAGTATCCACTTCTGCTATTGATAAAGCTTTGCCAATAATTACCCATCTGAGATTTGTTATTTCTCCCTTTAATAGTCATATAATGGCATCTCAAGGCCCCTGGAGTAATTTTTTTGGTCCTCTCAATCTTGCTCCACCTCTACATGAGCTCCCACGTAGTTCAAAGAAGAATTTCCCCAAATTCTATGGTGATGGGAAAGTTCATCTTGATGAACACATTGCAGCCTTTAGCATAGTCTGTGGCGTAATTGGAGTAGAATTTGAAGATGTAGCAGTCAGGTTATTTATAGAAACATTACAAAGTGTTGCTGTAAATTGGTTTTATCATCTACAAGCTCGATCAGTAACTGATTGGAATAACCTCAAAACTAAGTTTAAAGCCAGATTCAAACCTACAGAAGATGCACATGCCTTTCTCACTCAACTCACACAGATGAAAAAAGAGCCTCGTGAACCAATGAGGGAATTCATAGCTAAGTTTGACAAACTAAGGAATAGAATTCTTGTAATTACTTGACCTACAGCTGAGAATCTCAAATGCTTCTTCATTAATTCTCAATTACCTAAAGTAAGTTTTCTTTAGAGACATGTTGGTCAAATAGATCTTGCTGTAGCTCAACATTTGGCCACTGAGGTAGAAGATGATCTCATCTTAGCTAGGAAGATAAGAAAAGATCTAAATAAAAATAGACCCTCATCATCTTCTGAATATTCATCTATAGGCACCACTGATCCAATGGTGTAGAAGTCGGCAAATGAGTTACTTGCTCTCAAAAAGCAAATGGTGCAAGGAATGTCTTCCGCTCCTTCATACAGAGCTATGCCAAGAAAGACATTTCCAAATCAGTCATATCAAGGCAATGCTGCCAAAAATCAAGGGTAACAAAATCATCTTCCTCCCCCACAGGGGAAAATTGCCCTTGAAGCTCCTACAATTAATTCAGCAATGGGATATCTTGAAGCAGAATCAGATTTCTCTTTCCAGCTTGAATTGAATCAAGAAAATGACGTTGATCTCCTTGTAGAAAATCAAGAAGAATCAGCTGGCGACTCCCACATTAGTTTCCTGAACTACCAGGATGAACCCAGAAGCAAAAGAGAAGCTTTTGATGGATCATATGCAGTGTTTACCAAGTCCAAGAACCAATCAGTCCAGCAAGCTAATAAAGGGAAGACAGAGGAGCAACCTCAACCAACAATTACAATTGCTAAGCATGGAACCACTCTGCCTTTCCAATCAAAGGATCTAATAATCTCCAAAAGGTAAGTACATCATTTTCACCTTCACCTTCTACTTCAATTTCACAAACCAACCCTCCTCCCATCCCTCTTAAAACCTAGAAAGCTAAAATGCCTTCTTCTATTCCTAGTCCAATTCAGTTATTTGACATAATTGATCATGTCAAAAAGACTAAAATACAAATGTCTGAATTTGAATATTTGCAGTCCAATCTTGATCAATTGGATAAGTTGGTCTAATGTGTCAAGAACCAAACCGTCCCTACAGGACAAGAAGCTAAAAAGGTAAATCTTGATTCCCTAAAGAACATGCCCATTTTAAATAATCTTGTCGTTACTCCTCCAGTTGCCCCTAGGAAAATAGAACATTTCTATGTTTCCCTATTAATAAATGGTCACAAGCTAAGTAATTGTATTATAGACTCAGGTGCATCTGACAATGGCATGCCTGCTAAAGTAGCTGAATCTCTTAGCCTCACACTGACCAAGACATTTGGGAGATGTTTCTCCATGGAGAACAAGCAAGTACCATTGCTGGGGAAAATAAAAAATGCTTAATTTGCATTTACAGCCTTTCTAGACAAAAGAATCAAGATGACTGTCTTGGTGGTTGACGTTCTAGCATCTTATGGCATTTTGCTTAGATGAAATTTCTGTAAGGACATGGGAGGAGAACTAAGCATGGACCTGTCTGAGGCAAGGATCCCTGTCAAAGGTGTAATGAAGAGATTGCTCCTTGAAAAGGAGGCAAAATACGTGGTCACCCAAACATCAGCCCCTGAAGCTCAAATTCTTTTTGAATCCTTAAGTATGGGTAACTACTTTCTATTTACAGACGAAGTGCATGAAGCATCTGATAAAATTCTTGAAAGTGTCAACCCACAAATCAGTTCAACTAGAATAGTAGAAGGACTAGGAGGTTGCAATACAAATGAAGAAGGACCCTCCCTCTCTAATGAAGAAAAGTCTAAAGAAAAATCAGTATCTGATGAGGTATGGACTCTAGAATTTGATGGCAATTGCTCCTCTACTAGTTTGGGAGCTGGGATTGTGTTGATATCTCCTCAAGGAGATATGTTTCCTTCATATTAAAAATTACAATTTAGCAACACTAACAATATAGCTGAATATGAATCTTTGTTGCTTGGATTGAAGGCTGCTCAAGACAAAGGCATCAAGTTTTTTTATGCCAAAGGGGATGTTGAATTAGTGGTTTGTTAGGTGAGAAACTTATACCAGACCAAGAATGAAATATTATGCCACTATTGCAACCTACTTTGGGACCAATTTGAAAGCTTTGATGCTTTCAACATTTCTGCCATACCCAGGGAATCTAATGATAGAGCCGATACACTTGCTATTGCAAGAACTCTCTTAGTTCTGCACTTAGATTTCAAAGAAGATAGGTATACTATTGAGCTAGTCTATAGACCAAGTGTTCTTGACAATACTGATCATTGGCAAGTATTCAATGATGATCATCAAATCATTGCCTTCCTAGAATGAAAAGATAAGTTTGAACAACTACGTTTTGAAGGCAGTGAAACTTAGAAGTATGAATCAGCCTCTGAATCTAGTTCAGATATAAATGAAGAATTCTTACAGCTAAAAGGAAATAAAATTTCCAAAGGCCTGGTTTCTCTTGAGAAACTATTTGATAAGCATGATAGATTCATCAAATAATAGCAAACAGATTCGGGTTTCTCTCAGGGATTCGATCAAGTAAATCTGACTACTAAAGAAAATCCCAAGATGGTTAACATTGGTAAGTGTTGCACCCCTGAAGAAAGATTCAAGTTCACCACTTTACTCCGTCAATACATAGATGTCTTAGCATATTCTTATGATGACCTAAAGTCTCTCAGACCCAATGAAATCTGCCATGGCATTCCTTTCAAGGCTGACTCAATGCCCTATAAGCAAAAATCTAGACAATACAATCTGAAAATATCAGGTACTATTCTATCTGAGATACAAAAAATGTTAAATGCTAGAATCATCTTTCCAATCCATCATTCCACATGGATTGCAAACATAGTTCCTATAAGGAAGAAGAGTGGCAAAATTTGCATTTGTGTAGATTTTAGGAATCTGAATTAGTCATCTTTGAAAGATAATTACCCTTTGCCAATTATGGATCAAGTGCTTCAAACAGTGACAAGTTCAGAGATGTTATCAATGCTAGATGGCTTCTCAGGATATAATCAAGCTGAAGTTGGTGAAGCAGACCACCACAAGACTGCATTCACCACACCTTGGGGTACATTTGCATATAGAAGAATGCCTTTTGGCTTGATAAATGTTGGTGCCACCTTTTAGAGAGCAATGGACCTGGCTTTCAAAGATGAGATGGTTAAATTCATAGTGGTATACCTTGATGACTTAACCATCTTTTCAAAACACTATTTTGATCATGTACACCACTTGCAACAAGTGCTGGAGCATTGTCGCTAGAATGGTATTTCCTTGAACCCTAAGAAGTCTATTTTTTTACTAACAGAGGGGAAACTCCTTGGACACATTGTGTCTAAAGAAGGCATAAATATTGACTCAGACAGAGTCAAGTCTATTCAAGAGCTTAATTTGCCTACAAGTAAAAATGATGTTCACTCTTTCTTCAGAAAGGTGAATTTCTTATGGAGGTTCATCCCCAAATTTGCTGAGAAGACTAGACACATTGTGAATATGATGAAAGAGAAGACCACCTTCAGTTGGACTAAAGAAGGCAAGTCAGCATTTTAGGATATCAAGACTGCCATTGCCCATGCCCCTACCTTGGTTTGTCCATATTATAACAAAGATTTTATCATATACAGCTATGCTTCTGATCATACACTTTCAACAATTCTTGTTCAACAAGACAAGGAAGGTATGGAATCTCTCATTTCTTTCATGAGTTTCCCTCTCAAAACCCATGAGATGAAGTATTCAAATGTAGAGAAGCATGCTTATGCAGTGGTGAAAGCAGTAAAATATTTCCACTTCTATATCCTAAATTCACACACTACTACCTTAGTTCCTAACACTACAGTCAAGTCCATATTAACTCAATAGGAGTTTGGCACAAAAAGAAGCAATTGGATTGCAAAGATCCAAGATTTTGATCTAGACATCAAGCCAAACAATTTGGTAAGGGGAAAAGGCCTATGCCAATTAATTGCTGACAACAAGCCAGAAGATACACAGCATGAAGAAGCTGAAGTGGAAGACACACCAACAGTCCTTTTTGTCTCCACTACCAATGAGTGGTATTCAGGTATTGCTCATTTCCTTATTTATGGTGAATGTCTTGCTCATTTGTCTTATAAAGAAAGGAGGACTATCAAGTTGAAAGATGCCAATTTTGTCCTTTGGGACAACGGCCTCTACAAGAGAAGCATAGATGGAGTATTCATTCATTGTGTAGACAAAGAGCAATAAAGCCAACTTTTGAAATCTTTCCACAATCTAGTCTGTGGAGGACATTTTTTTTCTCCTATGACTACTCACAAGATTCTATGAGCCAGGTATTACTGGCCAACTCTTTTCCAAGATGCATATAAGTGGGTGAAAAAATGTGAACTATGCCAGCAATTTGTTCGAAGACCTAAGTTAGCTGCCCTACCTCTCAAGCCAGTGATTATAGAAGAACCTTTCCAGCAATGGGGGATTGATTTTATTAGGACTATAAACCCATCTTCAAGTGTTGGACATGATTATGTCATTACATCAACTGACTATTTCACCAAGTGGGTAGAAGCAATCCCAACCAAGCATGCTACTTCAGAAGTAGTATGCAATTTCCTCAAGGAGAATATCATTTCTAGATTTGGAGTTCCAACCAAAATTATTATTGACAATGCAGCTTGTTTCACCTCCCAAGAGATTACACAATTTTGTTTCCATTATGGAATTACACTCTCCCATTCTTTTGATTATTTTCCATAAGGGAATGGACAAGCTAAATCAAGCAATAAGAACCTGGTAACTATCATCAAGAAGCTAGCAGATGACAATCAAAGGACATGGCATAAAGCATTGGTTGATGCTCTATGGGTAGATAGAATCACACCAAAGAGGGCAATTGGTATCTCCTTTTCAACTTCTTTATGGTATCAATGCTGAGATACCAATCACCTTAAAATTTCCAACCTTGAAATTGGCAAAGGCAATTGAAGATCAGACATATGAAAGCTCCCTTGATAAGAGAATCATGTGCCTGACTAAGTTGAATGAACAGAGAACCATGGTGGTAGATTGAATTGTTGCTCATCAAAGTCTAGTAAAGAAATTTTTTGACCAAAAGGCCAGAAATCATGATTTCTAGATTAGGGATCAAGTCTTGTTGTGGGACAAAAGGAGAGAACTAAAAGAGATGCATGGAAAGTTTGACTCCATTTGGAGAGTCCCATTTATAATTCATCAACACAATGGTGAAAACAGCTTTTTGCTAAAATATCAAAATGGCACACTCTTTTCTATGCCTCATAGTGGGCAACATTTGAAACATTTCAACTCTTGAAGTATCAGATCATTTTATCTATACACATGTATATTTGTATAGTTTTTAATTCTATTTTGTTTTGTTTATTTTCATTTTGGATGCATTTCATTTTTGGGTAACATGACTATGTAGCCCAATGGTACACATGAAGACACTGGAGATTCTGGATTCTACTCCCTTCAATTCTTTTTTACAATTGATAGAAGTTTCCCAACTAGAGCCAACTGTTGTACCCAAAAAATGTCACTCATTTTTAGGACAACATATAAGTTATTTTGGTCTTGTAAAACCAAAATATCTCTTCCCATTTTAATAAAATTATTCTAAACTTTCAAAATTGGGAATTATTCAAGCTTTTTCAGTCAAAGGACTAATGGTTCAACAGGTTCAAAGGCTTTTATAGGCAGATTCAATCAAAAGAACAAGTTTCTGACACTTAGTCATTTTCAAGACTAGTTCAAGGTTCAAAAGGTTCAATGTGCTCAATTGGATTTGAAAGGTTCAATAGGTTCAAGGTTCAATGGGTTCAACGAGGCCTGTTTCAAAGAATCTTGGTTCAAGCAGTCAATAGAAATAAGAGAATGAACCATTAAATCGTTGAACCAAAGTTGGTTCAATCGATCGGTTCAAGCGACAAGTTCAAAGGAGTGCCCCAAGCGTCAAAGACACAAGTGCCCTTGCGAAGAGAATTTGTGAGGCAAAAATGACTAAGGAAACAAATAGACCAAAACAAAATCTTGATAGAACCCAGCAGATGCTACCACGTGTCATCTTTTGAGCCTCATTTCACTTTATTTCTAAGAGCAATAGAAGCCACCACGTGTCCCTTGTAAGTTAAGTAGAACACGCCACGTGTCATCATTCACATGAATCCAAATGAGTCTTGCATGTTTCTATAGTATTTCTATAATTTGACAGAAGCTGCCACGTGTCATCTTCTACAAGACACTCAAAAGGTGTCCACAACTTCTATAAGTTCAATGGATGCTGCCACGTGTCCTCACCTATTTCACAATGGATGATGCCACGTGTCACATGTTGAGATTCACATAAAATCAACTAAGGCAAATTTCTAAGGGACAAACAGCCCTTTCAGAGGACACTCAGAAGTCGAAGTGAACCATGGCAAAAACCCAAAAGGCTAATTTTGAGCTCAAACAGCCCTTGCAGAGGGAAAGAAGGAAGCAAATGGACCAATTCAAAGGCCAAAAGAACAAAGGGATTTCCTTCAGAAAAGTTCCCCTGGCAAAATTGACAAAGAGACAATTCCTTCAGACAAATTATCTGAAAGAATTTCTTCAAACTTTTTCTCCGAAGGAAAAGTCTAAAGAAATAGAAAATCCATAATGCTACCACATGTCACTCAGAAGTCACAGGGGAAGCCGCCATGTGTCATCTATTGAGACGTAGTTTCAAAGCATCGAAACATGCCACGTGTCTCTCATCAAATGCAGTGAAAGCTGCCAAGTGTCATCTTCTACAGAGTTTCAAAAGACCAACAGAAAGCAACTAAGGAATAGAGCATCGAATTAAATCAATGACCTGATTCAAATAACCAGAAAAGGAGGAATGATGAGGAAAGACCAAAAACATTTACGCATCAGATATGTTTCTAGAAGCAGATCGTCAGGTGGACATTGAAAGATGCAAACTTTCAATAGCGTGACCTGTTTCTCTGCATTGAGAAAAGCAAATGGGTAAATGCCTCTAAATTCCAGCATGTCTTCTTAACAAAATTCAATGCAACATGATGTGTTACTATTCCCAAATCCTTCTTGAAGAGGCTATATAAGGGACTCTCTTTTATTGTTTTAAGGGGCTCTCTCTCTCTCTCTGATTATCAGAAACAAAACTCTGCCCAAATTGAAAGGCATTACTAAGACTTTGAGCTCAGATTGTTGATCATATTTTGTTATTGGAATAAGAAAGCGACTTTTCAGAATTTGTGTTGTGATATCTTTGTTGGGGAAATTGTTCTTATGTCTTTTTCCTTAATATATTTTTTGTTCCTTTAATTCAATAAGCAGAATTAGTGAAAGTAGTCAGGAAGGTGTCCTGAAGCCAACTGTGGAGAGACTTTGTGCCCCCACAATTTCCTTTAGTGTGTTTTCTTTTTGTTTCTGTGTAAAGGACCTTGGGACAACTTTGTGCCCTCATTGTCCTTCGTATCTCATTCTTGCGCAATTGAGGTGGAGACTTTGTGCTACATCTCAATCTGTTGGTTACTATGTCCTTGGTTACATTTTGCAATTACTACTAGGAAGATTCTTTTGGTTTGCTGAATAGTACTTCTAAAAGAAAAGGAGTGCTTTATGTCATTTCCCTTGAGATTTCTCCTTTGATTTGCACGCATCATCTCTAAAAAAAGAGAGATGGATGGTTTATCCTACCCTTGAGTATTATTATATATATATATATATATATATATATATATATATATATATATAGGAAATCTCCCCTTGATGAGAGGAGAGATTAGTCCCCTTTTGATGTGGTAAACCTACACATTTGGATGACTAATCTTCCTACTTTGGATGATCAGACCTATTTTTTTATTAGTACGCTGATCAACAAAATATTTTACCAACACTTTTGAAAGAAGAGAAGTACCTTCACCAATCACCCAAGATTTCTCCTTTGATCTGTGAGCATCATCTCTAAAAGAAGAGAGATGGATGGTTTATTCCACCCCTGAGTGTTACTTTCTGCTTATATATATATAGTATATAACACCTTTATATTTATAGGGAACCTCCCCTTGATGAGAGGAGAGATTTGTCCCCTTTGGATGTGGTAAACTTGCAACATTGGACGACCAATATTCCTATGTTGTGGTGAAGAGACCTATTTTGCTCACCAGTTAGCTGGTCAACAAGATATTCACCTAACAGATATAAAAAATGATAAGATAAATGACTTACAAGACCGAATTATTACAAATAATAAACATGTTTATTACATAAAACTATAAGGTTAATAGACAAAATTACAACAAAGATCAATAGACAGACCAACAAAGGTTAATGAAAAAAACCCACAACAACATAAACAAACAAAAGATAGACCAGAATCAATCAATATCTAAATAAAAATAAAATGAACCATCCTCAAACTATGAAAAAAGCCAAACAGAGGATATACTTGTATTAATCAATATCCATCTAAAAATGCAGTGAAACATCCATAAAGCATGAAATTATAATGAGAAAGAATACCAACGAACTAGAGAAACAAGCTAGCCAAAACCCATTGAAAGGCACCCCTCCAAGACTTGAACTAACAAGGAGGATAAACACAAACCTCAGCTAGAAAGGCACCAACCACAAGAGGAGAATTGAGACTTCCTCCTTGAAGGCACCAACTATAACAACAATCCTCCCATAACACACAAACATTCCAACATAAACTGCAGAGACATCCATGGATCAGATAAGCATCAATAAAACAACACTAAAATCAATTAGTAATATAAGCCAAGGCAATCACTGGTTGCTTTATCGAAGAGCTGCCAAGTCCCCAATCACATGAAAACCCTAAAGAACATGGCAAAGGAAGGAGGGCAATTTTCACTTGACCCTATAAATCAAGCGATCAAGTAAAGGCGGTATCCTAGAATTAACCTCAGAATCACATCCTACCAAGGCCAGTCTGGAATCAAACTACTCCATTAGATTTGATTCTAATAATATCTATTTTCTTATTTTGTATTATTGATTTATTTAAACAAAAAATAATACAACAATAAATAATATCAAAAAATTTAATATTTTTCTTTATAAATTAGATTATGTTACGTTTTAAATATTAAAAATAAAATAATACATATATAATTACAAAAATAATGTTTGATATTTGCAAACCCCAAAATCCATATATTAGTTTGAATCAATAACATATTTATTTAAAAAATTATGTAAACTAATAAAATTTACAAATAATACTCTATTGTAATATTCAATCACAAATTAAATATATTTATATATAAAATACACTGTTATAACATTCAATCATATTTTGTTCACTTAAAAATATTGAAAACTAATTAAACCTATAAATAATACACTATTGTAATATTCAATCACAAATTAAATACAATTTTATATATAATACACTGTTATAAAATTTGATCATATTTTTTTAATGCATATATAATATGATTTAATATATATTTTAAAAAAATTAAATGCATTTATATATTTTATATTCTAATATATTATTATTTAAAAAATATATTAAAATATAAAACTAAATATTATAAAATATAATACTTACATATTCAAAAGACAAATTATGTAGTCGAAAATAATTACGCATTCAAAATATAATTTATATAGTTAAAAATATATATATATATTTTATAACATAATATGTAAAATAACATATAATTTCTATTGAAAACATATATTAAAATATTTATTACAATATTAAAATAAATATTTCAAAACAAAAGTGTACTCGTTTTTTAAAAAAGCAAATTTTTAGTTGTTTTATAACATAATATGTAAAATAACATATAATTTTTATTAAAAACATATATTAAAATATTTATTACAATATTAAAATAAATATTTCAAAACAAAAGTGTACTCTTTTTAAAAAAAAACAAATTTTTAGTTGTTCGTTAGGACATTTCCCTGCAACAAAACAACAACCAAAAAAATCGCAACATTTATTTACATGTTTATGTAGTTTCATTTCAAATTTGAAAAATTATATTAGGTATATATGGATTTAAATTAGTTATATATAAATTAGAAAACAAAAAAGTTTTAAAAAAAATTAAGCAAAAAGATGTAATATAATTTTTGAGGTGTCTTTCATTTATATAAATAATTTAATATAATATAAACATTTAAATTAGATTGACATTTAAAATATATTAATCAACAAAAAAAAATTAAATAAAATGTTTATTTACATGTTTGTTTACATATTTATGTCAGTTCATTTCAAATTTGATCAATTATTTAAAAAAATTAAGTTTTTTTTAATAGTTATATTTATGCATTTTATTTAGTATTAATAATATCTATATTTTTATTTCATTTATGTTCATGCATCACATTTAATGTTAATAATATTCATATTTTTATCTTATACTATCTATTTTTTTAATCAGATATATTTGAATAATATGGCAACTAGAAGTCAAAAAAATACTATTATACCAAAGGAGACTCTAACATGGTCTTTGATCATCAAACAACTATAAAATGATGATAATTTTAGTAGAAAATAATTTTTCATTTATATTGTGCATCACAGAATGTAGAAGTCTCCTATGATCGTTATAAAACATGATTTAATGAAACCTTTCTCAATTGCCAATCTTCATACAATTTTCATCAAAGAGTTTAAAAGTAAGAAAACATATTCCAAAGAGTTTGGCTTAATATATAATACATTTGAAGATGATTTAAAATATGAACTGGAGCATATGTTAACTTGGAATGAAATCCATGTTGCCAATCCTCGACCCAAATCACAATGTCCAAATAGGGCAAAAAAGATTCAGAATGTTAAACAATTCAAATCAACTTGATTTCTAAGTTTATATGTAAATAATAAAATAAAAAGATTACTTTTTTTATTGTTTAAATATTTTCTATGATTTTTACTTAAATATTTATGTGTCCAATATGTTAGGTGGTTTGATTAGAGAGACAACACAGGGAATTTTTGATATGTTTCTATACTAGCTTAAAAAATTTATTATAATTAGTTATTGTATAAATGGCTTGAAATTCATATTTATTAAACTTTATATCTTGTATTTAATAAATTTAATAGGTAACACCTAGAACATTTTTGGATTAATCATTACTACATTTTTGGTTTGTTTTAGAGGACACCACACCCATACAAACTACAAACGTATCAAACATTTTCATCTATTCAACAATTGCCAATCTCAAATAATGGATAGTCATGGAAAAGAAATAGAAATTATCAAGCCATTAACTTCAACATCTAGAGGAGAATGCATGTAGATGATGATTCAAACTGCAATAAAAAAAGATTAAATCCATACAAAAACAATTGGACAACTGAGGGTAGAGTACTAAAAAAGGGGAAATTACGTAATTACACAAATAGAAATGATTTAAGATAGGTTTTTAGCTTCAACATTGTTGATAGTGAGGGAGATGACATTACTATAAATTTCTTTGGTTAGGCAGCAAATTTGTATTTCAACCAGATTCAAGCCAAAAAAATATATGCAATTTTAAATGGCACATTAAAATATGCCAAAAAGAAATGCAACAAATAAAAAAGCCCATGGGATATTATTCTCAACATGACATCTTCTAGTAAACATTGTTTTGAAGAAGATTCTACTATCCCATTATTTCAGTTTGAGTTCAAAAAAATTATCGATATTAAAGATACAACTTCAGATACAAAGATTGACATTATTGGTATTGTTATATCTATTATTGATGCATCTCATTTTAAAAGGTCAGATGGAATCTCAGATGTTAAAAGAACACTAATATTGCAAGATATCTCCGAATGCAACATCCAGGTAATCCTTTGGAGAGACGTTTGTGCAGAAGAGGGGAAACTACTAGCAGATATTTGCACCTCTACACCACAATTGGCTTCAGTTCTTGCCATCCAAAAGGGAAAATTATAAACATATAATAGGAAAACAATAGTGACCAATTTGGATACACAAATTTTCATCAATACAAACATCCCTAAGGCACATGGCATTAGGACATGGTTTGAAGAAATCAAAAAAATTGTACATGAGGCATTAATTAGTGTAAGACCGACTCAGCATAAAATAATTGAAGACATCCATAGATCAGGAGTTGTCGGGTAATCAAATACATTTAAATTAGATGCCACACTAATACATATAAAAATGACAATTTTTTGTTATCTTGCTTGTACTGCTTTAATTAACAATAAACAATGTAAAAAGAAAATGATTCAAAATAATTATGCAATGTGACATTATCCAAAATGCCACATTAATGTTCAAAATTGTGAATATAAGTACGCAATGAATTTCGTATTGGAAAATGCTATAGGAATAATATGGAGCACAACATTTGATGATGTTATTGCAATAATGGGTATCACATCAAAAAATCTGCAAGAGATGTTAGCATCCCCTGATGAATTTTTAAAAATTGTTAGGAAAGTGTTATTCTGTAGGTACCATTTCACAGTTTCAACAAAATAAAAAATTTACAATGAAAATGAATAATTGAATTGTATTATATTGAATACAATTAAAGATGAATCTACACTAGCAGATATATCTTTATTTTATGCATTTAATGCATATTAACAGATGTTAACTCTACAACTATTGTAATTAATTATAGCTTGTGTTCAATTCCTTGTATGGAATGCATAAATAAAATATGTTTCGAAAATTGTTTGTTGGTATTATTCATTTTCAAACATTTTATTCACCATATCGTAAGATGTTTGATAGACCTCTACTTTCTCTAAATTTTTCAATAAATTAGATATTCGAAAAGTTTATGATCTTCTAAAATGGTGTATTGTAAATCTAAGTGTTTTTTTAGTATTTTTAATATCTTAACCCATGGTTAATTTTGTATTGATATATACGTAAGAATCATTGTAAAACTCAAAATCAAATAAATATATCATTGTAGCATTTTTTAGATTTTAAGCACTCTTTTTTATTATTTTAGGTACTCTTTTTTATAACATTTTCTTTGTAGCTACTATTCAATACGTTTTTTGTTTTTATAAAAATTGAATATAAACGTTTGACAAATATGGATCTCTAAACAACCTGATAACCAATTGGACAAGAAAACATAGAGGACAAAGAACATACACATTTGGATATTATTTCTAATTCCAAATAATTTTAACTACATCAAACAATGAAATAGACCGTGTAGAATGTAGTTAAAGAATACTTGAACAATAACTGCAAATATGAAATATGTAGAAAAACTAAAATGTAAATTTCAAACATAAAAAAAGGCTATCCTATATATCTATGGTCAATCACTAGATTTGCTAAACAAAACTTCTAATACTAAGCAATTAACCGAAAAAATCACATTTAAACAGTACACTATTTTTAGCTGGTATAGATTTAGCTATACAAAACTCTTTTAAAAAATTTAGTCATTAATGTTTCTATTATGACCATTGAAGATACTAATGGGAAGTGAACACTCAAATAACAAGGATTGTTTAAATTATGAAATACATAGGGATGAAATAAATGCACGTCAGCAACTTCAATACCATACAAAAATAACAAATATTTACATTCCACTTACAGATGAAGTTAATAGACAACCTCAAATGAAATTTTGTGAAAGAATAGATAGTCTTTCTTCAATACATCCATATTTCATTTGTAAATAATCATATCCAGGGATTCAAATAAGGAATTATCATGGTAGCCTTACTTGTTAACGATGCATTGGTGAAACAAATATTAATCGCTTTTGTACAATGAATAATATGGACCCAAGAATATATCCTAAAGTTTTATCTAATCTCACTCAAGTTTAAGAAATGATCATTGCAAGATTAATCCAATACTATAGGTAAGTCATGTATGCGGTGGACAATACAAATATAGTGGCCATACTATTAGTTTTCCACAAGATATATCTTCTATTGTTAAGTATCTGCCATGCCAACCTACAAATCTTGATATCTTAATATTAATAATAATTAGATCAGAGAATAAATTATACGATTGTTATTATAAGTGAATCACATGTTAGTGAAGCTCTGTAGTATAAAATGGAAAATGATCCCTGCTATGGAGATGTTCAAATTGACTATAAAGCACTAGATGCTCTGTCGTCAAGGCTTGCTAATTTCTCCTCATTCCTTCATCACATAACAATGGAGTTTCAAGATATACCAAATACCAATGTTGACTTTGAAGATGACATAAATGCACATGTAAATCTACAACGCCAACAAACAACATCATTTGTAGCTTCTCTTCCAAATGCATGAAGAGAGGTCAATCGCATAAGAGACTATGTGAATAACATAAATAGTGGAAACCCAACTGTATTTAATTGTTCAACAATTCACCTATCAATGAATACAACAGTAAGGGGCTATTTTCTAAGGTATTTCTGACTCTTTTCCCAATAGGTGTTTGTATGTTCCAACAGTCTCGTATTAAAAAGATCCAACTACATGAATATGCTTTGCACTTGCTTAGATATCAAGATAATTGATTTGAAATCTGCCCACACTTTCATTATTTTCTGTTAAACCTAATTGTGTACCATCGAAGCCAAACAACATTAGCAATATTTACAAAGAGAAATATAGAAGACAACTTACCACTCATAATTTTAGACTTGCATGCATATTTAACACAATTGCCTAATGCAAGTATTACAAATAAATTAATGCATTTTGGGTCAACACTTAGAGGTACATGTGCATTTTGGTCAAAGTGAAAAAATGAATTAAAATATATGATCGCACAATTGGGATCACCAACACTATTATTCACCTTGAGTGCAACAGACACTAAATGGCTAGACATGCACAAAATCATGCCAAAAGCCTCAAATTCTACCCTATAGAACACTGCCCAAGGGAGAAATCAGAGCCTAATTGTGAATCCCCATCTTGCATCTTCATACATGGAAAAAAAAGTTTGCAATATTCCATGATGAAATTATTGAGAAATATATTCACACTAAAAACTATCTTCATACATGTATTCCTAAGCAATTACACCTTTCAAATAGGCCTTATTAGCCCTTATAGGTCTCATGGAGACCCATTCACCCCTTTAGCACTTCACTGAGCAAATTAGGAACACAAGAATACTCCCAAATGCATAGGTCCACTCCATATGACCCCTAAGACATCTTTAATTGATTACATTCATCACTACACTCTTCTACATATGTGCAATCTACTCAAACATTAGCCTTGTACACAAGAACACCATGAACGAATAAATAGTTTACTTCTAAACATTTTTTCATACTGAAGATAGATTAATCAAACCACCAAGATACACACATATGGTCCTCATGGAGTCTAAAACACTCTCCAATATCTAATTCATCAATAAATATTCAAATATCATCAAAACAAACTCAAACACCCTTCTTGAGTTATTAACAGAAGATGGTCAAATACATAGTCAACTTTGGAGCTCAATAATTGCAACTATATAGATAGTCAAACCTTCTAGTCAATTTTTTTGGATGTATCTTCAATCCTTTACAACTTTCCTTTTTACTCCATCAACTAATTCATCTTACATCAAAAGATATAGCTCAAACAATGAACACTAGTTTTCCTGCATTAATTTAAAAATTCAAATTCCAATAGTCATTATACCATGTCAAAACTGTAGACACATGTCTTCATCTCGTGTAATCTAGAAACTAAATTAAATATGCTCCAGCAATCTTATCTCAAATCTCATGTCTTTATCTTTTAATGCTAACCGTTGATCCTTGATATGGGCTTCTTTGATTGTGACACTTGACATCCCCACGTGCCTTTTGCAAACATTGTTGTCAGTCTCTACTCTTACGCAACCTGACAGTCCCACATGCAATATGAGCCTATTGACTTATTGACTCCATTCACACCATTAAATTTCCTCCGCATGATTACCCACATACTGTTAATCATTGATTTGATCAAGTACGGTTACGATACTTGGTATCCCTATGTTCCCTTGATCTTCATTTGCATGATTGAACGTTCATCATTAGATCTATCTTGACTAATTGACTCCAATATTGATCACTTAAACTTGACGGTCTCTAGCACTTCACAACCCATTAGGGAAACTTTGAAGGTTTATAACTTGAGCTAGGAAACACTTTAAGATATCAAATACCATGATCCAAGTACCACCTGATGGCCTACCCTTGTTAAGAACCCGTGCCTTACCCTTCTCTTTGCAGTGTTAGTGTAATAATTGCTATGGATGCATATGCTTTGTAAGTTGTCCCTTAGAGCATATTTGAATTATCCCACATACAAGGGAAGTAGTAGTTGTTAGAATAGAGCTAGTATATAAGTAAGTGTTGAGGCCCAATGAAGGCATCCATGAATTTATTGTATTGAGCTTGCTCAAAGGAGGTTGCCCCTTCGAAGTGGCCTGCGATCAATATAAGCTTTATGTGTTTCTATTATTCATAAGAGTTATTTTATTTTATCATATTTTGATTAAATCTATTGTAGGAGGTAATCTGCTGCAGGAGGTTCTTCTCATCTGGTATCATAATGCTTTCTTGGCTTTGTGGGTAGATTTGGAGCAATTTTTTTTTGAAGCAGGGCTTTCTAGGAGCTGCACCATTTCTGGCAAGAATTTTTTTTCATTGCAAGTTCCATCATTTTGGATTGGGTAAATACCCATCTACTTAACTTTGGGAAGTGTTTGGGCATAAGCCCTAAAACTCATTGTGAGGAGTACCATAGGAACCCTGAAGTAGCTGGCCCATTGAGAGGACTTGCCAGCGAAAATGGTAATGGCCCCATCCCGATTGACTAGTTCCCACCTGTAAGGTAAACCAAAAGTTGTTGTTAAGGGGTAAACCCATGACCAAATTTTTTTGGAGAGTGGTACTCGATCAAACAGCTTTGGTGGCCAAAGAGAATTTTAAAAAATCCTTTAGGTAGCCAAACAAACTTGGGGTCCATATCCAACTTATCATGTTCAGAGAGCAAACAACAGTGTATCCACAGTTGAGGATATTTCCAACCACACAGTTGCAGACAATCCATTTCTGAAGCAGCAGTAAAAAAAATAGCAAAAATAAAATAGTAGCAAAAAAAAAACAGAGCCTCCAAAAAATATTTTTTGCTATTAACAACTCGTTATGGTCACCACTCGTGCAGGCATAAAAATCATGGAGGAAGAAATCACCACATTGAAATCTTAGGTTACAGAGTTAACCGATATAATGCATGGCTTGAATCAACAGAATTGCATCTTTCTCAATAGAGTGTAGAAGGAGGAGTCTTCTTCAGAGCATCGCTCCTTTGCTTCCAACTTCTCACGTGGACCTAAGCTAGACTTTCCACTGTTCAATGGTACAGATCCTATAGGATGGATATATCAAGCTGAACAATTCTTCAACCTCCACAATACTTATTCTACAAACAAAGTCCCAATTGCTTCCTTTCATCTGGAACAAGAAGCACTTCAGTGGTACCGTTGGTATCTCAAGTCAAATGATGAACCCGATTGGTCAAATTTTACATCCTTAATTCTGGGTAGGTTTGGTCCCTCGACATTTGAGGATTTCATAGGGGCTCTCACCAAACTCCATCAAATAGGTACTATTCATGAATATCAAATTGAATTTGAAAAACTCACTAATCACACTGACGAGTTGTCAGATGACTTCTTGAAAAGCTGATTTGTTAGTGGCCTTAGAGAGCCGATTCGCTCGGAGGTAAAAATGTTTTGACCTGAAAATATGATGGGCACTTTGGGTTTGGCTAAGTTAGTAGAAGATAAACTCTCCACATAACGTTGACCTCCCACCTTTTCACCAGCAAAGAACACAGTGAATCAATAGACAACCATAACCACACCAATCAAGCGCCTGACTGAGGCAGTGATGTGGGCTCACAAAGAGAATGGATTATGTTGCAAATGTGATGACAAATGGGTTAGGGGTCACAGGTGCATCTAATAAAAACTTTACTTTCTAGATGTGGAGTCACCACCAGAGTAGGACAGCGAGCTTGATATTCTAGAATTTCAAGATGCTCAAGAAGAGCCCAGCACTGAAGAGGACCCAGCGGTTCAAGAGACTCAACCTGAGATATTAGTGCATACACTAGCAGGTGTCACCACTCCCCAAACCATGAAGGTCAAAGGGTGCTTCAAAAATATCCCTCTCACAATCCTCATTGACTCAGGCAATACTCATAATTTCATCGATCCTCGCATTGCTAAGGTGACAGACTACTTTGTATACCCTTGTTCTAGCTTTGAAGTCATGATTGCTAATGGGGGCACATTGCCATGTAAAGGGTAGTGTCAAAATGTGCGTATTGCAATGGGTGATTTTAATTTTCGCTCGGATATGTTTGCCCTACCTTTAGGAGGGTGTGATGTGGTTTTAGGGGCACAGTGGCTTCGCACATTAGGACCTATTTTATGGGACTTCTCTGAGCTTTGGATGCAGTTCATAGATAATGGTCAAAATCACACCTTAAAAGGGTTATTGCCAGGATCTACTAGCATCATTAGTTCTCATCGCATGGAAAAACTTTTGAAGAAAGGCTCACATGGGGTCATTGCACAGCTGCATTCCATTCAACTCCAGCCCCCCGCTACTACTAACCACCCTACAGATTTACAAGCTATAATCGACAAACATGCAACCATTTTTTCAGAACCAATAGGTTTGCCCCCTTCACACCCTGAAGATCACCGCATTCCTCCCTTTTTAAGAAGCATCCCACCCAACATCCGGTCATACCATTACCCCCATTTGCAAAAGACTAAAATTGAGAACTTAGTCTGGGAACTCCTCAAGTCTAGAGTTATTCACCCCAGCACCAGTCCATATTCCTCCCCAGTGCTTCTTGTCCACAAAAAAGATGGGTCATGGCAACTTTGCATTGACTTTCGAGCCCTTAACCACCTCACTATCAAGGATAAATTCCCAATTCCTATCATCGATGAGCTTCTTGATGAGCTCCATGGGGCCAAATTCTTCTCCAAGTTGGATATGCATTTTGGCTATCATCAAATCTGAGTGCATCCTGATGACATTCCAAAGACAACCTTCCATACGCATGAAGGTCACTATGAGTTCCTTGTCATGCTATTTGGCCTTCGAAATGCCCTTTCCACTTTTCAAGCACTCATGAATATAATCTTTCGACCTTTTCTCTGTCAATTTATTTTAGTTTTCTTTGATGACATTTTGATCTACAGTCGCACCTGGACTAAGCATCTACAACATATTGACAGGGAATTACGACTGTTAGCAGATAATCAATTATGTGCCAAGCGATCCAAGTGTTCATTCAGTCAAGAGGAAATCAACTATCTAGGGCACATTGTTTCAGCCAATGGGGTTCACGTGGACCCAAAAAAAATTAGTGATATGCAGAATTGGCCTCAACCAACCACCCTCAAGAGCCTTCATGGTTTTTTAGGCCTAACAAGATACTATCATAAGTTCGTCAAATATTATGGAAAGATCACGGCTCCTTTGACTTCCTTATTGAAGAAGGATGCTTTCACTTGGGGTGCAACAACTGATCAGGGATTCATCAAACTCAAGCAGGCTATGTGTAGCACACCAGTTTTAGCACTGCTAGACTTCACCAAAACTTTGACCATCAAAAGTGATGCCAGTGGCATCATCTTGGGTGTTGTTCTTCTCCAAGAGGGCTAACCAATTGTCTTCACTAGCAAAGCCCTTTCTGGTCGCAATTTAGCTTTGTCTACATATGAAAAGGAAATGATGGCAAGTTTACATGCAGTACAAAAAAGGAGACCCTATTTACTAGGAAATCATTTTTGCATCAAAACTGATCATCAAAGTTTGAAATATTTATTGGAACAACGGGTCTCATTCCTAGCTCAGCAAAAGTGGGTCAGCAAACTCATGGGTTATGATTATGAGATCACTTATAAGAAGGGAAAAGACAATGTTGTGGCTGATGCTCTCTCAAGAACCTTCGAGGACCAGCCTTCCCTCTCTACCATCTCCATGCCCATTCTGAACTGGTTGGAATCTATCTAACAAGGGTATGAAAATGATCCCTCCTTATGCCACCTCATTCATCAATTGGCCACTAACCCCTCTGCAGTACTGCATTATTCATGGGACGGTGCTTCTCTGCGATACAAGGGTTGTCTAGTGTTTTCCCAAAGTACAGACCTGCATTAGGCTATCTTCTATGAAATCCATGCTTCTCCCTTAGCAGGGTAATCAGGATTTCTCAAAACCTATGAGCGGGCACGTCAACACTTCTTTTGGAAAGGCATGAAAGCCAAAATTAAATAGATGGTGGTGGAATGTGATTCCTACCAACAAAACAAAGGTGAAACCACATTGACTCCCAATTTGCTCGAGCCTTTGCCCATTCCTACTAGGATCTGGATAGATATTTTCATGGATTTCATTGAGGGCATCCTTAAATCTGGGGGAAGATAGTGATCCTAGTTGTAGTCGACCGCCTCTCCAAATATAGTCATTTTTGTGCACTCAGCCATCCATACATAGCCTCAACAGTCACACAGGTTTTCTTGGATCAGATCTTCCATCTTCATGGCATTCCTTCTTCAATTTTCTCAGATCGTGATGCCACTTTCACCAGCCATTTTTGGACAGAACTATTTCGTCGCACGGGCACACAATTGAGAGTGAGCTCTAGGTACCACCCACAAATAAATGGCCATACAGAAATAGTCAACAAATGCTTGGAGACATTCCTTCATTGCTTTGCTTTAGAACAACAACATCATGGGCCAAGTGGCTTCCCCTAGCTGAATGGTGGTACAATACCTCATACCACACTTTCACCAAAATGACTCCCTATGAAGTAGTTTATGGTCAAACACTGCCACCACTTCTTCCATATAATCGTGGCATCTCACCAGTTCAGGTAGTTGACACTACTCTCTGAAATCGAGATCAGATTCTCTGCACCTTGCAGGACAATCTCCACATGGCACATAACTGAATGAAGCAACAGGCTGATCAGCACCACTCTGAGCGTACCTTTCAACTTGGTGATATGGTCTTTTTTCGTTTGCAACCATACAAACAATCATCACTGCAACTAAAAGGGTGCCAAAAGCTTGCTCCGAAGTTTTATGGGCCATATAAGGTTCTCCAGAAGATTGGGTCAGTCGCTTACAAGTTAGAGCTGCCACCTTCCTCCCAAGTTCATCCCATCTTTCATGTCTCATGTTTGAAGCAAGTTTTTGGATCCAACATCTGAGTGCAGACAGTTTTACCAGCACTTGATAATGAAGGCTCTATCCTTCTCGAGCTGAAATCAATCCTGGATAGGTGCACCCACGAACTTCGATCCCGCTCCATCACACAGGTCTTAATCCAATGGCACGGCATGCAACCAGAAGATGCAACATGGAAACCACTCTTTCAGATTCAACAACAATTCCCACATCTGAAGCTTTGAGGGCAAAGCTTTTTCTAAGGGGGAGGGGATGTTGGGAACCCGTGCCTTACCCTTCTCTTTGCAGTGTTAGTGTAATAATTGCTATGGATGCATATGCTTTGTAAGTTGTCCCTTAGAGCATATTTGAATTATCCCACATACAAGGGAAGTAGTAGTTGTTAGAATAGAGTTAGTATATAAGTAAGTGTTGAGGCCCAATGAAGGCATCCACGAATTTATTGTATTGAGCTTGCTCAAAGGAGGTTGCCCCCTCGAAGTGGCCTACGATCAATATAAGCTTTCTGTGTTTCTGTTATTCGTAAGAGTTATTTTATTTTCGTATATTTCGATTAAATCTGTTGTAGGAGGTAATCTGCTGCAGGAGGTTCTTCTCAACCTTGCTCTGCCACCACCTTCTCATAAAAAGCATCGAAGTAGAAGTTGAACTAGAAATAGGGGCCACTTCTCTCCTCGTCCTCCCTAGGGGGTGGCTAGCGTTTTCACAACTCTGATGCTAATCCTTCATAGTACTATCCAATTAGCACTATTGCTCCTTCACAACTGACTGATGGGTGGCCTATCACTATTTATGAGCCTTGATGACTAGATTGCTCCAAAGATTCCTAAAGAGGAGCCCCCCGATTGGATGATGCTTCCTAAGTATGATCCTTTGACTCCGCCTCTTGAGTTAGTGACATGTGATTAAATATTTGCTTTCTAATTTTTCTTGTAATTTATGGGTCATACCTTGAGCAGCTATTTTTTTGCTTGGAACCAATTTATTCCTCTAATAAAAAGTTTAGACCGTTATGTGTCTAACTACTTTACCTTACAATTTTCTACTTGTATTAATTATTATTTTTTATTAATATAATGTGAAGCATTACAAGAGTTAAGAAAACAAAAACAAAGGACAAGCGAAAAGAAACAAATACAAGCACAATTAAAAATTAAGATATGTAATTTTTTTTCGAAATTCTATAGATATATACTAATTTTATTTTAATTTCTGGAAACAAACACAAATACAATAAGAAAATTCATCACCACAAACTGTGGGCATCTGAAAAGTCGTCGCCACAAAGTGTGGTTTACCAATTCTTCATCGCCAAATTCGAAATTTTCACCACCATGTCGCTCAAAAATTTTGGGTTGCTGAGTTTTTACCAGAAATAATCTCTGACTAAAAATCCATTCAACCATCCATTAAACCTCAACACTGAATGAAAAAGCTTTGCCAACCAAAACCACTACACATATTAGCACTCCCGCTAAAAAGAGTATGCGGTATGCCGAGGCAGTTGGGCTGGTTGTAAGCTGCGGCAGGCTGGCCTTGGGATATAAACTCATATCCTCCTCGTAAATTTAAATCTATATTCGAACATCCACAATCACTGTATCGAGCAGCTTCATTATTGCAACCTGCTCCCTTCCAGACGGTGAAGTAGCCACCCTGCTCCATCGATGGCCGTGCCATTGTTAACACTAAAACCAGACATAATAACACCATCATAACTTTCCCATTTCCCTTCATCATTGGAACTCAAACAACTACTTCAGGCAAAAACCAGAAAAAAAATATTACAAATAATCACAAGACTCAAATTTTATGCACACTTCATGCACAAGCCGTCTTATTTATAGCCATTTTAAATTTCTATTCCATACCCAAAGACAGCCACTCGCATTTTTGCATAAACGATTTCCCAGAAGCTGCCAGATTTGCTGGCATAGACGATTTGCCGGCTTCTTGTTTTTATATTATCTACACAAGTTGTTATAGGTGTCAGCAGTGATGTAATTTGAAGAATTGGTCTTAATTTCATTCGATCCTTCCATGATAAAAAGGTAAAGGAAATGTAAATTAAATGCACAATTCATTAAAATATATAGAGAGAGAGATTGGTTAATAAAATATGGTTCTTCTGATTCTCAGAAACTTCTATGATAAGATTTAAATTTTCCCGTTTGAATGCATTTATATTTTTTAATCTTAAAAAATGGAGTCAAAAAAAAAACAGACTTTTTTTTTTGAAAGAAGGGGGAAGTCTCTTGGATCATTAAAACATGTTAATAACTTCAAAAATATATGTGAATAATTATAGATATGTATATTAATTGTTTAATATGTTTTTTTAAACATATTTACTATAATTTTGAGGGTGGGGTTTCTAGTTAGTCTTAGCGCTTTTGGTATTGTGATGTAGCTTTCTGTTGGATGAGGTATTACTATTTTTTTGGCTTCTTTCATAAATGTATCGGTGGTTTCGGATCCTCTATTGGTAGAGCCTTCATCTTGAATGCTCTATCACCCAAAAATAATCCTCCACCTCCTTCTTCTGATGTGGTGACATGTGCCCATTATCTTAATATACTTGTTATAATTGTTATGGTGTTGTTTTGTTATCGTGAATTGATTAATGTTTGTACTTGAACTTATAATTTTGAACTGGTGTTTTCATCTAATAAGGGGTATCGACTAGGTACCTTACTGTGTAACATTTTGTCGCATTCCAATAGTAATTTTTTAAGGGCGATGTTAAATGAGTTACACTCATAATAATTTAAGTGATATTTAAGGTTGACAATCAAATTTAATACTTTTTGGAAGAATTGATCAAACAAAGTATGCTTGGAAACATAATGTTTTTTAAAGTAGAATTTTGTATAAAATAAATGAGAATGTTTTTTATTATTAATGAGACATGATGCATGAGGAACACCACAAGTATTTATAGGCACAAAATCCACATTTTGTACTATTCAAAATAAGTTAATATTATTATTTGAATTATGTCCTTCAATTCTAACAATCAAATATTTTTTATTGAAACATGCATCATATTTAAAAAATAGAAAAATTAATATATGTACAATAAAAAATACGGGTGGTATGGCATTGTACCCTGAAAAATCAACATCGAGGAAACTTGGGACTCGCTAATAGTCAATTACATCATTATTGACATCAACTGATCAAAAGATAAAATAAAACAAAGCCTCATATTATGCAATACGAGCAACCAACATCGCAGAAGTAGGCAATGATGGAGGACTATCTAGTTTGTCACCCCAACCTCCCCAACGAGGGGGGGGAGGAGGTGGTGGGAGGGGGCAAGTGTGGTCCAACCATAATCTTGTTTACTTTATTTTTTATTCTCTTTTTCAACTTATTCATTTTCAACATGGTGAGGGAGATGGCAAGTGCCAACTAAGAAAATTCTCCATGTCCATTTCCGCTTGGAGGGGCAAACCTTACTTGACACAAATAAATACTTGGTGACATCTACCCTCTAAAACCTATGAAGAGAGAATCTCCACCTGGGAGGATGGGAGGGGTGGAAAGAGATAAGCAGTTCTGAGATCTACCTTGACCTCAATGATATTTCCCTCTTTGTTGATAGTCATGTGGGGATCATCATACAACAATCCATTGATGGTACATGGTGCATTTCCTCAACAACCTAGAAGAGTGTGAAGTTGCCTAACCTCCATCTCCATTTTTTCAGCTTGAACTTGAATTTGAAGCATGGCATTAGACAAGAAAGAGATTTTGTTAGAAATAGAAAAATAGATGATTAAGCTTTATTTATTCAAAAGTACCATATTTCTATCTCTCCAAAGGAAAAAAAGGATTTCAATGCAGAAGATATGCCATATTTTCTTAAACTTCTTAGGTAGCATGATAGAATCCTCTAATAGGATGATTTTCCAAGTAAAATATTTAGGATGAAAGTGTTGGAAAAAATAATTATTCCAATTACACGCATCTTGGGCTCTAACACAATATAATAAAATGTATTTAAAGGACTTAGTATGACCAAAAATAGGGCATCAAGGTGGAGGAATTCCCATGTGAAGTAGCCTTTTTTCCACAAGGAGAACTTGGTATAACAAATGCAAAGCAAAATGAATCTCTTGGGTTCAACTATGGCAGACTAGATAGAGGAAAAAATCCTATTACAAATAAAGGGATAAGTATTGATATTCCATAAATTTTTAAGCATCTCCTAGGGAGTGTTATTTGGGGAGAGCCATTGATAACCAAATCAGTGATGTTATTGGAGCATGGGAGTGGAGGTAGGCCAATGTAAGTCTTTCCATTATCAAGGAGAGCCTATAACACCAATTTTGTGCAAAGTATATTCAAGCACAACCATATGAATCTCAGAGATTGACTCATAATCCTAAGCATTAAGCTTGAACATGGATTTGAGGCTATCTTGAGTGAGACAAGATCTAGTGTGCTTATTAAATTATATCCTCAACACTTTAATGCCTCAACTAAATATTCATAATGCTTTTATATTTCTCATTGATAGAGATAATAGGGGAACACAATACAAAGTGAGAGTTAATAGATAGCCTAGAATTGAAGCCATCCCATTTCAAACTTAGCCAAGGTTTGATAGTTTCCCATGTGTTCTAAATACTTTTGACAACAAAACTACTAGTAATCTTAAAATTAACTAGGTTGATAATCAAGGTTTAAAATCCAAAAATTCTCTAATACATTTTTCCATAGGGACACCGTGAAGAGATGCAATTCCTAAAAATATATTTTTAGGCCTCCTTCTCCTTACCTTCAATGACCTTGAT
The DNA here is from genome assembly GCA_037957365.1 of Torreya grandis. Classification (NCBI taxonomy): domain Eukaryota; kingdom Viridiplantae; phylum Streptophyta; class Pinopsida; order Cupressales; family Taxaceae; genus Torreya; species Torreya grandis. Next base: position 952,214 of record JARHVA010001228.1, on the reverse strand, counting down.
GATCTATTTGGCACATACGTCATGTCCTTATTTATTAATCTTAGTCATCCCAAGACCTCCTATGTCTTTGGGTTGATATAAAATATTGTAGGTAACTCTATGAAATCCTTTGCTACCTTTAAAGGTGGCCCATAAAAAAATACTCAAGTAATTTTTACAGCTTATTAAAAGCTTTTTTTGAGGGGGCCAACAAGAGTAGTAACATGAGTGGCACATATGACTTTGGAACATATTTGAAATTTTCCAGCCAAAGAGAGAGATTTGGTTATTCAATAAGATGACTTTTCTCTACTATGAGAAAAACCTAGTTCCATAGGTCCACAGGAGAAGCTTGAAAATCAAAATGGATGCCTAATAATTTGAACATTTCTCTATGAGAAATCCACTTTGATTGGTAACATCCAAACCAACTTGGAAGAGGACCATAACTCTATCTAAAACATTGAGTATTGGTCTATTGGATGCTAGAACTAGACCATAAGTAGAAGGTTTAAAGGCATTCCATAGCATTATGGACAACTGTTTCATTGTTTTGAAGCATGAAAATGAATCATTAGTTAAATTACCATTAACAATATGGTTCTAAGAAGTCATGGGGATATTTATACCTTTGGTAAGACCTCTAGAAGTGAAGTCTATAAGTAGGTATCCAAATCCATTGGTAATAAGGACATAAAAAAATGGAGTAAGAGGGTAGCCCTGTCTAATATATAGAAATAAGACAAAACTCTCACACTAATGAACATTGATAGTAAGGCAAGTATGGGCATCATAGAATTGGGTTTGAACACAAATAACGAACTTGGGGTCTAACCCTAAATCTTAAAGCATGGCTTAAATTAAAGGCCATCCAATCCTATCATAAGCCTTTTCAAAATCGATTTTAATTAATAGAGCTTTATGCTTGGAGGTGGGATCCCATTCCATAGCTTCCCAAACCACTAGGATGTTGTCCAAGATGTAATGGTCTTGAGTGAACCCAATTTGATTAGATTAGATAATTAAGGGAACTAAATATCTAACCCTAAACATAAGAGCACTATCTATAATCTTGTAGGAGACATTCAAAAGAGTAATAGGCCTCTGGTTAAATATAAGCTGATGATACCCAATGTTGTGAATGGATTTAATATTTACCTTGTTGATAAGTCTACCTAGAGAATAGGTAGATGCAGGATAATGGGGAATAAATGGGGGGTCAGGGTATAAAGTGACACTTGTTTTTTGAAAATTAAAGTAGTTAAACTTGGAGAGAATGTTAGAGACACTTGGAAAAATAATTTGATAATGACGTAAGAATATCAATTATGTCATTTTGAATCTAGTTTCTAAAGATATAATTTTTTTCAATACCTAGATGATAAAAGTGTGCAAAATTGATGCATTTATGACAATGACTTGAGCATTTTTGTGAAAAGAAAAGATGACTACATGTGTGTGAACACATTTTTTTTGAGTAAATGAATGAATTGATATATGAAATTTCATATATTCATAGATGGAATGTCCAAGATCGGTCATGATATTTTTTATTAATTTTTTAATAAATAATTTTTCAAGTCAAGATAGCTAGAAAATTGAAACTGCAAGTGTATGAACACAACTTTTTGACATTATTTTCATGAAAATCAATTTTTTTTTAATCATAGACAACAATGCATAGATTGATCAGGTATAAGTTTTATAAAATTTTGATTTATGGTTAAATATTTATAGGAGTCTTTATAATGATATGTATATAATCCATAATGATGTATGTTGTGTAGAAATTAAGTAATAATTATAAAAAATAGTTTAACATTTAAAAAATTATATATTCAAGAATTACGCTTTCCCATCTTCAAACCCATATAATTTTTTTTAAACAATAAAATCTACTTGATCAGATTGTCAACAAAGATAAAAAAGACTTTTACATTTCTTAAAAACTAAGTGGGCTATTCCATGGCTGGTTTCAAGCTAGGTTCAGACCTCCCCAAGCCTATACCCAAAGCAAATTTTGAGAGAAAAATAAAAATTAAAAGATTGAAATATTGAAAAGACATACACCCTTTGCAAAGAGTGTATGCCATTTTAAAAACATATATTCCTTTTATTGTGTAGTTTGAGCTAATTGTTTTATGTTTAAAGACATGTATGCATTTTTTGTTATATTTTTGTTCTTATGTGTAGATTGAACTAGTTTTTTTGGTTGTATTATTGTTTTTTGTTTTGTTGTGTTTGACCCATTTTTTTAAAGGATATGGGTATGTGCACGGAGTTGGGGGACAATTCCATGGACATAACCCACTATGTGTATGTGTTATAACATAACATGTATGTGTTATTGTTATAATACATATGCATTATGGCTCGAGATTCCCAAGCCATAATGCATACATGTTATAACAATAATGCATACGTGTTATGTTTACTTATAGAAATGCATACACATTATATGAACATGTATGCATTCTTATAAGTAAACATAACACGTACATATTTTTAAAACTATAAAACAAAAAAACCCTTGAACTCTTTCATTTTTTTCCACTTCCCATTCACACTTTGGTGCTTTGCATTCATGTTTTGGCCTTCAAATCTTGTTTTTGCCCTCTAGCTCACATTTTGGCCTACAGACCTTCTTTTTGGCTTCCATTCACGAGATCGACGATGCCACCGTGAAGAAGAGGTGGGTTTTTTGTAGATTAAATCAATTTTTTTGAATTTTTTGTGAATGTGAATTGCATAGTTTATTTTTTTATTTTTCTCCAATAGGTCAGCATACTTCACCTAACCCTCTACCCAACCCCCCTAGCCCTCCTAACCCTCCTAACCCTTCACCTAACCCTTCTATAGTTCTACTAGATCCCCCAAGCAGTCAGAAGGATATAGTTGCTCACATAGTGGAGAACAAAATTGATATTGAGTAGATAATTAGGAGAATGAGGGAGCTCACTTCCATGAACATCCATTTCACCTATTTGGCCAACAACCTAGAGTTAGTATTAGGTCAAGTTGACTTGATAATTATTCAAATTGATATATGGAGGTCATATAGGGATAATTTTAGGGCTTACTATGCTAAAAATTTGTCAACATCTGAGGTGAAGAACAAAATTATAATAAAAGATCAAATTTGTGCCTTATTTATCGACTCGACCATCAATGCCCCATTTCTCGTAATGACCAAACATTTCCCAATCCACTAATGCCAACATGATTTGATTAAATCCATTTTTTGAGAGTGATGGTGGATGGTGTTTGAATATCTCCCTTGTAATAACCATGAGGTCCCTTTGTAATTTTTGATAGAACTCTTTTATGAGTTTGTCCTCAATCAAATTTCAAACTACTTTTACTGTGGTGAGTTTGAAGGTTGAGGGAAAGGATCCGCATAAGATCAACCAAGTACACATCATGTACCTAATCATCCTACAAGGATCCCTACCTAAAAGCCTCTTCATCCAGAGATTCCCTCTGCGATGATAGAGGTTGTGGATATAAATACTTTGCATGCATTTAACACACTTATTGATACACTCATTCATCATATGAGTAGACTTTCAGAGACAAATGCTCAAGATACTCTAACTAGTGGTCATACCTGACCCCACCCTTATAGATGTTATGGTGCTATATGCATTGGACCTTCAGATGATGGTGGTGGCACTTCAGGGAGCTTGAAGGATACGGTCTTGACTAATGAGTTTTTGACACACACATTTGGTTTGGATACGTCGTGAGTCTCTACACACATGCAGGTATATTTTAATAAATTTAAAGTTATATTTTCAAATTAAAAAGGTAAAAATTGATTTACACATTTAAATTGAATAATATATATGTATTGTTTTATATTCCAAGAGGAGATGTTACCTTCAACATCACAACTAGGTAGTGGGCCAACCCCTACTACATCTATCCATGTCAGTACGACACCATATACATTTACAGAGGTAAAATTTCAAGTGAATCTTATATACTCTAGATGTACATTCATACACCTTAATTGCATCATTGGTAGATTTTGTGTAAAAAAATATAAAATATCTAATATAATTTTATTGGAATTTTTATTGTTTGATGTATTAACATGGATTGGCATAACTTGTTAGAAACTCATCCTCCATCTGAACTATGTTTTCAATCACCAAAATAGCAAGTTGAAAATTTGCTTGATATCCCATTATATGTAGTTCCCATAGCATGTCAATCCCAATTAACAAGATTGGATGTATATATAAATAGAATTCATTTGATAAAAGTTATTTGGTATAATATATTTCTATCAATTTCCTAATCGAGTATAGCATGTTTTCATCAATATGCACACCACTCCTTTATTTTAAATATTGGCCTCATAGCCAGACACTTGATTCCTTGTTATCCTAATCACACATAACGGTTCAATATCTATGATTAATATACAAAATAGTATTAACTAGAAATTCAATTCCCATCTTGATTCCATCCGAGCATAATAATTTCATCTCTATCTATGGAGTTATAAATTTAGATAGCATAGCCTCTTGATCCCATTGTCCCTAAATAATTATATTGGTTTATTGGGAGAGTGTCCATTAGATCCTATTAGTTTGTTGGGAGAGTGTCAACTATAAACTATAGCCTATATGTATATGGCATAGCCCTTCTGACCATTTACAAATAAGGGACCTCAACCCTGTATAGATAGATGGGGTTGAGTAGTTTGTTACCACCACCTACCTAGGGGGCCAAAGACCTACTATATCTAGTTGGGGGAGAGGTCCTATCTATATCCATGCACTTTTGTCACTCGAGTGAAATGCCAACTCTATAAGACTATAACACCTTTCAAATTAGGAAAGACCCCCTAAAATTAATATTGAGTGTCGACAAGACTATAACACCCTTTGTTGACCTCAACCTACTTGAATTATATACATATATACCTTCCCTTGTAAAAATTGAGGGCAATCTAAGGATAGATAGTCAACCTAATGTCACATATAGGGCAACCAAAATCTTTCACTTGTAAGGAAGATTGTCCACTCACTCTTATCTGTACAATATTTAGTTATGTTTTCTATATGTTTCTTTATATTTTGATGAGACCTATTTTTTAAGGTTCTAGACACTTTTAAAAGGCTCAAGTATAGATGTATCCTATCACTTTATGTGTCTTAACCTGATTAAAACTCGGTTTACAAACTTCTCAACAAACACCTATATAGGTTATTTGTCTTATCATAATGACTATTTCTAAGGGCTTTTTTATCACACCAATACTCATAGGACTGTACTCAACTATACCAAGTCATTGCCTTAAGACAACTATGCCTAATGACCAAGTAATCAGGTCAAAATCTAAAGTACACCTTAATAAATCTATACAATCATCCAAACTAGTGTATATAGGTACATATCAAGGATGTTTCAACACTTAAATTTAATTCAATGACTCAATTTCACAAAATTCACTCATAAATCCTCCCTCATTGTCTTGTCATTCTCCCTCATGAAATTGACATTTCTTGTCTTCATTGTGGTGTTACAAGTCACATGTTGCACATATCTACTTGTCACATTCATGCTTCCCATGACCTCATTAGATTTTTCCATATATTATGTAAGACTAGGTTTGTTATCAACTTATTTAATCAATGAATTACCCAATTTATTAATTATTAGGTTGTTTGTTCAGATGATGACTAGGGTGGGCACTCCTCCATCATTGTGAGTCAAGACAGACTCAAGCATTGTTGCTTCAATGTCATCTTCACAGGCACTCACTGAGGTATGTATATTCACTTGTAATTTTGAATTATAATTTAGTAACTTTGTTTTAATAATTTTACTATATACTTTGGTAAATGTAACTTATATGCACGAATGTATTGTGTATGCAGGGCTATCATATGACATTTGGTAGTCCAATTCTGATGACTACTATGATAGCTCCTCATATGTATTCATCATTTGACAAGAATGTTCATGTAGATAAACTTGGCATTGACCCAATCGAGCATCAATGGAAAATTGAGGAGGACTATGAGATCACAGTAAGTATATGTTTAAATGATTTTTTATTATAGTTCAAAACATGAGTTTTTAAACTTGGTTTCATGTATAGTTGTTAATTTTATAATATTTTTTATATTTGAACAAATTTGAATACAAGTGAGATATGAATGTAGTACCCACAATTGAACCTTGGAGCAATCCAAGGCATTCAAGATATCTCCATCTATAAGCAGGGCATCCCAAGGAGAGTCTTGTTTGAAGAAGGCAAAGAGAAGGAGACTATTTGATGATTAGGATGTTGTAGATGATGTACTTTTTGGTATGCCTATATGGTAATGTATGCATTTTTGGCATTGTACATGTGCATATGATATATTCACCCAAAATTAGATACTAGGTTGTTATACATGATGTAATTTTTTGTATGCCTATATGGTAATGCATGTATTATTGACATTGTATGCCTATATATGGCATTCATACATGGCATTCTTATTTTTTACATGAATATTTAAGAAAATAAATGAATTAAATCTTATTTTAATCACTTGTGTTGATGTATAGGTATGGAGGATAATTCTACAAAAACATTATTATCTATTTCTAAACCCAACTGATGACATTCACGTGCTATGGTTTGATTTGAATCTTCTTTCACAAGCTAGCTCCTTTTTTGACTCTTTGGGCTTAATTTAGCTTCTTACACCTAGTCCTTATTCATTATACTCTTATTATCACCTCATTTATTTCATTTACCTTTTTCCATACATCCTTTACCTCATTCCATCCATGTCTCATTCACAAACTTCATCTCATTCTCTTTCTAATTTCTTCCTAGGCACCTTCTTTGGGTCTCAAGGGCCAAATCTTGGTCTAAGTTTCAAGAACTCAACATGTTGTCACATATGATCTTATATGATCATAACATACCTATTATAACCCCCTTCAAGTACTCAGACAATAGCATACTCTCATTCCACATCTTATGGAGACAATGCTCTATCAAGGCTTGTAGCCTTTTTAATGTATTTTGCCTTTTATGAAAAATTTATGATTTATCAAGAGATTATAAGGGAATTTATAGGTACACTCTATTATTTTTCATGTCCATATCAAATTTCATATCCCAACTCCACCTCTAACTATCACTTCCTTCATTATCCTACCCTCATTTAGGCCTAATTAGCCCTATTACAAACCCTCAATCCCAAAATCCATAAACAACAATACAATATCAGGTTAAAAACTTTTTATTCACATTTTACATGTATATGGGATCAATATTACAAATTTTTATTAAATTCCCATGGTTAAATCTCTTGAAAATGCCTGAAACTTGCTAATCTAAGGTTTCCCATGACCTATACATACTCTCCAAAGGAAAATTTTTACCTTCCCACTAATATTTTTTTCTTAAAAACATCCTCATGACATATAAAACATCTCATAAAACCTTTCCAATGATAAAAAACCAACTTTGCCTTTATGCCTTTGAGACTGTCTGTGGGGATTTGAGTCTGTCTATGGGGATTGCATGAAGTTTGGAGTGTGAACACCATTTAAAGGTATTTAATAGGTTTAAAACCATCTTAAAATACCTATAAAATACTTCTCTAAGGTTTTAACCCTCAAACACACCTTAAAACTCCAAAAATTATGCCTGCATGAATAGTGACCATTATGGGACATGGAGGGGATTGTGACAAAATAAAGATAACTTCCACTTATCATATTTCCATTCCAATATTATATGTTGTTATATTATGTCATTAATACCAATATTACCTATTTTAAAGTCATTTGGATATGTACTTTTTCCTATAGACCCTTTTTACCACAATTTAACTTGAGTTGCCTCCATGCTTTCTTATGGCAAAACTTGTCTTTCTTCAAAATTTTACATGAAAACCTTAAATTTTATAAATTATATAGAAAAATATATGTTTAAAATATCATATTATATTATTCTAATATCTCTACAAGGCCTAAAATACTCCCTGACATCCAGAACTGATAAAAATTTTAAAAAACTTTAATGGTTGCCTTCTTGACTACAAGAGGACTATGTCAAAATTTTGGGTACTTTAACTCTTTATAAGAGATTTTTTATGTCATGGTATGTTTTTTTAGGTCATTTATACCATTTTTACCAAATTTTGTGCTTTGACTCAGCCTGTAAATGCCCCAAACTAACCAATTTTTCTATGGTAGCCTCCATGTTGACCATGATTTGACATAGGGTTGACTATGCTAAAATAGTGAATATTTTCCATTATAAAAATCCAAAAAAATATATTTAATTTTTATATCAGGTTATAATAATCCTCTTCACCAAATTTTGTGATTAGATCCAACATATTTTTGCCTATAGGCCCAATTTGGCAAAAGCTAGTGACACATGTCTACTTGGTCAAATTTAAAAAATGAGTAATAATCCTATTTTGTCTTGGTTTTTGATGTATGTAATTGAGGATAAGTATAAAAATCATCTTTCCAACTGGTTTCAATGTACTTTATGACTTTATGCTTGTAGTCTCTTCACTAGTTTTGACTAGGCACAACTCCTTGGGTTCTAAGGACCAAATCTCACTTTAGGTTTCAAGAGTAAAATCACAATGATTGAATGGTCTTAAATGTTAAAAACATGCCTGTCCAAACCTATTTAAATTTTACAAACCTACTTCACCTTTGAATACTTCTCCTAGGGTGTTCACTATCCTTCACACTATGTAGCCCATTATTTGGTTTAAGTTGTTAAGAATCAAATTCATTACATTTATGGTCTTAAGTGATCATTATGAACTTTTATAAAACCTTCTCAAGTGACCAAACACTATGTTCCATTCCTGATACACCTCAAAGTCGCAATACTTTGTTTTGGCTTGTAGCCCTATTTTCACTATTTTCCCCTTTGTTTGATTGACTTGTGTCCTTTCTTGAAGATGTAAGAACACTTTAGGGAACCCTCTATCACCCTTCAACTCCTCAAAAATTTAAACACTTTAATCTTCTCTTGGTTATCACTTGATTTTATAGAAACCCCCAAACTAGGCTTAAATAGGCCATTCTAACCAAAAGTTCCATATCTTAAATGATACAATGTTTCAAACATTCAAATCCTCACCAAAAGTTTTGGCATAATATCTTCTACCTCCAACTAGAAAGTTTGCCTCTGAAATTGGTAGGTGTAAATCCATCACTTTTAATGCATATAAATAGGTAAATTACATGTGTTCCAATGATCATGACACCCAATTGCACCTACTGGTGCATTTTCACTACTATTCTAGAGCACAAAAACACAAACAATAAATGTTGTCAAAGTTAAATCCCCAGTCTAAGAACTTAATTTTTGGTGCTTGTTGACTAAAAACTAGCACTTCCAACATGTCCAAAGGAGTGGATAACATCTAAGACTAGGTTTTTGGCCTCCCATCTGACCCAGATGATAAACCTACCACCCATTTTAGGCTCAAGAATACCCTTTCCAATACAAGAAAGATGTTGATTTTTAGCCTAACTTTAAGCATGCATAAAACCAAAACTATAAGTCATATGGAGGAACCATAATATCTATCGTGTGTATGGAAAATCCCTCTAATTTTACCTTGAACATAGCCTAAATCACCTCTAAGATCAATTTGTGGCAGAATTTGTAGTAAAGGGTCTTAAAATGTAACTTTTTGGAAGTGAAGAGATAACTTCTTGACCTCCAACTAGCAACTTTGCCTCCAAGATCGATAGGTGAAAATCCATCACTTCAAAAACATCTAAATAAGCAAATTACAAATGTTCTAGAGCATGAAAACACTGACAATGAATGTTAAATTTAAATCTATGGTCTGAGAACTTAATTTTCAATGATTTTTGGCTAAAAAATGGCATTACTAAAACATCTAGAGAGGTGGAAAACATTTAGGACCAGGTTTTTGGCCTCCCATCTAGCTTGGATGACTAACCCACCACATGCATAAAAAAAATTATAAGTCATATGGAGGAACCATAAGATACCTCATTTACATGGGAAAGTCCTCTAATTTTACCCCAAATCTAGTTTGAAACATTTCTAAGATCAATCCATGGCAGAAATTGCAGTAAAGGGTCCTAAAACGTAACTTTTTGGCAGTGAAGAGACAACTTCTCAACCTCCAACTAGCAACTTTGTCTCTGAGACTAGAAGGTGAAATTTTACTACTTCAAGCACATCTATATAGGTAAATTACATGTGTTCCAACAACCATGACACCCACTTCTACCCATAAGTGTATTTTCACTATTTTTCTAGAGCATAAAAACACTGACAATAAATGTTGTCAAAGTTGAAGCTACGATCTGAGAAATCAATTTTTGGTGCTTGTTGGATGAAAAATAGCACTACCAACACATCAAGAGGGGTGGATAATGTCTAGGACCAGGTTCTTGCCCTCCATCTAGCCTGGATGATAAACCCACCACCCATTCTAGGCTCAAGAATGCCCTTCCCAATATAAGAAAGATGTTAATTTTTATCCTAACTTCAGGCATACATAAAACCAAAACTATAAGTCATGTGTAGGAACCATAAGATCCCTTGTGTGTGTGGGAAGTTCCTCTAATGTTAACCCTAATATATATTGAATCACCTCTAAGAATAATCTATGGAATAAGTTGTAGTAAAGGGTCCTAAAATGCAACTTTTTGGTAGTGAAGAGACAACTTCTTGACCTCCAACTAGCAACTTCACCTCTAGGATTGAAAATTTTAAATCCACTACTTCAAACACATCTATATATGAAAATTACATGTTTTCCAATAACTTTAACACCCACTTCCACCCGCAAGTGAATTTTCATTATTGTTTTGAAGCACAAAACACTAACAATAAATGTTGTCCCTAAGTTGAAGCTATGGTCTGAGAACTTAATTTTCAATGCTTGTTGAGCAAAAATTGGCATTGAAAACACATCCAAAGGGGTGGATAATGTTTAGTACTAGTTTTTTGTCCTCCCATTTGTCCCAGATGACAAATCCACCACCCATTTCGAGCTCAATAACGCCCTTCCCAATACAAAAAAGATGTTGATTTTTAGCCTAAATTTAGGCATACATAACACCAAAACTATAAGTCATATGGAGGAACCATAAGATCCTTTGTGTGCATGGAAAATTCCTATTCTTATACCCTAAATACGGTTTAAATAACTTTCAATAGAAATCTATGGTAGAAGTTATATTAAAGGGTCCTAAACTGCAATTTTTTGGCAATGAAGAGACAACTTCTTGACCTCCAACTAACAACTTTGTCTCTAGGACTAGCAGGTGCAAATACACCACTTCAAGCATGTTTATATAAGAAAATTACATGTTTTATAACAACTTTGACACTCACTTCACCTACAAGTGCATTTTCACAACTATTATAGAATACAGAAACACTGATAACAAATATGTTTGAAAAGGAGAAATAAACTTGTCATGAGCAATTGTTCAAGAGCACAAAAATGCCAAGTACTTTTATTAAGCTTCTCTTAGCTTCAATAATATTAAAATATTTACTAATGGTGCCAACCACATGAAGGTGGAAGTTGGTTTAACACCACTAACCTATAAAAAATGTTAGTAAGTAATTAAAGATGAAATTTATGCACATACTACCTATAAAATCAAAAACATTTGGTAAAATTGATTACATATACATTTTACAAGTCAACATACCTGCACATTTCAATCCAATGAACCACTTGGATCTGCTCTAATCCTAATAGTATCAAGAATAGCTTCAAGGTCTAACTCACGAACTTTTCATAGATTCTTATTTATTGACCTCCCATGCTATTTTTGTAATTGAATATTCGTTGCAAGAACCAAATTTGAATAGTGTAGAATTTTCCTTTGAGTTTCAAAGTCTTCAAACAACCATACATTTGAATTTTTTATAGGATATCATCGAAGCCAATTTCTAGTGACTACCACATACCCAATGGGATAATCAATGTTTTCTCCATTTGTGATCAGGAATGTGAATTTATTATTTCCATCTACACACCGACATAAGTAATAATTTGTTCCTTATTCTTTGTTTTGATATGTAATAACTACAAAAACATGGTCTGCATCCCAAAAAACAATTATAATGACATTATGAAGATAGATAATGAGAATAAATAGTACATAAATATTAATCTTCTACCTATCTATATTAGATCAGATATATGGTCAAAGTCATGTGAGGATGTCATGTCTATAAATTGTAATACTGGTGGAACCTGATATGTGTTGATTGGAATTAGAGGTTTATAACTCTAGTAATCCACCCACTCTTATGACTCACACTCATTCTAAACAAATTCCATGCATGCATAATAAAATCATGCCAAGTGTCACGTATGAATAGTCCAAGATCATGCATTTGAGCTACAAAATGAGTGGATCTCACTTGAACCTGTTAGAGTCATATAATCCTCATAGTTTGCCAAGTTTGTTTCCTCCATTAACCAAAAATGTCTATGAATGGTAGAATTTACTTGAGCATCATGACATATTTTCTCATTACACTAATCAACCATAATTTTTGCATCAATCAAATTACCAACATTGTCATATTTTAACTCCTCCCTTGAAACGGCTCATTTTACACATGCTCTAACACCATTATGCTACCTTTTTCCATGGCCAACCTTAGTGAAACTTCAAATATGTTCTACACCAGTGCTAATATGCATCCTACTCAACCAATAAAACATCCTTGCATTTTTGAATTATGATGTGCAATTATCTGACCAAATGTAATGTCATTTGAAAATAATGTTCCTCTAAGTTAACTGTCTATAGAACTTATCAAAATAACCTTGCACATATAATGTACAATGTGATCAGTCATCACTGATATAGAAATGGTACTCCCTTAATATTTTTCAATCTTCTTCTATACTATTAGGTGCATGTATGAATGCTATATGCATAAATATGGTAATTTTTGTTGAGTTGTAATATTGCAATTGAACTTCCATTTGTGGTTTGAATGTGTAATATTTAGCAAAGCCAACTATTGAAACAATAGAATCAAGTCAGAATGTGTTCTTGCTTATCTTAAAATGTTCATCCAACTATTTATCCCTATGTGTGTTCCTTACATAATCATCAACAATTTTCTTCATGAATTCGACCATAAATTATGAAACATGTATCTTTTTTGTAATAAGCTCACACCTTTGAGATTATTTGCCATCTTTTACTTAATAAGTCATAGATCTATATTTGCTCAAACCAACTAATTCTTGTTCAATTTCACTTGTACACTCCTCATGGATACATTTTTTCAATTTTGGCAATCCACCATAAGTATTTTAATTTCCATCTAAACATGCTTTCTTATCAAAGAACTATCCATCTAGTCTTTCACAAAAAATATTTGAAATAAATTCTCTAACTGATTTTGGTGGAATTTCTATGCCACACTCTTGCAAAATGTTAGTAGTACGTAAAGTATAATGAATATGGCAAAAAACATCGTAGTGCATTGAAAATTCAATATGTTGCCTACAACAACAAGTGGTGTGTGTGTGATTTATTTTTTCATAAAAAGGTTTGGCCATCTCAAAATGTTTTAAACTAATAGTAATATATGGATGTTTTTCCAAAAACTTAGAATACAATTGTTTTTTAGTCATATCCAAGAAATGTTTTAGATTTGTTCACGATTACAAGAATCAACTCTTCTTTTCACTACATCTCTTACATTGGGCAAAACTGTTGTATTACCTTTCCAAAATTATGCAAGTGAGTCTTTCAAAGCATCAGCTATAGCCTTATATTTCTGTGGTACAAGAAAATGCCTAGAGCTCTTTCATATTGGTTTCATTAAGTCTTTCATGTCTTGCAATTGCTTTCATTAATGTTTTTCTATTTATATCAAGTGTTCAACTTATTTTTGAAATCAATCATTTTTCCCCTATTTCAGCACTTACTACACAAGTAGTCATTATATGTTGGGTAGCATTACAATCTTTGGTGCATGATTTTAGGCCTAAAATATGATATGCATCATGTATATTTTAAACATTTTCATTATCCATGTTCGATGTTTTTAGTCCTAATGTGTACATTATAAATCTCATCTTAACCAATTTCATCAATGAAATACATAATTGACATCTTTGACTATCATACTTTAATCTATGAAAGAAACTACCCCAAATTTATTGAGCCAATTATTGAATTGTGGTCAAACATTTTTTTATGCATTGATTTCAAAATATTTTCATCAACTTCAATTAAATACTTATCTTTTCTATGCACAATTCTTGGAGGTGTTGTTCGTGGAATCCATTTAGAGGGTGTTTCAAAATCATTATATGTTGCCATGAAATTTTATTCATTATTTGTTTCTTCATTATATGTTTCCATGAAAATTTATTCATTGTTAATTTCATTATTATTTGACTCCATTAAATTTTATTCAGTGTTTGTGGGTAAAGTATCATGCATAGTCTCTTCATCAACATAATCAAAAACTTTAAACTTTGAATGTGAATTTCCAACATTATCTAATTTTCTATTGTCAATTTCATCATAATTAAATTCATTATTATGAATTTCATCATAATTGAATTCATTATTATAAATTTCATCATTATCCAATTGATTATTACCAATTTCCTCGTTATCTAAGGCATTTGGCTCATCAGGGTTAGTGTTTGTACCTTATTTATAATGAATTGCTTACATTCAAACCTTTTTTTATCTCAACTCTTCTAATTGATATGATGTTTTGTTATTCACCTTTTTCCTCTTCTATAAACATGAATTAGATTCCATTTTGATAAAAGCATCCAATAAATTACTTCAAATGTAGTGTCCAAAAAAAACTACAACCAAGAAAGTGCACAGAGTACGTAGAGTATGCAAGGAATGTCTGTGGGGTAGAAATTTTGAATAGGGATAAAAATAGACATGTAAAAGTGAGTTTTTTTTTTTAATTTAAGGATTTTGTACGTGTTATAGGAATGCGTACACATTGCAAGAATATGTACATGTTCCTTGAAGTATAGGCATATACTATAAAAACAAGTAAAAAGGCTCATATTCAATGCATTTTTTCCACTATAATACTATAATATGATGGAATAACACTAAATAAGACTACAATATGATGCATAAACACCTAATATGATGCAATAAGACTATCATATGTTTTAATAATGCTATCATGTCATGCAATAAGGCTCAATATGATGTAATAAGACTATCATATGATGTAATAAGACTATCATGTGATGTAATAAGGTTATCATGCGATGTAATAAGACTATCATATGATGTAAAAAATCTCTAATATGATGCAATTAGACTATCATATGATGCAATAAGGCTTAATATGATATATACATCCCCAATATGATGCGTAAATCTCCAATACATGATGAAATGAGACTCTTGATAAGACTATGAAGCAATAAGATTAATGAATGATGCAATAAGGCTCAATATGTAAGATGAAATCAAATAATTTTGCCCAAAATCCCATCATAGGTCCTTACAAAACTAGGTAAATAATAGGTTCACAAATTGGCACTAATCACATTCATGAATGTATGCATTTGTGCCGAAATCAAGGAACATAGGGGTTGTGTTTGTTATAAAATTAGGATTTAGGTTTATGGGTTTAGTGTAATGGGTTTATACATGTGTATATGTCATGAAATTAGGGTTTAGGGTAACTATACATGTTCAAGTGATAAAATTAGGGTTTACGATCAACATATCATGAAACATGATCTAATTTAGCCCTTTTAATCACGTTGTAGGCTCTAATTTAGGTTCAATGGGTTGAAATTAGACACATTTGCATTTGTATTTACATTTATAATTAAATTAGGGTCAGTTAAGTCATACATGATGCATCTAGATTATATAATTTATTGGGCCATAAATTTGGTTTAGGGGCTCAATGGTTCCTAAATCATGTCCCTAATTGAACCAATCGACTAATTGGTTCAATTCATGATAAATATAATCATACTTAATTTTGTCCCAAATCATGTATCATGATCTTATAGTTATGTCAATAAGGGATTCAAATTAGCCTCACATGCCTCCTTGATTGAATTTCCCCTATAATTGAACCTTCTTGTGCCACGTGTGTACCTCATACACCTGAAAGTGTTAAAGCTATCAGAGATGCATCAAGTACTGGAAGTTTCAAAGTTGAAATTTATAAATTGAGGCTATGTTGATATTAAATAGATTTTTTTGGGATAGTTATCTAGATTTTATGGGTCCTTTGTCTAATAAAAAGACATGAAAAAAGATTACTATGGTCTGGCTTGTTGATGTAAAACATGATAAGGTAAATGACCTACAAGATCAAATTACTACAAATATCAAACATGTATATTACATAAAACTATAAGGTTAATAGACAAAATTACAACAAAAATCAACAAAAGGATTAACAAAGGTCAACATAAAAAAAACCACAATATAATCAAATAAAAGATAAACCGAAATCCGTCAATATCTAACTAAAAATGAAATGAACCATCCTCAAACTATGAAAAGAACCAAATAGAGGATATACTTGTATTAATCAATATCCATCTAAATATGTGGTGAACCATCCATTAAACATGAAATTATAATGAGTAGGAATACCAACAAACTAGAGAAGCAACCTAGCCAAAGCCCATTGAAAGGCACCCCTCCAAGGCCTGAACTAGCAAGGAGGATAAACATAAAGCTCAGCTAAAAATGCACCAACCACAAGATGATAATTAGAGACTTCCTCCTTGAAGGCACCAACTGTAACAACAATCCACCCATAACACATAAACATTCCAACATAAATCGCATAGACATCCATGGATCAGATAAGCATCAATAAAACAACACTCAAATCAATCGATAATATAAACCAAGGCAATCACTAGTTGTCTTATCAAGGAGTCACCAAGACCCCCAATCACATAAAAACCCTAAAGAACAAGGCAAAGGAAGGAGGGTGATTTTCACTTGACCCTATAAATCAATCAATCAAGTAAAGGTGGTATCGTAGAATTAACCTCAAAATCACACCAAGGCAAATCCAGAAGCAAACTACTCCATTAGAATTATCTAATAATATCTATTTTCTTATTTAGTATTATTGATTTATTTAAATAAAAAATAATACAAAAACAATAAATAATATTAAAATTGTTAATATTTTTCTTTAAAAATTATATTATGTTACATTTTAAACATTAAAAATAAAATAATACATATATAATTATGAAAATAATGTTTGATATTTGTGAAATACATATATTATTTTGAATCAATAACATATTTATTTAAAAAATTGTGTAAACTAATAAAATTTATAAATAGTACTTTATTGTAATATTCAATCACATATTAAATATATTTATATATAAACTACACTGTTATAACATTCAATCACATTTTGTTCACTTAAAAATCTTGAAAACTAATTAAATCTATAAATAATACACTATTATAATATTCAATCACAAATTAAATATAATTTTATATATAATACACTGTTATAAAATTCAATCATATTTTTTTTAATGCATATATAATATGATTTAATGTATATTTTTAAAAAATTAAATAAATTTATATATTTTATATTCTAATATATTATTAGTTAAAAAAAAACATTAAAATATAAAAATAAATGTTAAAAAATACAATACTTACATATTCAAAAGATAAATTATGTAGTCGAAAATACTTACATATTCAAAATACAATTTATATAGTAAAAAAAAGTATATATTTTATAACATGATATGTAAAATAATATATAATTTTTTTATTGAAAACTAATATTAAAATAAAGATTACAAAAAATATTACAATATTAAAATAAATATTTCAAAAATTAATAAATAATGTGTACGCTTTTTTAAAAAAAACAATTTTTTAGTTGCTCATTAAAACATTTGCATGCAACAAAATGACAATAAACAAAATCGCAACATTTATTTATATGTTTATGTAGGTTCATTTCAAATTTGAAAACTTATATTAGTTATATATAAATTTAAATTAGTTATATATAAATTTTTTTTTTTTAAATTACAAAATATCTTTAAGAATTTTAATATAAAAGATGTAATATAATTTTTGATGTGTCTTTCAATTATATAATATAATATAATTATTTAAATTATATTGACACTTAAAATATATTAATCAACGACAAACCTTAACCACAACATTTATTTACATGTTTGTTTACATATTTACGTAAGTTCATTTCAAATTTGACAAATTATTTAAAAAAAAATTAGCTTTTTTTAACAGTTATATTTATGCATTTTATTTAGTATTAATAATATTTTTATTTTTATTTCGTTTATGTTCATGCATCACATTTAATGTTAATAATATCCATATTCTTATGTGATACTATATGTTTTTTAATCAAATATATTTGAACAACGCGACAATTAGGATTAAAAAATGTTATTATACCAGAGACTCCAACATGGTCTTCGATCATCAATCAATTTGAAAAAACAATTTGTTATTCATATTGTGCATCATAAAATGCAGAAGCCTCCTATAGCTGTTATAAAACATGACTTAATGAAACTTTTTTCAATTGTCGATCTTCATACAATTTTATCACATGGTTTAAAAGTAAAAAAACATATTTTAGAGGGTTTGGATTAATATATAATATAGTTGAAGATGCTTTAAAATATGAACCAGAGCATATATTAACTTGACATGTAATCCATGTTCCCAATCCTAAGCCCCAATCACAATGTCCAAATAAAATAAAAAAGATTCATAATGTTAAATAATTCAAATCAACTTGATTTTTGAGTTTATATGTAAATAATAAGACAAAAAGATTACTCTTTTTATTGTTTGAATATTTTCTATGATTTTTATTTAAATATTTGTGTCCAATATGTTAGGTGGTTTTACTAGAGAGATAATTTATGATATGTTTTTATACTAGCTCAAAAAAATTATTATAATTAATTATTGTATAAATGGTTTGAGATTCATATTTAATAAATTTTATGTCTTACATTTTATAGGTAATAAGTATAACATTTTTGGTTTAATCATTACTATATTTTCGATTTGTTTTATAGGACACCACCCATACAAACTACAAATACATCACAGGTTTTCATCTATCCAACAATTTTCAATCTCAAATAATGGATAGTCATGGAAAAGAAATAGAAATCATTGAGCCATTAGCTTCAACATCTGGTGGAGAATGCATGCAAGCGATAACTCAAATTGCAATAAAAAAAATTAAATCCATATAAAAACAATTGGACCACTGAGGGTAGAGTACTAAAAAAGGAGAAATTAAGTAATTACATAAATAACAATGGTTCAGGGTAGGGTTTCAACTTCAATATTGTTGATAGTGAGGGAAATGACATTACTATAACTTTATTTGGTTAGGCAACAAATTTTTACTTCAACTAGATTCAAGCCGAAAAAATATATGCAATTTCAAATGACACATTAAAATATGCCAATAATAAATACAACAAATCAAAAATCCCATGGAAGATCATTCTCAACATGACATCTTCTATTAACCATTATTCTGAAGAAGATTCTACCATCTCATTATTCTAGGTTGAGTTCAAAAATATTAACGATATTAAATATGCAACTTCAGATACAAAGATTGACATTATTGTTATCGTTATATCTATTATTGATGCACCTCATTTTAAAAGGTTAGATGGAACCTCAGAGGTTAAAATAACACTAATATTGCAAGATAGCTCCAAATGCAACATCCATGTAACCTTTTGGGGAGGCTTTTGTGTTGAAGAGGGGAAACTACTAGCAAATATATGCACTTCTACGCCATAGTTGGCTCTAGTTCTTGCCATCCAAAAGGAAAAATTACAATCATCTAATGGGAAAATAATAGGGACTAGTTTGGATACACAACTTTTCATCAATCCAAACATCCTTGAGGCACATGGGGTTAAGACATGGTTTGAAGAAATCAAAAAAATTGTATAGGGGGCATCAGTTAGTATAAGACTGATTCAACATTAAATAATTGAAGATATCCATAGATCAGGGGTTATTGGGAAATCAAATACATTTACATTATATGTCACGATAATACACATTAAAATGACAATTTTTTGTTAACATGCTTGCATTGCTTTAATTAACAATAAACAGTGTAAAAAGAAAATGATTCAAAATAATGATGCAGTGTGGCATTATACAAAATGCCATATTAATGTTCAAAATTGTGAATATAAGTATGCAATGAATTTCGTATTTGAAGATGCTATAGGAATAATATGGAGCATGACATTTGATGATGTTGCTATTGCAATAATGAGTATCACAACAAAAAATCTGTAAGAGATATCAGCATCCCCTGATGAGGTTTGAGAAATTGTTAGAAAAGTGTTATTCTGTAGGTACCATTTCACAATTTCAATAAAATCAAAAATTTACAATGACAAAGAACACTTGCACTGTACCATATTGAATGTAATTAAAAATGAATCTACACTAATAGATACGTCTTTCTTCTATGCATTTGATGCAAATTAATAGATGTTAACTCTACAACTAATGTAATTAATTGTAGCGTGTGTTTAGTTCCTTGTATGTAATATGAAATAAAATAGATTTTGAAAACTGTTTATTGGTATTATTCATTTTCAAACATTTTATTCACTATATCGTAAAATGTTCGATAGACCTCTACTTTCTCTAAATTTTGAAACAAATTAGATATTCAAAAAGTGTGTGATCTTCTAAATTGTGTGTTGTAAATCTAAGTGTTTATTAGTATTTTTAATATCTCAACCCATGGTTATTTTTGTATTGATGTATACATAAGGATCATTTTAAAAGCCAAAATCAAATAAATATGTCATTGTAACATTTTTTTAATTTTAGGCACTTTTTTTATTACTTTAGGTACTCTTTTTTGTAACATTTTCTTTGCAGCTATTATTTGATACATTTTTTGTTTTTATAAAAATTGAATACAAGCGTTTGACAAATATGGCTCTCAGAATAACCCAATGACCAATTGGACAAGAAAACACAGGGGACGAAGAACATACACATTTGGATATTATTTCTAATTTCAAATAATTTTAACTACATCGAACAATGAAATAGACCATGCAAAACATAGTTAAAGAATACTTGAACAATAACTACTAATATGAAAAATGTAAATAAGATAAAATGGAACATTATAAAATTAAAAAATGGCATTAAGCAATTAACTGAAAAAGGACATTTAAATAGTATACTATTTTTAGCTGGTATAGATTTAGCTATACATGACTCTTTTAACAATTTAGTCATTAATGTTTCTATTATGATCACTGCAAATACTAATGGGAAGCAAACACTCAAATAAAAATTCTCATTTAAATTATGCAATACACAGGGATGAAATAAATGCATGTCAATGGCTTCAATACAATACAAAAATAACAAATATTCACCTACTACTTATAGATGAAGCTATTAGACAACCTCAAAATAAATTTTGTGAAGGAATAGATAGTCTTTCTTCAATACATCCATGTTCCATTTGTAAAGAATCATATCCAATGATTCAAACAAGGAATTATAATGGTAACCTTACTTGCTAACAATGCATTGGTGAAACAAATATTAATCATTTTTATGCAACGAATAATATGGACCCAGGAATATAGCCTAAAGTTATATCCGATCTCATTCAAGTTGAAGAAATGCTCATTGCAAGAGTTAATCCAAACTACAGGTAACCCATGCATGTGGTGGACAATACAAATATAGTGGCCATACTATTAGTTTCCCACAAGATATATATTCTATTGTTAAGTATCTACCACGCCAACCTGCAGACTTTGATATCTTAGTATTAAGAAGAATTGGATCAGATAATAAATTATACAATTGTTTTGTAATCAAATCACGTGTTAGTGAAGCTCTACACTATAAAATGGAAAATGATCCCTACTATGGAGATGTTCAAATTGACTATAAAGCACTAGATGCTCTACCGTCAAGGCCTACTGATGCTCTTCACTCCATCACATCACAATGGAGATTCAAAATATGCCAAATACCAATGTTGACTTTGAAGATGACATAGATGCACCTATAAATCTACAACACTAAGAAACAACATTTTTAGTTTCTCTTCCAAATGCATGAAGAGAGATCGACCACATAAAATACAATGTGAACAACATAAACAATGGAAACCCACCTGTAATTAATTAGTCAAATGTTAGCAATTCACCTATCAATGAATACAATATCAAGAGGCTATTTTTTAAGACATTTTTGACTCTTTTCCCAACAAGTGTTTGTATGTTCCAATGGCCTCATATTAAAAAGATCCAGCTATACGAATATGCTTTGCACTTGCTTAAATATCAAGATAACCAATTTGGAAGCCACCCACACTTTCATTATTTTATGTTAAACCTAATTATGCACCATTAAAGCCAAGTAACATCAACAATATTTGCAAAGAGAAACATAGAAGATAACTTGCCACTCACAATTTTAGACGTGTGTGCATATTTAACACAATTGCCTAATGCAAGTATTGCAGATAAATTAATGCATTTTAGGTCAACACTTAGAGGTACATGTGCATTTTTCTCAAAGTGCAAAAACAAATTAATATATATGATCACACAGGTCCACCAACACTATTCTTCACCTTGAGTATAACAGACACTAGATGGCCAGATCTGCACAAAATCATGTCAAAAGCCTCAAATTCTACACTACAAAACACTGATCAATGGAGAAATTAGAGCCTAATTGTGAATCCTCATCTTGCATCTTCATACATGAAAAAAAGGTTTGCAATCTTCCATGATGAAATTCTTGATAAACATCTTCACAACAAAGACTATTGGTACATGTATTCCTATTAAAAATATGTTTTTTTTACATTTAATATCTATATATAAAACTTACATCATGTTAAAATTATTTAATGTATTTTTTATACTCAAGTACGAATGGAAACACAGAGGATCCACGCACATCCATAGATTCATATGGTTTGAAAATGCAAAGAACATGGATACACTAAATTAAAAAAATGCAATTGAGGTTGATTTTGCAAGGAGATATTTTGATCAACACATAACAACATAGAACATGCAAAATAATGATAGTCTCCACCAAAGAGTCCATCATTTTGATCTTGATGGCCCATGCTTACTCACCAGTAATGCAATATTACATAGTTATCCTTAAAAGATTACGAGAAACTTCTAAATTAGTAGTGAGTCTACATGCTTACAGAAAAAAAGAATGACTTTACAATATAAATATAATGCCCCATGGCCATTATAAGCAAATTCAAACATTTTCATTGGTAGTTAAGGCCAAAAGACTTACCTTCTAGCACAAAATGATGAAAGAGTCAATATCTATAATGCAAGCATGCTTTCAATATGGCATGAAAATATAGATTGCCAACCAATGATTTGTCAACATGCTGTGCTCAAATATATAGCAAAATATGTGGTAAAAACTGAAATCAAATCCAAAAGTTACCATCATATGCTAACAAGGACATCATCTACAATTAGAGCTAAAAGCATAGTCAGGACTGCATATATCAGGTTTCTATTAGAAACTATTTTTGATCGAGACATAGGTACATAAAAAACATGTTGCATGTTACAAAATCTACCTTTAACAATTTACAGTTGGACCTTCACTACCTTATCTGTTGGCAAACAAATATTCAAACAAGTTCTTTAAAGTACATCTATCGACAATAATCTACCATCTTTCAGTTATGCATATATAAACTGCCCTTCTTTTCTTGATGAAATTCCACTCATTGAGGTTGCTCGGACATGGTCTTACAACAGTAAGAGGAAAATTAATCAATGGAAAAAGAAACCAAATAATCAATTGTTTGTATATTCACTCGTTTCTCCTCCAAGCTTGCTATTGAATCACCATTATATGAGGATTTCTATTGGACAGAGCTCTTACTTTACAAACTATTCTGTAACATTGCAACATACATTATATTGAATAAGATAGACATTATTAGGCATTGAGAAGAAATAAAAGATTCTTATAATCCATGGCATACTAATCAAATACCTATAGAATAAAATAACAATGTCAAAACAAGCAATGATGAAAGTGATAATAAATAACATCTATAACAGGACATGGAAATGCATGAGTGGGAAAGCATATCTCATACACACCCATCTAGAAATGTCGAGCTAGATGACATCAACATGTTTGGACTCCATGACTTCGACAACATACACAACTAGAATCATTCAAATATCCTGCTCAACCTGCACATAACTGCACAACAATTCATAGATTCATAATGTGCAATTTCAAAAGATGCAAACATTGAGTGCAACAACAACCCAATATCATATGAGTTGTCAAGAACTCAATAGATAACCTTTAACATAATTCACCAACATGCTCCAAAAGAACCAGAAGGTACACCACTCCAAATGAATATATAAGGAACAACAGAGACATGTAAATCTTACTTGATAAGCATAATCAAACACACCCTGGATAAGTTTCCAAGCAACAACAAGTCTCCCCTATTTATTTTTGCTCCAACTAACATTGCAACATTTAACATAAATGCATTGATAATACATTCAACACTTCATATCCCTATCCAATAAATGAAAGCACTGGAGGGATAAATGTTAACAACTTTCCAAGAAGAAATGAGACACATTCAATATGTGCTCATAGATGAAATGAATTTCATAGGGCCAAAGATGCTCAGTAAGATAAATAATCAATTGTGTGAAGCATTTCCTTAGCAAAATAACAAAGACATTGGTAGTTGCTCAATTATACTAATTAGAGACCCACGACAACTCCCACATGTAAATGGTATTCCAATATATGCAGACATATCTTTTGGGCACATATTATGGTGCATATTTGATATATTTGTTACATTAAAAACAAATTTTTGCCAATAGGGATGCACAATAAAATAAATACAATTCAAGAATTTGTTAACTAACATCAGAGATGAAAATCCAACAAAAGAAGATTGGAATATGCTCATGTCTAGAACAACATCATTCATACCTCTGAAAGAACAGAATTTTTTTAAAAGCTCTCCACATTTGTATACAACAAATGCATTGGCAATAATGCATAAAAAACAAACACTAAAATCACTATATATGCCAATTGCTTTATGCAGAGCCAAATAAAGCAGATAAACAAATACAACTAACCACAACAACACTCAATTTGAGCTAGTTGTGCTTCTATGTAAGAAACAAAAAATTATGTTAACATCCAATCTATGGGTGAAAGTAGGATTAGTTAATTGAACTATTGGAGAAATTGTAGACATTGTATACAACTCATATTTAAAGCCACCCTTCCTACCCATATATGCAGTTATTGCATTTAATAAATACTCTGGCCCCCAATGGGATGCCAAAAATCCTACACATGTACGAATTACTCCTATTACACGAGTTAATCACTGACAGATGCCTATAAAAATGGCATGGGCACTAACCATACACAAAGCACTAGGAATGACACTCAATAAAGCAACAATTGACATTGGAGACATTGATCTCCAAGGATTAACATTCATTACCATATCAAGAGTACATTCAATCAATGACATGTACATCTCTCCTGCATTTACCTTTGAACATTTTGCAAGAATGAAAGTAAATATGTAAATCTTCAAAAATCACAGGAGAAAAAATTGAAAGAACTATCTCTTCCACACCATTCATAAGAACTCTAGCTTTATAATCAATGTTGTATACAATCAAAATAAAGAGAGAGAGAGAGAGAGAGAGAGAGAGAGATACCCATAACTAGTGTGACATACAATGGATTTTACAACTTCAACAATTTAAGAATTAAAAAAAGCTTAGAGCAATTATACAGACCTACTATCTATTCTTCTATACTACTGTCTATTCTTCTATATAGACCTCCTGCTACTTGCATAAATATTATTTCATTCCTTTATCCCTCTACCTGTTCTACTTTTCCATTCCTCTTTATGTACGTGGAAGACTTTTATTAGTATATTCTTAATAGACTTGGAACCTATCTTTCCTCTACTAATTCACAAACATACGGTGTTGTTAGACAAGAAGACAAAATCTTCTCCTTAACATGGAATATCCCTAGTTTAACTTGTCAACATAGAATTCTTCTTTTGGAGACATGATAAGGTGTTTGTCACTTTTACATAGGTAAAGAGACCTTTAAAACATAGTATTGACCTTTTAAGGTCATTATATAGGTCCTACCCTTCAAATTTTGCTTACAAAGTTTATAGGTTTCCACAAGATAACTTCAAACCAACTTAATTAACTTATTATGTACAAATTTACATTGATATTCTTGTATCAAAATTATACAAGCTAATATTAATATAAATTATATAATATATATAATAACAAATTTTTAATGTACATAAAAATTATAATTTAAATATTATATTATATTTATACAAAGTTGATTAAAGAAACTAATAATTAAATTACGTGATTTAAAATCAAAAAAATAAATTAGTGAAGAATAATTACAAATACTAGCATAAAAAACACAAATTAAAGTACTCTATCATTTATCATAGCAACAAATCAAATATAAATTAATTTTATTTGACTTCTAGCTTTTATTGCACCATGGGGGCAATTGCTAATATAGATATATTATGTAGGGGTGAGAGAGTCTCTATGAAATTCAAATTCTTAACCAAAAAATAAAGTTTATTTTTAAACGACAGTGTAAGTATTAAAATAATTGATTTGAAGAGTGAAATTTAATTATTTAAATAGGAAACAAGAATATATTTATTTTGTGATAAGGGAATGGTGGAGATAGAATGACATTTTATCATGGAATGGGCAACCTATACTAATATTTGTATCAAGTACAAACATTGTTTGAAGGTTGACAATTTAACTGCATTATTTGAAGAGGAAAGGTTACATAGAACTATAAGTTCTCTAATGAAGAAGATCCAAGATAAGAGAGTTAACATCGAGAAGGGATTAGAAATATTGTATTATTATTAGGACAACCCTTATGTCACATTTTGGTATCACGAAACAATTTTGTTGCAGTGCTTGGTTCCATAGATAAATGGTTTTCGTGGATGTTATTTTTTTTTTTTTTTAAGGTTAAAAATAGGTTTTGAAAGGCCCCAAAGTCTTTTACAAAAGAGCGAAGATTAAACATTGACGTTCAAATGGGATGCCTCTATCAGTGGTAGCAAAGCGGGTGGCAATAAGTAACACCCCTGAAACTTCCACCAAAAATCAACCATAAAACGTATCTTATTTTCCCAAGAAACTCCCATGAAACTTCCGCCAAACTTACCTAGAGGGCCTAACCCATTTTTCACTTGTTTTCTAAATTTCAGCAGAGAGTCTTAAAAACATTATTAAAATCTTTCATTTCTTTCATTTCATTTTAATCCCTGCACGACACCTCACCTACAATTATAGAAAGGATAAAGAAATTACTATTAAAATTTGAGAGAAACACTATAATCACCTTCTTAACTTTATATGTATTTGTCATCATAAAATTTTCTTCACTTCATTATTATTTATCAAGATCAAATTTACCATTTTTTTTTCTTTTTCTTTTCCTTTTTTATCATTAAATTATTATAAATTTTGATTTAATATTAAAAATTGAGAGATATATAATTAATTAAGATCAATTATAATAAAATAAAATTTATCAAATGATTTATTAAAATATAAATTCCAAGAATATCAAAAATGATCAATTTTCTTTATTCATTACAAATTCACTTTTCCAATTAAACCTTCTTTTATTGACTGTTATAAATTTCACGACTCTTAAAATTTTCATCAAAATTATAAGTTTTTGTCTGGCTTCAATTTCCTTTATTTATTAATTATTTTACTGCATGGAAAGTTTCCCATAAATAAGAATTTAATGGCATGTTAATAGTCGAAATATCCAGAAATGCCTAGCTAGAGACTGTGTATATTCACTCCAAAATATAAATTAAATGTGAAAATGATTTATAAGTTCAAAATTTTACCCTCATATATATTTAAAGATATAAAAATTTAAATTTAACTTTATTTATTTTACGAAAATTAAAAGTAAAATATTAAAATACATATATTAATAAAACAATAATAATATAGAAGCTATTTTAAATTTAATAAATTAAAAAATTAAATTTAAATTTATAATATTTATATTGTTAATTTTTATTGCAATTTTATTTAATATTTAATTATTTTTATTTGATTTATCAAATAATATTATCTCATTAGAAGTTGGAACTTTAGGAGGAAATTGGAAGTTGAAAGTACGGAATATTTTTTCATAAGATTATATATAGTGATATTGTCTCTTTCAAAATTAGAAATAATTGATTTTTTAGCTAATAAATCCATAAGTAACAAGATATTTTGTTTTTTTGTTTTTTTTTTTTTGCTATTTTTAAATTATTTATAATTTTATTTCATTCTCCATTACAACACGATAAACTTAATTCTCAAACACGGTTTTAAAAAGTATATATAATAATATTTTATTAAATCAAGTGTATGTACAATATAAATTTAGTTGTTATTAATGATTGATACATCAATAAATAGTATTCAAACAGTCATAAGACTAATTTTTTTTTTTTTGGTTCTCTTTTATGTTGCATATATATGTCAATGTGATTGAATTGTTAAAATAATACAATAAAATAACTACTTACAAAACCTTTCATATATATATATATATAAACATATTTGGAATATTAAAAATGAAGGAATCATGACACTTTCTCTGTTTCTTTTGTGTTCCCTGATCGTCTAATCCATTAATTTTAACAGCGTTGATAGTTAATCCGTAATTGTTTTCCCTATTTTTATACGTGCGTTTTTTACACAGACGGTCTCTCTTACAATGTTAAATTAAATAAAATTTCCAAGAGCATATATCTCTTACAGATCTTGCATTTACTCGTCAAAAAAGTTAATACATCTCTACAATAAATTGAATGGGGGATTTTACTCTTAACTTTGGAATGATGTAAGGGTTGAAGTTTATGAATCTGTCCATGAATAATTTCAGTACTGGGCCATTTCAATTAGTTTGGGTGGAATGAGTTTAGAATTTTAAATCTTTCTTCAAACAGATTGTCTGGAAAAATCTTTAAAAAATTTGAACACTGATCTTTTCATCGTGGAAAATCTTGTTTACTAACTTTTGATTGGTAAGTAAAAGGTTTTGAAAATAAATGTCCACAATATTTTTAAAATATGATATAGATTTTATAAGTAGCTTCCATTTGTCCATAACATTTAGGGTGTAAATTTGATGGCAGCGTTTACTTTTTCAGTTATAAAATATAATCAATTTTTTTAAGAAACCCTATTAAATATGGATTAAAATTTTAAACTAGAGATTGTATTAAATATAATTTAAGAGGCTTCCAACTTTAATAAAAAGTTGCAATTTTTCAATGGGTCCATTCAATGAGTTGCACATGGACTGGTGTGCTATACATCATTATTGCCATAGATCGCCTTACATGTTAGGTTGAAGCAACAAACACACATTATTGCACTACTACGATCACCATGGGATTTCTATGGGAAAATATCATCACTGGGTATGAATGTACTTTAAGTTTAATGAGTGATCGTGGCACTCACTTTTTTAATGAAACAATACACATCCTCTTGGCTAAGTTCATGATTGTGCATCATAAGAACACACCATACCACCCTCAAGCTAATAGCATAATTGAAGCCTTCAACAATATCATGGGTCTACAGTGACCAAGATTTACAATATTAGTTGCACTGATAAGGATGATCGAGTTTCTAAAGTCTTATGGGTGTATCGGACCACATACAAAAGGTTGAACAAAAGTACTCCTTTTAATCTTGTCTTTGGCATTGAAGTCATCTTACTAGTTGAGTTCCTTGTACCCTCTTTGTGTATTGCATGCATTGTCAGATTAGATGATAACGAGTCCCTAAAAATGTGTCTGGATGCTTTACTTCAGCTAGATGAAACACATTTTCTCACACGTTGGAGCCAAGGAGTTGAGAAGTAAAATCAGAAAGCCTAGCATGATCGACATATCAAAACCAAAGTTTTTCATCCTGGTATGCATGTCCTAGTCTATGATTCAATGTTTGTACACCAATTAGGTAAACTACATATCTAGTGGGATGGTACGTTTATTGTTCATGTTATCCATCTTACAGGGACTTGAAAGTTGAAAAGATTAGGTGGCCAACTCCTACTAGACCATTTCAATGGTAGTCGGCTTTGGCCCTACCATTCTATGTAATTATTCAATTCAGTGAATAAGGCATATGCCACTAGGTTAGTCTAAGACTTTCTTTCATTTTCAAATAATTGTGACATTGGTTGCATGCCTTTTGTAATTTATTTTACCACTTTGATGTTGTAATGTTCCCATTTTGGAGGTAGCATAATTTAATTAAATTAATTAATTAAGTTGTCCAAAATAATGATATTTCATGCGGATGACTAATTGATTATTTTAATTAAATTAAAAAGTGGTATTAACTTAATTATTTATAAAGTTATCAAATAAATTAAAAAATATAAAATAACTTTATATTTAATTAATTTAATAAACTGAGTTAAATAAAATATTATATTATAAAGTCACTTAAATAAAAAGTAAAGTCAAAAATATATATTTTATCCCACATTGGCAAGAAAAGTGCGTGAGCTCCTCCAAGAAAGAATAAAAAGATTTTAAGGGCCCATTGTTGAGCATCCAGGTATTTGATATTGGCATTTGATTGAGTTTATTATGGCACCTAGGGCTTCTACAGATCCTACATTTGATCATTGAGACTAAAAGCTCTCTTTGGTTGGTAACCTTGAGGCTGTGAAACTATGAACTGATATTGTTGCAAAGTGGGAGGTGATATTTCAGTCATCTCATTGGATCAAATTTAGTGGCCAAGGGCCTAATTTGAGGAGTTTGTTTAGAAGATCATTGCACATCTTCTTGGCATCGATTGGTGATCATTATTTGGCATTTTGCATTGTGAAGGTGGTCTGATTTTAACTAGCAACAATCTAGAAATTACCAGTCAATCAACAAGGGCGCCATTGGAAGGGACAAATTTGTTAATGGAGGTCCAAGAAAGCAGTGATTTCACTCACTTCTCACCTAGGGTGCACTTCTCCTAGGGTCATGGCAACAATGTTTGGCACTTGAGGGAGCTGGAAAATGTTGGCATTTATTTTATTTTTACATTTCTAGCCAAAATAGGGGCAACTTGCATAGGAGGTCAACTTAGCTTGAGTATTGATCATTTGGCATCTTTATTGTGGTTTCCATCATCTACTATCAAAGGTGCATCATTTAAAATCAGGTTCCTCTATGTTTTGCTCATCATATCATTGCATATAGGTTGGTTTTGAGTTGCAGCTGTAGGCGTGCCTCATATCAACATTATAATATTTGACATCATTGTAAATGTCAAGATCCTTGGCCATGTTGTAATGTCTTTGTATTGAACATCATAATACAAGATTGGAGTAATAAGTTGCTAGCCATTTGCCTTTGTAGTTAAGCATATTCTTAGATTGTATTTTCTCATATGAGTATGCATGCCAAATGTTTGTGAAAATGCCTATTCGCTGAAGGTGGTTGTTTATATAGTGATTTGTATATTTTGTCAAGAACCTTTGCCTTCCAAGTGTTTGAATAAATTCCTAATGGCTATGGGTGTATATTGACTATATTGAAATGCATGGAAAGTGTTTGTCTTAATGTCAACTAGCTATACTAGCTAAATACAGTCACTTATATGCATGCCAAAGGTCTAAAACAGCTAGTATATCATTTTTATAACAACCTTGCATTATTAAAAGTATTCAATAACATCATTAGTAGCCTATGAACTCAAAGAAGACAATCAAAAAATTCATAATAGCAGATTCAGACTTTGTATGCCAAGTGTTTGACAATATTCCTTGAGCTTTATATCAACATATTGAGTTCAAAAGTGGCAAGAGATATTACAATGGTTGTTTATATAGTGATTTATATATTTCATCAAGAGCCTTTGCTTTCCAAGTGTTTGCATAAATGCCTAGTGGTTGTGGGTGTATATTGGCTATATTGGGATGTATGAAAAGTATTTATCTTAATGTCAACTAGCTATACTAGCTAAATACAGTCACTTATATGTATGCCAAAGGTCTGAAATAACTACTATATCATTTTTATAACAACCTTGCATTGTTAAAAACATTCAATAACATCATTAACAGCCTATGAACTCAAAGAAGACAATTAGAAAATTCACAACAATAGGTTCAAATTTTGTATGCCAAGTGTTTGACAATATTCCTTGAGCTTTATATCAGCATATTGAATTTAAAAGTGGCAAGGGATATTACAGTGGTATCAGAGCTTTGATCCTACCATCATGAGGAGGGGGTTAAATTATCATATGCAGCCATTTGAATTGGGACCTCATAGATATTATACACATAAAGCAACTCAATTACAGGGCAATCAATTGGTTGAAGCACCACAAGAGGACATGGGTGACAGAGGTGGCAGTATTCCAACTAGGAATGAAGGTGAACATGAAGCACAAGAATTTTTAGATCCCATGAGGGAATTGTGAGCAGGACAATAATAGGTCACTGGGGTTTTGCAGCATCTCACCACAACCATTTAGCAGTTGGCTCTTCCTATAGGGCCTAATCAGGATAGGGAAGAACGTGGTAGTGAGATTGGAACATCTAGAGCACCCCATACTCACTCTCTTACTAAAAATAGACCAACATGCCCCACCTTTTTGAGAGAAGAACAAGATGAGGAGAATGTTGAAGTAGAAGAGAAACCCAGTTTTGTTGATTTCGTCATGGCAGCAAATGATGAGTGGGAGTTATTGGCCCCATGGGTATGATAATGCATGAATTTTGATAAGTTTGTGAATAGAGAAGAGAATACTATAGATCTAGATAGGAGCGAAGACCTAAGACTCAAAATAAGGAACTTAAACAAGTTACTAGTAAGCTCACATTACCCATGTTTGATAGAAGTGGAAGGTAACAACGCAGTCATGAATTCACAAGTTGGATACCTTCTTGTCACTTTGACCTATGGCAGAAGCAAAAGCTATCAAATATGCTACTTTACATTTGGAGGTTGTAACTCACGAATGGTGGTATCACGGGTTAGTTACATTACAACATAGCCGCATCACATCTTACTAGGAGTTTGTGGACATATTGGTAAAGTGCTTTGATACGAAGGACCCAAAGTCTTAATTCAGAGATTTGGCCCATCTTAAGCAATCAGGTAGTTTGGAGAGCTACATTGGTGATTTTTAAAAGTTGTCAGTAATGGTTCCCAACATTTTAGAAAGGTGATTGGTGGTGTTATTCATTGAGGACCTATTGGGGCCTTTGAGAGGATGGATTCAGGTTTTTGATCCTCCTTCACTAAGGGGGCTATGAGGAAAGCTAGGAGTATGGAGTTCGTAGCTCCAAAAAGCAAGAGTTCACACAAGGATGTTCCTTGTACCGGTAATGAGAGTCCTCAACAATCTGACAAGAAACAAAATTGGCAATCACAATAGATGAGGAGACACAAGAGGAGTTGAGGAAAAATAAATTATGCTTTTGGCACAAGGAGCCTTATAACAAATATCATGATTGCCCTTTGAGGCCTAAGGGCAAAGCAGATCGTATCAAGTGGGCATATTATGAGGATTCAAATTCAGATCAGCGAGCTACATAAAATCATCAGGATGTGGGGGCATCTTTAGAGATTAGTGAATCAACTCCTTTCACATTCTTTGGTAATGTACAAGATGAGACTACTTTAAAATTTAGAGGGTCAGTTGGGGGACACCGTTGCATTTTCATGCTTGACACAGGAGCAACACATAACTTTATTGATGAGGTTTTTGTGGCTAGATGCAAAATTTAGATCAAGGGATTTGATGGATTTAGGGTTTGAGTTGTTGATGGTTATACCCTCCCATGCACTAAGTGGGTAAATAATCTCACCTTGTTGATGAGTGGCTATGAGTTACACACTGATTTATATGTGGTTAGCATGGGTGAGATTGACATAGTGTTGGGCATGAAGTGGCTCCAGGACTTAGGAGTATTTACCCTCAATGTACCTAAGATGGAGATGCAATTTGAGGTTGAAAGCAAGAAGTATATGTTGAGGGGAACTACAAAAGGGAGCTTGCATTCAATCTCTTTTTTTGGTAGCATGAATGAGAAAGAAAAGGAGGTGATTCAGGAGGAGTGTGAGTTGATCTTTAATCCATTATTCAAGGCAGACGCTACTTGGTCACATGATAATCCACTCTTTGAGTCAGATGTCGATCACTCACTTGATACCAATCTTGTGATGAGTTTTGATTGTAGCATTTGTGATCTTTCCAGTGCATCGAGATTGCAAATAGGACTCACAGAGGAGTTTTTAGAGGTGTACATGGTGAGGAGTGCATACAACTTTACATTTGATCCTCATGTACATGATTTATTTCATATGCATAGATCAATGGCGCATGTGATGGACAGTTTATATAAAAACTTATCTTGCATAGATTTTGGAAGCAAATATGATCAGTATTTTGAGTTGCTTCCTTCTGAGACTCATATTCTTGTGACACTTGATGATGGGATGGAATTGATTCAGTTGGTCTAGTTAGTTGTGTTGGTGATGTTACAAGAGTTATTTAGTGATAGCAGGGGCATTATGCAGTTCTATTTGTGGGATTCAGGTGGAGTAATTGAATTGCTTGGGGACAAGTAATTTCAAGAGGGGAAAACTATAATGTCCCCATTTTGGAGGTAACATAATTTAATTAAAGTAGTTAATTAAGTTGTCTAAAATAATGATATTTTATGTGGATGACTAATTGTTTATTTTAATTAAATTAAAAAGTGGTATTAACTTAATTATTTATAAAGTTATCAAATAAATTAAAAATTAAAAGATAACTTTATATTTAATCAATTTAATAAAGTACTTAAATAAAATATTATATTATAAAGTCACTTAAATAAAAAGTAAAGTGGAAAATATATCTTTTATCCCACATTGGCAAGAAAAATGTGTGAGCTCCTCCAAGAAAGAATAAAAGGATTTTAAGGGCCCATTATTGACCATCCAAGTATTTGATATTGGCATTTGATTGAATTTATTGTGGAGCCTATGGCTTCTATAGATTCTACATTTGATCATTGAGATCGAAAGCTCTCTTTGGTTGGCAACCTTGAGGTTGTGAAACTATCAGCTGATATTGTTGCAAAGTGGGAGGTGATATTTTAGTCATCTCATTGGAGCAAATTTAGTGGCCAAGGGCCTAATTTGAGGATTTTATTTAGGATATCATTGCACATCTTATTGGCATCAATTGGTAATCATTATTTGGCATTTTGCATTATGAAGGTGGTCTAATTTTAATTAGCAGCACTCTAAAAATTACCAATTAGTCAACAAGTGCACTATTGGAAGGGACAAATTTGTTTTTGGAGGTCCAAGAAGGCAACAATTTCACTTCTCACCTAGGTTGTACCTCTCCTAGGTTCATGGAAATAATGTTTGTCACTTAAGGGAGCTGGAAAATGTTGGCATTTATTTTATTTTTACATTGTTGGCCAAAATAGGGCAACTTGCATAGGAGGTCAACTTAGCTTGAGTATTGATCGTCTGGCATCTCTATTGTGGTTTCCATCATCTACTATCAAGGGCATGTCATTTAAAATCGG
The DNA here is from genome assembly GCA_037957365.1 of Torreya grandis. Classification (NCBI taxonomy): domain Eukaryota; kingdom Viridiplantae; phylum Streptophyta; class Pinopsida; order Cupressales; family Taxaceae; genus Torreya; species Torreya grandis. The sequence continues at coordinate 916,454 of JARHVA010001228.1, read as the reverse complement.
GTTCCTCTATGTTTTGTTCATCATATCATTACATATAGGTTGGTTTTGAGTTGCAGTTGTAGGCGAACTCCATATCAACATTAGAATATTTGACATCATTGTAAATTCCAAGACCCTTGGCCATGTTTTAATGTCTTTGTATTGAATATCATAATACAAAATTGGAGTAATAAGATGTTAGCCATTTGCCTTTGTAGTTAAGCATATTCTTAGATTGTATTTTCTCATATGAGTATGCATGCCAAATGTTTGTGAAAATGCCTATTCGCTGAAGGTGGTTATTTATATAGTGATTTTCATATTTTGTCAAGAACCTTTGCTTGCCAAGTGTTTTCATAAATTCCTAGTGGTTGTGGGTGTATATTGGCTATATTGGGATGAATGTAAAGTGTTTGTCTTAATGTCAACTAGTTGTACTAGCTAAATACAATCACTTATATTTATGTCGAAGGTCTAAAATAACTAGTATATCATTTCTATAACAACCTTTCATTGTTAAAAGCATTCAGTAACATCATTAGTAGCCTATGAAATCAAAGAAGACAATCAAAAAAATCATAATAACAGGTTCAAACTTTGTATGCCAATTGTTTGACAATATTCCTTGAGCTTTATATCAGCACATTGAGTTCAAAAGTGGCAAGGGATATTACAGATGTTCTTTTGGTATTTAGCACTTTATTTCTCTTTCTTTCTTGGTATGAATTTCACTAAGTTATGATGTGGAGGACCATACACAGATTTTAATGTGGGTAGGATTTAAGGATGGATAATTTGGGTAGGATTTAAGGATGGATAAGTTACTTAAGCTAAAATCACACAAGAGGAAGCACATAAAGAAAGCGTGCAAGAGGAGGCACATGAAGGAAGCATGAAAAAAGGGGTGCAAAAAAGGGGGCACAAAATCTAGGGATATAGAATAAAGGCGGCAAAGAAAATATTGTTATAAAAATGGCTCAAAATAGGAAAGGCAGTTTCCTATGATGAAAATGAGAAATTTGAATTACTACAATTGACATGCACTCCAGGAAAGGCACAAAGGATGGGACATGCATATATTAATTATGGAGTGGTATAAATGGCAAGCATGCCAAATGGACACCAAGGCATGTCATTTAAAGCATTAAAGGGTTGAAGTGATGGATGGTGGTGTGGGGGAGTTAATGAGAAAATTTGGGATAGATTATAAAAAATTGTGAGGCTTCCCATTTTTATTTTTTACTATTCAAAACTGGAAAATTACAGATCTCAACAAACAATGAAGAAGGTGTCTACATAGTGATATTATTTATGAAAGTTAAGTAGAGATTGAGGTGTCGTGTATTCAATAAAATAGGGGTGGAAACATGTCCACATAAGTAAGAAAAAGAGAAGTTGCAGGTTACAGGCATTAAGTGTGCCTTTAGAGAAGGGTGAAGCAAGAAGCTGAAGTGTTTTGGGTATATAACAAGGAATCAAAATGTATTCATTTGTTGGTTGCATGTTAACATTCAAGGACCCCAATTTGTGATGCAACTAAAATAGAAAGGCAAGAAAATAGATCCACTTTCATCTATTCCTAAAGTAGAAGAATACGAGGGTGTAGAAGAAGGATGTCTTGTTTATATTCAATAAGAAGGATCTAGTGAATGTGGTGTGTAAGGCAAGGACCCCACAATGTTGGTAGAAGAGACATATAGAGGAAAGGAACCAAAAATGGCACATGTGGGTAAAAAGGCTAATACAACACCACCACCTTCTTCTATTTTGATTGAGGAAATACAATACCTAGAGAGTTTTGCATGTAGATAATTAGGTATCTAAGGTTTTCACCTATCAGGTCCTTGATTACAATCATTGCCAAATTGGAAATGAAGGTGAATTATAATGGGACTACCAGGTGGAGTGACAAAACACTAGGAATGAAATCACCTATGATCTCATAGTTTACAACTTACTAAAGGATGCGTGGGTGGTCCATTTCTTCTAACTACCTTATTTGAGAAACCCATAAGAGCCAATTCACTTTCTAATTTTTTGCACTCATGAAGGCTACCTCTATTTTGTTGGGAAAAAAATGAGCATTACCCCTAAATGGATTAGTAAAGTAAATAGGTTGTTACTTTGTTTGGGAGTTGATGTTGGCAGTAGTGGCACTGCAATATAAAAAGGAAGGCCATGCCATGTACATTACAAGCATGACATATTTTGAAATTCGAGTAGCTATATGCTTGGCCATGACCAAGTTGGGAGGCATAGATAGGTTGAAGGAGGTGGATATAGCCCACCTCTATGTCACCAGCCAAATAGACAAGGGGATAAATTACAATTACTCCATGTACTTTGTTGAGTAAATTAAACAAGATGCAGATAAGGCACATAGGATGCCCAACTACAAGTTACCTTGGGGTGCAATATTTATGCTATTATTTTTTAATGAGATTGTCATCTCAGATTATTTTGATAAAGAATTAAAGTGGGTTAACCCACCAAATCATAGTCCCCCACCAAAAGATTCAAATAATTCACATGCCTCGATGTCATCACACCCTCATACAAAGCAAAGATGAAGGGTTGGTTTGATGGCATGAGGGAGGCATTTAGGAATGAATGGTGCATACCAAAGGACTTACCCATGAAGATGGGAACCTATGTTGATTTTAATGTAAAACAACACTATTCTCTTGCACAGATATATATGGCAAACATAGACAATTTGTCGAGGTGGCTCAAATTGCCCTACACTTTCACTACCAAATATTTCAAGGAATATGTGAATCGTATTGCAGATGCATGCCCTATCAATATTAATTCAGATAAGATTGACATTGAGATCCACTCTTCAAAATCTTTATGTCTACCTAAAGAGGCATGCATATATAGAGTAATACAAGTCTGATAAGACTGATCTTAATCCTTATAAGTTAGTCATGTAAGGGCAGATCTAGGTGATTTTCTACATGATCAAGCCATGGAAGATAACATCAAGAATCTGAGAACTTCAAAAGGAATCACTCCCCCTTTGATTACAAATATGCACAGAGGAAAAGACATTAATGAAAGAGAAGAAGCCAAGATTTGAGGTTTCTAATTCTAGCAAGGTGCAGGAATAGCCTAGGGTCACTCCAAAATGTCAACATAGGCCTCGTCACCAACTAGGACCCAAAGGTTGCTGATAGAATAAGAGAACATCATTGGGTCCTACCTAGCTACCCAAGTAGAGCCTGAGCATGAAGCATCTTGAGTGGCAATTCCAGACACAAGTGATGCAACTCTAGAAGTATAACCTACTAAGTATCCCACTCCTAAGCCTAATGAAGAATAACCTACTGAGCCCAATGAAGAACAACCTATTGAGCCCAATGAAGAACAACCTATTGCCAAGTAGAAAATGGACATTGAAATCCCAAAACCTAAAGAAGAAGACATAAGGGAAGGTCCTAGCATAGAGGACCTTGACATTGGTACCATTATACAATGGGAAAATATTCCTAAAGTTATTGATCAATAGTGCAACCTTCAAATGGGAAAGGAACCTATGTAAGAGGTAGAGCAATAACAACAGACAAATTAGGAACCTCCCATTCACACTACATTCCAACAAGACACACTAGATAACCAGCTATATTTATGAGATTATTTCCCTGAACATGAATCCACAAAATAAACTGGCATGAGAAGTCTTTTCTGATAGAAGTATATCATGATGAAGGTTGTTTTGAGCTTCCAAAGGCCAACACTGATATCAACCAAGAGGTGGTAATTGTTTTGGACATGCTTTGGGGGAATCTCATGAATTACTCTCTAACATAAGCAAGTGTAGTCCTTATAAAGTTTGCCCTAGAATTTTCTAGGCAAAACATTCTCAACAACCATGACATGAGCCAACTTCACTACAAACATCGAGAGATCATTCGACTGTATCAATTTGAGCATGAAATGAGGTGCAAGCTCAAAGATTAAATTAAATAACTCATGTGTCGATTAGATGCCATTAAATCAGCTTGACTTAGGACTTTGGGCCTTTACCAAATAATTTTAAGGAGAGAACCAATGCTCGTAAATGGTATTCTCATTACCGATGAATACATTAATAAACTGGAGACACTCATGGACCTTTTGCTGAAGAAATATAAAAACATGGTGGATCCTACATAGGAGTAGCTATGGGCCACTGAGTAGTTCATTGAGGCCACGAACATTTGTCGTACATTTTTTAATAAACTAAGTGCCACTATTCCCATTGCCAATGGGGTTTTGGTCAACTTAGTCGGCCAAGTAAATTTTTTTGGAAGTGTGACTACTACCTAAGGAACAACAATGCCAATAATTTGTTGATAATGCATTAAATATCAAGTACAGGGCCCAGCATGCAACAATATTCCAATACATTGAAGAACTAGATAAATTAATAAGAACCTATCGACAACAATTGAATGATAGTTTTGTAGTGCTTTGAGAATAGGTTTTGGTGGAGCTTATAACCCTCGAGGATGCTCACAAATACAGAACTACTCAGTTTGATATTTGGATAACCCAAGCTAAAAAATTTATGGAACAACTCGAGGAGATGAAAAGATTAAAGGGAAAAGTGGATGTTATTACTTCTAATCTTTAGACGACCCTCAACCAGTGGGAGGAGCTCAAGTGTCAGGTGCAGCAGGCAGGCCCCAATTTTTTTTTATCTAAGAAGACTCCAGCATAGTCCAAGATGGACTATTAATTTAGTATGGGGTGATGTTGGACCCAAATTTTATAATATGTTCTCAGTATTTTGGAGCCATAATCATAAAAGAAAAAGGCCACAAGAGGAGTGTGAAAGACCACAGTGCATGAGAGAATGGCGTAGAAGAGAGAAATATGGGAAAACAACATGGAAGACCTTGGCGCAAATGGGTGGGTTATGAAAGACAAGGAAATAAATAATGAGAAACATAAGACACAGGACTCAAAAAAACACAAGACTAGGATAAGAACATAAGAAGCAGAGGTGGTTACAAATCAGTTTGCATAAGTATCAGAGATTGATGGGAGTGTGAATCTAACACTAAATCATGAATGAGGAGGAACATAAAATCAAATATCTATCATAGAGAGAGTATTTAGGGGTTGTTAGGCTCGATTCAAAAGGAACTTAATTGTAATGGCTCGTCATGACTACTTTTTTTTAAACAGTCGTTGGCTTGTCATCTATAATATATAATGATGCAACTCAAGAATAGGTTTGCTTGTGTATAAATACCCCCTTAGCTTTGTTTAGGAAGTGTTTTTGGATGTAGATGTGTTGTTTTCAAGATAGAGATATGGAGAGATTGTGTATTGAAAGAAGTACTTTTGTAAACTCATCAAATGAGATCAATAGAACTAATACTTTGTGAATCTTGATGTGTTGTCTTTTGATGTCAATTCTACTTTATGATAATAGATAAGTACCTACACTATGTGAATACATCAAATTACTAACTCTAAAATAATGTTTTTAGTGATAATGATAAAAGATTTTAACTCAAATAGCTAAATAGCATTTGCCTATTCACCATTGCGTGGTAGAATTGACCAGAACAGTCTAGACTGCATGTCTCGAGTGAGAATATGAGGTCATTTGCATGATATGCTAACATGCTAGCATGTTGGCTTCCTCCTTCCTTTAGGTGCACAAATAGTACTTAGTCGTGTAAAACTAAAGATAAAATAAAAACACAACAAAAAGTCTATATATATATATATATATATATATATATATATATATGTATGTATGTATGTATTTAAATTTATTATGTTTATCTTAAAATAACTTATATTTTATAAAACCATTCCGTGTTTTTATTATTGATTGATTTTTATAATAAATCTATTGTAATCTAAATCTATTGATAAAAACAAAGGTCAGGCGGTTTTCTACTACAATATTTTTGTAGTGGAAAATGACTTGTAATATAATTTGTGATATCTCACTTAATGGGATAAAAGAAGTTTTTTTATAATTGATCTTATCTTGATCTGCATAAAACATATAAAAATATAATGGCTAAAATAGTAAATCTTAATTTCATTTGTAAACGCTATGTGAAATCTTATGGTTTTATTTTGTTAATTTTTATGGGATTTTTACTTGTGTGTTAAAGTCATTTCAATATGATCTTTATGAGTATTCATTATTTTAACACATTTTATTTTTTATGTATTTTTTGGTAATAATTATGAGGTAAGTAGACACTCTTAGCACACAAATATTTAGAGGGAAGGAACAATGAATTTAATCAACCACTTTGGACTTCTCACCCTCTAGCCTCTTTTCCTAATGTGAATTATTTATTAGTATATGGGAGGTGTTGTTTCCAAATCCCTAAAATGAAAAATGTAGATGCTCATAGTTTAATTGAAAATTAAACCCACTAATTTAGATGCGAATGGATAGGTGGAAGATCCCAAAATAAAATTAGGAAGAGAGAATATTTTTTTCGTACATTGGATATGGTTGAGATGAATTGGCACTATATCATGGAATGTTCTGCTTAAGATGACATTCAAGCTAAATACCTTAGTACTATAGGTGGTGTCTGTGTACACCATATTCGAAGGAATAAACATTGAAAAAAGGGGGGAACTTATGACCAAAACCTACAACAAGAGAATAAACCCATCAGAGGTGGAACAATAGAAAAAAATTAAACTGGGTCCCAATGACACAAATCTTATATTTTTTAGCAACTTATCTTTCCTTTGATTATGTTTTTCACTCTCGGGGTCCCATAGAGTATTTTGGTCTTGTGAACATTATTAAAATATTTATCTGATACAATCACAATGAGTGATCTCAATGAAGAGATGCTTATTATTGGGCAACTCACACACAAATAATGCAACAGAATAACAACAATAAAAAATCTTTATTTCTTTAATGAAATATTATGCACTCAAACTCACACTTAGATTAATTTGGGATATAAACACTCACATACACACACTCAACCCATAAGCTTACAAACATCGCAGTGTTGCACCAAATCCTTACAGGGATATGATTCAATCCTTTAGTCCCTTCCACTGATTTGCACACAAATATATGCTTGCTATTCTTCCTAATAGTCATACTTTAGACATTCACATCATGGGTTTTTGGAATCCCTTCTCACAAGTGTAGGGAGTTGTTTATATAGGCACAAGATCCACTTGTTTAACCCTATTTTGAATTAAGGTTTGGGAGGAATAGATTATTTGAGAGTGAGATAACCTATTCCTAAAAGCATGCTAATTAAATAATTCAATTTATGATATTCAATTTTAGTGTTGAATTATGAAAATACTAAATATATAAATTACAATTTTAAACAGTGTTTTGATTGCATAATCATGAGGAATAAATAATACTTAGCTTATGCAATGATGTGCAAACATATATGAGATGTATAGGTTTGGAAACAATTTTTTTGATGTTCAGGAACTAGTTGTTAAATTTTGAGAATATTCTTTCTGGCTACCTAGACACTTGTGTCACCTTGTGGGCACTTGCGTCGATGCTACTATATGAATCTCGATGCCACTATCCTATATGGAATGTTATTTGTATCAATATATGACCAGCTAGGTTTTTTTGAGTTTTTTATCATTTTTCATCTAATGTATCTAGATCTCATGCACATGTTGTTGATGACTATTTTTAGCTCAAAACCCTATCTCTCCAACTTATGTTAGGTTATCTTACCAAAAATGGGTTAGTGGGCTCATAATGTTGAGCTAACCTTAAAGACCCCTTTATCACTGAACATTACTTACATGGTCAATACTCCAAGGAGGGCCTCAGAATTATGTACTTCTCCCCTATGTGTGGGAGTGTGTGTGCACAAGGGTGCAATATACTATATGACAATGCATGTAGTGATCTAACTTGTATCTTGACAAATATGGCTTATGGGTTGTCTTTTGAGTATTTTAGACCTGTAGTATGACTAATCTTATGCTTGATATACAAATAGTTATGAATAGGGAAGAATAGCTTAGTTATGAGATTGATTGATTGAGCTTGAATGTGTAATTACTTGATAATTGCTAGATGTCTAAATGAATTAGCTTTGACTTATACTAGCTCTTTTGAAATAATCCTCGTGGAAGGGTTAATGACATTCTTAGACCGACCCATACACTTCAAAAGATTTGTAAATTTGAGTTTTTGTAAGGTAAGGACACTTGCATTAGAACATGGATAGTAGTGTCAAAGCTATTGTCCTGCCCTAAACATAATTGTCTAGGATGAAGAAAAGTTGTTGAGGTTATGTAACTGACTATGAAGGATATATATTAGATTTTAGGTTTTCTATGGTTAGAGGTGATCTAGATAATCAAAATAATTAGGGTTGGACTAATAAGTAAGTAATTAGACCCAATGAGGTGGTGAGTGCGAGCCTTTTTGTTGTGAGGAAGGTAAAACTGAAGGGTAGAGCCTTGCAATATATTTGTCAAGTGTACAAGACTAGTTTAACATATAAATCTAGATTTAAGCATCTACACCACCTTCTTATTATAATGTTCTCATCTGCCCAATAATGGCACAAATATTAAATGTTTATAATGCATTCACAATCATTAAATGCTCAATACATTCCCAACAATCCAAACATATTGTGTCTATAACACATCACAAGAGCTATTAAATGTGTTCAGCAACCATCCATGATTTAAGGCATTAAATATGCAACTATTAGAATTTGCAATAACTCTTTCTCCAATGATCATATCACTTCACAAGACTTGTGCATTGAACAAGTTGTGTGGAAATCACACTTCCCAAAGCTAAGTCACAAGGGTTTGCAAACAAAAACTTTGTAGAAGAATCCATTGTGCAAGACCTCTTTAAACACACTATTGCAAACCATTGCTTCCTTGCAAGGCATCACAAGCTTCCTTCTTCATGTTCTAGGTTGTGCACATAGAAAATACTGCTTAAGAAATTACAAAGCATGTGCAAAACAACACCCAAAGGTTTGCACATAAATTAATAGTTGCACAACTATCTGCAAGTTACTTATTTCTCCTCTATGTATTTTTGGTTGATGCAAGATTACAAATGAACCTGGATGCTCCTACCTCATTATCTATTTCAAATTTGACAAGTGATAAGTGAAAAGAGGGACTTCCACCTTCGAATGTTATGTGGAGAGTTTATAAATATTAAAAACTAGTATGAATATCTTAAATATATTTATTTGAAAAACGTTAAGATGTATCAATCTCTAGATGCATATCTTGGATTAGTTGTATAGTTGTTTATTAAAGTGTTCCATACTGATTAACGACTCTATCACTATTTTTACAAATTTCTTAAATCTTTGGGCTCAAACTTTACTATGTGTTTAAGATATCACAATTTTTCGATCACCTTCTCTAAATAAAAAGAAAAACTACCTTGTAACAATTAAATAAATCTCAAATTTAAGATTGAATATTTTTATTAATCATCGTAGTTATACCTTTTAACTATAATTAAAAAAATATGTGTATTCAATATGAAACAAAGAAGAATTTTTTTAATGATGGTATAAATAATCCCATGTAAAGATAGAAAGAAAGAAATTTTCAAATAATAGATTAGGTGCACCTTGAAAAACTATATAGAATATTCAATATTATTAAATTTGAATGTTTATTAGTACATGTCTGGTACTATATGTTTCATGTAAGGCTTTTACTTTGGTCAACTCATTTTTGCCAACCATTCAACTCCTATTTGCTATTATGAATGCCATCCATTTACCAAAGTTTGCAGAAAGGTAGAAATAAAATATTATTTTCCCTAGTTAGTGTTAAATGGTGATTAATCTAAGGAGTGGCAGTGAATTAAAAAAAATTAACTGGATTTATTTTCCTTCCTACCCCTTTCGAAACAACCTAGAGTTGCTTAATAATTATAGCGGCATGTTGGAAGATGTGTCTATAGGGGGCAAGTGCAGATGGAGACCATGACTTCCTAGCCCTTTTTGGGACTACCTCCTCTGTGCCACATCGATGATCTTTGTTGTTTCATTGCCTTCATGTAATATTTGGTATCACCATGTCCAGGGCTCGAACCTCCCGAAACAATGTTTTCATCCAACAACATTAACATTGTTGCCATATCAAGTTATGCTCTATTCTTTTTTATAACAGAGCCCAAGAGCAACACTGCCACCATTTTTTTTATATCTCAGTTATTTCAACTCAAGCGGAACCACATTCCATTTCAGTCAAAGATTTCAACAGAGTTAGAAAGCCCATCTGCGCTTTCAACATACTACAAATATGCATTTATCTCCATGTCTGGACATGACATATATATAATAGTAGGTTAGTATAACTTATGATTGGTTTTAAGGGATCTATTTGGGAATTAAATGGTAGGGTTAAAATCTTAAAAAGGGGTGACAAATGATAACATTTATTGTCACTTTGACAAGTCATGGACAGTCTCTTTCATCCTTCCAATTGGTTGTTCTGAGTTCTTTTGGTGGAATCTTCACAACCACGTTTGGTTTTTGTTTCTTGATCTAATCAATCTCCCATTAACCTTGGATGCAGTCTAGAAGGTGCCTTTTTTAGTACAGACCAGGGTGTCTATTTTTAGCTAATTGGCTATTTTTTAATGGAATTTTTAATATTGTTGATTCTGGTTAATTTGAGTGCCCCGAAGACCATTAAAAAAATTGTTTGCATTGCTCTTTTTTTTGCTATTATGTTGCTTTTGCAATCCTATTTGACTAAGAATTCAAATGGCAGGTGTTGGTGTCCAACCAAACCAATTTTCCTTTGCCACTGTTGTTTAAGGACATACAACTGATATGTTTCGTGGGTTTTCAAGCAGGATAAGGTAATGTGGGCGAGGATTTGGGTTCATTTTCTTTATGTGCACAAGCAAAGTAGAGGGATATTAGGGACACTCCATCTCCTAAACAATGGTGGACTCTTAGTATCATTGTGGTTGGTGCTTCTATGGACTTGATGTTCAAAACATGAAGTTGCCAGAGTGGCTTCGATGGATCCATTGGAGGAGTTGTGGCTAATTTGGTCACATAATCGTCACATAAATGTAGAGAATTGTTAATGTTGGAATCGATTTCAAGGATGATAATGTGGTCGCTAATGTCCACCATAGTTGACATCCATCTCAACTTTCCCCTCTTGTCTTCCATCTGTTAATCACCAGGAAAATATCATTAAATTTTTCAATATGATGATCTGTAGATGTAAACATCAAATCTTTATCTAAATAGTAAAACCATGATCTGTTAGAAGGCTTGTTGAGTGTCAATTGATCATGTGTACCCATATTAAGAAGGCCAGTTACTACTATTTCATTAATTATAGTATCGTTAACTTAGTTGGGAAAACAAAGGACAATACAACTTGCAAAATTTGATGTAAACAAGTAACTAAAATTTTCTTAAGCCGAGTATTTTGTGTATCTCTACATACTCAAACATAGATGCATATCAATATTCACATAACATAATTATCAACAAATCATGAGCATAACATACATAAGCAGGTGGTTCAAAGTATATTGGAGTCAAGTAGAGGTTACAACAAAATGCAACTAACATGTAGGTTACAACAGCCAATACAAAGAAACAAAGCAGAAGCAAATACAAGTATAGGCAAATACATTGGAAGAATCACTATGGACAAAAGGATATTGACATTAGTACATTTACATTAGTTTCAAAAGAGAAAGAAAAAAAAGACGTTGCTTTGAAATTTTTAGGAAAAAGATCATTTATATACATTCAGTATAAACCTACAAATTGTAATGGCTAAACAGGTTATGTATAGAGCAAAACAAGTTTGAATGTTCTTCAAGTGAGTTACAGCAGTTAAATTGACTGTGGCCAAACAAAATAAGTGGTGATAGGTTTTTCAGATCACTATCCTATTAACCATTGCTTTAAACGATTCAATAAATGCAACTTTCAAATATACTATAAGAAATTTATTAGCCTCCTTCACAAAATATAAGGGCAAGGACTAAAGCCATTCACGCCACTTGTTAAAACATATAAAATGCTTTATGGAATAAAAATAAAAATGTACCCTATATGCATTTTCAAATTTATGTCATTGGTATAATTTTCATTTGAAATGTGGATCAAACTTGTATGGAGGAGGATGGAGGATATGGATGATTTAGGACTTTAAAATTTAAATAGTTTTAAGATTTTAAATTTGATGTTTATTGTTTTAAATTTTTTATTTGATATTTTTTATTGTTATAGGATAATTTTAATTTTAAATTTATTATTTATTTAATTATTATTAAATTATTTTTTTATTTTTTTTTAAATTTTAATTTAAAAATGAAATTCAAAGCATTTTTTTTAATTTGAAAATTATTTTTTAATATTAATTTAATAATATAACTAAATTAAATTTATTTATTATTTATTTTAATATGAAAATTTAATTTTATCATTAATTAATATTTTTTATGATAAATTTAAATTAAACACCATAAAATTATTTGTTTTCACTTTTTCATATAAATAAATTTTAAATATATATTAATAATATATTATTAACCATCATTGATAATGGAGATGACTTTATTTTTTATTTTATTTTTAATAACTTTATTTTTTTCATCTTTTCAATTCTTTTATTGAATTTAATAGTTTAAATGCCCAGATTCTTCAAATAATCATTAAGGGAGGAATGGTCCCAAAAGTTTTTGTAGTTTTATTTCCTCCTCCATGAATTGAAAATTTAATGTTTCCTTTTCAAGTGTGTAATCTAAGTGATCATTTTATATTAAAAAGAACTTTCACTAATTTGTTGTTAAAGATGTGATGTTTAGTTCATGTTATATTTCATCATAAATATTTTTTAAATATAGAGTGATGAATAATGGGTTATGATTCGTAATGTATCGAGTAAAAATATAGTACACAGTTACACTTAGACATCTATAACATTCACTCATATAGATTTTGGAAATATCAATAATTTCACTTATATATAATTTATTTGAAAAAAATTAATAATGAATATGAAAAAAGCTATAGTAAATTGATTTTCTACTTTCATTTTACTAGTACATATATTTTAAATATATTTTTTTGAAAAATGTTGATATGTATTAATTTTGAAGTGTCTCTTTTAGATTTGTCACATGTTATATTGATTAACGATTATTTCATCTTCTTTACAAATTTCTTGTTGACCATTGACAAATGGCCTCAATCTAGCTCCACCAATGTATTGGGTTTGAAAAAATCTTAATTAAAAAAGGGCTCCAAGTTCCACCATATGTTTATAGTTTTTTTATCATCCCCAAGTAAGAAGGAAAATCTTCAATATGACGATCAAATAAACATCAAATTTAAAATTTAAATTGTCCCATGAAAATTAAAATTTAAGGTGGACATGCATTGTTAACAGCTCACTAACATTATAGTCCACCACCACCCCTAGATCTCATTGTAAAAAGCTTATCAACATAAATAGTGTAACTCTCATCTTTAAAATGAAACAAATTTTCTAATAATTAATATAAGAAAAATGTTAGAAATTGATCTTTATTTGAATATATTAAATATGTCAAAGTTGTGTATTTTTAATTTTTTAATTCATATACCCTAGATTATATAAGATAGCATGTAGCTTTCACCTCTTGTCTTTTTTGAAGATAATATTGAAGTTTCATGTTATATGTAACTCATAACACACTTGGCATACAATAAGAAGGTTGGTTAAGATTATGATGGAGTTTCTTTGCAACTCATTTTGGCTTCCCCATTCTATTTAAAGAGCTCTCTTCTCTGCTCTGTCATTATTTAAAACTTATTATTCTTTTATGTTTTTTTTGTTGATTTGATGTCTCTACTTAACAATTTGTGTCTCGTATTTATATAATTTGTCTTATTTTAAAGTAAATCTTACCTTTTTGTGTATTCATTTATTTATGCTTCAACATTATTTGCAAAGATCTTGTTATTTATTTGTTCAAAAAAAATATATCTAATAATCTATTTTTCATATGAAACTTATTATAATAAATATAATATCATAAGAGTAGTACAAAATTTTAAGAACTTTTGGTAAGGAAAACCCTTTTGTACCTCATAAGTCAAGTGGTATTGTGCCCCTTATTGATGTGGATGTTGATATGACTCTTAAACCTTTATTTGGAAATATTGTGGTTACTCCAAATGAAACCACTTAGTCTTCTCTCGTCTATGTTATTCTAGGGTATTTAGATAGTGTGGAGGGGTTTTAGGTCTTATTAACTCTAAAAATTCAAGATGTCTATTTTGATTCAAGTTACATATTAGAAGGGACAAAAGTGACTTAGTCAAATTTTGTTGTGGGTATCTTTATTATTTATGTATCTATAACTATTAACAATTTTATTGAATTTGGGCTAACAAAGCTTATAAGGCTTCTAGCCAAGTTCTAGTTGAATAATGTAACTCGAAAAGAGTTCTACAAGATGCTCTCGTGATGGTGGACAAATGTTTGATAATACAAATGTGGAGCTTTCATGTTTTATTTTTATCTAAACAATTTCTTAAATTTATTTTGAACATTTTAACTACTATTTAACCTTATTATTATTTTTTGTTTGTTGGCCATGCTTATGATTTTTTTTAAGAGTTATTGTTTAAGCTTTGCTCCTCAATATTATATATATTTTCTAAACTTTTGTATGAATATAAGTGAGGGCCCTCCCCATCGTTTATATAATTAAAAAAATGCCATAAAAATCAATGTAAACATTTTATTGTTGGCATCGTTTCAAATGAAACCCTTGTTGTGTAAAACGACTTCCAAGCACATCAAGGGATGTTAGTGTTATGGAGGTGGTGTTTTTAAGGCATTCAAATGGAAACTGATCCTTTATTTACCAACTTGGAAAATTATTAGGATATTTAGGCTATCATAGTATGTAAAAAGAAAATATTGTTTTATATATTATTAATGTATTTTATTTTTGAAGGTTTCGATATTCCATAAAAATAAAATGTGTTTTTTTTTTTTTTCCAGATTTTTTGTTTTGAGAATTATGAAATGGAATGAAATAAAATGAAATTATTTTAATTATTTTTATGAGATTTATTGGTCTACAAAACCCCACGTTATTATAGTGTTTAAATTATTTGTCAAAATATAATTTGAAAAATAGTTTTTTTTTTCTTCTTCTTCTATTGATTCAAATTAAGAGATCCAGAACTCAAAAAAAGGGACCATCTCACTTGTTATTGTGAAATTCAATGTTAAAGGTTTTAGTGTTAGTTTTGAGGAGAAGTTTTTGACTTGTTGTGTATTATCAATTAATTTGGAGACTCCTTTTGTTTCTCCTAATTCCAATTCATATAAGTGATGATATCCTTGGCAACAACGTTGGTAAGGAGATTCAATGGGAGCATAATGACAATCGTTGAATTAAGATTATTCAGGTGGTCATAGTTATAGTCAATTTTAGTTATTTTTGTATGACATTGATATAGACACCACTACTGATTTTATTAGTAAAATTTGTAATAACTTATGAAATAATGTTATCAATGATGTTTTATACATTTTAAGAACACATTTGAAACGAACTAGCCCTGTGAAAATCAAATCAAAGTAGAACTACAGAACGAATGTGTTGCAATTTATTGTCAACACAATCACCTCCGTAAACAAACCTCAATTTATTTATACAAATTTATTAGGAACAAACATTATTTCTTTAAAGTTGTGCCTACCAACATCAACTAGGTTAGTTGTGGGTTCACCGAACATCTTGCTTGGGTTTCTCCAGATGTCATTTTTTGTCAAAGTACCATAATTTTGTGTGTGAACTAAAAAACTTTGTTATGCAACTTGATCTTGTAAAAAATCAATAAAATATACGATAATAGCTATTTTCTCATTTTCATGATATTGTCTATTTGCTAGCATTCGTATCAAAGCCAATGGTAATGGATTTATGAAGTTATGTGGACTCACAAGAAAAATGATGAAATCGATAACACCATGATTAACATTTTTTTAAAGAGCATACTTCAAAAAAAAAAGTCGTGAATAGGGTTTTACTGAATAACATACTTAAAAAAAAGTATGTTAATTTATTATCTGAAGTGAAAAATGCTTAAAAATGGAAGTATTTTTTATATAAAAATAGTATGATCAAACTATTTTATAAATGTTAAGTTAATTTTTCAGTGTGTGGCTCCCAGTTTAAAAGAAGCATAATATATAATTTTTTGTTTGTAGCTATATAATGTTATGATATATTTCTAATTGGACATGTAAGTTACATTGAAAATGCTGTCCTGATGCATTGAATGGCGAAATCATTTTGTTTTTAATTTTTTTCAACTTGTTCAACACTAGTAAAAGAGTAATAGTTGGAAACAAAGCATTGTGAAACTACATGAGACAATTCTCTAGGGGCATGTGAATGCAAGGAGGAATGAATGCATGGTAATGGTGTCCAAACTACTATTGTTGCCTACAAACCCTGGGAATTATTTCTTCCATTAAGTGGGACCCAATTTTGCTATTTGGCATTAAAAGAAGCCACTGATTTATTGTTGGGTAAATTGTTTAATTGTTGGTAAAGAACTTTTAAATAAAAATAAAGTTTATAAGTTTTAAGTTGAGAAATAAGACAATGTAATTAGTTGTTTTAGCATTTAGAAATTTTATAAGTTGAAAAGGGTTCAAGGTCAATATTCAATATTCTTTTTTTTAAGTGTAATGTTGAGAATTATCGTGTAAGTATGAGTTATATATCAATTTTAAAAAGTTTATAATAAGTGTATATGTAAATGAAGTGGTTAATAAATTTTGTAAAGTATTTGTTTTAGTATCTCGTGATCAAAATCACAAAATAGTCATTATGTATAATTTTTTATTGTTTTTTGAGTAATAAAGATATTTTCATAGCAACGTGTATTATAACAAAGATCTTGTAGATGGTGAAAGCAAAATCTCAATAGTGTACCTTTTTTTGTGATTTATTACATTTGTGTTAATATGGTTAGAATAGTTAGTCTCATCTCAGAAACATGGAAACCGACACCTAAAAACTACAAAAAATAGTTTATGAACACGGAAACATACTTGTTTTTTATGTTCTTTAGAATTTCATTGAAACCAACTTACGCCTCCTACTTATGTTTTTAAATTCCCTGAATTTCAAAAAAGAGATAAGAGAACACTTGCATTATTAAAGTCCTTCACAAGTCATCACTCGCATAAAACCATTAGGTATAAAGATTGGAAAGCATGGAAAACACTCAATGACTTATGAACAACAACCAACATATAAAAAGATTGATCTACTAATGCAAATTTTGAACACTAAATTTAATGAGGATGACAATGTTTTTGAATACATTGCTAAGATGAAAAATGTAAAACAGGTATAAACTACAAGAAGACAAATGGATAATATGTTAATATATATTGTTTTAAATGGGTTCAGTGCTAATTACTAAAAAAAATTAGAAAAGTTGCAACAAAGTGATAAACGTAATCAAATAACATTTAATTCGATCTGTGAATTATTGGCTCAACGTGAGCATCAATCTGCAAAGAAGAAAAGTGTTAAACCTGACAGAGGATGATTATTCCATGAAGACAGGGAACATATAGTGGAGAAGAAACATGTGAAAAATAAGCATTTTCCATAGTGCTCCAAACATAAACACAAGCATTTTTATCAACATCATGGTTGAATAAGTGAACAAGTGATCTCCCAAAATGAAGAAAAATGCACGATGTTATGAATGTGGTGTATGGGACAAGATGCTAATGAATGCCTTTTTAGGAAAAAAAAAATAGAAATAAGTCCTCCAACATAAAAAGAACACATAAGCACATTATGTTGTTGAGCCTAATTCTTCCAATTCAAAGACAACTTGGTTTGATCAAGAAACATCTTGTTTTGCTAAAGCCTATGCCCTAGAGGGCCCTAAAAATATATCTTTTGAGAGCCTTACATACACCCATCTTGAGTTCGTTGCTACATCAATGTAGGGAAAGAGATGTAGTGGCGATTTTGATATTGTCAATTTTGTTTTCTATTTGTTAATAATTTTATTAGTTGTTTTTTTATATTAATGATGAGGCACAGAGTATTATGTGGTGATTTTTTGCTGCATAGACTTCTCACCTCTCGTCTAATAGAGGGAAGATATTGTTTTCATTTTTTCTCAGTGTTTGGTGTTTGTACAATGAACAAAGTTTTTAAGTACCATTAGTGTTTGAAAAGTGGTCAAAGTTATTGGGCATCATATAAGATGCGCCATACAAAAACACAAAATTACCATCAATACAAGAATTGATGTGTTTCAATATTCCCATAATGATGCTCATATTGTAGTACAAGAACGGATAATCAGAGAAGATGAGTACATCCAGGGTGATGCCCATCTTCGTGTTAGGGAGTGTCACAAGGACATGGCACAAGACACAGAGAGGTCAAGTTACGATTGCATTAAACGTGTCAACACATGTAAAGTATTTTTAAAAAAATTGAATTGTTTTAGTGTCTAGTTGTAGGCAAATATTTTTATATTGAAATCTATTAAACATATGGTAAATGAATTCAAAAGAAAAACTAAAAATTTACTACTAATATATGTATATTTTGACAAATTTAACTACTTTATTGACATTTCATAAGAAAATTTAACGAATGTTTTTCAAAAACTAGTTAATTTGCAAATCTAAAATTTTGAACATTTATTAAAAATTGGCCAATTAGCGATAAGAACCCCTAAAAATTACCCTAAACAGAGGTTGTTCAGTTTTAGACATACAGAGACCCAATTGGTAGGTTGCGACAAGTTAGAACAAGTATTGTTGAAATGGCTTCAGAGTCATTTGCTCCAAATTATAATTTGATCTTTAGTATGTTTAAAGTTTATTGTGATTTATTAGTGGATTAAGTTATGTAGATAATTGCGGGGGGTTTGGATCCATATGCAAACAATTTTTGTTATATAATTTGTTCTTAGAAAATATTTATAAACAAATATGTGACCCATTTAGAAATCAATAAAATATATGTTACAAGCCATTTTAATGTTTTCATAGTATTGTCCATTTGCTAACAATTACGAATTGCCTATGTTGTTGCCTTGGGATTATACCAATTATTAAAGCTGATCTTCACTCTCCTTTCTCCTAGACCACCTCATGCCAAGACCTCAACTTGTCGACATTGTCAACCCTAAGTGTATGTGCCACCTTAAGTATGTTATATAGTTTTAAAAATATGATTTAATTTTTTACTATTGGAACGCTTAGGATATTATGTATTACCAAAAAAAAAAAATACGTGAAAGTTACAAAACAAAATCGTTGGTTAGTATTCACGGCTCAAACTCCATGCCGAGGGAAAAGCCCTGGCTCAAAACACAAACGAGAACAAAAAACAAAGTCGGCTTAAACACGACACTCAAAGACAAACAATAATATTAAGTACATGCAATGGCACCCAAGGGGTTGGAAAATCATCCTTAGGAGGCAAAGTCACCCATGCAGAAGGCTCTGCGAAAGGAGGATCCGGGGCCACCCAACGGTCCAGGAGATCCATGGTCATATCAATAGCCCAACCATCAACAAGTTGCATCTGAGTACCAGTGCCCACAAGGGAACCTTTACGAGGAGTTGTGTCAAATTTGCCAAGCGGTAGTGGCGAACCGCCCCACCCGCCTCCCCCCCTCATAGATGAAAGCGAGAAGAGAAATGACCGCAACTACAGGGATGGCTTCTGCGCCTTTTGAAATGCAGCAATGGTGGTCCTTGAGCCGGCCCATCTGGTGGCACGACTGATAGTGTGAGAGACACTCCCCTAGTGGTTCAGCAACACCAGAAGGCGACAGACTTCCATCCCAACCTTATATATTTGGGCTTGAATCTGCATACGAGTTGAAAATATAACAAAAACTTTATCGTTAAGTGGAAAAGCACAAGAGCAATTTATTTTAGAATAACCGAGATGAATTAATGTTATTTTCAACAATGATTTGGTTTTTTAGAAAAACGGAGATGAATTTATTTTAATAGATAAGAGTTGTGTACAGAAAACTACAAAAAATTCAAAGCTTTGATAGGTTTCCAAAAGATTCATAAAATCGGAAGTTAAACCACTGCCATATATTTCGTATAATGCAGTAGGCCCCTAAGTAGCAACAACAAATCAATGCAAGGACTTGCCTTATACAACCACTGAAACCTAACATATAGTGTAAAAGCCCAATGATAGCGGCCAAGTTCATGAGCAAGATTCATGTCAATTGTAACTTATATTACAGCTAACATGAAAGAATTGACTTCTATTGCAAATATTTGCTGGAAAGGCTCAACAGGGTAGTTTCCAAGTGATCTTATGTCCGAAACCCAACTCTGTTATTTTATTTCAGGGTAAGTGATCTGTCACTCTCTTGGGTCTTGATGTTTCTCAGGACCATTTGTATGTTGTTGAGATTACAAACATGAACATCCAGTTTCAACTACGACTACTGAGCGAATATTTGCAAAACGGATAGTCTGCTGAACCAGATCATATTAGGTGTACACCATAAAGCTGTTTATGGTCAAAGCATATAGGATAGTATAGGCTACCAAAAGCCAGTTGAGGCTTCAATTCATACGTTGTGCTGCAGTCAGCACCTATGTTTCTACAAAGAGCATATAGTAATAATGATCATGCTTGTGATGGATATTTTCAGAATAATTCTTAGAACATTGTTGCACGAGAGAAGAACCACATATCAATATGCTCGAGTAAAATTGATAAAAGAAAACTTAAATTTTCCCCAATCAAGATTCATGAATAATAATAGTAACTTGGAAAACATCAATGACAAACAAATTTGGATTCTATACACTCAATTCTTCAAGAGATGGATAAAAAGGGATGTCAGACAAAGCAAAAATCCCAGACCCATGAATCATTGATTCTTCATAATAATAGTTCAAACATCATGGCAAAGGTCCTGCAGAAACATTGGTATAATCAGATGCAGACACCATGCAAAATGCCTTTTCTTGGACACAAAGAGGCTCATTTAAAGGTCACTCATAAAGCATTGTAGGGGAAAAAAAAGGTGCTTCTCTTTTTCCGTTTTCTGGAATACCGCATTAGTTGTGTACCAAAGAGGGCAAGAACCAAGCCTGATGTCTTCTTCAAGCTTCTAAGTCCTAATCTCTTTGAGAGTCAACCCGCCTCCTAGCCTGCTGAGCCAAGCAAATCTCTCTCTCCCTTTCAAACTCACGTAGCTCAGCTTTCTGAAGAAATGAAACCTTATCAAGGTACTTATCACCAGTTTTATTGTATGCATCCAGCTCCTCTTCAAAACCCTTCTCTTCCCTAAATTCTCCCCAGTCCTTTCTTGATTTGTCAAGAATGTTAAGTTTTCTTTTTTTACTTATTTTTTCAAGTAATGCATCCAATCCAGAAGAAGACGATGCTTGCATCCTGGCTTTTTCCTGAGCCATCTGAGCTTCTTTAGAATTGGGATCTACATACTTTCTTAGCTTCACATCCTCCCCAGCAAATTGACGAACTTCACTAACCTACAATAGACAAAATCAAAGGTAAGAATTGTCTGTCAACAAAAATGATAGAACAGTGGCTAACATCGTATCCATCCAAGTACATTAAAAGAGGATAAATAAATTATATTGGAAATTGAGCAAATTTAAAAAGCTTATACCAAAAAAGTACATATACGAAACAAAGCTTTGCAGCACCTATTGACACGTGATTAATGCCAGGAAATACAAATATTTACAGTTAATTCTAAAAAAGCTAAAGCAGATACATATCTGTTAAGATTCAAGTACATGTCAAAAAGGAAAGTTAAAGAATGCAATATAAAGCATCCTAATTCAGCATAAATTACAAAAACATCAAGGTTCAACCATTCCTTAAATTTCAAAGAGAAAAAATGGAATAATCAGTTTTAAGTTTTAACATAGCTAAAATATACCTCGATCTTTCCGTCCTTGCCTACTGCAGAAGTCTGCTTCACTGCTGCCAAAGCTGTGGCTGCAATTTTTCTCCCCTCTTCGCTTGCCTCGTCATTTTATTTGGACCGTGCTTCTTGCTGCATCTTTAGATCCAGCCCTTCATTGGATGCTTGTATAATATTGCTATTCAAATTGATCAATGAGGGCTTCTTGGGTGCCATGCCCAGCCTCACCATCCAGCCCTGATCAACAAAAGACACAAGATCAAACATCAAAAGGAGGCAAAACAAGCCGAGTGTAGTTTGAGACCAGAGGTCTATTGGAAACCAATTCAAAAATAAATTTAGTTTATGACAGGATTCAACAACGTGAGTTTTACGACTGAAGAACTTTGTAAATGTAACACCACAATTTCGTTTCTACTATCACTGCATTAAAATGTTCTTGCAAATTCCTCTCCCTATTTTCTGCTATCTTGCTTGCATTTTGACTCGTGTCTCAAAGGGGAGGGCATCACCTCCTCCCATATGGCTCTGAAATTGTACAGCTCGGCTTGCGTTGCTGAAATTTTGCAGCTATTTAGAAATATACTTCTGCGATTTCTGCAAAAGCATGTGTTTTCTACTGCCATTCAGCCTCCAACATTATCCAATTTCTCTGATGGGTGTGACAAGGCTTACATTATTCCTAAAATGGAAACTTACACTGATGATGTTCAAAATCAAATTTGGAAGGCTTCAAGAACGAGCTCTAATCAGCTTATGTATTTTTTACCCCAATAAATTTTCGCCATCCACCACTTTGGCAGATCCCAGTCATTTGAGTTTTCACCCCAAGAAACATATGATCATCCTATGCCTTAAGAGACAAAACTAAAAGGCCGTTGAAAACTATGTTCCCCAAACTTTCTATCCCCCTCTTCATCTTGTTGAGTATGTCTGATGCTGCTCTTCTTAATGAATTGAAAATGGATTCTCTTGATTCATCACAAGAATCTCTTCAACGGGATAATTTTGTTTCTTTTTCATTAACAATGGAAGACTTAAGACCTGGTAACACCTGGCAAGAACCAAGGTCTCGCTCTAAGTTTCACCTTATATGACAGTCGCAGATTTCTTCTCAGCCAGATGAGGAATACAAAAAAGAAAAACGTGTCACTTGCTGATTCTATGCTCATGAATGATGCCACAAATAGATAGGTTGCATCTTTGAGATGAACTTCTGAAGAAGTGGGAGATGACCCTTTCATTGAAGCAAGCCTTCGGTCAATATGCAATAACAATCAAAGTTAATTCTTGGAATGTAGAGAGCTTGGAACACTTTTCTCCTATCAATTGGGTGTGGTTATCAGATTGTTGTAATGGTAATAAGTCAACAGGATGTTCTGGTGGAGTTGCCATCCTTTGGCATCCCATTAAATTTACTTTGTGGATTCTTACTCTCAGGCATGAGACACTATATGATTTATCTTAACGGATAATATAAGGATTTGTACATAGCTTGAGTTTAGCTTCCTCTTTTACCCCTCAAACTAGCATACTGGGATCATATTACTGGATGGCTTCAGCTGTCTCTTGCTTTTCAACTGATTTTTGGTGGTGACTTTAATGATATTCAGTCATCCTCAGAAAAGTCTGAAAGGTGTAGCTTTTTCGGCATATGAAACAGAGCATTCCAACAATTTTATTTAGCGGAAATCCTTAGTGTACTTGGACTTCCACCAAGGCCAATTCAAGATCAACACAGAAGTTTGCATTAATTTTCTGAGAAGTTTCTCTCTTGTCATTGTCTGAAAAGTTTACATCCTAGATTAGCCTGCTGTCATTGTCTCCACTCCACCATCTTCTCATATTTTCTCTGCAGGTACAGTCAGGAGGGCTATTCAAAAGTTGTGTACAGCAACGTAGTAGATTGTGAGGGCCTTCAGGCTGAGTTCCTCAAATATGGTTTGGATTCCCTCAGGTTTTTTCCTTCTTGGTCCTAGCACATAATCCATCTCATTCATAAGTCTGGGGATAGCTCGGACCCTAGCAACTGCAAGACCATTATGATTGGGCATCCATTTGCCAAACTTCATGTCATGGTGTTAGACATGCAGCTTTCAGAGCACTTGGAGAGAGGAGAGGTAATCTCAGAACAGGGGGCAGGCTGGCTTCAGGAGAGAATAGTAATACCAAACTATTGACCACATCTTTACACTTTGGACTATTAGTGAGAAGGTTCGTCATCGGTCTTCCAAAGTCTTGTTGTTTTGTAGACTTCCAGAAGGCCTTTGACTCGGTTCCAAGACATGATTTTTCAGAAGTTGCGTAATGTTGGCATTCCATATTCTCTCATTACCTCCGCTTGGAGGATATACAAGACAGTTGTTAGGCACTTTTGTACTTCTCAGAGTCTTTCTAGCTTTGTGAAGAGTACCCTTGGGGTCAAGCAAGGATTCCCTCTCTCACCGACCCTTTTCGGCATTTACATAGATGAGCTAGAGGATTTTCTTTGACAACATACCACACAGATGATGGTTGCATTTTACATGAGTGGTGACAGCCATACTTATTTTTGCCGATGACATTGTTCTTCTCTCACTTTGTCGATAATTTACAAAGACAACACCCTTACTCGTTTATGTGAGCTTCATCAAATGGTGGTCAACCTTTGCAAAACTAAGGTCATGATTTTCAACACCTCCAAACGTTCTCTTTCCCGGTTCCAGTTCCTCTGCAAAGGGAAACCTTTGAACGCCCTTACTCATTTATGTGAGATTCATCAAGTTGTGGTCAACCTTAGCAAAAATAAGGTCATGATTTCAACACCTCCAAATGTTCTCTTCCCCGGTCCCAGTTCCTCTACAAAGGGAAACCTTTGGAGATCACATCGGCCTTCACTTACTTGGGGGTATGGTTTTCTAGACCGCCTTTATTAAGAAGTAAGCCTCTCGATCACAAATTTGCAAGGGATATGCCTCCCTTTCAATCTTGGAATGCCAATGTTTTTAGATCCACTTCTAGGTAATCCCTTCGAAGATGCACCTCTTCGATACAGTCATCAAGCCTACGATTTTGAATGGGTCTAAGGTTTGGGACCTAGTTTGGAGTCCGTTGATTAGGCTCGTATTGAGAAGGACAAACTCTCATGATTCAACTCATGATCCATTGCAAATGGATTGTTCCTCAATGCATCATCCAAGCTGAGTTTACAGCCCAACCTTTGTGCCTTAAGACTGACTTTCAACTTGCTTTCTACATCCACCGACTCAAAACCATGGAGGATTCAACTTCAAGCCATGAGAGGCATCCATACTTAGCCCTCCATTCAAAGAGGATTACATCATTGGGCCCCAATAGACGTCAACGTTGTTGGTATTTAAAGACTAGTTTGCTCCTCTAATCTATCGACATCTCTATGGATAGATTACCTCCTTTCGAGTATTCTTTGGATACTGCTCCTTGGCTTCTTCCATTAAAGGAGGTCATCATTCGAGCCATCAAAGAGGATATCTACAGGTAGTATATCCAAGTCACTTGGACCTCTCCTCCGCCGCTCGACCCCAAGCTTGCCTTTTATGCTAAGCATTTATTGTAGGTGGTGGATGGCGTCAAGCATCATCCTGACTATCTCCAACATCATTGGTCTCATGGCTTGAGGTTTCCCTCGGACAATTGATGGTGTACTCACTAGTTGCAGGGTTTGACTATTCATCATATTCCACATGGGGGTGCATTTGTCGTCTTTGCTCCCTCCAAGGGGCAAAGACTCAGTATTTGTCATGTCCCCCCTTTCAAGTTGAGTCATGAAGACCCTTAGCTTAATTTGTTTCCCAATAAACTAACGGGTGAATGGAGAAAATGGGGAACATGGGTCTTATTTGCACTTTTCAAAAAGGCACTTTATGTTTCTTATTTCACTTAAAGAGGGGACCTTTAAGGGTCATGGATGTTTAAATGATTTTAAAAAGATCATAAGGAAAGGGCCTTTTAAATATTTGAGTTACTCTCCCTTCCCCTTTGTGGGCACCACACTTGGGAAGGCTATATAAGGCAAAAGAGGAATCATTTGGAGAGATTCATGCTTTTTTGGATAATTGTTTTTCTTGAAGTCTAAGCACGAAAAGCTTGACTTGCACCTTGAGGACAAAAACCCTTCAAGGTAGCTGACATAAAGATGAAAATCCTTGATTTCAGTCGGGAACAACTTCGTAAGGAGGTTGTTGAGTGTTTCAATTGCAGAATTGAGGTGTTTTCAACACCAATTGATCATTTGCAGGTAGGCAAACCACCTTGTGAGCTGGGCGAGTGGATTGGGAGGATGCCCTAGGGCAGCAAATTGCTTTTTTGAGGGCTACGCACATTTGCGGGTGCAGCAAACTCTTTCTAGGGTTGGCGACCCACTTGGAGGTCACTCTGAGCTTGTAGGAGGGTGTGGATCAGCCACACAATAATTCAGAATTTTTATTATATTTTTCCAGCAATATACTTCACCAAAAATCAGGTTTTTGGTTGGTTTATTTGGCAAATAATTTGTAATATTTTCTGCTATTTTTGGGAACCTGAAATAATATTTTTTGAGCTATTTTCAAGGCATCTACAACAGTATAATCATTTTCAGCTTGTTAGGGTTTGAGGAAATTCTGAAAATTAATTTTTTATTTTAAGTGGTTGAATAAATTCCTTGTTTAACAATATAACCCTAAAAAGGGACATTTCAGTATTACATCGTTTTTAGATGCCCATATTATGAGATCTAGGGGAGATACCACTATCTTTGCAAAGACTCAGGCAATTCTCTATCCACTTTATTTTGGTATCTAGACCAGCAATGCTTAGCCCTTTTTTACTTCAAGAGTTTGTCACCCTTGAATACAAGGAACTCCTAGTGCCCCCAGGTTGATTACATCTTTCTCTCAGCCCATCGAAGAGGTCGGCAACATTAAGCACCCTTCGGATGCTACTACTTCACACACTAAGGGGGTAGGTTAGTGAGGCAACGCTCATCTTTGCATAGCACTAATATTATGGTGCCACAACACACTATCTCTTAGCGACATGGATTTGTTCCTTCTCGGT
Organism: Torreya grandis; assembly: GCA_037957365.1. Lineage (NCBI taxonomy): Eukaryota > Viridiplantae > Streptophyta > Pinopsida > Cupressales > Taxaceae > Torreya > Torreya grandis. The sequence continues at coordinate 889,473 of JARHVA010001228.1, read as the reverse complement.
ATCATGGATCTACTCCTCAATGTCATGGATCTACTTATTTCTAATGTTACAAGGGGATGCGTCCCCTAGATAGTGACGTCCCGAACATTTAGAGAACTTGGGGACTTGGAGGGGACATCCCCAATTTTTTTTAATTTTTAATTTTTGTTTTTTCAATTTTGATGCTTTTATTTTAAAACATAACCCGCACCTCTAAATATTTTGTTAAATGAACACTATTCCTAAAAGTACCCTAAAAAACATAAATAAAGTTTAAACCACTAAATTTCATTAAATAAAGTTATAATATTTAAATGTTGTTTTAATAGGCATCCCCCTGCTATACCCAAAATCCCATAAACCTCGTCCCCAGTCCCCCCCGTCCTCGCGACTTAGGTAATTATGCTTATTTTCGGTACTTTTTGAGCCACGAGGACAAGCATAAATAATAAGTTTCTTCACTGCCACGAGTTTCTTCAGTCTCGAATGTTAGGAAGGATTCTAAGGGGAGTGATTATCTTCCTCCTAAGGATTACCTAGCCTAGCCCCCTCAACCCTATACACTCCCTAATGAGCATTAATAGATCTTGCATTGGTCCTTTCACAATGATAGACAATGACATAGAGGATTCCTCTATCCTGGGCACGATCAATCCAGTGTTTCCAACTTTCATCAACCTATGCTCTTTTGGGGTTCTTGCTCCCCCACATGGCTATTTGTATCAGTACCTTAACAAGAGGGGTTGGGGCTTTATTGCTTTAGGTTTACCCCTCGTTTAATTCAATGCTTTAGTTTTTTTATACATATTTATATTGTAATTGGATGTATTCTCAAGTCTCATTGACCTGCTTTTGGTCACTTTTGGACATTGATATCATTTTCTTCTTTTTTTCTTTCTTTCTATTCAATATCACTTAATCATATTATGAGACTTTACTCTTCAGATGACACTAACTTAAATAATCTTGTGCACTTTGTAGGTCCCCCTTGTCTTGTGATTATTAGCAATATAATGAAAGGTCATTATATTAATGACTAATCATGGAAATTAGTCATAACCATAATGACTTGAGTATGAAAACACTCCACATGGTGAAAACATTCCACAAAAATACAATATCTAAATAATATTACATTACGGAAGCCCCACTATTTACTCCTAATAAATGTTTGGTTGTGATAATCCCAAATTGATAATTATTGTGAGACAAAAAGGACTTATAAGCTAAGTTACCGGTTCATTTTGGGTTTGGGTTCGGGTTCGAAGAACCAGGTTCACTGGTACGGCAATTTGTTTTTCCATGGGTTTGTTTTGGGTTCATTCGTACAAAAAAATATATTGAAAATTAAAAAATAGAGAAATTACATTCTATTCCATATGAAATTAGTGACATTGTCATTAACCATATAGTATGCATATTGATATCAAAAACAAAAAATGAAATAATCACAAAATACTAAAAATAGTAAATATTAACTAATTGCCAATTGTCATGATAATCATTAAACATAAATGATAAATATTATGTTAATATGTGAAGTCACTTTTATTCCTCCAACATTGATAGAGCAGTTAATGACTAGTTCCACGAGCAATTCGCATGTGTTGGGCACGGCCGAAGGCCCAAATGCTAGGGGGTTGCAACGGGGTTGGCTGTAGCCCCAGCCTTGTCGGAGGAAAATTGGTGTATGTACAGTGGTTTCCCTTTTGTCACTTTGTTTTTATCATTTGTATTGTTTTTAGCTTTTGCTTTTGTTTATACTTGGCTTTTAGGGCGAAGGAATGTGTTTTTTATTATTTTATTGCATTGGTTTTGGTGAAAAAATGGAAACAAATTAAAAGAATGCATTTTTGACTATTGTTGACCGTTGTATGTTGTGGGTTCGCCATCCCAATGCCCAAGGTTCATCAAATGAACCTTGCCATATTCGTCCCTAGGGCATTGGGAAGGTGCACCAAACCCATACCTGCACCCGGTTCGAACCCAGACCCCCAATGCCTATGAATTCCAAATAACCGATAACGTAGTTTATAAGCATTGTTACCAAATCCACCCGGATCCAGAATTTTTGGCCGGCCCAAATAAATTCGTCCAGTATGGCACTTTTTTTCTCCAATTCTTTTTTTAGGTTTTCTGCACAAAAAAAGCCCAAAAACTGTAAATATTAAAAAATATATATATTTTATATTACTATATTAATGTTTTTCATTGTATTTGTTAGTTTTGCATATTTATAAAACTATGTTCACATATATGTATATCAGTGTTGCAGGGAGACACATCCCCCACCCCTTGGGACGCGTCTCGAGTACCAGGATGCATTCGGGTATGGAGACATCTCCTATGCCCCAAGATGTCTCTTTGCCCGTTCTCGCGTCTCACGCTCCATCCCACGTCAAAATATCGCATCCACAAAATGCATAAACCCTAAACACGCTTGAAAAATGAGCAAAAATTGTGCAAAAAAGTTATAAAAAACACGGATAATCGAAAGTCATTTGCAATATGCAAACATTGCTACTTTTCTTAAAAATTTAGTCCAACATTTTTAGGTTTTTTTTTTAAAAAATGAATGGCAATGCTGTGAACGACACTACTTGGCACTGCCGCGAATGGCAATGTTACGCTCATGGCGTTGCCATTCATGGCAGTGCCACGACACTGCCTTTTTTTTTATAAGTTCATTTTTTAATAATATCTATAGCTTCGTAGTTAATAATATTTTTTTAATTGCCAATGAGATGTAGAAGGGTTGGTAAAGTGGGTTGATTGTGCCCAACCCCACCCAGGGTCGAATCTCACAACACATTTGTAGGTTGGATGTGACCGTTTGAGTTGACTTAGTGGTTTCAGTGGTCGGTGGTGGCCGTGTTGGTCTAATGGTTCTCGGAGACTGGGCCCCCTTGTGCCCCAAATCTAGTTCGCAGTGCCGGACAAAAGTGATATCTATCAAAAAAAAAATGTTTTTAATGGTTTTTTCATTGTTTTTATTGTTTTTAATGGTTTTTTAAATGTTAATTGTAAATCATGTTTTTTTAAAAATGTTTTTGTTATTTTTTTAATCTTTCATAGTAATTAGTATATATTATATATATATAATATATAAATACTAAATATATATTGTCATCTCCTCGTATGACATTTTCAAAAAATGGCATCCCTGCCCCTGTACCCATATTTATACCCGTATCCGTACCCATCTTCTGGCAACTATGATGTATATATTCTGGGTCTGATTTTTTTGAACTTTTTCAAAAATCCCAGATTTCGGATTTATCTACCCTCACGAACAGATCCAGATTTCCAAACTTGGTATCTATGCTCATAAGGCATGCCCTCACCCAAAAAGATTTGCTAATGGAGAAACAATCTAGAAGGTGAAAGCCCTCCCCCGTAAATAACAACTGCTTAGGGGTGCTTGTGTGCTTTGTGGACATCCTTATCTTGTGATTATTAGCAATATACATGAGTGAAAGGTCATTAACATAATGACTACTCTGGAAAATAGTCATCATAGCGATGACTAATCCATGTAGTGAAACAATCCCACAAAAATACAGTATCTAAACTTGTACAGATATATTAAATAAATCTATCTGAAAAACGCCAATAGATATCAATCTCAAGGCTCTTATCAATTTCAATGTATTTGACTTTTGTTTTGATCAATTTTGATAAAGAGCATGTACAAGCACCAATGCCTTGTCCATGTTTGTTTTGTATAGCATAAAAGATGGCTGAATAGAATTGATTTGACCAACAACTAAATGTATTTGTCAGCATCACTCTTACAATGTTTGTTTTGTATAAAAAGCTAGCATAAAAGATGTGAATAGCATTGATTTGACCAACAACTAAATGTATTAGTCAGCATCACTTTTACAATGGACTCTATCAGTCTTGAAAGACACTGATCTCGAACCTTGAGGTTGCACTCGGGCAGCAAAACTTGGAATACGGATGCAATACATGGTTCTTCAAATATTAAATACATAAACTTCATGTAGCCATAACTATAAACCGTCCCCTTAAAAATTCACACTGTGACAATTTAATGACATATGCACTGCCTAGGAATGATGACATGCAAAACAAGAATTACAATTTGTAAAACTCCTAAAGTTCAGAAGATCATCAGTGTAGTATAAAGTGTGGAGAAACATAGTTTAGCAAAAAGTAATGCACATTATTTGATAAACTGCTCTAAAGCCGATATTATAATCAAAAACAATTTCAGAAAATTTCTTTCTTATAAATGTATGCACGTGTAATAACCAACCAGCTAAAAGTCAAATTGAGTAACTGCTCAACTCATAAACTTACTGGCACAGATTTTTGGTGTTTCGGCTTGTCGTCTCCTGCTTTGGACCTTTTAAGAACACTACTAGACATCTTAGTGGATCCATTAGAATTCAACTGCTCCCAGAGCATTTATCCGAGCCTTCCTTGTTGTCAGAATACATACATGAGATATATAAGTTAAATTTTATATTCACAAAATAATTCTCTGAGGATTTGATTTATGGCATAGATTGTGGTTATACTTGAAACGTGAGAACATTTACCTTCAGCTGATGGCCATATATCAACGCAGTATCAAACATGAGTGGTAACACAAAGGATATAGGAAAACCATATTCTCTAAAATACCCAATAAACTGTAGTACATAATTTTGGTAAGAAACAATCACTGGCAGCAAACTGTAAAACTGCAAAGCGTGTTCATCAAAAAACTCTCCAATCAGATTTTTAAGTTTTGTTATTCAACAGTAAACATACATTTACTGTCTGTGCAATGGGGTGTTATGCCATATTAAAGGTTCTCTACCTGAGGTTCAGATCATGATTATACTGAAATGCCAACAACATTTAACTTCAGCTGTTGGCCATATATCAACACGGTATCAAACATGACTAGTACCATTGAGGATATGGTAAAACTCTATTCTCCAAAATACCCAATAAGCTGTAGTACATAATTTTGATAAGAAACAACCACCAGCAGTAAAACTGCAGACCTGCTCATCAGAAACTCTCCAATCAGATTTCAAGTTTTGCAATTCAACAGTATACATCTAAGTAGCTGGTTCATTTTGAGTACAGGTTTGGGTACGGCAAATTGGATTTACATGTACGGTGATTATTTTCAACCCTGGGTATGGCTTGGGTACCATCATACAAAAAAATATATAAAATATAAACATTCTAGCCAAATATTTTAGAAAAGTGTTGTTTTATTTTATCTTTTTGAATTTTAAGCAACTTTAAGGGTTTGTGAGTGTGTTTTTTTACAATACTTTAAGTCTAATTGTGAAAAAGAAATTAATTGATTGATTAAAACAGGCAAAAACCTGGGGGTTCATCCCAGGCTCACCCCAGGCACATCTGGAATGGCCCAGGTTCTTCAGCAGAACCCAAACAAAACCGGGACGAATCCACGGTCGAATCCATCCTGTACCAGAACCCAGTATGGATCAGACTCAAATCAGGGTGGGGGTAGCAGCGGGGCCGAGGGCGAATCAGTATCCTAGGTATATACATACATTTATTATCTGCTCAGTGAGGTGTTATGCACCAGAAAAGGCTACCTACTTGCAGTCACTGGCAGTAAAACTGCAAAGCCTGTACATCAGAAGCTCTCCAATGAGATTTCAAGTTTCGTCATTAAACAGTATATGTACATTTACTATCTGCACAGTGGGGTGTTATGCACTAGAAAAGGCTATCTACTTAAGGTTCAGAGTACACACCAGAGACCCTGAAACTTTTGAACTCGCTTCTTGTGTCCAAGATAAGATGTATTAAATAACAGTCAATCATAGCTTTGACTGCGTTCACTTCCCCATTTCTAGACAATGTGAATGGTACATAAAAGCTTTTCAACTTCTTGTGCGCTTTATAAACAAAAAAAATGTTATGACAGCCAATGAGAAATATTACACTCACGTAAGAAAACTTGCCAAGTTCTAAGCCGTGAAAATGCAGTCCATATATATAACTGGAGCTCACATAGTCTACTGACTAGCTATAAGAGTTTCAAGTAGAAAGGATCCTTGAAATCAACCTCTGTCTACAACAATCTCAAGCAGCTTTTCAACTATAATAGTTTACATCCAACTTGCTAAAATTGCTAAAAGATGGGTATAGTTTATGGGAAAAGCCCCAAAACATGAAAATGACAGAAAAACATTTTCAGAAGGGAGATCTTCCATTAGAAGGCCATATTCCTATCTCTTGGAAAACAGGTTTCCAAGGATGAAAAATGGCCAAGAAACAGATCTCTCTTAAAAAATCTACCATTTCTTAGTCATTTCATTGTCCATGGCCCACAACCACTTAAATAAGAGCAAAAAAAAAAGAAAAATCGATACAAAAAGCAGCCATCTCGTGATTGTACATCATGCATTTAAAAGTCACATAATTTGTTTTTTTGCTATTGATGAACATTAATATAAACTCCTTTTTTTCACGATCGTGAAGAGAAAGCTCACCCAAAATTCTGATTCTAAAATTCATTCCTTGCCATTTCAAAATCCTTACCGGTAGGAAAGCTTTGCACTAATTTATTATTGATTGTAGTTCTAAAACTGTAATCGTGCATGTATTTAGGAGATTTTCATCCATTATTCTGGCCAAAATATCAGGTCCATGTAAACTGGCCAAACATCGTATGTTCCAAATATGATGGAGAAATTCATAATGATATTCTAACTTTATGCATAACCAACTTCTAAAATATGAAAACAAACTTCGAAAAAGTTGAAAGATTTTATACCATCTGCATTAACTTGTGCCAATGGATCTGCAGCCATGTTCCTGCCCCAAGAAGCTCCTGAAACAACAACCTCGTCGTCTCTCCTCTTTGTGCTTCCTGCAGTTAAGATAGAAAATCCTTACAAGAGATGTCTCAAAAATGCTCTATTCTGACAAAGGTGAACGAAACAAAAAATGCAAAACCTCTTTTCGTAACAAATAATAAAATTGTAAGTACAAAGCCCCAAAAATGTAGCACCTCTTTTCTTAACAAATAACGAAATTATAAATACAAAGCCCCAGCTATGTTTATATTCTAAACCACGAGGAATTTGATGATAGAAGCTCTGAATTATTTCTGGTGGTTGGAATTTATAAATTGCTTTCAAACATCATCATTACAATAATTGCAGACTTGTAAGCTACACCATCAAATCCTATGAAAAGCTAATGATATATCGTTTGGTTAAGGATATGAAAAGCTACACCATCAAATACTATTAAGGCAATCTAAGCTCTCCTTGGTAAGTGCCACTCAAGGTAACCAGTTGCTTAATGCTAGAGGGAAGTTTTTTTTTTTTTTTCTTATTTTCAAATATAAGCAAGATAATGGATTAGTGGAAAGCAAGGGTACTCATAGCAGGTCTACTGACAAAGAGCACGATATGCAATTACTGCTAGGATGTTCTCTTTCTGACATGGGTCTACATCAACAAGCATTGCAGGAAGGAAATAAGCCACACAAAGGGCATGAAAAGGTGGACTCGGAAATTCACAAGGTTGATAATTTCATTCAACAGATACACCTCCAAGTACAAGAGAAGTTCAAGAAGTGGGGAAATATATTTCCTCACCATATAAGTTTCTAAGCTTTTATGGACTTAAAAGCCTCAAATTGGAGAGGCACTATCCAAAACGTGAATCTCGATTACTAGATATATTGTCTAGCTCATTTCCACTATACTCAATTATGTAAATCATGTTTGTAAAATATTATGTAAGACACTTCTTCAAGCTTGTTCAAGTAAAGTGAACTATTCAATTACATTGCAGTGGTAGAATTAGTGTTGGGATGTTCTGGACATTCTTGTATTGATGAAGTCGGTAGCTTGCAACATTTGAATTTGAAGGTTTCATCAAAGATGATGAAACTGTCAATAAGCACAAGCGACAATTATGTAATTGTCAATGTCTACAAGCAGTAGTTGCAAACGCTTGCTCTTCTTGGTGATGGTCATTTGAAGTCCTTGGCGAGTTCCAAGGTGGAAGGGTATAGTCTCTGTGGAAGGCAAAGATCATCGGAGAAGTCAATGAAGTCTTGAAGCATTCACATTGATATTGCAAGATTGAGTCCTTGTTCATGTTGTCTCATTGTGTCTTAGCTGTGAATGGTTGTTCCAGTTGTATTGGATCACTGTGAAGTGTCTAAATAGTGCAAAGCAGTCCTGTGTGGAAGCTTTGGATAGTGTATTAAGGAAAGCTCTATCCATGAAGATCATGTATGGCGGTAACTTGTACAATTGTTGATTTACATAATGGAAGGGGAAAGCAATTGCCTCACCCACTAGATTTTTTCCCCACCAGCTTTCCCTAGGTCATATAGTGTGTTTATCTTATGTTTTGGCTTATCTTATGCATCCATTTTTTTTAAGTTCAGTATGTTGTACATTTCATTTCCAACACTTATTTATCTTTGGTTTAGCATAGAAAGTAGTCTAGAAGAGTGAGTCATCAATCAAATGTTGAGCTACGAGTATAGAATCCGTGATGGTGAAGCTCAATGTGGAATATCCACCTATTTTATGGATCAGATTGGTATCAAAACAGGTTAGTGTTCCACGATGTGTGGTTCGTTTGGTGACCATTGTGCAAATATATACTTGTTACATGTTGTCTAGTTCATTTCCACTATACTCAATTATGTAATTTGTGTATGTAAAACACTGTGTAAGACACTTCTTTGAGTTTGTTTATGTAAAGTTAACTATTTAGTTAAGTTGCAATGGCAAAATCTGTTGAAGTTGATACACCAACCTCACAGATCCCAATGAACACTTGCAAGCAAATACCCTGTCACATAAAGGAGATCAATAGGCACAATAATGGTGCTCTGCAACCCTGAAGCAAAATATGCAATTAACAAGTAATAATTACAATAAGATCAATCCTTATAAAAGGAGATCGAAACCCTAAAAGCGAGAACCCTAGGATTAATAATAAATTATTAAAGTGCCTAAGTTTAGTTTAAGTGAAATAAAGTAAAGGTGACTTAATTAATTAATTAATATGATTAAATTAATTAAGTAAATAACCTATTACTCTAACACCCCCCCTTAAAATGAACTTAGGGAGAAGCTAAAAAAGTAAGGACAAAATGCATGAAAGCAATGATGGGTCCCGACAACTAGGCCTAATGAGGTACCCATGTACAAAACAGTATCTCACAAATAAAGAAAAGGAGAAAACCACATGGGAAAAACTCGTCTCCAAAAGAGAGAACAAACCTCTCGACAAGAGAGAGAGAAAGAGTGAAGGACTAAGAAGCCTCCACAAAAGATGCCCCAAAAGAATAGGAACATGAAGAACTCCACTAACGCATGAAGAAGTTGCAAACACTGTCAAAGACTGACTGATATAGTGCTGAAAGAAGAACCTCTTCTAAAAAAGATGAAGATCAGGATCAAGAAGACAAGAATCTGTATGAGTGCCCCCAACGACACTACTCGAATCAGATGGCAAACAAAGTTAAAACATCTGGAACTCGAAGATACAAAAGGCACATGTACCAAAAGTCTGAAGAACTGATCAAGCAAAAATAGGTCGCCTCCATAAAAGGAATGCAAGAGTGTCCATATGGTAAATGCTCCATCTCACCAAAATGCATGGGTAACTAGCCACTGATGTACCGTTGCATCCGCCTAGTACATAGAAACAAATACTAGATACATAACTCACTCCAACGCGAAACCAAGGAAGCATTAGCACCAACAGTAGAAACCCCCCATAATGTGGACAAGGGAGAACCATGACAAGTACGTTGAAACTGTGTGAAAGCAAGAAGTGCATGTAGAAGAAACAAGAACATCTGAATGTGCAAACATGAAAGTACCAGCAAATAAAAGGGTGTGCAAACCAAGACACACACGCATGAGAAGGGTGTGATGGAAAAACAAAAGGAAAACATCAACCCCCCATGGCACTTTATATCATAGTGCGAGTACAATAAGGCTCAAAATGATGTCCAAGATCTCAAGAATACATGTACAATGCTAAGGCACTTTATTTCAATGCGTTTACATATTAGAAGTGCTTCTAATGGAAGCCCACAATGTCTAAAAAGCACCACATATAACAAAAACCATGATATCTCCTCAAATAAATCAAATCAGAGATCAACAATCGGAATATGTATTAATGTTTATAAATAAAGCCCAACAAAACAAACAGAACTTCTCCAGGTGCCAAAATGTCCAGAATATCAAATAGAAGCCATAAAACAGACAAACTGAATAAAGAATACCTAGTAAAATTTTTGATGAAAAAATCTACAGATCTGGAAAGAGCACTGGAAGACCTTTCTAACGCCTATTCATTTTCAAAAAACGGAGTCCATATGCAAAAGTTATGCCCCCAAAAATGCGAAAACGAAGATCTGACTTTGATTGGCAATAAATGCAGCAAAAAAGAAAAACTAGAAAAAAAATATCTGCACCACTGGATCGAGCTTCAAACCAGCTCTCTGACGATATTTCGTTTTTAAAAATCTGAGTTTGTATGCAAAAGTTATTGCCAAAATACCAAAATTGCTCCAAAAAGGGTTTGGGGTGAACCCTAGCGGTTAATTGACAATGGCCCTATGTACACTTTTTTTTTTTTTAAATTTATTTTGTACCATACAGCCCAAAAATGAAAAAAAATTGCCTCTCGGAGTCACTGTGTCCGATTTCAACGATTTTACAGTGGATTTTGGGGTTTTTGGGCACTCTGAACGTGATGATGAGGTACGTTTGGGCTGAAAACGCTTCAAAATTGCAAGTACTCTCTGAATCTGGAAACCCTCTCAAACTTCAAACCTTCGTAGATCGGGCACCATATAACCAAAATTGACAAAACAAAGGTCAATCTTGACTATTTTGAACCTTCTGGACACAATGGTTAGGTCCAAATTGACTCAAGATGCACTAAAATGTCGCTTTAAGGCAAGATCCCTCAAAAAATGAACAGGAAGTTGCAAATTTGGAGCTCTGATACCATGTTGAAGTTGATAAACGAACCTCACAGATCCCAATGAACACCTGCAAGCAAAAAAACTTGTCACATAAAGGAGATCAAGAGGCACAATAATGGTGCTCTGCAACCCTGAAGCAAAATATGCAATTAACAAGAAGTGATAATTACAATAAGATCAATCCTTATAAAAGGAGATCGAAACCCTAAAAGTGAGAACCCTAGGATTAATAATAAATTATTAAAGTGCCTAAGTTAAGCTTAAGTGAAATAAAGTAAAGGTGACTTAATTAATTAATCAATATGATTAAATTAATTAAGTAAATAACCTATTACTCTAACAGAATCAATGTTTTACTTACATGAATTACATAATTGAGTATAGTCGAAATGAGCTAGACAACATGTCTAGTAAACTAAATCCATATTATCGATCAGGAAGTCACAAGGAAGAGACCCACCAAACGAACTGAAACGAACAAGTTTCGGAAATGGAAATGTTTGCATCTGTTCCAATGCATGTCTCTTGGTCACTGGGAAAACTATCACTTGAAGGGTGAAACCGCCACCTACATTAACCGGCATTTTCATTACCATTAATGAAACATCTTTGTGTTATCAAGGACCTACTAGAATCTTCTCATGTAGGATGTTCGGATCATCCTAGACCTAATTTTGTTTTTGCAAACCCCTCTATACTTTATGATCAACCCCTCGACTTGCAACTATGCGGAAAACAACAATTTTATGAAGTGTTACAAGTGACCCAAGTAGCATATTTACATCTTGAGAATAGTGGAAGTAGTTAGCTGACATAACTAACATACTAAATCCAAACTTCAGTTCATGCCTCCCGAAATAAAGGATTTTGGTCCACATAAGCTTTAGAAACTCTATAGATGAGGAAATTTCTTCGCCACTTTGGAATACCATTTGACTTTGTTGGGTAGTTGGCCCTTTGACCCAACTTGCCACCACTCTTGCACTTCGCTTCTTGTTGTCCTCTCCCACTTTTGTAGCACGACATCCTTCTCCAATTCCAACTGACCATCAAGAGCAAGGTCTTCAATAGAAGGTAACAATAGATCTCCTTCTTCATTGTCTAGCATTGAAGGCTCAAAGAGACGTAAGTTCTCAATATTGACAACTGAATATATTTTCATATACAAAGGCAAATCTAGTCAAAAAGCATTCTTTCCCACTTGCTCCGAAATGACAATGGACTTGGAGCCTTTCTCTACTCAAACACAACCATACCTTCTCTCCAACAAGGAAGCTATGTTCAATCCTATGTTGATCATGGCGTGCTTTGTACTTGCCCTGTGGTTACTCTAACCTCCCTTGCACTTGGAGGTGAATTTGCTAAATCTTATCAATGAACCTCTCAACCTTGTGGATCTCAAGATCCACTTTCTCATTTCCTATGTATGGTTGTCCCAAAACAACATCAAATGCACATGGAGGTAAGTAACCAAAAGACGTTTCAAAAGGATATTTATTGGTAGATGAATGCAATGCCCTATTATAGGCATGTTGAATATACACCGAATTTTCATCCCAAGTCTTAGGATGCTTCCTATTATACTCTCTTAAAAGTTGTATCGATATTCTAATCACTACCTCAGTCTGCCAATCAGTTTGTGGATGAAAAGCAATAGACCACTTCAATTTTGTATCCATTTTCTCCCACAATGTAGATCAAAATTTGCCAACAGATTTTAAATCCGTATCTAAGATGACGAATTTAAGAAACCCAAAGTGAACCCACACATTAGCCAAAAACAACTAAGTTGCATCTCTACCCTCAAGGGTTTTCTTACAAGGAATAAGAATACACGTCTTACAAAACCAGTCCACAACTACATATAAATAGTTGTCCCTGGTTTGACATAGGCAACACGCCCACAAAATCTATGGAAATGCTTTCCCATGGCCGAGAAGGAAATGATAATGGCATATACAAACCTAAATTCTTGTTATTAAGCTTGCTTGTACTAAACAATACACATCCTTGTATGAACTTAGCAACATCAACTTGCATATTTGGCCAATAAACATATATTTGTAAATGTGCCATGGTCTTTGTAACAATGTCCTGCAACTCTTGGAAGTATGTGTTTCCCTCATTAGTTGAACTCTCTCCTTGAGGCACACAAAGCTTAAAGTAGCTTATCTAGAAAATAATAAGCCTCTTTGGGCCCAAAATCTAAATCTTGGGGCCTCTTTGCTTGAAGAAATGCTTTCTCAAAATCTGTATCATGCTCATATCCTTATACAAAAGATTCATGCACAAAAGGTTTAAAAAGGGTTATAGTGTCCATAACTAAAATCAAAGGAAGTCTAGAAAATATGTCTGCCAACTTGTTAGTCACACATTTCTTATATTTGATAACCAAATGAAATTGTTGCAAGAAACCCATCTATTTATAATGTCTACCTTGTTGAAGTTTAGTTTGTGCTTGCAAATATTGGAGAAGTTGGTGATCCATATGAACAATGGTTCCTTACCCATCAGATAGTGCTTCCATTTCTTGACCGCTTGAACAAGAGCATACAGTTATTTATCATATGTACAATAATTCAATTTTGCACCATGAAATAACTCTGAATGGTAACATATGGGCTTACCTACTTATAATAGAATAGCACCCATAGCCTAGTTACTAGCATCCATTTCTACATCATAAGGCTATTGCAAGTTAAGTCAAACTAAATCTGGAGTAGTTTTAATCTTATGTTTAAACTCAACAAATGCATCTTCTTGTTTCTTACCCCAAGTAAAAGACTTACCCCCTGTTGTAATGGCATGCAAGGTTGTTGCTATGGAAGAGAAAGCCATGATGAACTTCCACAAATACTAAATCGTACCTACAAAACTTCTTGTTTCAATCATAGTGAAAGACCTAGGCCAATTCATGATCAACTCTACCTTTGCTAGATCAATTCTCAACTTTTCATCTCCAACCACCAAGTGATTGTTGAGAAATATTACATTTCTTTTCATTCAACTTGTTCTACTTCAAAACTTGCAAAACTTGTTTCAAATCAATTAGATAATCATCATGTTATGTTGAAAACAAGAATATTATCTAAATAAAAAATAACGAAAACATCTATAAATAGCCTTAATACCTTATTCATCAATCGCATGAAAGTAGTTGAGGCATAGCACACAATCCAAAAGGTAGTGCCAACCATTCATATAACCTTTGCCCTATCTTGAATGATGTTTTCCATATGTCCTCTTCTTGAATCCTTACTTGGTGATAGCCAGATCTCAAATCCAACTTAGTAAAGTACTTGGCATGTTGGAGTTGATTTGAAATATCATCAATCCATGGAAGAGGGTACCTATTTTTTATGGTTATCTTATTAAATGGTCAATAATCAACAAACATCCTCCATTAACGGTCATTCTTAGAGACTAAAATAAATGGAGAATTATATGAAGAAGTACTATGACAGATTCTACCTTAATTAATCAAATACTATTACTATTGTTTTACCTCATTGGCCTCCACCAAGGACTACCGATAGAGACCCAAATTTGGAAGAGAGCAATCCAGAAGCAACTAAATCTCAAGCTCTATAAGCCTCACAGGTGGCATAGTTGTGGGCTCTTGGAAAATTTCCTTGAATTGTTGCATCAACTCTCCCATTCGTTTTTGCTCTTTGTTGATAAACATGTTACAAGAAGTCTTATGTGCAGCCACTTTTTTTATCTTGTATATCCTTTCAATGAAGTAAAGCAAAATCCCATAGTATTAATAAGTCTTTTGCTTCAGAGGCACTTACCAAGGAGATCTTCAAATAGCCTTCATAGGTTTTGATGATGTAGCTCTTGCCATCCTTCACCAGCCAGTATTGATTGGCTCTTCCCATGAAGATGGCATCCCAAATATACATGTAAAGGCTGCCAACCACTACATCGGACACATCAAGAGGCACAACATCCACCATGACTTCATCAATGAAATGCTTATCAATACCAAACATGATCTTGCATTGTTTGGTCATCGTTAACTCTTCTCCTTGCTTTATCCAACACAAAGCATAAGGATTACAATAATTGTAAGTTTCTAAGCCCAATCTGCCCACTAATTCCTTGCTTATCAAATTTGTTTGAGAGCAAGAATTAAAAAGAGCATCCACGTTAATTTTTTTAATTTGAACTTTAATATAGAAAAGTTTGGTAAGTTCACCTTGATCTTGAGCACTATTGTTACCCAAACATACCACTTTGGGGATAGAGGTACGACATAACATCTCATCCACATCAGAGTTGCACCCAAATTCTCTTTGTTTGGATGAAATCAAAGCTTTTTTTCCCTCCTTGCCCTTGAACATATGCAATTCCGGATGCAACTTCCAACAAGTCTCTTCTGAATGACAATCAATATCACAATGCCTTTTAGTATCCTTTTGAAAAAAAGTAATAATAGTATTATTCTTACCTTTCCATTTATGTTTCCCTTTTTGCTTAGAACCACCTTATTGTTTTGATGTGTTTGAAGAGGTAGATGGACCCTTCTTTTTGTCCAACTCTATGCAGTGAGTTTGGGAACAAGCCTCATGTACATCCATAGGCTTGGCCAAGAGCACAAGTCTCCTTAATTGGCTATGGAGTCCACCCACATACTTCATCAAGATGTCATGGTCCACTATATCCTTTCCCATTTGGATTGCCTTCTTGTGGAACTCGCTCGTATATTCTTGCACACTGTGACATGCTTTTGCCTAAGATATTATCAATAAATGAACCTCTCTTCCTCATAACAAACAGGGCAAAATTGTTTCTTGATAAACATTTAAAATTCATCCCACTTAACAACTAAAGGAAGCTTATTAACAACCAAGGTATAAACATAACTTTCAAACCAAGTTAAAGCATGATTGGTTAAATTTAACCTTGCGAAAGAAATCTGTTGACTATCATTAATCTGATGCAAATTGAAATATACCTCAAGTTGGGCTAGGCAATGATATAACCTCTCTACATTCACCTCTCCTTCATATGGTTGTATCTCAATCTTTGCTTCAGCATTTAATGGCGGTGGAGCTTGGTTGGTATGGGGCTTTCTCCCCACCACCTCATGCTTGGGAGCTTTCATCTCCCCACTTGCTTTTAGAGCTTCTATATAAATGCCTAGCTTCACCATGAGAATCCCCATAATGGGCTCCAACTTGTCAAGCTTATCCATCTTGTGCATGGACAGAGAAGTGTTAGCAACATCCTCTTCTAATTATTGGAACCTTTCCGCATCGAATGAAGGTACTTCTTCACCAATATGGGCCATGCCTTTGATTTCTCTATTTGACTTGTGGAAATCTCTTCCTGCAACAAAACCAAGATACCTTCACCACTAGCACTTGTTGATCTAAACACGGGCATAAAACTGCAAAAAAATAATCATACAAAAACCATACAATAGAACTAAACCAGCTCTTATACCAATCTGATCTATAATCGCATGGATATTCCACTACAAATTCATCAATACAAATCATGTACTATATCTAACAGATTTGTTGTTAATGTTTGTTGTATTGTTACCCAAACAAGCATTTATGGTGCAATAAACTGAATTAAAGAATGTTGGACTGTAAAATGAACTAAACACACATATGCAAGATGATCAAAACTAAAGTTACAAACATCAAAAGAGAGGCACAAGTTACCCTAGAGAATCTCAATGCAAGAAAACTCCAGAGTGAGGGAATACCTCCTCTTGCCACTATCTCTTTATCAGTTCCAGAGTGCTGCCACTAATAGCCTTCATGAACAATCTTTACAATACAAACTTGTTCAAAACCCATACTAAATGCCACTTGCTTGCATACAGACTTCCTCAACACACAGCTCAACCCAAACACCAATCCAATCGAGGGCATTGTTTGAAGAACATTAATTGCGTAAATGGAGAACCACTAGCTTGATTCATACCCAAACACTGTCCAATCACTCATTGTTCGATGCCTCTACCTTCTATAGAAGCCCACACGTATGCAACAAGGAAGAGACCTGCCAAAGGCACTGAAATGAGCAAGTTCTGGATGTGGGAAGGATTGCAACCGTTCCATTGCCTGCCTTCTTGCCACAAGCAAAATTGCAGGGCAAAACTACCACCTACGTTAACCAGCAGTTTCGTTACCGTTAACGAAACATCTCTTTGTGCTATCAAGTACCTGTTGGCATCTTCTCATCTATGATGTCAAGATCATCTCAGACCTCATTTTTGTTTCACAGTTGCAAAACCACCACCCGCATTAACTGGCAGTTTCGAAACTGCCACCTGCATTAACCAGCGGTTTCATTATCTTTAACGAAGCACCTGTTTGTGCTATCAAGGATCTACTAACATCTTCTCATCTAGGATGTTCGGATCATCTCAGATCTGATTCTGTTTCTACACACCCCTCTATACTTCTTTATCAACCCTCAACTTGCAACTATGCGGAAAACAATTGTTTTGGAGAGTGTTACAAGTGATCCAAGTAGCAGAACTACATCTTGAGAATAGTGGAAGTAGTTAGGTGATATAACTAACATACTAAATCCGAAATTCAGATCACCTTATCAGCATCCTTTTCTGCCAGTTTTTAGTTTCTTCTTGTTTGTGCCGCACAATATTATTCTGTTTACATGCTTCAAGCTCTTCCATTTTTCTCTTCCCGGGCATACTTTCAAGCTTTCTTTTTTTTTAATGTCTATTTTCTTTTTTTTCACAAAAACCTTCAAATCACAGCTTCTAATGCACTGCATGAGGTTTGGATTTCAAAGTGTGGAAATTATTGACACGGTTCCCCGTCACCTGAAATGAAATATAAATTTACCAGCCTCCATGAATATTTCAAAGCATTAATAAACAATTGTCCTTGCCTTTGTGTTTTATTGTGCTCCGGTTACTGAAACAAAAACATCCATGTAGACCAATTTCATGTTTGCTCCTATCAACTCATATTACACATAATGTCACAACCCAAATACATTTGTAAAAAGGCAATATGTGTATGACAGCTTCTTCCCTGCTTCTGACTTTAGTTGTCTATCCTCTACGATTAGAAAATTACTCCATACAGCCAATATACATATCCACTGAATTTTGTGACAAAAAAAATTCAAAATGATGACCAAGTTCAACATTCAAAGTTCATAAATTGAATAGCTAGCTGCTTTCGATGTCAAAATTGACAATTTGGTACAAAAAATAGCTGCCTTGCCACAAAAAGCATCAGTTCCAGGTTACATCATCTTCAATTGGTACTAAATGAAGCAAATTTGATCAAGGCAGTTTGACCCATGACCTGAAGTGTATATCTTATACCGTGAAGCTAGAATTGTCACAAGAGCTAGGATGATTGATGAAAGAGAATGTGTTAAGAGTCCTGGCCACTTTTCTTCAAATCCATGTCTAGAAAGTAGATCTTCCATCCACCCATATATTAACAAGGTAAACTGAATTGCTTTGTTGTTGCTATCAAAGTTATGATTGAATTATCCTGCATTATCCGAGATTTTCCACAAATGTCAACTGGACCACACCGTCAAGAATTGCCCCAGTTATTTCAAATTTTATACCCACACTATGTTTTATGGCTCAAGGTTTAACCACTTTAGGTTTACCCCCTCTTGTTTTGTTTACCTTTCTTTTGTACTTTGTGTTTAGTTATTTGGCATAACCTGGGGTCTTTCTACCCAAGCATGGCTACTCGTTGTACTCTTTTGAGTCCCTTTGAACTACATTGGTCAGTCATAGATGTTAATATAAATTCTTTCTTCCTCATACAAGACACCATTTAAAAAGATATGTTACTTATCCGTTTCATCCTAGATATTCCAGAACTCAATATTTCTGTCCATATCACTACTGAATTTGATCTAAATCAGTTTAATATTTTCTATCTTCAAAAACAAGAATAAACATCCACCTTAGAAGCAAAAAAATGGTGCAACATTTCTTCAACCTTTTCGCGTTTTGTATACAGTCAAATATACACATTGCACATTGAATAAACTTGAGATTTGTGTCACCAGAAGCAGACAGCAAATATAGTTCAGGGACAGCCACTGAAATGCAGGTATCATAGAGAAAGGAGCTTAGCAACAAAACGGAAGTTATAAAGTCAACTACCAAGTAAAACTCTGAAAAAAATATAAAAGACAATTATGAGAAAAAAGGGAAAAACAGACACGACTAATTTGCACACGATAGTTGGTATTGACTTTCCCTCAAAGCTTATTTACTTGGCAACTTGATAACAAAACCTGCAAGATAGATTACCAGATGCAGCATGTAAGTCATCAGGAAAGCTCTTACTCCCATACCCTAAAATTCATAGTGACACAAATTACATATCAAAATGATGACAATTTGATTGGACTATTAGAACTAACCAATCAAGTCCATATACCATGTACCTGATACATAACTTGTTAATTTTAGAAAATAGCTTTTGAGACTAAACCATCAACACCTCTCATTACAAACCTCAAATTTATGGAATCATATTTTTAGAAAAGGAAGCAATAGGCAGTGTATATCCAACTCCCATTACTCGCATCTAGAATTTATAAGTCCACTGAATCTATAGTTTAAGCATTGCGCATCAAACCTTTAATTGTAATCCCCGAAGTCAATATCTACGTGTCCACCAACTTACAAATAACAGCCACCTCAAAACTAAAGGGTATCTAGTACTCTTAGTAATGAAAAGCATTTACAAATTTCCGGACTATCAGACATATCAACATATCTTCTTAGTATTGAAAAACATTTACAAATTTCCGGTCAATTTGAGGGAGGCATATCTTCTTCTGCCTAGAGACCTTTTCTAAGTTGAAGATAGCATTCTAAAATCAACTGTTCATTACTAAGAATTATGCATATTATATTGACATAATAGAAGATTATCTTAGATTATCTTCATCCAACTTGGTGTTAAGAGATCTTAGGTATCAAGGTCGCATTCTGAATAAAACTTATACACATCATTTTCCTTCTTCTATTGGTAGAACAGTAGTTTTGAGCCACTGAATCCTGGCCCCTACAGTGAAATCTAGATTTAACAAAAACTCGTTAACCAAACTTGGGACCAATAGGCATTTGTATTGAGGGACCACAATGCATAGTTTTATAATAAAAAATTCATCTTCTTCGAAGATGTCAAAACATATTAAGGAATTAGCAAGAGTAAATAATTTTAAATCCTGCCAACTCTTAAATTGATAAAACAGCAACTTGGGTGTACTTCAAAAATTATGTTGATAAAGTAGTAGGTCACCTTCATCTTTCTAGAGACCATAGCTGGGTGTGAAGATGGCATCCTAAGTCCAACATCTATATGCTACACATAGAATTTAATGTCACATTCTATTGATATGGCAATACCTTCAAACCTCCACATCATGTACACTACATCTGCAATTTCTCTTTAACATACTCGTTTAGCAGACTCAAGACCACATGACATTTTCAAAAGACATGACTATTAGGAAAACACAGTCGAGAATTCAATTGATGAAGTGGTAGGTAATCTTCATTTGTCCAGAAACCTTGACTAGGTGGGAAGGTGGCATTCTGAGTCCAACATTGATACAGTACACATAGAATTTTAAAAAGTCTATTAATATACTAGTAGTTTTGAGCCTCTCAAGCCCGGTGACTACATCTCAGATTCAACTTTAACATGAAAATCAGCTCAGGATCAAGTTGCAAGAGGCGGTGTTATTGCAGGAAAGGAAAACCGAAAACTTGGAGTTTTAACTTCTTCAAAGATGAGAATAAATAATAGAGAATCAACAAAAGTTAAAAAAAATTGAACTCCTGCCCAGTGCTTGTAATGTCCCTCTTCATTTAAATTCTCATTTGCGAAGAATGTTTCTAATCTTCTTATTCCTGAGATTAGAAATAAGTCTATACAAGGGAATAAAAGGAGATAATTAAATAAGGATTAAAAAGCAAAAGTCTATCAAATTTATTTAATTATTCTTTATGGAGTGTTGGCGGGGTCACTTTAAGAATAACTTTGTCCCCTAGGCGATTCAATATGATAGGAAATTAATCCACTTAGGCCTAAGTCGCTTAATCTCACTCAAGGGCGTCTATTTGAAAGGATAAAGATTTTTAATTTTCAAAAAAATGGAAACATTCTCTCCTCAGTTTTATTGATGGAGATCAACTGTTTTTTAGAAGATGGAATTGGCAACTTTGGTTGATAAGAAGGGCTCGATTTGGTGGAGAAGGCATTCAAAAATTAATCTTGATTTTTATCCTCTTATCGAGCTATGGAGAAAACTTTCACCAAGATGAAACCCCTGAGATGAATGGGACGGAAACCCCATTGAATGATATACTTTGGAACAACTGAGAGTTCTGTGCAAGTTCATTGCGTAGAGTTTGATGAAGGTGTTTGGGACGAATGGAAGCAATCTGAATTGATTCTGGCAAGACGTGTGACCATTGAGGCTGAATCGCTGCTTGTAGTGGATGAGACGTGGCTTGTTTATCAAGGCACTGTTACTTGTTGAGTTTCACGTGGAGCTTGGAGGCTGATTTATGTGTGTGCAGACGTTGGAGGACTATCAAAATCAAGTTGTGGCTCCTAAAGGAAATTTTGGGCGCACTACCAAATATTCTATATCTCAGACCAACGTATTCTCCAGGTTCACTGTTTGTTTATGCTCTATTGTTCATTTCTGCAATACTGTATGTAAGGAGTTCCATTAGGTGTTTACTAGGCATCTATGATAGTCTTGCCATTCTGGGTTAATTTCTATGCATGTTCTTGGGTTGCACTATAAACCTGGGCAATTCTCAAGTCAAATAAATTGTAATGAAAATTCAGGAAAAGTCATTGTTTACATGCATTTTCATTTTATGAAGTTGTTCATCATTCATGCAAAATTCTGAATGCATTTGTAAAGCATAACCTTTATTAAACCGGAAATTTCACAAACATCTACATACAACCAGGAAAGCATATTTGATATTTCAGTACTTTAATGCATAGAAGAGCAACTCAAAAGCAATTGGCTTGTCAGACTTCAAGCTCCCAATGTCAGTAAAAGGTCACTGTAGTTTCAATCAAAGGTCATTGTATAGCTAGAAAATAAACATTCTAAGTCCAAGTTTGATGTGTTAAAAATAGAATTTTACTGATTATATTCAAAAAACAGTAGTTTTGAGCCGCTGAAATGCAGCAACTACATCTCAAAATAACTTTAATATCAGCTCAAGATTGACTTCCAAGAGGTGGGATTATTACTGGAATGGATTGTTGAAGAACCAGAATTTTAGCTTCTTCAAATATGAACAAACATTATAGAGAATCAAGATGAGTAAAAAATTTAACTCCTTCCCACTACTTTAATTCAACTCAAGTGCAATTAGCTTGCCACACTCATGCTCCTTATGTCGTTGATCAAAGAGCCATTGGATAGCTATTAAAAATAGGGTAGACAGGAGGGATTCACACAGGCTTTGTTTGATATGAACACAAGCGAGCTAAGAAAAACATTGTTTGTGAATTCCAATTTGTTAAAAATCTAAATTTGAACGAAAGCTCATCATTTTAGGAGGCTTTAAACAATTAATCCAAATTTTAGCCTCTTTAAAGATGAGAAAACAAAAAAAATTAACTCCTGGCAGTACTTCAATTGATGGAATGACTACACAAGTGTAATTGGCTTCTCATACTTCTATAATTCCTAATTCCAATCAAACTCTGCTGCATAGATAGAAAATACAGAATTTTAGATATCAAGGTGGCATTCCAATTCAAGCTCCTGTACATTACATGGAATTAAATATATATTCTATTAACAAATTAGTATGTCATCTTAATCTGTCTAGAGACCTTGCCTAGGCATGAAAATAGCATTCTGGGTCCAACTTCAATACATCACATGTAGATTTTACATGTATTATAGATACAACAGTAAAAATACGCATCATACGATATTAAAAAAAAAATAGGGTAAATAAAAAATATGTACACACGCCCGCGTAGCGAGGGGTACAGAATAAGAACGTGCGGATGACGTGGTGGGAGGGCATTGGCTGGACCCTGGTTAGTGTACCGTTGGGACGGTAACACCTGGCTCAAAGGGCCTGAGGGCTTTTGTTGAGTGCTTGTTTTGCGGGAACATGGTCGTGTTCACACGGAGGATGGGGTTCCATTCGAGATTAGAAATTTTATGAACCGGTTTCACACTGAAGGGAGTGGGGTGTGGAAATTGTCTGAACTGGGTTTAGGGAGACTTATGTACTGCAAGTTGTGAGAGGGAGACGAAATTTTTTTTAATCTATATATATATATATATTTATTTTTATTTTTATTTTTTTTTGGGTTGGGGGGGGGAGACCTTTTTACATTACGAAATGACTGTTTGGGTAACGGTTTGGTTTGACTACTGAGATATGTGAATATGTAATTATTTTTTCACTATTGCTTTTTTGCTTGATTTAGTGAACCTTAAGATTATAGAATCTTCCATTTAATAGACAATATATAATTTTTTCCCTTTCAATTGAAAAGTAAAAATTTCCATGGTGGAATTTTGTAGCTTGTAGGTTATAGGTAAGGGGGTACGAATTAGGAATCTTTTTTTGTTAAATATATGTGGGATTTTGAGAGGATTTTTTTGTAATAATTAATAAAAATGTATAAAATAATAGGAATTAGTAGTACGACTTAAATTTGATAGAATACTTGAAAAGATTGAATTGATTGCAAGTCACTTCGAGGGGGCAACTTCATTTGAACAAGTTCAATATAATAATTTTGTGCATGCTTTCATTGGCTTTAACACTTACCTATATATGAATTTTAATCTAAACAACCACTACTTCCCATGAATATGGGATAAAACAGAATGTTCACAAGACGACTTACAAAGCATATGCGTCCATAGCAACTACTATACTAACAAAATAAAGAGAAGAGATATTACGGGTTCATAACATCCCCTCCCTCTTAGAAAAAGCTTTATCCTCAAAGCTTCAAATATAGGAATTGGTGTTGAATCTGAAATAGTGGTTCCCATGTTGCATCTTCTGGTTGCATTCTGTACCACTAAATTAAAACATTGATGATGGAGCAAGAGCCAAGTTAGCATGTGTGCCTATCTAAGATTGCCTCCGACTCAAGAAGAATGAGTCCTTCATTATCAAGTTTTGGTATAAAATAGTCTGCACTCTGATGTTTGTGCCAAGAACTTTCTTCAGACAAGAGACATGAAATATTGGATGAACTTGGGAAGAAGGTGGGAGCTCTAACTTATAAGCAACCGACCTAATCATTTGAAGAAACTTATAGGGCCCATAGAACTTAGGAGCTAGCTTATGACGCCCTTTGAGTTTTAGGGAGGATTGATTGTAAGGATGCAGATGAATAAAAACCATATCACCTATTTGAAAAGTGTGCTTAGAACGGTGTTGATCCATTTGTTGTTTCATTCAATTTTGTGCCATATAAAGATTGTCCCACAGGGAACTGAATATCTGATCTCAGGTTCAACGAATTATGTCGACCACTTGAATTGATGAACTATTGGGAGTGTACAGAAGGAGCATTGGTGGTGCTTGACCATAGACTATTTCATATGGAGTCATTTTCGTTGAAGTGTGGGAGGAGGTATTGTAACACCATTTAGCAAGAGGGAGCCACTTTGCCCACTGATGTTGTTTTTGAAGTGAAGCAATGAAGCAAAGTTTTCAAGCATTTGTTGATAATTTCAATCTGGCCATCCATTTGTGATGATACCCATAACTCATCTTCATTTGGGTGCCGATGCGTCGAAATAGTTCTATCCGAAAATGGTTGGTGAAGGTTGCATCACGATCTGAGACAATGGATGAAGGAATGCCATGAAGATGGAAAATCTAGTCCAAGAAAATTTGTGCGACTGTGGAGGCGGTATAGGGATGGTTGAAGGCACAAAAGTAACTATATTTGGATAGGAGATCAACCACAACCAAGATCACCATTTTTCCCCTAGATTTAAGGAGCCCCTCAATGAATTCCATAGAAATATCTATCCAAATATTGGTAAGGATGGGCAAGGGTTTGAGTATCCCAAAGACGAGTGTTGTTTCACCCTTGTTGTGTTCATAGGTATATTGTTCAACCACCATCTATTGAATTTCCTTTTTCATTTTCTTCCAAAAGAAGTTGCATCATCTCTGCTCATAAGTTTTGAGAAACCCTGAGTGCCCTGTAGATGGAGAAGCATGGAGTTCGTAGAATACAACTTGCTGAAGATCTCTACTCTAGGGAAGCACCGGATGACCTTTGTATCACAGATAAACACCATCCCAAGAATAATACTGTACAACTAAGGGGTTAGTGGCCAACTGTTGAATGAGTTGAGATAATGAGTAGTCATTGACATACCCCTGTTATACAATGTCCAACCAATTGGGAATAGATATGGAAATAACTAAAAAGAAATCTTGGTCCATAAATGTGCAAGATAAAGCATCAACCACAATATTATCCTTACCCTTATTGTAAGTGATCTCATAGTCATAACCCATGCGTTTGTTGAAATATTTCTATTGTGATAAGGTAGAGACCCGTTGTTCCAAGAAATATTTCAGACTATGGTGATCAATTTTGATGCTAAAATGATTTCCCAGTAGGTATAGTCGCCATTTATGTATTGCATGCAAAATGGCCATCATTTCCTTCTCATAAGTAGAGAGCACTAAATTCTTGCCAAAAAAGGGCTTTGTTAGTGAATGCAATAGGGCATCCTTCTTGGAGGAGAATAACACCAAGTTCATTATCGAAAGCATCACTCTCGATAGTGAAGGTCTTGGCAAGATCTGACATAGCTAGAACAGATGTAGTACACATAGCTTGTTTCAATTCTTCAAATGCCCACTCAGTAGCTTATATCCAAATAAAAACATCCTTTTTCAATATAGCTATTAGTAGAGCTGCAATCTTCCCATAATCCTTGACATACTTGCGATAGTATCTAGTCAACCCCAAAACTCTTGAGTGTCTGAGGATGAGGCCAATTTATCATGGTAGCTATTTTCTTAGGATCCACCTGAACCCGGGTTGAAACAACATGTCCGAGATACTCCACTTCATCCTGGCCAAAAGTATATTTGGACTATTTTGCATAAAAATGATGGTTTGAGAGAAGCTACAGTGCAAGCTCCAGATGTTGGAGATGCTCAGACTATGTTTTATTATAGATTAGGATATCATCAAAGAAGACCAAAATGAATTTATGTAGGTAGGGCTAGATTATTTTATTCATCAATGCCTAGAATGTTAAAGGAGCATTAGTGAGGCTAAAGGGCATGACCAGAAACTCATAGTGGCAATCATGCATGCAAAAAATTATCTTAGGGATATCATCCTCATGAAGTCAGATCTTGTGATATCCAGTGCGGAGATCTAACTTGGAGAAAAAATGAGAACCATGAAGCTCATCAATAATAGGGATCGAGAACTTATTCTTGATTGTGAGGTGATTAAGTACACATAAATCAATGAAGAAGTGTCATGACTCATCTTTTTCCAAATAATGAGAACTGGGGAAGAATATAGGTTGGTACTGGGGTGAATAATGCCTTGCTTTAGTAAGTCTCGAATGAGCATCTAGATCTCAATCTTTTGCTGAAATGGGTAATGATAAGGCATGATGTTGGAAGGAATGCTTCTAAGAAAGAGTTGAATACGGTGGTCCTCTAGCCATGAAGGTGGTAATCCCACTAGTTTGACAAAAACACATTCATACATCTACAAAATGGTTTATAGATCAAGAGTAGTGGGGACTATTGATGGTTGCATTTGAATGGACTGAAGCTGGGTAATGACATTGTGTGAATTCTTCTTAAGAAGCTTTTCCATGCAATGTGAACTTATGATGCTGAGAGATCTTGGTTGTAATCCTTTCAATGTATGTTTTTCCCCATTGTTTGAAAACTACACCCAAAGTTCAACAAAATCCCATAAGATGGGTCCAAGTGTGCGTAACCATTGGGCTCCCAAAATAACATCATATCCACCTAAGGGCAAGGCAAACATGTTGGAGTGCAAGTTATAATCTCCAATAGAGATACACACATTGTGACACTTCCCTTTGCATGGTTATGTGCCCCCATTGACCATCATGACTTCAAAGTTGGAGCAAGGATGAATAAAATAATCAGTCTATTTGACAATTCGAGGGTCAATGAAGTTATGAATGCTACCTGAATCAATGAGAATTATGAGAGGGAGCTTCTTGAAGTAACCTCGAACCCACATGGTTCATGGGGTAGTGACTCCTACAAAGGTATAAAGAGATATCTCTGGTTGGTCTTCATGAAAAGTAGGTTTCACAATCAACTAAACTTTTTCTAGATCATCTATTGTATCCTAAACATCTTCCCAATCTTTAGTTTTGGGTGGAGAGTTCACTTTTAATAGGTAAAGATTTTGCTGGACACATTGATGTCCTCAAGTGACTTTATCATCACAGTTATAACATAGTCCTTTTTCTCTATGGGTTTGCATCTTTGCTTTAGTCAAAGACTTGATAGAGTGGTTTTGGGGTTGACATTGTTTGAGATCATTATGGAGCTATATTTTTTAATGGAGCAAAATTGGATTTGAATCGTTGTTGAACTGCAATCTTGTTCTCTACCAACTTAGCCAACCTTAAGGATTCCATCATCATGTTGGGCCAAAACATTTTGACCTCAGATCAAATTGTATCTTTCAGTCCACTAACAAAGTAACTCCTAAAGAATTCATCAGACAATCCTTCTGTGTGATTGGCCAATTTTTTAAATTTTGTTTTTTATTCTTTCACAATTCTTGTTTGAAAAAGTTTAGTGAGTGCTTTAGTGAAGTCATTAAAAGTAGTAGGGCCAAATCGTTGTAAAATGAGGGTGCAAAAATTGATCCATATGGGTTTATCATGAGCCTTGGTGTACCAATGATACCATTGAAGGGCTTCAAGTTCTACGTGAAAGGATGCAAGCAGGACCTTGTTGGCATCAAAAGTATTATGCAGATTAAAATATTGTTCTACCTGATAGATCCATCCAGTTAGATATGCACCATTGAATTGAGAAAAATTAAGTTTCAGCCAATGCTAATTGTTGGAAGAAGAAAATCCAATGTCTGAAGAAGACTCTGGATGTTGTCTGTTGTTCATGGTGGTATGTTGAAGACTGAGGCTGAGAATTTTTTCATCAAGATCTTTGATGTGGATTTTGAGGGCGACAATTTCATCCTCCATGTTTTTTTCTTCTGTTCGGGTTACTACCATGACCTGAATAATAGATTTTTTTTACAATGGATAGGAAAACTAGAGTTAAGACACGTTTAGTAAGGAAAAATTTGAATTTGGGAAAAAATGGAAGGGGTAAAGGGGCTTTTAATAATTTTTTTGAATAGTGGGAGTATGATTGATGAAAGCGAGGGCAATTTTAGGAGTAAAAATGAAAAAACTAGAAAATTTATCAAAGAGAGACAAAGGAGTAGAAAGAGACGTTGAACATTGTGAAATTTTTTTGAGGGAAATGAACAAAAATAGAAGTTATGGCAAAACCCAAAAAAATAGAAATTTGAGATTTACAAAAATTAGGAGTAGAATTTAGATATGGGACCTCAAGGAAGAATATGTAGGAATGAAATTTCAGGTGTTCGGATAAAGTTTGAGGATCAACGAGGCTATAGATGGAGAGATATTTCAAAAAAAAAAAATTACTCTTTTTTATTTCTCTTCTATTTTATGTCTGGCGGTAAGTTCTATGAGAGTCTACTAATACTTTGTGGATGGTTTACAGATTTTGGTTTCTATCAAATATCTATCTGCAAGTCCTCTGATAGTCTATGGATACTTTGTAGATTGATTTTTTGGAGTCTATTGGAAATATTCTGAAACTCATAGAAATGAGCCTCAAGTTTTAATGGTTGCCTAAGGGTTTTAAAAATATCACTCTAGCCACCAATGTCATTTGAGCGAGTATTGCTCTTCAAAAAAAATTTGGCCACAAATTTACCTATAAGCCACAACTCTTGGTTTTCCTCATGGATGGGAACTACTCAATCGGGAAGGGGTCAATGCCCGTTTCGTTGGTAGGTCCTCTCAATGGGCTAACTACTTTGAGGTTCCTATGGTACTCCTTATGATGAGTTTTAGGGATTTCATCCAAACACTTCCCATAGTTATGTGATCAAATTTTTACCCTGATCTGAAATAGATTACAGAAAATTACTTAATTAAGTTATGCAGTAGAACAAAGTTAATATTTTCTAAAAAATTATTGAAATGAAGTATGTAGCAAAATAGAGTTAAGACTTTCTGAAAGAAAAAAATTGTTCTAAGAAGTGTTTTGATACCAAATGAGAGGATCCTCATGCAATAATTAATAAGAATGCATAAAATAACAGGTATTAGCAACATGAATTAAATTTGATAGAATACTTAAAAAGATTGAATTGATTGTAGGCCACTTCAAGGGGGCAACCTCCTTTTGAGCAAGCTCAATACAATAATTTTGTGGATGCATTCATTTGTCTCAACATTTACATATAAATTCTAATCTAAGCAACTATTACTTCCCATGAATGTGGGATAAAACAAAATGCTCATGGGATGACTTACAAGTCATATGCATCCATAACAACTACTATACTAACAAAGTCAAGAGAAGAAATATCATGGGTTCATAATAGACTTAAACCTACCCCATTCTTTTTTTAGGTGGATTGTATTATAATTGGGGTTTACCATCATTATTTT
The DNA here is from genome assembly GCA_037957365.1 of Torreya grandis. Classification (NCBI taxonomy): domain Eukaryota; kingdom Viridiplantae; phylum Streptophyta; class Pinopsida; order Cupressales; family Taxaceae; genus Torreya; species Torreya grandis. The sequence goes on along the minus strand of JARHVA010001228.1, from coordinate 859,754 downwards.
GATAAATATAAATTTTAGTAAGGTTTACGAAATAAGATTATTGAGGAGAGGTTGAATATAAGAACATATTATTGAAATCGAACTTATAATTGGTGGTGAGATAATGATAATAACATTGTTGATTGTCCTCTTAAACTCAAAAAAAAAATCATGAGACCAAATTAGTTTGTGGAATCTCGAAAATAAAAAGTATAACTAGCAGTTTTCCCAAAGGTGTACGTAGATAAGTTTACCGAGAAGAGGCAAGGTATAAGAATATCTTGCTACAATCGAACCCAAAATAGGGGTGAGATACTGATAGTGACATTATCAATCCCCATTTTAAGCCAAAAGAGAAAAATCCATGAGACCAAAATGGTTTATGGGACCTCAAGAACAAAAAGTATAACTAGCAATCACCCAATGGTGCAAGTTATGTTGAAAGGGATGTAATTTTGTGTTTTGGTATAACATAGTTTTGTAAAGTGAAAAAGTGTAAATTGTTAGTTGTATCTCACTTGAAACCCATGGTAATTAAACATGTATCCCCTTCTATGCATGGAGTATTCTAAAATAATAATTTAATATTTCTAGGGGAGATAATGGTGGGAAATGTGGTTGTGTTCTGTCATGCAGAATGAGCTATGTAGGGAGGAGACATTTCATTTCACAGTGAGCTTGAGCAATAGCAAAGTGGTGGGGAATGGAAACACCATACAAAGCACGAAAGTGGTGAAATATTTCAAGGTGAGATGGGCAATGATAGTGAGGGGAAATAATAAGATATTTTAAGTGATGGACTCGACGAAGCTTTGGGTAGATACATGTGCAAAATTCAGTGACATGTCACATATGTCAATGCAATTTTTTGTTTACATCAAACTATTTCAATTACTTGATACATGATTAAACAAGGTGTCATCTTAATAAAAATAAGAGTCGGATATCCAACAACTCTTAAAAACATGGAGAATGAACCACATGTCAATTTAAATGAGTCTAAAACTAGTTGGATGAAAATCATGATTGATTTAACTATTTAGAACCTAATTAGACAACTCTAAAACCAAGTCGACAAAAAATGGAAAAGGCTTATTTAATGAAAGATGCTTCCTCTATAATCTAATTGACCAATGCAGGATTCCATATGAAAATAGATATGGATACAAATATTTCTAAGTTTTTTCTATCCTCATTCTTAGTAACACTAACAAAAACCATTGTATTTGTAACAACAATGCTCACTTTTCTTTATTCAGTGAATAAAGGACAAGTAAAACAATTGTAGGACCACAATCACTGCCAATTTTGGGTAATTTATTGAACTTGGGTTCAAATTCTTGTTAGTCTTCACATACTCTCTCCAAGTGTTATGGTGGTCTATTGTATCTTAAATTATTCACCACCCTAGTTGTTATATATTCCAATGTGGAGGTTGTAACTGATATATTGAAGAGTGTAAATTATGTCGAAAGGGTTGTAATTTTTTGTTTTATTAAAGTAGAGTTTTATAAAGTAAAAGAGCGTAAATAGATAGTTGTACCTCATTCAAAACTCATGATCATTTCACCTTTTTTTGATGATGGCCCAGATTACAATGCAAACAATAAAGAAATTACATTGTATAAGCAAATATTTGACAAAACTATAATATTGTATTATTTTTCAAATTATTTACAAAGCACGTGAAAATCTTTATAGGCTTTTCATGGGTGGTTACGCATTAAAACCAACTTTCCCGTGAACCAACAATTTATTAACAAAACTTAACAAAGTAAAAATATTAACTAGCTTAATTAAAAACTTTGGATCAATAGAAATCAATCCAAAAAACTCCCCCTTGATCCAAAGGGTTTAGTAAAAATTGGAGCAATGAACCGTGAGTCATCTAAGTAGACTCTATCATAACTACAATTGATACACTATGCATCCTTGACTGATCTACACCCTGATCATCCATGTACTATAGTAGAACATGATCATGCACTATCCAACTACATTGATCCTCACATAAAATCCATCTAAAAAGTGACTACCCTCTATACTATGTATGGTACATCTCAAACTGATGCCCAACAATCGCCAACATCTCTCACAGGCCTTTGCTTATCACTAACAATGCTAGCAACATAATGCTAACTCGTACCACACATCACCAATGATTAATCAAAAAACCAATATGCAATATCTTCTCCCCCTATTAGGTGATAGGTGAGAAGCTGTGTAACAAATAAACCAAGTACAAACCACTAAAATGCTCCACATCAAAGATCATAGAAACACTACATCTATGAAAGCAATGTACACAAGCCAAAAAATGCTACTACATCAAATCCCAATATTGAACCTAACAGCTCGCACAAGATGGGTGAGTCACTCTCTGAAAATATATAGTCATCAGATGTGGAGCATGTAACTTCACAGTCATCCCATCCATCAAAAGAAGATGCAGAAGAATAGCTAGAAGAAGACTCAAAATGATTGGAGTGACTAGCAAAGTGTGCTTCTACCTTCTGTCAAGGTCGAGAGGACCTCTGTCAAGAGGGACATTCTATAGAGAGATGTCCTATGCCACCACAATTACAACATATGGTCTCACATCCATAAGAACAAGAGGAAGATAGCCACATGCAGAAGAACTCTAGTGCTTGTGCTTGGGTTCATGTGAATGTTTATGGTAATGTTCATGCTATAGAGAACCAAAATGACGTCTATGCTTAGGAGAGGCTGAATGTTCCCTATGTCTAGAATGAGGCTACCATATCGAAGAACCAAAATGATGATTATGCTTGGAATTATGCCTATGAGAGTGTCTTTGTTTCTTGTTGTGTCTTTTGTTGGGTTTATACAATGGATTGCTTATTTTTTAATAGTGTGCCTCCTTAGTAGGTTGTTTTTTCTTCTTTACAAATTGTCGTTCATGTTGAGTGAGAAACTCACAAATAGAATCAAAAGTAGATTTATTAAGCCTATCACTAAGCTATAACATATCTAGAAAGTTCCTATAGCTTGGGCTAAGGCCATTCAAAACACCAGAAATGAGCATTTCATCATTAATTTTTCTACCAGTAGTGCCATATTCTTGTTTCAAATTCTTAATGCGCGACACATACTCTGAAACATCTTCATCATCAAAGAGTTTAGTGTTGAGTAACTACATAAGAAGGTCAATTTTATTATAAGTAGTTTGTTTATCATACAAGTCTTTTAGAGCTTTCCATGCTTTAGATTTAATCACCTCTATGTGAACTATGACTTGTGCACTGCAAGTGGATTTTAATAATGCAAGAGCTCACCTGTCACGTTTATGAAATTATACAAGTTTTATGGCTTCAGTGGGAAATGTTGGTTAGTTTTTAACAACATCCCACAAGTCATTGAAGATTAATGTGTTTTCCATGTTCATTGACCATTCTTTATAATTCTTAGGTGTTAGGTGTCTAGTTTCAAAAATGAGACTCAAAATTTTAGCCATAATGCATAAAAGTAAGGAATGCTATCGAGGTTTTGCCTTTACCTTTGAAATATCTTCCATTTTACAAATAATCCCAGTACCTGTGAGAGACTATATGTTCTCTGAGAATACAAGCATAATGAAATAAGAAAAAACTTGCATTTTGAAGGTGTCAGTTTGAACTGAAAATGTACCTTGATACATCATTCATAATACATTTGTTTGAAAAAATCATATAAGGAAGCATCAAAACATAAATTTTATCATTCTAATGTATTCAAAATGTCAAAAACCATGAAGATCACCTAGTCACATGACCACCTTCGCAGATGAGAAGATGTACAACTAGTGTTTGCAAGAATGATGATTTATACCCTTATGTCTTCATATGAATAAAAAACGATTCTCAAAAGAGAATATTCCTCCAAAATATTCTCCAAAAATAATATTCTTTCAAAAATAAATATTTTAACCCTTGACCTCCCCTTTTTAAACTACTTCACAAAATTATGCTATCCAAGTGCTCTATAAGCATTTACAAGTTTATAAAGATAGGAATTTCTATATGAACTTGATGTTTTTGATCTAGTACAATAAAAAAAAATTACTTGGGTGATAAAAATTAAATTTTCTCATGAAATAATTTTACGAAGTAAAACTTCAATCTACCAAATCTTGTTATAGGACCCACAAAACCCTAAATATTTGTCAAACTATAAAGAAACTTTACAAAATCAAAATTTTCATTATCTTGAGACTTCCAATGCCATACAAAAGCTCTGCAATGCCATGGCTGATTTTGGAAATTCTTGGACTCCTTCTACAACCCTTAGGCCATATAAAACCCATACAAGATTGAATCTTTCACCATTGGGTAGTGTTTGAAACTTTCACAAAGGATTTTGACTGACAAAATTTGATTTTTGAAGAAGAAAGATGTTATGGAGGCCGTACTTATACAAATTCAAGCCATAAAACTCAATATGGCAGCTTGAAAATCTTTTGTATGTCTTTGGGATTGATTTATGGTCTTGAGGAACTCATATTTAATTCAATAAACAAGCGGATCAATTACTAGAGAAATGGAAGCTATTTTATCCAAACATAGGAATATCTAGAATGGAAACTTCTGGAAAGGCCGTACAAATGCATATATGGGCTGTATAATTTAATTTTATAACTTGAAAAAACTCCCAGATGCTTATTGATATTGAAATTTGATCTTCAGAGACTCAAAACATACCAAAACTCAGCAAATGGATTGAATGAAGTTTGAATTCATTTTTCACATTTCACAGAGACTCCCAGTTCAACAAGGCCATACAAATCAATTTTTAGGCAAGTTTTAGGGTTTGAAAAACATGTTTGAGTCAATATATGACTTCAAAATCCAATCTTGAATGCTCATAATGAAGTTTGGATGTACTACCAGGGAATAGGCCGTACATAGGCTATTTTCTCAAATTTTCTCAGACTTTCTAATGTAAATTTTATTTGAAAAATTATAATATTTTAATAATTTTCCAAAAATTTCAACATTAGACTAAACATTGAAAAGAAAGGATAAAATTTAAAAAGGGCATATCATATACTATTCATCCAAATTCTGGAATTTGATTTCGCATGAGGCTTTTCATTCCATGTGAATCAACTTTTCACTTTGCCTCTCCCATATTCACCTTGAATTCACCATGCTTCAACAACCTTGCTCTAATACCACTGATGGCCCAGATTACAATGTAAACAATAGACAAATTACATTGTAAAATCAAATATTTGACAAAACTGTAATATTGTATTATTTTTCAAATTATTTACAAAGCACATGAAGCTTTATAGGCTTTTCACGGGTGGTTACCGGTTAAAACCAACTTTCCTGTGAACTAACAATTTATTAACAAAACTTAACAAAGTAAAAATATTAACTAACTTAACTAAAAAACTTTGGATCAATAGAAATGAATCCAACATTTGTATGAAGTATTAATAAACAATCATGTAATATCCATATTAATAATCTTTCCAAAACATATTTTCCCTAACGAGTGTTGCCTTAGATTTTATGTTTTTTTCAGAGGGGATAAATAAGATGCTTACAAAAATAGGTTCCAATTGTTGATGTGTTTTCTTATAAGGGTTCAAGTATGACATTTTTATATGTTTTTATGCCTGATGTAATTTCTCCATGTGTCAAGATATTGGTAGCATGGATGAATGTGAGCTACAAGATTATTAGATTAAACAAAACAAACAGAGAAAATGAGATTGAGAATAGCATAGCACTTGTTCAATGTTCAACCAAGCATGAAGGCCTATTAAATAGGCAAACAAATGAAATACCCATGAAGCATGAGATGGGTATAAGAAAACTAACCTACGTCGGCTTGCATGAAATAACAAAGACCAAATAAACAACTAACCTCTTAACCAAAGTGGTTAAGGCAACTAACCAACATAAATTACCTTAGTAAATAACCTAAGGTAAATAAAATAATATGCTAACACCCTCCCTTAATGACTAAACTAGAAACAAGACCAAGTTTATCTCTGAATTTTATGAACTTGTCTGTACCAAGTGGTTTGGTCATTATATCAGCTGGCTGCTCTGCAGTGGGGCAGTAGAAGAGACTAATGTCTTCATTTGTAACCAACTGTCAGATGTAATGATGGTGAACCTCAATGTGTTTGGTCTTGGCATGAAATGCTGGATTCTTCACCATCTTCAAAACACTTTGGTTGTCACAAAAAATTGGAGTAGGCTTTGATACTCAAACTGAAGATCCTCCAAAATTTTCTTTATCCACATGGTTTCACAATTTGCACTAACCACATCTTTATACTCTGCTTCTATTGAAGATAATGCTACTGTAGTTTGTAGTTTGCTCTACCATGAGAAAACTCATGAACCAAAAGTGAAAACATACCCTGTTGTAGATTTTCTTGAATCAACTGAACCTGCCCAATCAGAATCAGAATATCCTGAAAGTTCAAAATCTACAGACTTCTTATACAGTATGCCAAAGTCAAGAGTACCTTTGACATATCTTAAAACTCATTTTGCAGCTAACCAATGGACTTCCTATGGTTTATAAATGAAGCGAGATAGAAAACTCACTGCAAAACAAATATCCGGTCTGGTGGTAGTGAGGTAAATGAGACTACCCACTAGCTGCTGATACATTGTTTCATTGACCGGAGGTGAATTAGTGTCTATTGAAATTTTAGCTCCTGCTTCCATAGGTGTGTGAGTTGGATTACAATACATCATTTTGAACCTTTCTAGCAATGAATTGGCATACTTATTCTATGACATGAATACAGTATTACCACTTTGCCAAAACTCAACACCTAAACAATATTTTAGTATTCCTAAGTTTGTCATGTCAAAAGTACAACAAACATCAGCTTTCATTTGCTGAATGAGACTAGTACTACTCCCAGTGATGTCTATATCATCAACATATATAATGAGAATCAAGATATCATCACCAGACACCTTTACATAGAGAGTTGGTTCTAAGTTACACCTTTTGAAACCTGACTCCCTAAGATATGAGTCTATTTTTGTATACTAGGCTCGAGGAGCCTGCTTAAGTCCATATAAGGACTTGATCAACCTGCAAACAAGATGTTCCTTACCAAGAACCTAAAAACCCTGTGGCTGAACCATGTAGACTTCCTCCTCCAGATCTTCATTCAAGAAATCACTCTTTACATCCATTTGGTGCACCTGCCATCCAAACTGAGCAGCAATAGCAATAATCAAATGAAAAGTTACCATCTTGGTGGTTGGAGCAAAAGTCTCCTCATAATCAACCCCTTCCTCTTGTGCATAACCTTTTGCAACAAGTCTGGCTTTGTGTTTGTCCAAGGAACCATCTGCTTTGTATTTTACCTTATAAATCCACTTACAACCAATGGATTTCTTTCCTGGTGGTAGTTCCATCAACTTCCAAGTCTTATTTTTCATCAAGGAATCATATTCCAATTGCATAGCTGATTCCCACTCAGATTTCCCTTTGGCCTCTGAAAAAGAATTAGGTTCAAATACTTGTGAAACATCAGTTGTTAGAGCAAGATTGACATGCTCACCTCTATTACCAAACTGCTTCCCTGATCTCAGTCTTCTACTTTCCATACCTTGTGGCAAGTCTCCTTCTTTTAGTGCTTCAATTATGGCAGTATACCACTTTGGCTTCTTTGGTTTTTCTGTTGGAACCTCACAGTGACTTGTATCAATTCCCTCCTTGGAATGTGATTCCACTGATGAACAAGAATCCTACTCATTTTTCACATTATAACTAATAATGGAATCATTAGATAACAATGACTCAATATCTGAAACTTGACCAGTTGCTATGAAGTATGGAATTTGTTCATTTACTATGACATCTCTATTTACCACAACTTTGTTAGTAGAAACATCAAGTAATCTATAGGCCTTTGACTGATCACTGTATCCAACAAACATGTATGTTTGGCTTTTTGCATCCAATTTTTTTCTCTTTTGACTAGGAATAACTGCAAAAGCTACACAACTAGAAATTTTGAAATCACTTACATCTAGAGTTCAACCTGACCAAGCCTTCTTTGGAGTCAAATTCTCCAAAGCTTTTGTAGGACTTCTATTGAGGATGTATACTATTGTATTCACTACCTTTGCCCAATACCTGTATGGGACATTTCTACTTTGGACCATACAGCGAGCCATGTCCATCACCGTCCTATTATGCCTTTCCACAACTCCATTTTGCTATGGAGTGTAAGGTGTAGTGTATTATCTGTGTATGCCTTCAGTGGCACAAAACTCCTTGAACTATTTTGAGATGAACTCACCCCCATTATCCATTCTAAGAGATTTCACTGGCCGTCCTGCCTATTTTTCAACCATAGCTTTCCAAGTAAGAAAGTTAGAAAAACAATCATATTTCTTTACTAGAAAGTATACCCACTTTTTCCTAGAGAAATCATCAACCAGTAACAAAAAATAATGGGCACCAGAAGGGGTAGGTGTCTGCATTGGACCATGCAAATCTGCATGTACCAAATCCAATACTCCCTTTGCTCGCGAAGCTTTACCAACATCAAATGAATGTCTAACTTCCTTCCCCAACTGACATCTAGTACATACATGATGACTATGCTGAATAGAAGGAATCCCCTTAACCATCTTAGTCTTACTCAATGTAGTCAAATACTAAAAATTCAAATGCCCATACCTTTCATGCCATAGTGAACTTGTGCTATCAACCACTGCAAGTGCACTTTACTTTGCTTTGATTGGATCTGCAAGCTTATACAAGCCTTTCTCACCGATCCCAACAACAATAATCTTGTTATCTTTAGTGGTGACTAAACATTGTTGTTCTTAAAATTTTACAACAAAATCAGATTTTGAGGTGATCTCACTGATTGAAAGAAGATTTTTGTTCATATCTGGTACATACCTAACATTCTTGAATGTATAATTTACTGTACCATTAAAACTTATATGAACATTACCAAATCCTTTCACAAAATATGTTGTACCATCTCCCAAAGATACAGATTCATTACTACTGTTATCTTCAACAAAATCCACATACCAGTCCTTATGGCATGTATAATGGTGAGATGCCCTTGAATCAAAGTACCAAGCTCGATCCACCACAAAATTACCATTGGAAGCCATGAAAGCAAAATCTGGGGATTCCTCACCTTCACCTTCAGCTACATTCGCATGACGAGCTTTCTTTCTAGGGTTAGCCATATCCTGTTGTCTTTTCCTACAATCTTTATTAAGATGACCAGGTTTCTTACAGTAAAAACATTTCCATTTAGATCTCTTATTACCACTTACTTGTGAAGATTCTGATGGATAGCTATTTTTACCAGACTGCTTACCCTTTTCCTTAATAAAGAATGCACTCTCTGTGGAAGTGGATGTAGACAACACTCCCTGCTCCTGTCGTCTCTACTTTTTCAATAGCAATGTAGACAATGTTTCAAAACTAAAGTCTGTATCTCAGCAATCATGTGCAAGGACTCCAAAAATGACTCAAATGATGGTGGAAGATTTTCCATAACAAGAGCAATCAAATCTTGCTCATCAACAGGTTTCTGCACTGCTTTCAATTGGTCACTGATGTCCTTGATCTGCAATAAAAACTCAAAAATGGAGCCACCTTCCTGCATCTTAGTGGAAAACAACAAATTCTTCAAATACAACACTCTACCAGCTTCAGAACCCTGATATTTTGAAGATAAATTTTTCCATAAATCTGATGTTATAGTTGCATTTCTGACCTCTGAGATTAGATTTTCTACTACTGACAATTTTAACAACATGAGAGCCTCACAATGACGTTTATCATAGTCATTGGTAGCAGTGGCAGGCCTTTGCTCTTTATCGAGCACTATTTGATCAATATTCAGATATTCACATATTGTCAAAACCTTGTGACTCCACAAACTAAAGTTCTTTCCAGTCAATTTCTGAGAATCTGGTAGTAACAGGTGTTGAATACTAGCCATTTTACCTAGTTTTTCATGAAAATGATAAAATTAGAAAAACTATAATGACCCTTTTTTTTTAAAAAAAATTCCTTCTACACACTGATTCTTTATTGACACTGAACAACCTTATCCATTTTCAGCAACAAACTCAATACCTTTTGTAAGATCACAAAAAATCCACCACTGAAACAATTAAATCGGGAAAACTACAATTCCGATTTAAAAAATACTTTCTCCGTTGACATCCAGATAAAAAACCCAGAAAATGGTAAAATTTTTAGCTTTCCAGACGCTTCCGTGATTATTAGTCAGCGGTAGGTCCCCAATAACCCTTATTGGCTAAAGTTTTGATTTATTTCAATTAAAAAAATAAAAATAATTGAAATATTAAAACTTTAGGCTAAAAATTTTATAAAAAAATTCAGCCAATCAGAAAATTGGCCTACCTCTGAAACTTTAGGCGAATATTCTGAGCCCGTTTCTCAACCAAATTGCAAACCATTTTCACCAATGTCTTAGTTTTGATTTAACTTGCGATTTAGACTTTGTTTCACTGAAAAAGATGAAGAAATGAATTTTTCTGATTTTGCTGAATTTGTACGGTGCCCAGCACACAAATAAATTCAAGATAAATTCAACATAGGCTTCTGAGCCTCTAAAATAGCTTGTTTTCGCTTCCTTTTGGTCTTATTTAGCCTTCTAATGCTTCCTGGCAATTTTCAGACCTTTTGGTTGAGTTTTCTGAATTCCATGATGCTTTCTCTCTCCTCGGCTCTCCACTGGGTGCCTAAAGCTCCTCCCTGGCAAGACACCGACCTCTCTCTGGCTTCCACAAACCTCTACTCAGGTTCTACAAACCATAGGCTCTGATACCATATTAGATTAAACAAAACACACAGAGAAAATGAGATTGAGAATAGCAGAGCACTTGTTCAACGTTCAACCAAGCATGAAGGCCTATTAAATAGGCAAACAAATGAAATACCCGTGAAGCATGAGACGGGTATAAGAAAACTAACCTACGTCGGCTTGCATGAAATAGCAAAGACCGAATAAACAACTAACCTCTTAACCAAAGTGGTTAAGGCAACTAACCAACATAAATTGCCTTAGTAAATAACCTAAAGTAAATACAATAATATGCTAACAAAGATAAACTCCATGACATTAATGTATTGTCCTGACGTCAACATTATTTCAACACTGGTTCATACTGCACGTCAGATGTGGAGCCCTACCACAATTAAATGAACTCTTTTGATGTCCTCATCCACCCTTGATAATAGAAAATGACCAATCAAAGATGTTTGCACCTTGTAAGTTGTAGACCCATTTGCAATGGGTGTAGTTAATGTAAATCCAATCGCTGACATGAGTCAAGGTGTAGTTTACAATATGGGCTTTATGGTGTACACTATCACCTGAAATACCTTGTCATTGCCCCTCACTATTAACACCCAACTCATGTTGAAATATTTCACCACTTGTATGTTCTCTATGGTCTTTCCCTTCCCCACCACTTTGTGATTGCTCGAGCTCATCATGAAATGAAATGTTTCCTCCTCATACAACTCATTGCCACACCATATGAAGGAAAACACAACCTTATTCCACCATAAATATAAGATTATTATTGTTTTACCCTTCGTGTACAAAAGGTGAGACAAGTGGTCATAGATTTTGAGTGAGATGCGATTGTCGATTTTTACTCTTTCACTTTACATAACCCTATTTTACCAAAACAGAAAATTACATCCCTTCTGACATAACTTGGACCTTTAAAGCAACTGCTAGTATGAGCTTTAGCATCATATTCATGGGTAGTGTGTGTTAAACTAATGAGTTTTTACTGACTCCCTCTAATTTAAAATTATCACCATGATTTTAGAATGGCCATAAGAAATCAGGGAATATAAATCAATAAAATAATCTTACTAATCATTAATTTCATCTTTAACCAAATTCCACATCCACTTTATTTAGATAAAATGTTCACTTTATTTTTCACATAAACTCGCGTGTTTCTAACCATGTGGCGATTGTAGGATCACTATTAATGATTTATTAGATCTTCTTTGACATCCATTAACTTTTACTATTTGAAATTTTATGAATGTGCATAATGTCTCCCTCAACTTATCAAGGCAAATAAATTTAATAGTAGGGTAGACTCTAATTCCTAGTTTAGATATACAAATTGAGTTAAACACAACTAGAGTGAATTTTCAAGTTAGGAGGATGAAACGAGTAAGTGATCCTCTAATTGAAGTTTTAAGGGCAATGATTTTTGGGAGTAAGATATTGCAGGATTTAAAGATGTCAAATGGAAGGGGTGTGATGAATCACTTGATAATGAAGGGATACATCCCAAGAATTTGTAATTCACATCCACAACATCACATCTCAAGCCTTCCTACATGACTTTGTTACATGCCAATCTCTGTTTCTCTAGAGAATTTTGCTTAAACAAGAAAAATGTGGTTTTTAAAAGTTTGGGTTGAAAAAGATAATTGTATATATGGTTATTACTTTTTACTTTTTTTCTATTTACCATTTTGAAAATTTTCACTCTACAAAATGACCCAAATTAGTTGAATCTTTGTATGGCTTTGGAAATAAATCATAAGCATTAAACTATGAAAAGGCTTGGCTTATATCCTGAGTCGACATTGGATGAAATTCACAAAAAAATTCAGCAATATGACCCTCATTAAGCATGAAAATTTCCATGTTTCTCATATGTAGCTAGGCAAGCTAAAATTTATGTCAGTTTATCAAAAAGTTAATACCTATTTTGATTTTCAATTTGGAGTGAAAGTGTCTCTTTTGATGTTAATTAAGCACAAGCAAAGATTTATTATTGATATTTCAAACAAATCATCATTATCTTGATTTTTAATTTAAAAAATGGTGTAAATTTCATCCCTTTTTTTGGTTTCATTTTGTATATTTTTAAAACTTTCACCAACATATGTTTTTGTGTTTTTATTTGTACTCCGTTTCTATGTAGACTTGAAACTATTTTTGTTATGAAAATGAATAATTCAGTACTGACTTGATGTTGTCTCTACTATTATTAATATATTTTTTTTTGTATATTTAATTGTAGATAACCATGTATTGATAAGAATAAATATGTGCTTCATTGATATAAATAATCGCATTATGTCTGCATCATACAAGGAAGGAAGTTGTGCAACATTTGCCATGCACTTATGTCCCAAGAGTTATTCCCATTTCCCCCTATTTTAATTAAATTGCACACTCAACAGAAGATCTATCCTCTTAGAGCCCGAGTCTATCTTAAACAGGTGATCATGACAAATCCACACTTGAACTATCACAAAGATTATGGTATAGTGGCATGAAATGCAACTAGAAGATACAATGTGGGAACCTTTACTTGAATTGTAGTAATAGTTTCCTCACCTCAAGCTTTAAAGGAAAAGTTTTTTTAAGGGGGGTGGCATGTTAGGACCCCTTCATCCCAATTATTTTCTTTTATATTAGGTGTTATTCATAAAAGCTTGAACACATAAGCTTTGTAAGCCATCCTATTAGGTAATTATCTATCCTACATTTATTAAAAGTAGTAATTATCTTAAATTGATTATTTTAAATGGAGAACATGTACAAGAGTAACATGTATCCATCAAATATTTTGCTTTGAACTTTGATCAAAAGATGTTTCCCCCTCAAAGAGGCTCACAATATTTAGTAATGCTATTTAATGATCTCAATACAATATTACTCTCTTTATTTCAATTGCAATGCATATATTTTATCTTTCAGTGCTGGATTAATTTGTTTATAGGAAGGATCATATCAGGGAGATTGCGGAGCAAAATTATGTGATGTAATTATTTCAACACACAATAGATTTTAAAAAAATTCACACAATTCCACTCACCAGGAGAATTGACAACATGGAATTTGTCAAAAAAATCAAGATTAAATGGCCACAAGTTCTAAATGGGAAAGATGTTTCTTTTTGGACGGATGCATGGTTGGAAGAAAATCCATCAGTTGACTAGGAAACTCTAAGTTAAACTATGGAATAAGCATTTATAATAATCCATGATTTAATTTCAATGATTAAATCGCTCCATCCTTAATTAGCTTAAAGAATAAAGGAAATAATTATTGAGGTAAAATGGTTATGCCGTAAATTGAGTGGCATTGAATTCAATAACATTAGAATATTTAGAAACCAAACTGTTAGTTGGGTAGAAAATGGAGATGTGGGTCTAAGAAATGTAAGGGTATAAATAGACAAGATGTTAAAGCCACTCTTTCTTAGTGAGTTTTAAAATATTTTATTCAATCACATCTACCATAGGGAGGATCGTTGAAGACAAGAGGAATTTCTAAAAAATATATACATAGGAGAAAAATGAAAAATAATTTTGCATATTAAGATGCCACATATTTATCTTATCACTCCCCATCCTTTGATTTTGTCCAATCAAAATAAATATTCCAAGTGTTAAGGCATGCATTAATGCTCACATAATGTGAGAGTGCTCCCTCTATTCATCGTGATGAAGAGATGCTTTGGTTCTATAAACATTGTTATTGCATAGTAAGAAACATTCATAAGGTGGTTAAGGGAAGATGAGAAAATAGTGTTGATGCAAGGGCAGTAAGTAACTAATATGTATTCATTATCAACATTAAAAAGTATGGAAACATATGTTTCATCTTTCTATCATCCCAAAAAATATTGAGGGAAGGCAAAGACAATCAGTTTATATGATATGCATGCTTATTTGGCAAGGCACAAAGAAGGTGAAAGTGAAAATTTTAAAATATAATTCGGGGGCAGGGTTGATTAGTGTCTGATCTATTGTTTAGTGATTACTTATTGAATTGAAATTGGGTATTTCAACCCTCAAAATTCCCCTTTTTATACTTTTATATGGTTTTATCTACATTGTGTGTGTTATAATGTCCTATTAGAATGTTATGGGTTTACATGTTTTCAATATATGAAGAGACCCTTTTCCTAACTTTTGAGAATGGGGTTAGTTATGGCATCTTCTGTAGGTAAGAGGAGTGTGAAAAAAATTGATGGTCTATCTTTGGCTGCAATAATCCACAAAGAGTGAAGAAAAATAAGGGGCAAGTGATTCACTGGTGAATCCCTTGAGGAGAAATTTTTATCATGTGCGGATTAGGAAATTTGTAACCCATATACACGACTATGGATACACCATATGTGGAGAGTAGATAAGAAAATTGATTATGTGGAGATCATTGAAATTGGAAATATTATAAAAGCAATGATCTTTGACCCTAGTTAGTGAATTGGGAGGAGGAATGTATTCCATTTAGCTTAATCTCTAAGTTATGCTAACATGATGTCCAACACAACTCACACTTTCACCTTAATTGAGGACCATGCAGACATTAAAAGCTTTGTTCACAAAAATAGAAAAATTATTTTCCATCATTAGCATCATATCCTAGATAGGTTGCATGTGCTAAGCATTGGGTAAGTGATATTGGATAATAAAACGAGGGTAGAAATCCCACCAGGAGCTATATTTGTGCCTAATGCATGTTGTCCTCCCTTTAAGGATGATAAGGATGCCCTAATGGAGGCTAATCTTTAGAATGTGATAATTTTGGGCTAGCTAATTCATAGGTTTAATATATATGAAGTAAGTTCATGTCTATTTATCCCTACATATATAGTTTGGTTTGTATGACATTAAATATATATTGCACTTGTATAATTTAGAGCAGTTACTTGCACTTACATTTTTTAGACTGTTAACAGGCTAATGTCAGATGTAGTGTGAAGTGAATAATCTTCATATTATTTATTTCAATGGAAAGATATTGTGTGATACTAATATAAATTTTAAAGGATTTTATCTTAGATGGAGGAAGAAATAAGGTATTCAAAGATTTGATCAAAAAGTTCACGTGAGGTAAATTCAAATACTGCTTGTCAGTTTGGAAGCAATTTGGCAAAGAGGGGTAAAGCCTCATTATATGTATTTGTAAGGTGCCTCTCAACTAAGTTTTGTGTATTATGCATGATAACATGCTTCTTAATTTGTGAACTTGATGTACTCAGATTTCTAAGTTATAATTGTAACACATTTTTGTGGGTCTAGGATCCTTGCCTAGTTATCACTTAGCTAGAACAAGTTTTTGTAACACCTTTTTTGTGGGTTTAGGACTCTTCCCTAGATATCATCTAGCCAAAATGAGTATTATAAGATTATTTGGGAAATATAGAAAATAAATGTATAATACTGAAGAGAATTAAAAATAATAATCATCACCATTAAATAGTAGTACATAAAATATCCATAACCATGATAAAATAGTATGATATAAAAATCCATCTAAATTTATAATATTTTTCTCCTCCTCCTCCTCCTCCACCACCACCCACCCCTCTTTCTCATCATCATCATCATCATCACCATCGTCACCACTACAACCATGGCCACCACCATTAAAATCATTGACATCATCATCATCATCATTATTGTCATCATCCTCATCACAACTCATTATCTATAAAAAATGTGAAATAGTATAGTTCAACATTGTAGTCATTAAAATTTGGTTACAAATACTTGATTATGTCAGTTTTGGCCATATTCCACTTTAATTGACTTGAGCACTTAATCAAGACCTATTTTTCCACCTCACTCTTGTTTAACCCTAAATTAAAATGGGTTAATATAGTATAAGGTTAATAATATAGAAATGAATACGTGCAAGGGTGATAAACAAATGTATAGCAGACCAATTTATTTGTAAAATCAGATAAAAAAGTATTCTAAATTTAAATGCTGAGATATGTTAAAAATGAAAAATATAATTATTGATTGATATTGTAATAAATTAGAAACAAGAGTACTTAGTTGGTTTACCATGTGCATGCAAATCTAGCCTAAAATAGGTTGAAAGTGGACTTGATCAGGATCCTGGAATAGTCGTCATATTCTATAAATTTGTAGCATGGCCTCAAACACTTGCATTAGGTCTAGATAGTTGTATCAACTCTACATTTTAACTTGAATGTGGGTATCCAGTATAAAATATCAAACATATATGGGTAAAACCACTTGAAAACTTTAGGATTTTTTTATCACCTTTACTCTAGTGTGTTTAGATCTCATGCATAGGCTGTTACTCGTTGTTAAATACCCAATCCTAGTTTTTTCACCCTTGGAGTGACTATGGAAAAAATTGGGTCAATGGGCACATAGTGTTGAGCTGTTCTTGGGACCCTTATATCAATGGGCACTGCCTACATAGCTAATACTCTGAAGAGGTCCTTACACTTGCGTAGCTCTCCCCTATATGTTGGTTTGTGTGTGTATTAAGATGCAATGTATGATAAGTAAGTACATAGAATGACATAGCTTGTAACTTGAAAAATATGGCTCATGAAATATTCCTTCAGTAATTCAAACCTGTGTATGGGTTATCCCTATGACTAATATTAAAATAAGAAAGGATAGGGATGTTTTTCTCACTTGAATACTTGATTGAGTGTTTTTGGTAAGTCACCTTGTGAGTTGTTTGGTTTGTGTTAGGTGAGGAATAAATGAAGGTTGATCTTGTATATATCAATCCCTTTTAGAAATATCTCATGTTAAAGCACTTGGGTTGACCATAAGGATACACTACAATTACAAATTTGATGACTTTAGGGCATCAAACACTTAGTTTGGCAAAGGACATTCACATCGACATAGGCATCTAGTTAGAACATGAGTGTTCAAGAAGCTATAAAATAGGTACAGGCCCAAAATTTGTAGAGGATGATAATAAATAGGTTTATAGCATTTTGAGTAGCATAAAAGGCTTGGTCATCAAAATAACATATGTTTAGACTAAGAGATAAACAATAGGCACAAAAGATAGTGGATGCGAGCTTTTCGAATGTAGGTAGGTCTTATAACTGAAGGATACAACCATGAGAAATTCTTGACAAGTATACAAGATTGAGGTGTTATTTAATACATATTTAGTGTCTACATTTGCCCCCTCCCTTTAATTTAGTAATGAAATTTATAGTTTAAAAGGAAAGGAATGTGTACTAGGTGTGTATAACACACCTTAACTTTGCATGAGTCCCACTTGAGTGCTTTATTGGTTGTTGAGTTGTGGAGCTAAAAGTGTCACTATTGAGCTCTTGTAGAGGTTGCTGGACTTAACCAGTAATCGACATCGGTAGTGTCATCGACATCGATCAGGGAACCAATCGACATTGGTCAGGGATCGGCCGACGTCAGTCATATGCAGACTAACAGCAACTGACATCGGTCACCTGTGTGTGTGCATACATTTGCATGCGTTTCTAGAATTAGACCTGTTCTAATTTAAAGAGGACTGAGTGTTTGCATGTAAAGACTAATTTAAGTCTTGAGTCTATGTTTCTAATTATTGTATGCCTTAGATCCTATTTAAGAGACCCATGGGGCATGTATTGTAATCAAGTTGTAAGCAAGATCAATTAGATCTGCAAGGTGCAAGATCAAGAAGATCTGTTGAAGAGAAGGGTATAACAACTCAGTTATAGAGTTGATTGTAATTGATTGTGAGAGAGAACTCTTGAGAGAGAAATACTGTACACCCAAGAGGTGTGGAAGAGTGAGATTTCTTCATTGTATTTTGGAAGAGTTTAATATAAGATTGGTTGTTTCTTGTATCTCCTATTATTTGCTATTTTTGATTTCTAGTTACTTATTTCTTCTGGTTCAATTTTGTGTTTAGTTGCTTATACAAAAGTAATCAATTGTACTCCAAGTTCCTAACAAGTGGTATCAGAGTAGGTTAGCGTTTGTTGATTACAGGTCACTCACAGGGGTTTCTATTTGAGTGGGAGCAAAGCAATGGCAGAAGAAAGTAAGCTAAGAATGGAGAAATTCAATGGCAAGAATTATCAATTATGGAGGATGCAGATAGAAGATTATCTGTATTAGAAAGATATATTTTTACCGTTGGGTGGGGTTTATAGTAAGCCCATAGATATGCACATTCTTGATAGAAAGGCTCTTGGATCTATAAGGTTGAGCCTGGCATCTTCTATGATTTCTAACTTATCACAGGTAAAGACAATGGTAGAGTTAATGGATACTTTGGTAAACTTATATGAAAAACCCTCAGCTTCAAATAAGGTATATCTTATAAAGCAATTATTTAGTTTGCAAATGCAAGAAGGTGGATCTGTATATAGTCATCTTAATGATTTCCATGAAATTGTAAATCAGTTAAATTCAGTCAAAATAGTTTTTGATGATGAAATTAAGGCTCTCTTGATCTTATGTTCTTTACTTGAAAGCTGGCATAGCTTGGTAATGGCAGTTAGCAATACTGCATCTGCTTCAAATATCTTGAAAGTTGATGATGTTGTTAGTGTAATGTTGAATGAAGAAATTCATAAGAAAAGCATAGGTGAAACATCAAGTAATGATTTAAGTATTGAAAGCAGGGGAAGACAAAGAGAGAAGGGCAAGCAAGGGATATCAAGGTCAAAGATGGAAAGGAGATCCAAATCCAGAACTAGCAGAATAACCTGCTGGAATTGTGGAAAGAAAGGGCATGCAAAGAAAGATTGTTGGTTGAAGGATAACAAATAAAATCAGCATGAAGGTAATAAAGAATCAAATGTTGCAGGTATTGTTGCACATGATGCTCTTATATTTTCTTTAGATAGTCAAGTAGAATCATGGGTTTTAGATTCTGGTGCTTCTTTCCATGCAACCCCAAATAAAGAATTTTTCAATGATTATGTCCATGGAGACTTTGGAAAAGTTTATTTAGGGGATGGTGAGCCTTGTCAAATTGTTGGCAAAGGAAAAGTGTAGCTGAAATTGCAGAATGGCAACACATGGGTGTTGAAAGATGTCATTCATGTACCCATCTTGAAGAGGAATCTGATTTCTATAGGAAAGTTGGGTGATAAGGGTTGCACAATAACTCTTACAGCTGAATCTTGGAAAGTTTTCAAGGGTGCACTTGTATTAGCAAGAGGTAAGAGAGTAGGTACACTTTATCTATCTACTTGTGTTATTGATTATTCTCCTTCTATTTTATCTACTTCAGATGTAGATGCAAAGATGTGGCACTATAGGCTTGGTCACATGAGTGAGAAGGGAATGAATGTTCTTAAGTCAAAAGGTAATCTTTCAGATTTAACATGCATAGATCTGGATTTTTGTTAGCATTGTATTTTTGGAAAACAGAAAAAAGTAAGGTTTCTCAAGACTGGGTCAACAAAGAAGAAGTACAGGTTGGAGCTTGTTCACACAGACGTGTGGGGACCAGCTTAAGTAGCTTCTATTAGAGGATCATAGTATTATGTTTCTTTCATTGATGATGCTACAAGAAATGTATGGGTTTATTGCATAAAGAGGAAATTTGATGTTTTTGACACTTTTAAGAAATAGAAAGCTTTGATTGAGAATGAAATAAGTTTGAGATTGAAGTGCCTTAGATTTGACAATGGTGGTGAGTACTGCAGTAATAAATTCAACAGTTACTGTTCTATGAGTGGGATACGTAGGGAAAGGATGGTTCCAAGGACACCTCAGCAAAATGGAGTTGCTAAAAGGATGAATAAAACAATAATGGAGCATGCACGGAGCATGAGGTTGTATGTTGGTTTGCCCTTAAAGTTTTGGGCAGAAGCTGTGGATACTGCAGTTTACCTAATTAACAGAGGACCTTCTATTACTCTGGATGGTGGAATTCCAGAAGAGGCTTGGATAAGTAAAAAGGTAGATCTTTCAATTCTCAGAGTTTTTGGTTCTAAAGCTTTTGTGCACATTGATAAAGAAAATAGAAAGAAGCTGGATGCTAAATCTATGTGGTGCACTTTCATTGGTTATGGATTTGGAGATTTCAGATTCTAGTTGTGGAATTTAGAAACTAACAAAATTATTAGAAGCTGTGATGTAGTTTTCAATGAGAAGGTGATGTACAGTGATCAGCTCAAGAGGTTGAATAATTTTGAGCAGGGTAATCTTGATTTGGATGAGGTAATGATCTAAAATGAGCTCATGAGTAAAAATCATCAATCACAGGAAAACACAAGCACCGACGTCGGTCATGCAATAACCGACATCGATCAGATAGGAATCGACATCGGTCAGACAGTAATTGAAATCAGTTAGATAAGAACCGACGTCAGTCAGATAGTAACTGACATCGATCAGGTAGAATCGACGTCGGTCAGGTGCAGATAGAAAGATGACCGAGATCGATCACTATCAAAATGAAATTTGGGCAGACAACAAGCTATGAATGAGTCTCAGATGCCTATAAAGAGGACTGTAAGGGTAAGTAAACCTCCAATTCGTTATTCCCCTTCTTTATACTATGTGTTGCTCACTAATGGTGGAGAAATAGAAAGTTTTGATGAGGCAATACAGGTAGAATCTAGGAAACAGTGGGAGTATGGCATGAATGAGGAAATTGATTCCTTGGAAGAGAACCAAACATGGGATTTGGTTGAGTTTCCAGCTGAAAAAAAAGCATTGAAAAACAAATGGATATACAGGTTAAAGGAAGGAGAGAATGGATAATTGAGACATAAGGCTAGGTTGGTAGTAAAGGGATTTGCACAGAAACTAGGTATTGATTTTGGTGAAATTTTTTCTCCTGTAGTAAAGATGACTTCTATTCGGACTGTATTGTCTTTAGTTGCTATTGAGGATTTGCATCTTGAGCAGCTTGATGTTAAGACAACGTTTCTTCATGGAGATTTGGATGAAGAGATATATATGGATCAACCGAAAGGTTTTGAGGTCAAAGGTAAGGATAAACTTGTGTGCAGGTTGAAGAAAAGCTTATATGGTCTTAAGCAAACTCCAAGAAAATGGTATTTAAGGTTTGACAGGTTTATGACAGAGCATGGCTTTAGTAAATATCAATCTGACCATTGTGTTTATTTTACCAGATTGGATAATGGTCATTATATTATCATGTTGTTGTATGTAGATGATATGCTTGTTGCAGGTACACACATGCATGAAATTACTGAGCTAAAGGTAAAATTAGCTCATACATTTGCCATGAAGGATTTAGGAGCAGCAAATAAAATCCTTGGCATGAGTATTAAGAGAGACAGAAAAAATCACAAGCTGATTTTATCTCAAGAGGATTATGTGAATAAGGTGTTGGAGAGTATTTATATGCAGGATGCAAAACCGGTAAGCACACTTATGGCTGGACACTTCAGGATGAGCAAAAAATAGTGTCTTAAATCACATGATGAGGTTGAGTACATTAGCAAAGTTCCATATGCTTCAGTAGTTGGGAGCTTGATGTATGAAATGGTATATACTAGACCTGATATTGCCAAAGCAGTGGGAGTTGTCAGCAAATTTAGGGCCAATCCAGGAAAGGAGCACTGGAAAGTAGTTCAGTGGATTCTCAGATATCTGAGAGGGACCAGTAGTAGGCATTTATGCTATGGAGGTTCAAACACTTCTCTACATGGGTATGTAGATTCAGATATCGTAGGTGACTTGGATGGCAGGAGAAGCACCACAGGATATGTGTTCACTGTTGGTGGAACAACAACTGGATTTTAAAGTTGCAAAAGGTTGTTGCCTTGTCTACTACAGAGGCAAAATACATTGTAATCACAGAGGCTAGCAATAAAATGATATGGATGACTCGGTTCATGGAAGAGTTGGGAAAGGAGCAAGAGAGTTGCAGATTATACAGTGATTGTCAAAGTGCAATTCATTTGGCAAAGAATTTAGCCTTTCATTCAAGAACCAAACATATACAACTTAGGTACCAGTTCATTAGACAGGTATTGGAGGATGGACAATTGAAGCTGGAAAAGATCCATACGGATAAGAACCCTGTAGATATGTTAACAAAGCCGGTAACAAAGGAGAAGTTGAATCTTCATTCAAATTTTATTGGTCTTCAAGATTGAACTTGAAGATGGAGAAACAAGCCAGAGAAACAAGATAAAAGATGTTGCTGTATAGGTATAGGTGCAGCTATTTATCTCCAAGTGGGAGACTGTTGAGTTGTGGAGCTAAAAGCTTCACTGTTGAGCTCTTGTGGAGGTTGCTGGACTTAACCAGTAATTAGCATCAGCAGTGTCACCAACATTGGTCAGGGAACTGACCGACATCGGTCAGGGATCAGCCTACGTCGATCATATGCAGACTGACAGCAACCGATGTCGGTTACCTGTGTGTGCATACGTTTGCATGCGTTTCCAGAATTAGACTTGTTCTAATTTAAGGAGGATCAAGTGTTTGCATGTAAATACTAATTTAAGTCTTGAGTCTATGTTTCTAATTATTGTATTCCTTGGATCCTATTTAAGAGACCCATGGGGCATGTATTGTAATCAAGTTGTAAGCAAGATCAATTAGATCTGCAAGGTGCAAGATCAAGAAGATCTATTGAAGAGAAGGGTATAACAACTCGGTTATAGAGTTGATTGTAATTGATTGTGAGAGAGAACTCTTGAGAGAGAAATACTATACACCCAAGAGGTGTGGAAGAGTGAGATTTCTTCATTGTATTATGGAAGAGTTTAATACAAGATTAGTTGTTTCTTGTATCTCCTATTATTTGCTATTTTTGATTTCTAGTTACTTATTTATTTTGGTTCAATTCCATGCTTAGTTGCTTATACAAAAATAATCAATTGTACTCCAAGTTCCTAACAATTGGTGACTGACCCATAAACAAGAGCATGTTACAGTAAACAAAGCAAGGTTAGGAGTACACATGTGTATCAATCCAACCATATGTCCTTTTATCAAATTAATTTGAAGAGATGCTTTATTGTGAATCTTTGGAGTTGAGATTAGAACAATAGTAAAAACCTCCAAGTGAAACTATATTTAAATATTGGAGGGCAACTTGCCCTCAACCTTGGAGAAAAGGTGAGTTGCCACCTGATAGTTGAGATTAGCTCAATCATACAACCCAATCATACTTATAAATTGGTGAGCATGAGTGACCCAAGTCAAATCACGCTATAAACCTGGTATGGGTGGATGATTTGACCATTCCATCCTATAAACTTGGTAAGATTGAGTGATGTCATTGCCTCAACTTTGCCATAAGTGAACCAACTACTGCAATAGATTGACTCAATAAAAGTCCACAAAAGTCCATCTTGGTGTAGGCTAAAGTCCGTATAAGTATTTAAAATCTAAAAACTATTTTGATTTTATAATTTAAGGTGATCTTTTTTCATGGAATATGCATCTCATATATGTCTCAAGCTAAAATTTGGGTATGACAATGATACTGACATATAGAATGCTACCAAAAGTGTGTATCTGAATCATATAATTCTGCAATTTTGGCTAATTTCAAAAAAAATCAAGTGCAAAAGACATGTTCCCATGAGGTGCTCCTGCTATAATCTGAAATTGAGAACTGATACAAGTGTAGAGAACATATTTCCATAACATGCCCCCACTAGAATATGAAAATATTGAGTGTTGAATAGGTGTGGAAGCCATGCCCTAATTGATATGCTGTGTGCTGCCCCTGGCCCCCCCTCCTTTGAGGTGAAGGAAAAATAGAAGCTGGTAGTTAACTTACCTCAAAAGGATAAGATAATTGTATAATATGTGAATGTATCATGTAACATATAGGAGTAACATGTTTCGGTGGATATAGCAATGAGATACACATTATGTGATCACATTAAGTCCTAAGATGCATGAGGTGAATCATGAAAACATATAGATAATAATAATACAAACTCAAAAATTAATCAAACACACAAAAGAGTACTAAAAAATAAATCAAAAGATAATGGTCCAAGGAGACCTCAAATAAGGGGCATATTCAAATGCCACACAATCGAAGGGACATGACTTAGTCAAATGACCATGAAGTAAGAAATGACATATTTAAATGTCAACACACAACAAACTATGGCATATGCAAACGTCATAATAGGGAAACATAGGCACAGGGGCCACAATCAATGCAACATATTCAAATGCTCGAACAATCAATGCAATGTAAGATAAGACACTCGATGAAGTGCCCAACATCAACATATCACACTAGTCCTTTCATATCTGTGTTAGCAAACAGTGTTAACTCATAGAATATCAATTACCTTGCAAAAGATATAAGCATGGATAAAGGCATGTGTGAGTATATAAGCTCAAACATGATAATGTAAAATTATCATAAAATGAGATAACCTAGGTGTATCATGATCAAATAAATGGATGCTACCGATGTCCAAATTACATGATTAGAGGGAAGGCCCGACATTTGAAAGTGCATAGATCATGTGCATGGGTATGCCTATATCACACTCAAAAAGATGTGTGAAACATATGTGTACATATAAAAAGATGATATGTTATCCACCAACATGGAACTAACAACATAGATGTTAAGGAGCTAATAAAACATGTTGTTTAACCCTATGTTTTAGGATAAAGATCCTATGAGGTTAGTGTTAAGGATATAGAAATGAATAAGCATAAGGGTGATAAATAAATCCATGTAGGCTAATTAATTGTAAAACTCATATAATACATAAATTGAATTTATTATGCTAAGATATACTAAAGATAGAAAGTACAACCATGCTAGATATTGCAATGATAATGAAAAAAGATAGTTAGTTCTAATGCTAATACATATTTGGATCTAAAATAGACAAAAATTAGACTAGATCTAGATTCTAGATCAATCACCTTATTTTAAAAATTGTACTTTTGTAGTTGCAAACACTTGTGTTGACCCGGGATGGTTGCATTGATGCTTTTGTCTGGATTAGACATATGTGTCTAGTATAAAATATCTATTTAAAATAGATGTGACCACTTGGATGTTTTTAGGTTTTGTGTCACCTTCGCTTTGGTGCATTTGGATCTGGGTCATGGACTATCACTCTTTGTCAAATAACAAAACCATGGTTTTTCATATTCATATTAGTTGCACAAAAAATGGGTTAGTGGGAAAATAGTGTCGAGTTCCCCCAAATACATCTCTATCAATGAGCATTGCTTACATATCTAATACTCTGAAGAGGACCTTAGACTTATGTAGTTCTCCCCTAAGTGTTGGCTTATGTGTATCATGCAATATGTGATAAGCAAGTACATAGGGTGACCTAGTTTGTAAATTGATGAATGTGGCCCATGGAGTGTTCCTCCAACACTTCAGTCCTATAAATTTGTATTCCCTATGACTGATATGGAAATATGAAAAAATAGGGAAGCATTGCTCACATAAGTGCTTGATTGAATGCCTTTGGTAAATTAACTTGTGAGTTATTTGGTTTGTGCTAGGTGAAGAACAAATGATGATTGATCTTATATTTATACCAATTATTTTGGAGAATATCTTGCATTAAAGCATATAGGTCAAATATAATAATATGTTTTATTTGTAAATTGGATGATTTTAGGGCACTGGACACTTGTGTCAGCATATGCATTTGACTAGGACATAAGTGTTCAGAAAGCAAAAAAGTAGGTATAGGTCTAAAATTTGCAAAGATGGAAGATAAGTAGGTTTGCAATATTTTGGGTAGGATAGAAGGTCTAAGTCATTATATTAACATTGGTCAAACTAAGAAATAAAAAATAACCATAAAGGGATAATATATGCAAGCCTTTTAGCAGTGGGAAAGGTCTAGAAGCTGAAAGTACATCCATGATATGTATTTCCAAGTGTACAAGACTAAGGTGTTATATAATTCAGAAATAGTGTCTACATTTACCCCTCGCTTTAATCTAGTAATGAAATTGCTATTTTAAAGAAAAATAAATGTGTACCTGAGCATGTATAAAACACTTTGCCTTTGCTCAAGTCCAACTTGAGTGTTTTGCTAGTGATTGACCTACAACAAAGAACATGTTACAGTATATAATTAATGCATATAATCTAAAATTGAAAGTATTGAAATGATTGAAATTGAAAGAGAGTAAGGTTTAGGAGTATGCATGTGTATCGATGCAACTGCCTTGCCTTGTGGCAATTTGATTTGAAAAGATATATCATTATGAATAATTAGATATGATTAGGAAAAATATAAAATCTATAAAGTGCATATATCTAAAGAGATAGAGAGAGATTGGAGGACACATGACCCAACATTGAAGAAAAGGTGGGTTACCACCTGGTAGTTGAGATTAGCTCAACCATGCAACCCAATCATGCTTATAACATGGTGAGTGTGAGTGGAACAAGTCAACTCACACTATAAAACTAGTGAGGTTGGATGGTGTAATCAAGTCCAACCTATAAACTTTGTAAGATCGAGTGATTTAATCGCCTTAACCATATCAAAAGTGAACCAATTATTGTAGTACATTATTTTAATATAGTTCATAAAATTCCATCTTGGTGGGTGATGATAGTCCATATAAATATTTGAAATCTAAAATATTTGGTTTTGCAATTTTAGATACACATTCCATAACATATGCACCTTAGATATGTCTCATGGATGTTTCACTGATTTAGACCAAGCAGTCTATTGGGTGAATATTTTGTCACCAGCTAACTAATGAGCAAAATAGGTCTCTTCAACCATAGCATAGGGAGATTTGTTGGCCAAATGTGTAGGTTTACCACATCAGAGGTGGACAAATCTCTCCTCTCATCAAGGGGAGGTTCCCTATAAATATGAGGAGCTATATACTATATATATATATATAAGCATAAAATAATACTCAGGGGTAAGACTACACCATCCATCTCTCTTTTTTCAAAGATGATGTTCACAAACAAAGAAGAAATCTTGGTGATAATACTGAAGACACTTCTCTTCTTTCAGAAGTGGTCTTGCAGCAAGGCGCAAGATTTCTTTCTGGTGGGTAACCAACAGGTAATAAGGGCACAATAACTAGCAAAATGAGGTGTAGCACAAAGTCTCCACCTCAGCTATCCAAAGAGTGAAATACGAAGGATAATGGGGGCACAAAGTCATCCCAAGATCCTTTACATAGAAAGAAACTAAAAACACACTAAAGACATTAGTGACATCACAAAGTCTTTCCATAATTGGCTTCAGGACACCTTCCTGATTACTTCTACTAGTTCTGCTTGTTAAATTAAATAAACAAGAATGCTCCTAGGAAATAGACATAAGAATAATTTTTGAGAATAACACAAGCTATAATAGCACAAAGTCTGAAAGTAACTTGCTTTATCATTCAGATAAAGAAATATGATCAACAATCTGAGCTCAAAGTCTCAATAATCACCTTTCAATTTGGGCAGAGTTTTGATTCCATAATGGAGAGATCCCCTTTGCATAAAACAAGAGATTCCAATATATAACAGCTAAGAAAGGCTTGGTGCTTTGTTCCATGGAATGGCCCATGCCACATTTAATGCCTTGAATGCATTTCAGTTCTGTCAAGGGACCATGCTTGGAACAGTGCATCGGCCTTAACTGTGGCATGCCAATTCATCTCATATGTCTCCTCCAAAGTATAGGCTGCTTGGTCCTTTCCTTATTATTTGTGCAACTGTCCACTTTGCCTTTAATTCATGGGAGAAAAACATACCACGTCCTTATTTGGTGTGCTTAGATGACTACTTGGTGGACTGTTTCACCTACCAAAAATAACTCTCTCATAGATATTTGAATATCTTCTATAGCCACCTCTTCTTTCCTGATGTAATTAGAGCTCTCAGGCTATCTTCTTCAGCTAGTCGCTTGGTTCATCCTTCAAGTTTTGCGCTATATATAAAAATTAATGGATATTCCATTACCTTAACTTTGACGTCTGCAGGGACGTCAATGGTTGCTGGTTATTTGAACCTTATTAAACCATGAACCTTTAATTTTTTTAAAGTTCATTGGTTCAATAGTTCAGAGGTTTAGGTGGTCTTTATCTATTATTTGGTTCCATCACTTCCCTGGTTTAATTGCTTCCTTGATCTTTGGTTGAACCATCCCTTTAAACTAGTCTCTAGAATCATCTGTGTTCTTCCTTTGCTTGGGGCTGTCTTTGAACCTTTAAACCTTTGAACTATTTTGGTTCAAGGTTTAATGATTCAATGTCCTCCTCAAAATCCTTTGTTTTTGGCTAAGTCTTTGGAAGCTTTGAAATTCCTTCATCTCTATGTCTTTGGAACACCCCGAAGGGGAGGTGTCCCTTTGGGTCTTTGAGAAAAGTCCATTTTCTGTGTACTGAGAGCCCCCTGCAAGGGTACCTGCCCTTCAAGATTATTCGGCCTTCAAGATTCTTTGGGCAGCCTTGATCCTTCATTTCCTTCAGACAAAATGTTTGAAGGAATTCCTTCAGACATTTTGTCTGAAGGAAATCTTCCTATGCCTTAGCCATTTTTCTGTCGGGCTTTTGGTCATTCCTTCGGGCAAAATATCCTAAGGAATTTCTTCACACAATTTGTCTGAAGGATTTGCCTTAGTTAATTTCTTCCATAGAAAATCTTTTCGAAGGAATTCTTTTGGTCCTTTACTTGGTAATTTCCTCAAACAAAAAATCCGAAGGAAATCTTATCTTTTGGCCTTCTCTTTGATCTTTGAGCAAATGTTCCCTACCCTCTACAAGGGCACTTGCCTTTTGTTCACTTCCCTCCACAAGGGCACTTGCTCTTTTGGCTTTGGGGCACTCCTTTGAACTGCTCGATTGAACTGATCAATTGAACCAACTTTGGTTCAACAGCTCAACGGTTCAATTTTTTGTTTCACTCATTCAATTGAATGCTTGAATCAATCTCTTTGAACCAACCACATTGAACAGTTGAAACTTTGAACCTTTGAACCATTTTGGTTCAAGGTTCAACGGTACAATCTTCTTTATTTTCGCTAAGTCTTTTGAAGCTACTGAACTTACTGAAGCGATTGAACTTTGAACTTTTGACAAAGTGCTTAACTCTTTAAGCTTGTTGACGTCATTGAACCATTGAACCCATTGAACCTTGAACCTTTTAGAAGCAGGGTTCAACGGTTCAATGGTTCAATCCTTTGTTTAAAGCTTGTCGATGAACATTTTTGGTTGAACCAAAGCGTTAAACCAATCTTGAAATTGCCTAAGTGTTGGGAACTTGTTCCTTTGTGAGAACTCGCTTGTTGAAGTCATTGAACCTACTAGTCTTTTAACTAAAAAAGTTTGAATAATGAAGAATTTAAATTCTCAAAACAATTTTTGAGAAGGGAAGAGATAATTTTGGCCTGCAAGACCAAAATAGTTCATATGTTGTCCCAAAATGAGTAACAGATTTTGGGAACAACAGCTAGCTCCAGTTAGGGAACTTCCTTCAGTTGAAAACTTGGATCAACTGAGGGGAGTAGAAACCAGAATCTCCAGTGCCTTTAAGTATGCCATTGGGCTATGGAGTCATGCTACCCAAAAAAAGGCACCAAAAATGAAAATGAGCAACACAAAATAAGACCAAAAACTATACAAATATACATATGTACAAGTGAACTTATCTAATACTTCAAGAATTGAAGTGCGTCAGATGCTGCCCATTGTGAGGTAAAGAAAAGGGTGTGCCATCTTGATACTTCAACAGAAAACTATTTTCACCATTGAGCTGATGGATAGTAAATGGGCCTCTCTAAAGGGAATCAAATTTCCCATGCATTCCCTTTGGTTCTCTTCTCTTGTCCCACAATAGGACTTGATCTCCAATCTAGAAATCATAGTTTTTTGCTTTCTGGTCGAAGAGGTTCTTCACTAGACTTTGATGCGCAACAATTCATTCCACCACCATAGTTTACTGCTCATCCAGCTCAGCCAAACACATGATCCTCTTATTGATGGAGCTTTCATATGTCTGATCTTCAATTGCCTTAGCCAATTTTAATGCTGGTAATTCCAGGGTGATTGGTATTTCAACATTGAGACCATAAAGAAGTTGGAAAGGTGACATACCAATTGCCCTCTTGGGTGTAATTCTGTCTGCCCATAAAGCATCAACCAATGCTTTATGTCATATTCATTAGTTGTCATCTACGAGCTTCTTGATGATAGTTATTATGTTCTTGTTACTCGATTCCGCTTAGCCATTCCCTTGTGGGAAATAATCAAAAGAGTGGGAGAGGGTAATCCCATAGTAAAAATAGAACTGAGTAATCTCTTGGGAAGAAAAATAAGCTGCATTGTCTGTGACAATCTTGGTTGGGACCCTAAACTTAGAAATGATGTTCTCCTTGAGAAAATTACACACTACTTCTGAAGTGGCCTACTTGGTTGGAATAGCTTCCACCTACTTGGTGAAGTAATCTATGGCTGTGAGGACATAATCATGTCCAACACTTGAAGATGGGTTTACAAAACCAATGAAATCGATTCCCCATTGCTGAAATGGCTCTTTTATCACCACTAGCTTAAGAGGCAGAACAACTAATTTGGATCTTCTAACAAACTATTGGCATAGTTCACATCTTCATACCCATTTGTATGCATCTTGAAATAGAGTAGGCCAGTAATACCTAGCTCACAGAATCTTATGGGCAGTTACAAGAGTAGAAAAATGTCCTCCACAGGCCAGATTATGGAAGGACTTCAAAAGTTGGTTCTGGTGCTCCTTATCCACGCAGTGAAGGAACACTCCATCAAGGTTCCTCTTATACAAGCCATTATCCCAGAGGACAAAATTAACAGCTTTTAACTTGACAGTCCTCCTTTCTTTATGAGATAGGTGGGCAGGACACTCACCATAGGTAAGGAAATGAGCAATATTTGAATACCACTCATTCATGGTGGAGACAA
Source organism: Torreya grandis (assembly GCA_037957365.1). Classification (NCBI taxonomy): domain Eukaryota; kingdom Viridiplantae; phylum Streptophyta; class Pinopsida; order Cupressales; family Taxaceae; genus Torreya; species Torreya grandis. The sequence continues at coordinate 828,131 of JARHVA010001228.1, read as the reverse complement.
AGAGGACTGTTGGCGAGTCTTAAATTTCTTCTTCTCCATGCTCTATCTCTTCTGGTCTATTGTCAGCAATCAATTGGCATAGGCCCCTTCCTCGCACCAGCTTTATTAGTTTGATGACTAGATCAAACTCCTAGATTTTAGCAATCCAATGGCCTCTTTTCATTCCAAACTCTTGTTGAGTTAATATGGATTTGATTGTGGTGTCAGGAACCAAGGTAGTAGTGTGTGAATTCAAGATGTAAAAGTGAAAATGCTTCACTGCCTTTACCACTACATAAGCATGCTTCTCCATGTTTGAGTACTTCAGCTCATGAGCTTTGAGAGGACAACTCATGAAAGAAATGGGAGATTCCACACTTTATTTATTTTGTTGAACCAAAATTGATGAAAGTGTGTGTTTAGAAGCATAACTATACACTGTGAAATCCTTGGTATAATCTAGACAAACCAAAATTGGGGTGTGGGCAATAGTAGTCTTTATGTCTCGAAATGCCAATTTGCCTTCTTCAGTTCAGCTAAAAGTGGCCTTTCCCTTCATCATGTTCACAATGTGGCAAGTCTTCTCAGTGAACTTGAGGATGAACCTTTGTAAAAAATTCACCTTTCTGAAGAAAGAGTGAACTGTAGTCTTACTTGTGGGCAGGGTAAGGTCCTGGATGGACTTGACTCTTTCTAAGTCAATCTTTATGCCTTCTCAGGATACAATGTGTCTGAGAAGTTTCCCTTCTATTACCCCAAAAATAGACTTCTTGAGATTTAAAAAAATGTTATTCTGGTGGCATCATTCTTTTACTTGTTGCAAATGATGCACATGATCAAGCTGATGCTTGGAAAAGACTGTTAAATCATTTAGGTACACTACAATGAACTTACTCATTTCATCTTTGAAATCAAGGTCCATTTCTCTTTAAAAAGTGGCGCCAGCATTTATTAGACCAAATGGCATCCTTCGATAGGCAAAGGTGCCCCAAGGTGTGGTGAAAGTAGTCTTATGATGGTCTGCTTCACCAACTTCAACTTGATTGTACCCTAAGAATCCATCTATCATTGATAACATTTCTGAACTAGTCACTGTCTGAAGGACCTGATTCATGATGGGCATAGGATAATTATCCTTTAAGGATGACTAATTTAAATTTTTGAAGTCTACACAGAGGTAAATTTTTCCATTCTTCTTCCTCATAGGTACTATGTTGGCAATCCATGTGGAATGATGGATTGGGAAAATTATCCTAGAATTCAGCATTTTTTGTATTTCAGACATAATTGTACTTGATATCTTTAGATTGTACTACCTATATTTTTGTTTGTGAGGTACCGAATCACTCTTGAGAGAAATCTCATGGCAAATTTCTTTAGGCCTGAGCGACTTTAGATCATCATAGGAGTATGCCAAAACGTCTATGTACTGGTGAAGTAGAGTAGTGAACTTGAACTTCTCTTCTTGAGTGCAGCACTTCCCAATGTTCACTATCTTAAGATTTTCTTTGGTGCCTAGATTTATTTGATCAAACTTCTGGGAGGAGTTTGAATCTGTTTGCTACTATTTGATGAACCTACCATGTTTGTCAAATAGCTTCTCAAGGAAAACCAGGGCTTTTGGGATTTTATTTCCTTTAAGTTATAGGAATTCACCACCTATGTCTGCACTTGATTCAGGGGCTAGTTCAAGCTTTTGAGGCTCACTACCCTCAAAATGAAGCTGTTTAAAGCTATCTTTTTATTCTAGGAAGGCAATGGTTTGGTTGTCACCATTGAACACTTGCCATTGATTGGCATTATCAGGCACACTTGGTCGAAAGACCAGTTTAATAGTGTATATGTCTCCCTTAAAATTAGGGTGAGGAACAAAGAGAGTTGCTGAAACAACCAGTGCATCAGCTCGGTTATTGAATTCCCTGGGTATGATAGAGATGTTGAAAGTATCAAAGCTTTCAATTTGATCTCAGACTAGATTATGGTAATGGTGTAATCTCTCATTTTTGGTTTGATACAAGTTCCTTACCTAACAAACCACTAGTTCAACATCTCTTTTAGCATGAAAGAGTTTGATGACTTTGTCTCGAACAACCTTCAATCCAAGCAATAAAGATTCATACTCAACCGTGTTGTTGGTATTGCTAAACTGCAACTTGTATGAAGAAAGAAAAATATCTCCTCGAGGAGATATCAACACAATCCCATCTCCTAAACTGGTAGAGGAGCAGTTGTCAATAAATTTCAGAATCCATACCTCATTAGACATTAATTTTTCCTTAGATTCTCTTTCGTTTGGAGGGGGAGATTCTTATACACTTACACTGTGCTCTACCAATCTTTCTGTTGTTCCATCTGAACCAATTTTTAGGTTGACACAACCAATAATTTCATTATACGTCTCATGGACTTCCTCTATGGATAAAAAGTAATTACCCATGCCTGAAGACTCAAACAAAATTTGAGCTTCAAGCACTGATGTTTGAGTGACCACGTATTTTGCTTCCTTCTCAGGGAACAATTCTACATAATGCCTTTGACTGGGATCCTCACCTCGGATAGGTCCATGCTTAATTTTCCACCAATATCTTTACAGAAATTTTGCCCAAGAAGGATGTCGTATGATGCTGGGACGTTAGCCACCAGGACAGTCATCTTGATTCTCTTGTCTGGGAATACTGCAAATACAAATTGGGCATCTTTGATTTGTCTCAGTAGTGGCACTTATTTATTTTCCATGGAGAAATATCTCTGAAATGTCTTGGTTAGTGTGAGACCAAGGGATTCTGCCACTATGGTAGGCATGACATTGTCAGATGCACCATAATCTATGATATAATTTTTTGGTTGGTATCCATTTATCAGCAGGGAGACATAAAATGGTTCAGTCCTCCCAAGAGCAGCAGGAGGAGTAATGATAAGGTTATTCTTGGTGGATGTGTTCTTGGGGGGATCATGAGTTACCTTCAAAATTGCTTGTCCTATAGAGATGGCTTGGTTCTTTACACATTGAACCAACTTATCTAACTGCTCAGGGTTGGATTGCAAGAATTCAAATTTAGACATTTGAATTTTGGTTTTATTTATATGTTCAATTATATCAAATGTCTGAAATGAACTTAGAACAAAGGATGGGAGTTTAACCTTTTGGTTTTTGGGAGGGGGAGAACTGGTTTATGAATTTGAAGTAGAAGGTGTAGGGATGCTTGATGTACTTACCTTTCTTATAATCACCGGGTCCTTTAGCTGGAAAGGTAGAGTGGTTCCATGCTTAGCAATTAAAATTGCTAGTTGAGGTTGCTCCTCTATTTTTTTCTATCAGTTTGCTGGGCTGACTAGTTCTTAGATTGGGTGAATATAGCATATGTTCCATCAACTATTTTACTTTGACTTTTGGGTTCATCTTGGAAATTTAGGAAACCAATGTTAGAGTTGCTAGCTAATTCTTCTTCTCCCTCTGTGAAGAGATTAGCATCATCTTCTAGGTTCAACTCAGGTTGGAAGGAGAAATCTGATTCTACTTTAAAATATCTAACTACTGAATTGGTTGGAGGTGCTTCAATGGCCAATTTCCCTTGAGGGGGAGGAAGACAATTTGGCTGCCCTTGATTCCTGACAGCATGGCCTTGGTATTACTGATTGGAGAATGTCCTCCTTGGTATATCTCTATTTGAAGGAGCAGATGACATTCCTTACACCATTTTCTTTCAAAGAGCTAGCAACTCGTTTGCTAGCTTGTACACCATTAGATCAGTGGTGAATGTAGGTGATTATTTAGAAGATGAAGAGGCTTTACCTCTGTTAGGATCTCTCCTTATCTTTCTTGCCAAGATAAGCTCATATTCTACCTCAGTAGCCAAATTTTGAGAAGTAGCAAGATCTATGTGGCCAACTTGTCTCAGTAAAAAACTCACTTTAGGTAGCTGTGAGTTGATGAAAAAGCATTTAAGGTTCTCAGGTGTTGGCTGAGCAATTGTAGGAATCTGATTCCTCAGCTTGTCAAACTTGGCAATGAAGTCCCTCATAGGTTCATGAGGTTCCTTCTTCATTTGTGTGAGCTAGGTGAGCAAGGCATGTGCATCTTCTATAGGCTTGAACCTGGCTTAAAATTTAGCATTAAGAGTGCTCCAGTCGGTCATAGTCTAAGCCTGTAGATGGTAGAACTAGTTTTCAATAGCACCTTACAATGTTTCCACAAATAGCCTGACTACTACGTCCTCATACTCCACACTTATCACACAATAGGCTATGCTGAAGGTAGAAATATGTTCATCAGGATGAAGTCTCCCATCACCAAATAATTTGGAGAAATTCTTCCTTAAACTGCGTGGAAGCTCATGTAGAGGTGGGGTCAAATTGAGTGGGCTAAAAGAGTTACCCCAGGGGCCTTAAACTACCATGATTTGATTATGGAAAAGGGGGATAACAAATCTGGGTGGAGTATGTATAGGCAAACCTCTGTTAATAGCAGAAAAAGAAGCCCTACCTTGTGTTGGTGACCTAGTATGGGTAGGAAGAACACTGCTAGATCGTTGAACTTGAAGTTGGGGAGGGAACAAATCGAAATTGCCTTACTGCACCAACTCAAAAATAGGGTCAACAACACCTTGGGTTCTCTAGCTTCTAGTATAGCATGGAGTTACCATATTGTAGAATAAAAAATGGGAAAGAACTAGCCCTGCTTCGGCTTGAAGCTTGAGGCTTCAAATTGCGCGCTCTTCCCCAGTAGAGTCACCAAAAAACTGCTGGGTGAATATTTTGTCACCAACTAATTGATGAGAAATATAGGTCTCTTCAACCACAACATAGGGAGATTGGTCAGCCTAATGTTTAGGTTCACCACATCAGAGGTAGACAAATCTCCCCTCTCATTAAGGGGAGGTTCCCTATAAATATGAGGAGCTATATACTATATATATAAGCAAAAAATAACACTCGGGAGTAGGACTACACCATCCATCTCTCTTTTTCAGAGATGATATTCACAGACAAAGGAGAAATCTTGGTGATAATACTGAAGACACTTCTCTTCTTTTAGAAGTGGTCTTGTAGCAGTGCATAGGAGTTCTTTCTGGTTGGTAACCAACAAGTAATAAGGGTGCAGTAACCAACATAATGAGGTGTAGCACAAAGTCTCCACCTCAGCTGCCCAAAGAGTGAAATACAAAGGATAATGGAGGCACAAAGTCATCCTAAGATCCTTTACACAGAAAGAAACTAAAAACACACTGAAGACATTGGTGACAACACAAAGTCTTTCCAAAATTGGCTCTAGGACACCTTCCTGATTACTTCCACTAGTTTTGCTTGTTAAATTAAATAAACAAGAATGCTCCTAGGAAATGCACATAAGAATAATTTTCTAGAATAACACAAGCTATAACATCACAAAGTCTAAAAGTAACTTGATTTCTCATTTAGATAAATAAATATGATCAATAATTTGAGCTCAAAGTCTTAGTAATCACCTTTTAATTTGGGCAGAGTTTCAATTCCATAATGGAGAGATCCCCCTTTGCATAAAACAAGAGATTACAATATATAGCATCTAAGAAAGGCTTGGCACTTTGTTTCATGGAATGGCCCATGCCACATTTAATGCCTTGAATGCATTTCAGTTCTGTCAAGGGACCATGCTTGGAAAAGTGCATCAGCCTTAATTATGGTGTGTTAATTCATCTCATATGTCTCCTCCAAAGTATAGGCCACCTGATCCTTTCCTTCTTATTTGCACATCTATCTACTTTGTCTTTACTTCATGGGAGAAAAATAGGCCGCATCTTTGATTTGGTGTGCTCAAATGACTACTTGGTGGACTGTTTCACCTACCAAAAATAACTCTCTCATAGATATTTCAATATCTTCTATAGCCATCTCTTCTTTCCTGATGCAATTGGAGCTCTTGGGCTATCTTCTTCAGCTAGTCACTTGGTTTATCTTTCAAGCTTCACACTATATTTAAAAATTAACAGATATTCTATTACCTTAAATTTGACGTTCGTGGGGATGTCAATGGTTTCTAGTTGTTTGAACGATATTGAACCATGAACCTTTGAAAGTTCATTGGTTCAATATTTCAAAGGTTCAGGCAGTCTTTATCGATTCCTTCGTTCCATTGCTTCCCTGGTTCAATCGCTTCCTTGCTCTTTGGTTGAACCATCCCTTTGAACTGGTCTTTGGAATCATCTATGTTCTTCCTTTGCTTGGGGCCGTCTTTAAACCTTTGAACCTTTGAACCATTTTGGTTCAAGGTTTAATGATTCAATGTCTTCCTCATAATCCTTCATTTTTGTCTAAGTCTTTAGAAGCCTTGAAATTCCTTCAGCTCTATGTCTTTGGAACACCCCAAAGGGGAGGTGTCCCTTTGGGTCTTTGAGAAAGGTCCATTTTCTGTGTGCTGAGAGCCCCTCGCAAGGGTACCTACCCTTTAGGACTCTTCGGCCTTCAGGATTCTTTGGGCGGCATTGATCCTTCATTTCCTTCAGACAAAATGTCCGAAGGAATTCCTTTAGACATTTTATTCGAAGGAAAGCTTCCTTTGCCTTAGCCATTTTTCCGTCGGGCTTTTGGTCATTCCTTCAGGAAAAATGTCCAAAGGAATTCCTTCAGACAATTTGTCTAAAGGATCTGCCTTAGTGAATTTCTTTCGCATAAAATCTTTCCAAAGGAATTCTTTTGGTTCCTTTACTTGGTAGTTTCCTCTGACGAAAAGTTTGAAGGAAATCTTCTCTTTTGGCCTTCTCTTTGATCTTTGAGCAAATGTTCCCTACCCTCCACAAGGGCACCTGCATTTTATTCACTACCCTCTATGAGGGCACTTGCTCTTTAAGCTTTGGGGCACTCCTTTGAACCACTCGATTGAACTGACCGATTGAACCAACTTTGGTTCAATGGCTCAATGGTTCAATCTTTTGTTCCACTCATTCAATTGACTACCTGAATCAATCTCTTTGAACCAACCGCATTGAACCTTTGAACCATTTTGGTTCAAGGTTCAACGGTTCAATTGTTCAATCTTTTTTCTTTTCGCTAAGTCTTTTGAAGTCGCTGAACTTACTGAAGCAGTTGAACTTTGAACTTTTGACAAAGCACTTAACTCTTTAAGTTTGCAGATGTCATTGAACCGTTGAACTTGTTGAACCTTAAACCTTTTCGAAGTGGGGTTCAACGTTTCAATGGTTCAATGGTTGAATCCTTTGTTTGAAGCTTGTCGATGAACATTTTTGGTTGAACCAAGGCATTGAACCAATCTTGAAATTTCCTAAGTGTTGGGAACTTGTTCCTTTGTGAGAACTCGCATGTTGAAGCCATTGAACCTATTGAACCTGCTAGTCCCTTAACTGAAAAAGCTTGAATAATGAAAAATTTGAATGCTCATAATAATTTTTGAGAAGGGAAGAGATAATTTTGGCCTGCAAGACCAAAATAGTTCATATGTTGTCCCAAAATGAGTGACAAATTTTGGGAATAACACAGTCTAAATCAATCAATCTTAGACCAAATGATGCACATTCCATAACATATGGATGTTTCATTGATTTAGACCAAGCAATCTATGGGACCAAGATCTAAAAAAATAGTGTTTCTTGCTAACACAACCACTTGACACAAGGGTTGTCCTATTTGTATCAAAATGTTTCTAATCCCTTCTCAATGCTAACTCTTTAACCTTACCTCTCTAAACAAGTCAACTAATTTATCAACCCTCGAGTTGTCTTTGTACTTGATACAAATGTCCCCATATGCTACACACTCCATAATAAAATGTCATTTTGTCTCCACTACTCCCTTGTCATAAAATAAACATGTTATCTTTTCTCATTCTTCCTCAGGCTTTGTCCACTTGTTAGTTTCACACCTAAAATGATGTGAGCTAGTCTTTAACTATGCCATCAACATCTTTGATTTCCATTTGATTTTACCCCTATGTATGCCTTTTATTTGTGATCCCATGTGGGATCAAACTCTTTAATGTAATTGTTTAACCCTTTTTAGAATTGGACTATTAGTGTTAAAAGGGTAGAATAACCTAATCAAATTGATGAATAGAAGGAATAATTTATTTTATTCTTCCATTGATAATGTAAAATTATATGGTTATTGTGATACTGACCATGCTGGTAATACAATAAAACACAAATATAATTTAGGATATGTGTTTAATATTAGTGCAGGTGCTATCACTTGAAGAAACAAGAAGCGAACTACTATCTCTATCTCTTATACTAAAGTAGGGTACAAAAATGTTATGGAAGCTACCAAAGAAGCCATGTGGCTATGAAAGTTGTTGAGATAACTTTATTTGGATGTTTCTTATAATACCATTCTTCATTTTGATAACCAAAGTTGTATAACTCTGGTGAAAAATCCAATGTAGCACCAAAGAACTAAATATATTGAAGTTTATGTGCATTTTATTCGAGAGAAAGTCTTCAATGGTGATATTGATCTACAACTCTGTCCTATGGATAAAAAAGTGGTAGATATTTTCATAAAACCACTTGGTGATTCCATTTCTTGTTAGTTTAATGAAATGATGGACCTCTCAGAGTTGCCATTGAGGGGGAGTGTGCATGACAATGCAGCTTCCTAATGGATCTGTATTTCTTCTTATTCTCTATACTTCTTCTCAATTGTAAAGCATTGTAAACTTCATGTTGAAATTTATGTTATTGTAAACTTCCTATGCAAATATTAATTTTGTACCCAATACAAAAATAATACTTTGTAATGGAGGTCCTTATGTTATAAAAGGCTCCAAATATGATTAGATAATTATTCATGAGAAACTATGAGATGCAGTCTCACAATCATGCTATCCTAAACTTACTTTCGATTAGTTTATGGATTATAATTTATTTTTTTTCGAAAAGGTGATGTTTAATAGGATGAATGTTTTTAAATCTTTCAATTGTGTACATAATATAGTTTTTTTTAAAGTTGACTATGACATTGATCCCCAATTAGCATTAAGGGGGGTGTTAGAATATTTAATTCTAAGTGGAATTAATTAACCCTTAGCCTTGGTATTAATTAGTTAAATAATAATATATTATTTATTACCACAGGGTGGAAACTTCATGATGATAAATAATAGAGTTATAATTATTTAATTATTACAAAGTTTTAATTAAATTATTTTATCAGGATGGATGGACCTGTTAATTATACAATGGTCACTTCCCTTAGTTTTTTATTATAAACAGGGTTTTACCACCATTGTGAAACCAACCTGTGAATATGAAATATTAATTATATTAAATCTCAAAGAGTTTTATAAAATTTTGTCTGAAAAGAAGTGAGAGGTTGAAGAACTTGTATTAGATAGATAGGAGTTTTTCAATTATTAAATAATTCATCATTGTAGGGTTTTTACCTCTAAGATGTTTTCCCACATTAAATCTCTATGCAATGGTTCATTGATCTATGTGCTTCATTTATTATACTTTGCTCATTATTTATTCATCCTAAATTTTATATACACATTATTATGGTATACATGAATTTTATCATTTTTATGAATGCACATTCAACAATTGGTGATGCAAGGAGTCGTTGATTATTTATCTCAAATTAGTGAATTGATTGCCACTGAAAGTTATGTTCATTGACATGAACATCTAGGGGTAGAATTTATGGGTATTCCACCATATGGTTGAGGAGGGTGATCATGCCAAAGAGCTCCTAGTTAAAATTTGAATGAAAGAAATTATTTAGCAATTTCAAAATTTTCTCCCTCTTGTGTTTCATTCAAGAATTTTTTATTATTGTCAAGTACTTGTTTGGGTTCTTATCCATTACTTTTTCCATTAAAAGGTACTCATGTTAATATAGTTTTCATGCACTAGAATTATCATTATCATTCCCATGGCCATGCCATTAATTTTGGCCATTAGTGCTCCACCACTTGATTTGTTTTCTTGGATTAGGGGATCATAGTGTCTCTCATATGAGAACATTAAATATGAACATTGCATTGAGGTGGGGAAACCTGCTACCTGAAGAAGGACACTCATATATAAATGAATAGTCGGTTTGCTCAAGTTTTTCACATTTAATATCTTTTGGAACTCCTCCAAGTATACATGTCTGATATGTGACTCAATAATCTTAGGATTGTTGTTGTCTAACACCAACAATGGTTCATATCCCATATACTTGCACTTCATTTTTTAGACTTTAGATACTCGAATATTGCTTCTTAAGTAAGGGTTAATAGTTTGAGTGGGTTTAGAAGGAGGAAATGCTGATAAGGTTTGAATGAGTAGGTTGCAGTGGTCATGAGATAGGTTACTCATGCTAGGTGAACACCCTAAAAAATGAGGATATGGTGAAGGGAAAAAAATCTGAGAACATGGTATAATTTGCTCTGAAAAATGTTGAAGGGTGTCAACTATGGAGTGTTTGAGTAATTTTTTTTGGCAAAGTCACAATAGAAGAGGGATGATAATAGGAAATAAAATATTTCTTACAGCACAAGTTGAATCCAAAATAATGAAAAATAAGCATTAAAATCTTAATATATCTCTTTTCTGACGTAGTGTGGTGTGCAACACTAAAAATGTAATATCACATATGTGCACATCCTAGGTGGATAGATGGATTCTTCACACATACATGAAAGTAGGTAAGATGCATGTATATACATGTGCACATAAGCATATCTACCACGTCGACGGGGATGGGCTAGTTGATCATGTTTACCCATAGCATATAGGCATGCATCTGACACATCATGGGGTTGAGCTTATTAGAGTGAGATACATAGGGTGTGTTAGGGCATCCCCTATGGTCTTAGGATCAAGAATAACATCCATCACACTGTACGAGACATGAAGACATGCTTCGAGTGCCCTTCTTCATAACTTAGTCATTTTTTGAATGTTTTCTATTTTTTTTTAATTTTGTAAATTTTTCAAAAATTGTTCTTCAACTTTAAAGTTGAATTGGCCTTATAAATTTTGGGATCAATAAGTTCTCATTTCTAGCAAGAGTAGTTCTTAATATACTCCTAGTTCTTTTTTACGTTCGTTATCATTTTAATTTTAATTTTGTTTTTGATTTTATGTTATATTATTTCATTATATTATTTATTATTCATTTTCACTTGAATTTTGATTAATAGATAATTTTATAATTAAATAGTAGTTTGAATCAACTGTCATTACTTGATAAATTAATGCTTACTCATGTATCTTATCTAGTCATTAACATCATTTTAAGAATGTGTTTATAGGTACTTTATTCTTATCAAATTTTTTATTTTTATTTTCATTTTATATTAGTTGACTTTTATCATCATTGCGATTATTTATTTTTAATTTTTTTAATTTACTATTAGTTATTTTCTCTTAATAGAATATATATCTCAATGGTTAATTATTAATATTAATATTTTTATTGTATTGATTTCTTAATTATAAATTTCTATCATAATATTTTATTTTAAAAACCATGAGCTTACCTCATCCTAACATCTTTCATATTTATATAAGACCTAAGTATGTAATTCATATATCATTATATTCTCTTCCTGATGATGTATCACTTAATGTGATCCAAAATATTGATCTAAAAATTCTCATGTAGTTATATTCATAATCATTTGTATTACATTATAATCCTATTTGGAGTAGTTATTTAATAGTATTTATTTTGATGCAAACACAAGAGATGAGATCTGATTAAGGGGTGTATTTATTTCTATGTTGCTAGGTTAATCACTCTCCCATGGACACACACTACCACACTACTCAGACTTGACTCACTTAACATAGTATCTTTATTTCATTCAATAACATGTTACAAATAACATAATGAACACTCAAACTCTTAAACAAACACACTTTCCTTGATAGGCTTATTATATTACATGAAGAATAGTCAAACTCTCTTATAGTCTCTCCTAGACTAGAAAACAACTCTCTGTTATGATCTTGGAGAGTTCCTTTCTTATCTAAATTGCCTCTCCTCCAAAACATAATTACCTTTCTTTTCAGTATCCCATTTTGAAATTCCAAGCTTCATGGGGTGTCTCTTCAACTTCCCCCATATCAACATAACATCAAGATTAAATGTCAAATTATCTAGAACAACTCATTCTATATGTCACAAAGAAAAAATAGTCACACATAACTGTCAAACAATAATGTTTTACCTCATCAAAATGAGAAATGTTGCACATAGGCTGAATAATAAAATACCAAGAACCTCCAAAAATATTAGCTACCCATGTGTTAATGTGTTGAAGAACCACTTTGCAGAATCTCAAATTCTCAAGTTGCATTTCAGTCTGAATGATAGTTGTAAAAACTATCATAAATTTGGCATTGTAATTCCAAATGATTTGAACTTTGACCATATTTTAATATTCATACCCTATTATCTCAAAAAATTTCACCTTCAAATTATTCACTATGTTGACTAACCATCTTTCCAAATGTCTATGACTTAACAATCCATGTAGGCTAACAAAATTAGACAAAATATCTCCACCTGCCACTTGGCGATGAAATAGTTTTACAACATCATTATTAGAGGTTCAAAATATCACACAAAAAAAAATGAAAAATAAACATACAAACACACCACTCTATTTTTGGTTGATGCAAGATTACATGAACCCCTGGATGCTCCTACATGAGACACCTAAGGTTTTTAAAATGTGAGATCCTACTCACATATATGGAATAAGTGGTAAAATCACTCTTTTTACCATTAATCATTATGGTCATGGCATTCCCTTCCAACAAACCAAGTACTTTAGTTTATTGTCTCTTCTTCTCTTCCATTTTCAGCTACCTCTTCCTGTTTCAATTAAGTCCTCTTCTTTTCTTTACTTCTTCTCTCTCATCCTTATTTTGTGAGGTTATACCCACCATAGTCTCCTTCATTTTTGGGATTAGACCTACCATAATATCCTTACTTTATTATATTAGACCCACCATAGTATCCTTTTTTTGTGAGATTAGTCCCACCATAAACCATCCTCTTCTACCAAAGGCTAATCCTCATTTCAGTCTATCCTCTTATGGGCTAAAACCCACTTTCATTCAACCACCTTTGCCAATATGCTTGTTCTTGCGTCTTACACTCCCTTGTATATTTAAACCCACTACTAACCGACCACCTCCTCCTAAATCTTTCTTGGATTTGTTTACTCACTATCCAATATTTTGTTGGATTCTTCCTTTTATCATCCTTTTCCATTTACAACTACTCTTCTTTCATGGCTGCAATATCCTTAACTATTTTTTTCCTTGACATTACCACCTCACTTATGGCTTATTCATTCATAAGATTTTTGAAAGACTTTTCTTCTTCTTTCACTTTTTCACATACTTTGGCTGATATAGAGATCAAATCCTCCTCCTCACTTTATTTATTGAGTGCATAATTTGGCACTTATAGCTTTACCTCTTCATCTTGGAAGACATGTTTGAATGCTTCTTTTCTCTCCAAATCTGGTCCTACACACTGGATATAGTCATAAATTAGCTTTTAAACTTGAGACTTTATAGTCTCCATAGGTTCTTCCTCCATCTTCACACTATTATCTTGATTTTGACTTATCTTAGGCTTCTCAAAGCCTCTTCCATTCTACCTTATCCTTAGAATAGTTTTCAACTATTCTTTTGACATCTCATATTCTCTTCTCATCCTATTTATATTAATTCTATGCTGATTTATATCAACTTGTTTCTTCTCCTCCATGTCATGTGTAAATATACTCTCACTCTCTTTGTCCATATGAGGACAATTCATACCTTGAATCATAAGAGTCTTGTCTCTAAAATCTACATGGGTTGTTTCCACATATGCAACACCACTTTCATACTTTAGTCCCCTTGGTAGAAACATGTCCACCATATATATCTTTGTATCCTTTGCTAGACCTACACATACATCAAACATATTAAAGAAATCAAGAGTTCCCACAATCACTTCTTCAACCACTTCATCATGCCTTAAGGACATGTTGTCCAACTCTTCTCTGTTGCTCATATTATCCTCACATATTTCTCTCTCATTATGGACTCCCAAATGCCCATTTTCAACAACCTATATGGATATTATCTCCACATCCTTCTTTGTAGTTTTTTCTCATTCACATGGCTAGTCTTCAACCATACTCTCTTTATGTGTATTAACTTGAAAATAAACTATATATATTGTTTCCTTCATGGAAACCTACAACTCCTCATGGCTATTCTCTTATTTCTCCTTTATTGTTTCCTTCGTGGAAACCTATAAATTTGATTGGTTGTCCTCAACCCTTATACCCTAAAAAATAGAAAATAAAAATGCATTGGATTCATTCTTCATGGATGATTTTTAATCTTCCCACTTATGGGATACCATAATATCCTTCCGATCATCAAATAATGGGTATCCTTCTTTTGGTTCAACAAATATCACATCCTCATCCTCTTCCATGATGATACCTTCATTCATGGGATAGTCACAACTTTCCTCTTTGTTGTTTTCCAAAATCGCCTTGGGATTCTCACATGAAGACCCCAACCTTATTGTTGTCTTTCTAGAAAACCTTCTTTTCTTCACTCATATACTTGTTTTTGATACTTCTCAAAGTATATGTGTCCTACTCAAATGGGAACTTGCCTATGATATTTCCTTTATTTGTAATATTCTTCTTCTTTTCTTCACTTTCAAGCCTCAACAAATGAAGCTTCTTTATCCAATCTTTCTAAAATTTTGGGTGCACAAAATGACCAATCAATTTGGAAACCATATGTTCCAAGATCCTTACCTTCTTTTTTCTATTTCCCTTATCTCCACTCTTAGAGATCTATATATTACATAGATGCATTCCCACACAACTTATTGCATGCAATATTTACCCTCATTGAGTCTTCAATATTATCCTTATTAAAATACACTTATAACTCCACTACTGAGTTCATGAACTTATTAAAACTCTCTTTACCACAATACAAAATAACATTCCTAGTGGGCTTACCTCTTTCCTTCACCATGTCATATTTTGGTCTATTTTATTTTCTATCTAGTCATTTCTCCAAGTAACCTAACCTTTATTGTAGGGAAAACAACCCCATAATCATCTCTTCTTCATCATCTTCAGTCATAGCTAAAACATCTCCTCTTTGTGAAGTATATATCATTTCCAATCTTGCTTGGAATTATTTCACCATTTCTATCAGGTCTTCTACTTCTCATTTCCTTCCTCTTTTGTGTGCTATATCTCCTTAACAATAAGGATTCTATTTCAAAACATGAAATAGACTCAAACAATATCTTATAAAAATTCTTCAAAAATTGCATAACTTCTCTTACACCTGCAACAAACTCATCCTCATTGCTATGTAAGTTTCTTTTCATAATTTTCAGCTCACTCAACATTCTTATTTTTCATATCCTCAAAATGACTCATAAAGTATCCTCACATACTCAAATAATAAATAAAACACCTCACTCTAGCATAATATTACACAAGCAAAAGTGAAGGGAGCCACTTAAGGAATGCCTTTATCTCTGTGTTGCTAGGTTAATCACTCTCTCATAGACACACACTATCGCATTACTCAGAATTGAATCACATAACGTATCATATTTATTGCATTCAATAACATGTTACAAATAAAAATTCATACTCATAATCTTAAACTCACACACTTGCCCTGATAGGCTACAATCCCTCCTGGACTGAAACAACATTATGTTCTGCTCTTGGAAAGTTTTCTCCTTCTCTAACTCACCTCTCCTCAAAAAATGACTTCTATTTATTTTTAATATCCCATTTTGACATCCGAATCTTCATGGTGTGTCTCTTCAAATTATTTTATCTCGACATAATGTACAAGATTTTGACAGCTTTTAGTTTTTGGGATTAAATGGCAAACTATCTATAATAGCTCTTTCCATATGTCATGGAGTAAAGACAGCTGTGCATTATCATATACTAACAATTTATCTTGTCATAATGAGAAAATTGACATGTAGGATTAATAATAAAATATTTATAACCTCCAAAAAATATCATCTATCCATGTGTTACTACATTAAATAACCACTCTATAGAATTCCAGATGCTCAAGTGACATTTTAGGTAGAATGATAATTGTCAAAACTATCATAAATTTGGCATTATGACTCCAAATGATTTGAGATTTTACAAAAAAATTTTAATATTCATAAAATATGATCCCACAAAATTTTGACTTCCAATTATTCACTGCATTGAAAACCATCTTTCCAAATGTTTGTGATTTAATAGACCATATAAACTGATAGAAGTAGATAAAATATCTCTACCCTGCCACTCAACAATGGAATAATTTTATAACATCATTATTATAGGTTAAAAATTTCATGAAAACCAAAAAATGGAATGGAATCACAAAAACACACCACTCTATTTTTGGTTGATCCAAGATTTCATGAACCCTTGGATGCTCTTGCATCACAAGAACATTAACTTCTATGGCAAGGGTTAAGTTATCACATGTAGCACTGAGATCTTCATTTTCATGAACGAGAACAACAAAAAAAACACTTTCAAAAATGGATTCGAGAAAAGTATTATCTATTTAAACACTACTTGTGATAGAGAATAATTCATCATTGAATGAATAATTATTGTGCAAGTCTTGAGCTAATACCATGTCTTCTTGCTCAGTTTGCATATTTGTTTTTTGATTAGGAAGTTTAAAAAAGTTAGGGCCATTTTATCTATGATGGATAATATAAACTCTCATGAAAAAAATATCTTAATATAACTTTATCAAAGGCTAAGATTTATCTATATAAAATAATGTGTCTACATTTATGCATTCTTCAGTGACCTGAGTTTCTTCAATGGTGATTTTGAGAGGGAAAACATCTACTGGATCATAAAAAAATTATTCATCAAAAGATTATAGGTATTGATTTGGAATAAAAACTTCATAGTATTTCAAATCCTTAAAGATTTCTTTTGATAGATTTATATATACTTGTTGGCTTAGTAACATCTCAACAATTTCATACTTCTTTTGGATGGCTTATGTGAACTGCATGACTTCAATATTGAGTACATGATTTGCCTCTCCCTTTATCACATTTTAAATCCTAAAAATGTATTCTTTCCTTAGTGAAACCATATATTCATGTCCATATGAAATAAATGTGTCAATGGTAAGGTAAAGGAAGGGTATATCCTTGAGTTTTCATCAAGCCATGAATCATCTGCAAGTTATTCATGAACTTGTGTCTAACCTACCAAACTAAAATTAAGGGAAGTGCAAATACCATCTTATGTAGCACATGAGAACTTTTATTATTCCATATGACATTGTCTCTTTTCCATCTGTAAAATCTTGTTTGTATCTATTTTATACAAGTTTCATTAGATTATTGGATTTATGATGATCAACAACTTCTAGATGTAGATGATATTTATGAATTCTATAACACCTCAATATTGTACACTTGGAAAACTTAGACTTTGGTTGTTCCTCTTAGTTTTGGATTTTTCCCACTTTTAGAAGTCTTGAATCTGATCTATGTTGTACCCCTTCACCTATCTCTTGGTCTGACTAGTATTATGTTGATGACCTATACCTTCTACTTTGCCCATAATGCTTAAAATATGATTATATTATGCCCCTAATAGTTCTAAGCATGTACCTATTTTTTAACTATTAGGACACAAGCATTAGTCACAGACCCCTATATTAATGCTAGTGTCCTACCCTGACATAGGTGTCTAGTGCCCTAAAGTCATCTAATTTTAAAATGAAACATATCCTAATGGCTGACTTAAGTGATTTAATGTGATATGTTTCCTGATATAAGTGGTATATATTCATAATCACTCCTCATTCATTTCTCACCTAACATTCATACCAAAAAGAATTCAAATATCATTCAATTAAGAGAAAACTTCCCTATTTATTTCTATCCTATTTCCATATTAGTCACAGGGACAACACATCTACAGGTCTGAAGTACTGAAGGAGCATTCCAAGAGCTGTATTTGTCAAGTTACAAGCTAGGTCACTACTATACTTACTTTCCACATATTGCATGATTCACACACAAGCTAACATGTAGGGTAGAATTACATCAGTCTGATGCCATCTTTAAAGTATTGGATATGTATGCAACACTCATTGACAAAGTGGTATTTGGGGTAACTTGATACCATGTTCCCACTAACCCATTTTCTCACATCCACTATGAGGAAGAAGAACTAGAGTTTTGATACTTGACACAGAGTGATAGTCTCTGAACTATATCTAATTGCACCAGAGCAAAGTCAAAGACAAACCTTGAAATATCTAGGTGGTCACATCCTTTTCTAGTAGGTATTCCATACAAGACACTTGCATTTGGTTCAGATAGTAGTTTTGATGCTACAGTCCAAGGCTAACGCTAGTGTTCATATCTCCAAAGGCACTCAATATAGAATTTGGTGATCATTTTAGAATCCACTTCCAATTTGTTTCTTGCTTATTCTAGATCCAAAACAATTTTAGCATCATAATTAGTTAAGTACATTATTTATTTATCATTTCCATATCTAGAATAGTTGTACTTCCTATTTTTAGCTTATCTTAGTTTAAAAAAATTATTGTATGTTATATCAAACTTTGATATTTAATTGGATTGATCTATCTTTAAATATCACCCTTGTTCATTTTCATTTATATATTCTTAAACATATCTACCCAAGAAGGATTGACATTCAAATTTAGGGTTAAACACTAGCTTAGCTCTTTGAGTTATAGTAACACTCATTCTGAATTATTTCAATAGGGTTTTGTCTTCATGATCATCAGATGAAGTAATCTCAACTATTATTGTGTTACAACTAATTTCAATACCCCTCATTAAAAATTTACAAGATCTCAACTCTCACATATGATGGCTAGAGTCAACTTGTTTGAAAACATATGACAATTATTTCTTGTGCATATGTTTGAATGTGATATGCTGATGTGTTCATTGAATTTTAAACATCCATAATGTCATTTAGTAAATCAAATATTGCATAACATATTTGATAATTTTGTTATTAAAATATCATATTATCTACATTAAAAATTCTCTAATTTATGCCTTGAGAAATTTCACAAAATATATAAGTATCCTTGGAATAATACAATGTTCATTAATTTTTAAATGTCCATAATGCCATTTATTAAATTAGATATTATATAGAATCTTTGATCATTTAATCATTAAAATATTATATAATCTATATTAAAAAAGTTGTGATTGATGCCTTAAGAATTGTCACAAAATATATAAGTATCCATGGGACAAGGTGTGTTATACACACCCAGGTATGCATTCCTTTTCGATTAAAATAACAATTTCATTACTTGTTTAAGGGGTGGAGGGGGGAGGGAGTGGGGGCAAAGGTAGAAACTTTTTTTGAATTATATAACACCTCAGTCTTGTATACTTGGAAAATGCAAACCTTGGCTTTTCCTCTTAGTTTTAGACCTTTCTCACTTCTACAAGTCTCACATATGTTATCTATTATGTCTCTTAGCATATCTCTTAGTTTGATCAGTCTTATATTGATGACTCAAGCCTTCTATCTTGCCCAGAATCCTTATAAACTGATTATCTTATGCCTCTACAAATTTTGAGCATGTGCTTATCTTCTTGATCTCTAAACACTTACATATCAGACAAACACCTATGTCGATGCAGGTGTTCTAATCTGACATATGTGTCCAATTCCCTAAAGTCATACAATTTTCAAATAAAATATATCTTAATGGTTGGCCTAAGTTATTTAATATGAGTTATTTCTTCAAAGAGATTGGTATAAATATAAGATTAACCCTCATTCATTCCTCACCTAACATACACCAAGGAAAATTATCAAAAGCATTCAATCAAGTAATCAATAAAATAATTTTTTTTCTCCTATTCTCATATCAATCATAGGAACAACACATACATAGGGTTAAAGTACTAAAGGAGTAACCCAAGGTATTAATTTTCCAAATTACAAGCTAGGTCACTATTGTACTTACTTTTTACATATTACATGATTCACACACAAGCCAACACATAGGGGAGAAATACATAAGTCTAAGGCCCTCTTTAGAGTGTTTGCTATGTAGGCAATGCTTATTGATATAAGGTTCTTTAGTGAAACTCAACACTATTTGCCCACTAACTCATTTTGCCTCATAGCCACTATGAGATTGCATAACTAGGGTTTGATCATTTGACAAAGATTGACAGAGTGTGATCTAGATATGAATGCACTAGATTGAAGGTAACAAAAAATGTAGAAGCATCTTGGTGGTCTCATCCTATTTCATATGGAATTTCATATAGGAAATCTACATCCATCCTAAACATTAGTGTCAATGTAACTGTAAAAGGTTGATGTAAGTGTCTGAATCTACAAAGGCACTAAATCCAAAAATTGTTGATTATTCTAGAATACTCTTTAAGTATGCTTCTTGCCTATTCGAAATCTATATCTATATTAGCATAAGATCCAAATAAGTGATTGTTTTCATTATCATTACAATATCTAGCATAGTTCTAATTTCTATTTTTAGCATATCTTAGTATAATAAATTTAGTTTATGTTCTATTTGAATTTCACAAATAATTGACCTACTAAAGATCTATTTTATCACCCTTGTGTTTATTGATTTCTATATTATTAACCCTAAATACACAACTATAGTTTTTTAGGGTTATATATATATATATATATATATATATATATATATATATATATATATATATATATATATACATATATATATATATACATATACATACATACATACATACATATATATATATATATACATACATATATATATACATACATATATATATACATACATACATACATATATATATATATATATATATATATATATATATATATATATATATATATGTATGTATGTATGTATGTATGTATGTATGTATATATATATGTATGTATATATATATATATATATATATATATATATATAGATGCATACATACATACATACATACATACATATATATATATATATATATATATATATATATATATATATATATATATGTATATATATATATGTATGTATGTATGTATGTATGTATGTATATGTATACACACACACACAAATATACATACATACATACATATATATATGTATACACACACACACACACACACACACACACACACACACACAGACACACACACACACACACACACACACACACACACACACACACACTTAGACCAACCTTTAGAATGTGTTTCTTTTGAAAATTGGATGACTTTTGGGAAGTAAAAACTTTGTAGGCAAAGTGGACACTTGCGTCGATACCTATGTCTACTGGGGACACAAGTGTCCAAGAAGCTATAAAATGGGTACATGTTCATAATTAGCAATGAAGGGTAATAACTAATTTATAATGTTTTTCATAGTATATAAGGTTTGGTCATCATAATAAAAATGGTTGGTGTAAGAGATAAGCAATTAGGTATAAATAAATAGTGAAGGTGAGCCTTTAGATAGTGGGTAGGTCTATAAATGAAAGGTATAACCATAATAAGCATTTTCCAAGTGTACATGACTTAGGTACTATATAAATTAGCTTTTAGTATCTACAATAGAATGTCCAAGGGATACTTTAGCAACTTGAGAGATCATAATACTTCTACAAAAATAAAATCTATTAAATATGTTTGGGAGTGTTTAACTAGTCTCCTATAAATACTGCAAGCTTTCAATAAGCATTATAAATAGGGTTTCCAATTTCAACCTTCCTAAAAGGATCAAATAGTGGCTTTGAAAAAATGTATTGATGTTGTTATTTACAATCTCTTCCCAAGTCAAAGGGTGGCTTGTGACAAACCCTTATCCATATGCGATCTTCATCAAGTTGTATTGGGTGTGGCTTAGGCCAAAGATCCAAACATTGAAGGTTTTCCATGTGAATTATATCAATCTCTCTAGGACTTTGTAAGACCTAATTTGCATAATGTCTATTTGGAAGCTCTTGCCAATGGTTTAGGTGGAGGCACAAAGTTGGGGGACAAAAAAGGTGACACAATGAAAAATGCAAATTTTTTTGTTGTAAAGGGCATGCACCCTTTAAAAAAAATCAATGAAGGTCCTATAAGGGTTGGCCCTAACCCTAAAGGGCATATGTCATTTTAAGAAAAGGGTGTACACCCTTTGCAAAGGGTGTCCACCCTTTGGACTCCAAATGGCATACATAATAATTATAAGTTTACATTTAATTTTATATTAAGTTCTATGTTCTTATACTTTAAATCTATTTTACAAAATATTATAAATTAGGGCCACTCTACATCTTTTAAAATTGATTACAACATTGTAGGAGTTATTATTTAGAAGTTAGTTTTCTAAAATCCACTTTGGTCAATACTTAGTTTTTAGAACTTCAGGATTGAAAGATAGAATGAGAAATAAGGTTTCAAATCATGCTACACATGTAATAGATCTATACCATTGAGGATTACATGCCTACTTTACCTACTTGAGTATTTCCTACCTAGTTTATCTACTTGAGTACACCTTACCTAATTGAATAACTGAGCCATATCATGATCTCAATGAGTATGCCCTACCTAAATACACAAGCCATATCTTGATCTTTACTATTCACTACTAGTGTCAAAGTAAGTGCTCCACTTACTCAACCTAGTCTAATTCAAGGTCTTCTACAAACTTGCTTGCAATTAGGTCTCTTACCATAAATTATCGCTTGGTCTATCACAAAATGTCTTCTTAATATTGGTATTGAAATACTAATGACCTTATTTTTTAGAATTATCTCTTGAATTTTTGGCCTCTATATTTAAATCAAAAGACACTTTCAATGACTTAAAATAAGGTACTCAGTCCCAAGGTAGTAATCTACCTTCAATCAAAATAATTATTTGATTCCTAAAGCACTTAGTTATAGATCCTCACTTATTTAAACAAGACTATGAGGTTTTCACCAATTATTTGACTCAAGCTTCTTAGTGCATGAAGGAATTCAACTCAAAACTTAGATGACAACAACTCTATCCTTTATAGGCCTATTAGGCCAAATTCTACTTCTTAAGGACTTTATACAAATAGGTATATAACTACCTTTTTTATGGACTAATTCACTTCAAAAAATTAATAAAAATATGATGATAAGGATACAATACTGATAGGTGTCTTTACGCAAGCTCAAAATACCAATTAGATCACGAAAGTGCCCAAAAAGTTGACTAAGTCCTAAGAACTGTTACAATACTATGTATAGGCGTGTTTGGTCTAATATTGATCTAATATCATCAAAGGATTATTATAAAGCTTTATTAATATTTTTTGAGATCATATCTGAGGATGAGAAACCAATTTCCTTTATTAGTTTCTTAAGAATTGGACTTTAATGTTAACTATTCTCTTTAGGTCCAAATAGACTTTTCTATCTCCTTGGAAGGATATTGACTTGGATTAACTACCAAATGCTCTGAATCAATTTAACTAATTATTATATATTGTTTACACAATAAAATTAGACCTTCATAATAGGTTTAGACTCAATCACAAAAGTAGAACACTTGAAGCTTCTCTTGATTGAGATTTCCTGTGACTATCTATAGGTAGATCAAAAAATAGTCCTATGTATTTGTAAGCACAAGGTGAGTTGAGGATGATACCTATTATAATACCTTATAAACCTTCTCTAGTAACTTCCCTATGATTTCTAGGATATTCCACTAGTTTAGATGCATTTTATGGTTCTTTTTGTATCAAAAACCCTATTCTTGGGTTTGACTATGCATAGAGAGCTTGATAGCTTCAAATTGTTTTTTCATATGACTTAAATATTTTTTTCAATAACTAACACTTGGAATATATTCTTTACTACCTCCCTCAACTCATACAATCTTATAAACAAACTCATGTAACTTATTCTATGTGATACATAATATTACAAATGACTATAGATACATAAAAAATGGGTTATAGAAGGTTTCAATGACATGAACCTTGGATCAAGTATAAATTATCTTAAAATTAAGTTGGATTTCATTCACACCTAAAATAACTTTATGAATACAATAAATTAAATAACAAAATATCTTTTATTCACAATAAAATGATTCTTTTGACTACATAGACCCTTGTTGCATCTTGGCAGACTATCAACTCTACTTGCAGTATGAATTTGTTCACTTTTTAAGCTTTTTATGACCTTTAATTCCTTATTTTTTTCATGTTTTAAGTTGATAAAGTTGTTGGACATGTACTATACATAGAGTTTTCTATCTTTGCCTTTTAATCTTCTTAATAACCTTATTCTCAACTTAGAAAATGAACTTTAATTAATGGGTTTATCAATATGCATAAATAAATAACATCTAACATGAAACTTATAGCATATATATAGTAATGATATAAACATTCATCTATTACATGTACCACATACATATTACTACATGTAGGTATGTAGTCACTCATACATGACATCTTCCTGTGGTCCTGATACAGTCACTCATATTGGACATGAATGCAACTAATAAACCTAGTACACTCTATTTATACCTACACCATTAACCCTAAACCCCAAAACCCAAACCCTAAACATAAGACCTTAAACCCTAAACATTGAAACCTAAACCCTAAACCCTAAGTAATAAACCCTGAACTATGAACACTAAATAATACACCTAAACCCTAAACCTTAAACCCTTAACCCTAATACATTATCCCTAAACCCAAAATAATAATCCATAAACCCTAAACTATAGACCTTAAACATATAACCTTAAAACATTAAACCCTAGACCCTAAACCCTAAAACCTAAACCATAAGACATTAACCCTAAACCCTAAACCTAACATCCTAAATCCTAAACACTACATCATACACCCTTAACCTTATATTCTCAATTTTAAACACTAAACCCTAAAAAATAATTCAAAATCATGAATGTTAAACCCTAAACATTGAACTCAAAACCCTAAACCAAAAAACCAAAACCCAAAATCTCGACCCCTAAACTCTTAACACTAAACTCTAGTCTTAAAACCCTAAACCCTAAAACTTGAAAGTTAAACCCTAATCCACAAACCCATAACCATAAAAATTCAAACTCAAAATCATAAGCCCTAAATCCTAAAACCATAAACCCTAAACCTTAAAACCTAAACACTAGAACCCAAAAAACCAACCCCAAACACAAAAATATAGACCTTGAACCCTAAACCCTTGAACCCAAAACCTAAAAAATGAACCCTAAACCATGAGCACCAAACCTTAAACCCTGAATCCTAAACCTTGAAACATAAATCCCAAATCCTAAACTCTAAGCCCCAATCCATTAAACCCTAAACACCTAAACCCTAAACACTAAAACTTGACACCAAACCCAAAACCCCAAATCACAGGATATAAACCCTAAACCTTGAATAATAAACCCTAAATTAAAAACCTAGGCCCTACACCCCAAAACCTAATGTCCAGAACCTAAACTCTAAACCCTTAAACTTAAACCCCAAAAACCAACAACTAATGCCTAAAACTTTAACCCTTAAACTTAAATGCCAAAACACAAGCCCTAAACTCTAAATCCTAAATCTTAAAATCTAAACCTAAACCCTAAACCCTTACACTTAATCTCTAAAATCTTAACCACAAGCCTAAAACCATACACCATAATCCATAAACCCTAAACATTAATTTTTAAATCAAAAAATCTAAACCCAAACCCAAAACCTTAAACACTACACCTAAATACCTAAACCCTTAACCCTAAAACTTAAACCTAAAACCATAAAACCTAAGCTGTAAACTCTAAAACATAAACACTAAACCCTAAATCCTAAACCCTAAGCCTTAATCCCCAAAAACTAAATCCCAAACCTTAAATAAAAAACACTAAGTTCCAAACCCCAAACCCTCAACCAAATTCCCAAGACCATAACTTTGAACCTTAGACCCTAAACCCTAAACCTAAAGTGTGAAACTAGAAACCCAAAATGCTAACCCCAAACACCAAACCCCAAACCCTAAAATTTAAACCCTTGAACTTGAGCCACAAACCATAAATTCCAAACTTTTAAGCATAAAATATAAATTATACTCCCTAAATCCTAATCCTTAAGCCATAACACTAACCTAAACACTAATCCCTATACCCTAAACCCTAAACTATGAATCTTGAACCATCAACCATAAACCTTAAACCCCAAATTTATAAATCCTAAACATCTAACTATAAATCATAATCTTTATTTATCACCTATATAGACAAAGGAGAGGGGGCAATGATTAGGCCATATCTTGAAAGGTTAACTAGCATTTTCACCTATAGAGAGAAAGGAGTGATTAGGGACATTCATATAAAAGGCTTGAAGGTGTATTTAAGATGAATTCTTTAATAATTTATGGGGTTTTTAATCAATGGGTCTATCAATATACATAAATTACTAGCGTGTAACATGAAACCTATAGCATACATATAGTACTAATACAACCATTCATACATTACATATACCCCATACCTAGTACTACATTTAAGTATGTTATCACTCATACATGACATATTCATTTATTCATGATACAATGACTCATACTGGACACAAATATAGATAATTTCCCTAGTATAATCCATTTCCACCTAAATCATTAACCCTAAACTTGAACCCTAAACCCTAAACACTAAATCTTCAACCCTAAACATTGAAACCTAAACCCTAAACCATTAACACTAAATCATATACCTAAACCCTAAATGGCATAAACCTTAAATGCTTAACCTTAATACATTAGCTCTAAACCCAAAACAATAATACTTAAACTCTAAAACCTAAACCTTAAACATAGAACCTTAAAAACCTAAACCCTAAACTTTATACCCTAGAACCTAACCCCTAAAACTTTAAATTTGAGCCCTTAACCCTAAATCCCAAACCATAAGCCTAAAATCCTAAGTCCTAAACACTAAACCATTAAACCTTAACCCTATACTCTCAATATTAAACATTAAACATTAAACATTAAACAATAAACATAAAATTCAAAATCATGAACCTTAAACCCTAAACACTAAACACCAAACCCTAAACCCAAAACCATAACCCCTAAACTCTTAACACTAAACCCTAATCTTGAAACTATAAGCACTAAAACCTAAATCTTGAAAGTTAAACCCTTAACCACAAACTCAAAACCATAAAACCTCAAACACAAAACCATAGACCCTAAATCCTAAAATTGGATAAACCCTAAACCTTAAAAACTAAATGCTAGAACCCAAACAATCAACCCCAAACATTGAACTATAAAATTTGAACCCTAAACCTTGATCTTAAACCTTAAAAATGAAACCTAAATGATAAAGACTAAACATATATTATAGAAACCACACCATAGAAGAATGATGAAAGCATTGGTAGTTTTCCTCAACTCCCTCTCCACTTTCCTATCATAATTAATACACAAGTGCAAAGATTTTAATGCAAGGAGAAGACATGCCATAACAAACTCAATGGAAAAAATGCTAATAACTTATACTCATGACCCACATCATTCTTTGAGAATAACTCGTAAACATAAGAAGATCTAAAATGCTCCAGCCCTTTCACTCAACATTTGTAACCCAAATAAAAAATAAATAATTATATCTAGAAGAAGGATTTCACCTCCTCCTCATTAAAATATGAATACCAATGAGGAATTGACACAAGCACTATAGTCATCAACATCTATAGAGCAAAGGTGATAAGGTGGTGAGATCCAACAATTCCAAAAGTCAAATCTATGAAACCATTAGGAAATGCCAAAACACGACATCAACTCTATTATTAGATGGGTGAGTTGGGAATGAGGTATCAGTAGCCTTTATAGTGGCCTAAGGCCACAATGCACACTGACTCAAAAGACCCAAACATCAACCTACCTCTCTTCATAGATTAATAGGAGATCAAAGCTGGAATAAACTATGATACGTAAATCCGAGGCAAAAAAAAGTTCAAGCCAACATTCGATCTTGCATTAAAGAGGAAACATAATTTCCTTCATACATTTACTATTTGTTTATGAACTAGAGCATATGTAGCATTACAACATTGATTTCATGTGAAGGGGGAATTAAAAAGTTTCCTTTGTTGTAAATTATTTTCCCACATAGGAATTCAAAGAACATCCTCCCCCTATAGTAATTATAATTTAAAATCCATGTCATGATTCTCATATGGATCCCATGATAATCATGTTCATTTCAAAAAATGCATCATTAGCAATAAAACTCATGCTGCTAATGAAATTTGGTCTTATAATGCTACTTGGGCTCCCAATGTAACTCAAGCTGGCAATGTAACTTGGGCACACAGTGCAATTCAAGTTGGCAATGCAACTCAAGTTCCCAATGAAACTCAAGCTCCTAATGTAACTTGGGATGGAAATTCAACTTAGTTTCCCAGTGCAAATCAAGTTCTAAATGCAACTTAGGTTGGAAATGCAGCTTGGACTCGTAATACATCTCGAGCTTGCAATGCGACATAGGCTCACAATGCAACTTGGGCACAAAAATTAACTTTGGCTCATAAACATTGTATCAATTTAGCATTGAAGAGGAATATAGTTTGCATTATATTAAATCATTTTTTAAGTCATACATACATCCCTACATCCAAAGAGCATACCAAAATCATTTTTTTCATCGAGGAGGAAACATAGTTTCATTTTTTATAATTCATTTTCCAAATCAAAGTATACAAAACAAATACAAAGAGGCAATTTTTGATCTATCATCATTTATCATCATCCCTCATCATTCAAAATGAATTTCCATTATCCAAGTGCAAAGAGGATATTATCTTATTTCCACCATGGAATCATTTAAAAATCTCCCTAGAGTAATCCATCATGGCCCTACCTAATCTACCAAACATGAATGAGAATAATTACCCTAGTACACTCTAATCAAAATGAAAGAAATCAAAACACCTTTCAAGATTCATCTTAAAAAGATATTGTTCAGTCTAAAATAAATTTCTACTAACTATTAGATTGGAAGACACTCTACTAGATGAGGGAGTGACTAGGGATGATGAGGGAGTGATTAGGTATGATGAGGTCCAATGAGGGAACGACTAGGGATAATGAGGGATGAGGATGGATGAGGAGGGAGTGATTATTGATGATGAAGGATGAAAAGGGTTGATGAGGAAGTGATTAAGGATGATGAAGTACAATGAAATATGATGAAGGATTGATTGGGGATGATAAGAAATGATGATGGTTTATGAGGTAATTATTAGGGATGATGAGAGTGTGACTAGGGATGATGAGAGAGTGATTATGAATGAATAAGGATGATGAGGGTTGATAAGGGAGTGTTTAGGGATGATTAGGAATAATGAGGGATGATTAGGGATGATGAGGGAGTAATTAGGGATGGTGAGGGTTGATTAGGGAGTGATTAGCAATAATGAGGGATGATGATAGCCAATGAGGGAGTGAATAGGGATAATGAAGGATAATAAGAACTAATTAGGGAGTGACTAGGGATGATAAGGGAATATGAGGGATGATGAGGGAGTGATTAGGGATGATAAGGGTCAATGAGGAGTGTCTTATGTAAATTTGGAGTGCTAGAATATGACTTTATTCTATGTGACTTTGGAATAATGCATGAGATTGGAATTGAAGAATGCATGGATTGGCCATCTCTCTAAAATTTGTTTCAGAGTTAATGGTATATTTTTGGAATGCCTTTAGAATGGTGTTTTGATTCATTATATTCTAAATGGAGTGTATTAGGGTGACTAGCTATATTCATGTCTGGTATAAGTTATTGTATTATGACTACAGGTAGATATCATGTATGAGTGAATACATACATACATATTGTAATAGTTATGTGGTAGATGTTATGTATGAGTGAATGTATCATGACTATAGGTATTTTACAAGTTACATGCTATAGGGCATTCATTTATGCATATTGATAAACCCATTGATTGAAAAGATCATAAGTTATTTAGGAATCCATATTCAATCTCAGGTATTCAATTGAGTAGGGCATATTCAAGTAGGTAAAGTAGATATTGCATAATCAATTATGTAAAATAGGAGGCATAATTAATGGTATAGATTTATTACATACATAACATGATTTGAAACTTAATTTCTCATTCTATCTTCTAATCCTAAAATTCTAAAAACTGAGTATTAATTAGATTAGATTTTGAAAAACTAAATTCTAAATGGTAATTCCTACAGCTCTAAAATCAATTTCATAAGATGCAAAGTAACCCTAATTTGTTATATTTAGTAAAATAATATTAATAAGTTTACATTTAATTTTATATTACATATTATATTCTTATACTTAATTTTATATTACATTTAATATTCTTATACTAAATATATAACAATAAGTCAAACACAATCAAACAAAAAACACACCAAACAAAAAACAACAATACAAAAAAAAAACCAGTTCAATCTACACATAGAAACAAAAATAGAACAAAATATTCATACATGTCTTTAAATATAAAAACAACCATCTTGAACTACAAAATAATAAAACAAATATGTCTTCAAAAGGGTGTACACCCTTTGCAAAGGGCGCATGCCCTTTCAATATTTCAATCTTTTAATTTTGCTTTTTCTCTCCAAATTTGCTTTGGGTATAGGCTTAGGGAGATGTGAACCTAGCCTAAAACCAGCCATGAAGCAACCCACTTAGTTTTTAAGAATTTTAAATGTATTTTTTATCTTTGTCAACACATCTGATCAGGTGGCTTTTATTGTTTTAAAAAAATTATATGGGTTTGAAGACAGGAAAGCATAATTTTTGAATATATAATTTTTTTAATGTTAAACTATTTTTTATAATTATTACTTAATTTCTACACAACATACCTCATTATAGATTATATACATATCATTGTAAATACTTTTATATATTTTTAACCATAAATCAAAATTTTATTAAACTTATACCTGACTGATCTATGCATCGTTGGTTATGATTTGGAAAAAAAATGATTTTCATGAAGTTAATGTCAAAAAGTTATATTCGTATACTTGTAGTTCCAATTCTCCAGCTATCTTGACTTGTAAAATTATTTTAAAAAATCGTTTATTAAAAAATATCATGATCAATCTTGGAAATTTCTTCTATGCATATATGAAATTTCATATATCAATTCATTCATTTACTCAAAAAAGTGTGTCTGCACACATGCAATCTTCTTCTGTTTTCATAAAATGGTCAAGACACTGTCATAAATTCATCAATTTTGCAC
Source organism: Torreya grandis (assembly GCA_037957365.1). Classification (NCBI taxonomy): domain Eukaryota; kingdom Viridiplantae; phylum Streptophyta; class Pinopsida; order Cupressales; family Taxaceae; genus Torreya; species Torreya grandis. The sequence goes on along the minus strand of JARHVA010001228.1, from coordinate 796,872 downwards.
ACTTTTATCATCTAGGAATTGAAAAAAAATAAAAATTAAGAAACTACATTCAAAATGACATAATTCGTATTCTTACGTCATTGTCAAATTCTTTTTCCAAGTGTGTCTAACATTCTCTTCAAGTTCAACTACTGTAATTTTCAAAACACAAGTGTCAATTTATACCCTACCCCCTCTTTTGTTCCCCATTATTCCACATCTACCCATTCTCTAGGTAGACTTATCAATAAGGTAAATATTAAACCCATTCACAAGATTGAGGATCATGAGCTTATATTTAACTAGAGGTCTATTACTCTTTTGAATGTCTCCTACAAGATTATAGATAGTGATCTTATGTTTAGGGTTAGATATTTAGCTCCCTTAATTATCCAATCTAATGAAATTGGGTTCACTCAAGACCGTTACATCTTAGACAACATCCTAGCATTTTGGCAAGCTATGGAATGGGCTCCCACCTCCAAGCATAAAGATCTATTCATTAAAATTGATTTTAGAAAGGCTCATGATAAGATTGGATGGCTTTTAATTTAATCCATGCTTCAAGATTTAGGGTTAGACCCCAAGTTCATTCTCTGTGTTTAAACCCACTTCTAGGATGCCCATACTTGCCTTACTCTCAATGGTCATTAGTGTGAGATATTTGTCTTGTTTCTATATATTAAACAGGGCTACCCTCTTACTCCATCTTTTTATGTCCTTGTTACCAATGAATTTGGATACCTACTTAGAGACTTCATTTCTAGAGGTCTTAACAAAGGTATAAAATCCCCACTACTTCTTAGAACCATCTTGTTAATGGTAATTTCACAGATGATTCATTTTCATGCTTCAAAACAATGAAGCGGTTGTCCATAATGCTATGGAATGCCTTTAAACCTTTTGCTTAGGGTCTAGTTCTAGCATCTAATAGACTAATACACAATGTTTTAGATAGAGCTATGGTCCTATTCTAAGTTGGTGTGGATATTACCAATCAAAGTGGATTTCTTATAGAGAAATGCTCAAATTCTTAGGCATCCATTTTGATTTTCAAGCTTCTCCTGTGGACCTATGGAACTATGTTTTCCTCATAGTAGAGAAAAATTGTCTTATAGAATAACCAAAGCTCTCTCTATGGATGGAAAATTTCAAATATGTTCCAAAGTCATAGGTGCCACTCATGTGTACTACTCTTGTTGGCCCCCTCAAAAGAAGCCTATAATAAGCTGTAAAAATTGCTCAAGTATTTTTTTATGGGCCACCTTTAAAGGTAGCAAAGGATCTCATAGAGTTGCCTAAGATATTTTATATCAACCTAGAGAAATAGGAGGTCTTGGGATGACTAAGATTAATAAACAAGGACATGACTTATGTGCCAATTAGATCATCAAGGTCGTTGAAGGTAAGGAGAAGGAGCCCTAGAAAAATATTTATAGGAATTACATCTCTTTAGGGTGTCCCTATGGAAAAATGTATTGGAAAATCTTTGGATTTCAAACCATGCTTATCACCCTAGTTAATGTTAATATTACTAGTAGTTTTGTTGTCAAAAGTATTTAGAAGGCATGGGAAACTATCAAACCTTGGCTAAGTTTGAAATGAGATGGATTTAATTCGAGCCTATCTATTAACTCTCACTTTGTATTGTGGTCCCATATTATCTCTATCAATGAGAAATATAAAAGCATTATGAATATTTAGTTGAGGCATTAAAGTGTTGAGGATATACTTAATTTTCACACTAGATCTTATCTCACCCAGGATAGCCTCAAATCCATGTTCAAGCTTAATGCTCAAGATTATGGGTCAATATTCGAGATTCATATGGTTGTGCTTGAATATGCTTTGCACAAAATTGGTGTTATTTGCTCTCCTTGATAGTGGAAAGACTGGCATTGGCCTACCTCCACTCCCATGCTCCAATAACATCCCCAATTTGGTTATCAATGGCTCTCCCAAAATAACACTCCCTAAGAGATGCTTAAAATTTTATGGAATATCAATACTTATCCCTTTATTTGTAATAGGATGTTTTCCTCTATCTGGTATACCATAATTAAACCCAAAAGATCCATTTTGCTTTGTGTTTGTTATACCAAGTTTTCCTTGTGGAAAAAAGGCTACTTCACATGGGGATTCCTCCACCGCGATGCTCTATTTGTGGTCATACTAAGTCCCTCAAACACATTTTATTGTATTGTGTTAGAGCCTAGGATGCTTGTAATTAGATTCATTATATTTTTCCAACATTTTCATCCTAAATATTTTACTTGGAAAATCATCCTATTAGGGGATTCTATCCTCCTACCTAAGAAGTTTAATAAAACATGACATATCTTCTACATTAAAATCTAGAAGATAGAAATATGATAATTTTTAATAAAGAAAGATTAAGCATATATTTTTATATTTCTAACAGAATCTCCTTCTTGTCTAATGCTATGCTTCAAATTCAAGTTCAAGCTGAAAAAGTGGAGATGGAGGTTAGGCAACTTCACACTCTTCTGGATTGTTGAGGAAATGCCCCATGTACCATCAATAGAGTGTTGTATGATGATTCCCACATGACTATCAACAAAGAGGGAAATATCATTGAGGTCAAGGTAGATCTCAAAATCGCTTAGCTCTTTCCACCCCTCCCATCATCCTAGGTAGAGATTCTCTCTTCGTAGGTTTTGGAAGGTAGTTGTCACCAAGCATCGATCTATGTCATGTAAGGTTTGTCCCTCCAAGTGGAAACAAACATGGAGAGTTTCCTCAATTGGCACTTGCCATCTCCCTTACCATGTTGAAAATGAATAAGTTGAAAAAGAGAATAAAAAATAAAGTAAACAAGATGATGGTTGGACCACACTTTCCCCCTCCCACTGCCCCCGCTCACATTGGGGAGGTTGAGGTGACAAACCAGATAGTCCTCCATCATCACCTACTTCTGCAATGTTGGTTGCTCATATTGCACAATATGATGCTTTGTTTTATTTTATCTTTTGATCAGTTGATGTCAGCAATGATGTAATTGACTATTAGTGATTCCCAAGTTCCCTCGATGTTGCTTTTTCAGGGTGCACTGCCATACCACCAGTATTTTTTATTGTACATATATTAATTTTTTTATTTTTTAAATATGATGCATGTTTCAATAAAAAATATTTGATTGTTAGAATTGAAGGACATAATTCAAATAATAATCTGACTTGTTTTGAATAGTATAAAATGTGGATTTTGTGCCTACAAATACTTGTGGTGTTCCTCATGCATCACGTCTCATTAATAATAATAAAAAGTTCTCATTTATTTTATAAAAAATTCTACTTTCAAAACATTATATTTCCAAGCATACTTTGTTTGATCAGGGCTTCCAAACAGTATTAAATTTGATTGTCAACCTTAAATATCACTTAAATTCTTATGAGGGTAACTCATTTAACATTGTCCTTAAAAAATTACTATTAGAATGCTACAAAATGTTACACAGTAAGGTACCTGGGTGATACCCATTGTTAGATGAAAACCCCAGTTCAAAACAATAAGTTCAAGTACAAACATCAATCAATTCACGATAATAGAACACCATAACAATTATAACAAGTATATTACGATAATAGGCACATCTCACCACATTAAAAGAAGGAGGTGAAGGATCATTTTTGGGTGGTAGAGCATCCAAGATGAAGGCTCTATCGATGGAGGATCCGAAACCACCGATACATTCATAAAAAGAGCCAAAAAGGTAGTAATGCCCCACCCAATAGAAAGCTACACCACAATACCAAAAGCACCAAGACTAACTAAAAACCCCACCCCTCAAAAATTATAGTAAATATATTTTAAAAAACATATTAAACAATTAATATACATATATATAATTATTCACATATATTTTTGAAGTTATTTACATTTTTTTATGATCCATGCAGACTTACCCCTTTTTTCCAAAAAAGTCTTTAATTTTTATTTATTTTTTACACCATTTTTTACGATTAAAAAATATAAATGCATTCAAACAAGGTAAAATTTAAACCTTATCATAAAAGTTTCTGGAAATCAGATGAACCATATTTTATTAAACACTCTCTCTCTCTCTATATATTTTAATGAAGTGTGAACTTAATTTACATTTCCTTTACCTTTTTATCAGGAAGTATCGAATGAAATTAAGACCACTTCTTCAAATTCCATCACTGCTGACACCTATAACAACTTCTGTAGATAATATAAAAACAAGAAGCCGGCAAATCGTCTATGCCGGCAAATCTGGCAGCTTCTGTAGATAATATCAACATAAAATATGCGAAAATGCGTGTGGCTGTCTTTGGGTATGGAATTAAAATTTAAAATGGCTATAAAAAAGACGGCTTGTGCATGAGGTGTGTATGAAATTTGAGTCGTGTGATTCTTTGTAATATTTTTTTTCTGGATTTTGCCTGAAGTAGTTGTTTGAGTTCCAATGATGAAGGGAAATGGGAAAGTTATGATGGTGTTATTATGTCTGGTTTTAGTGTTAACAATGGCACGACCATCGATGGAGCAGGGTGGCTACTTCACCGTCTGGAAGGGAGCAGGTTGCAATAATGAAGCTGCTCGATACAGTGATTGTGGATGTTCTAATATAGATTTAAATTTACGAGGAGGATATGAGTTTATATCCCAAGGCCAGCCTGCCGCAGCTCACAACCAGCTCAACTGCCTTGGCATACCGCATACTCTTTTTGGCGGGAGTGCTAAAATGTGTAGTGGTTTTGGTTGGCAAAGTTTTTTCATTCAGTGTTGAGCTTTAATGGATTTTTAGTCAGAGATCATTTCCGGTAAAAATTCGGCAACCCAAAAATTTTGAGCGACATGGTGGTGAAAATTTCGAATTTGGCGATGAAGAATTGGTAAACCACAATTTGTGGCGATGAATTTTCAGATGCCCACAATTTGTGGTGATGAATTTTCTTATTGTACTTGTGCTTGTTTCCAGAAATTAAATACAATTAGTATATATCTATAGAATTTTGAAAAAAAATTTACATACCTTAAATTTTAATTGTGCTTGTATTTGTTTCTTTGGGCTTGTCTTTTGTTTTTGTTTTTACACTAATGTCACGCTTCACATTATATTAATGAAAAATAATAATTAATACAAGTAGAAAATTATAAGGTAAAGTAGTCAAAAACATTATGGTCCAACTTTTTACTGGAGGAACAAATTAGCTCTAAGCAAAAAAATAGCCGGTCAAGGTACAATCCATAAATTACAAAAAAAATTAGAAAGAAAATATTTAATCACATGTCACTACCCCAAGAGGCGAAGTTAGAGGATCATACTTGGGAAGCATCATCCAATCAGGGGGCTCCTCTTTAGAAATCTTTGGACCAGTCTAGCCATCAAGGCGGTCGTCATAAATAGTGATAGGCCATCCATCAGTCGGCTGTGAAGGAACAATAGTGTTAGCTGGATAGTACTGTGAAGGACCATCATCAGAGTTGTTGTGAGAATCCCAACCATCCCCTAGGGAGGACATGAAGAGAAGTGGCCCCTATTTCTAGTTCAACTTCTACTTCGACGCCTTTTACGAGAAGGTGGTGGCAGAGCAGGGTAGGCCATTAGGGGGTATTTGGCTCATGGTATTTGATATCTTAAAGTGTTTCCTAGCTCAAGTTATAAACCTTCAAAGTTGCTCTAACAAGTTGTGAAGTGCCAAAGACCTTCAAGTTTAAGTGATGAAGATTGAAGTCAATTAGTCAAGATAGATCTAACGATGAGCGTTCAATCATGCAAATGAAGATCAAGGGAATTTAGGGCTACCAAGTGTCATAACTGCACTTGATTGAATCAATGATTAACGGTATGCGGGTGATAGTGCAGAGGATATCTAATGGTGTGAATGGAGTCAATAAGTCAATAGGCTCAGATTGCACATGGCCCTGTCAAGTTGTGTACGAGTAGAGACTGATAACAATGTTTGCAGAAGGCACATGGGGCTGTCAAGTGTCACGATCAAAGAAACCCATATCAAGGATCAACAGTTAGCATTAAAAGATAAAGACATGAGACTTAAGATAATATTAATGGACCATATTTAATTTAGTTTCTAGATTTCACGAGATGAAGATACGTGTCTGTAGTTTTGACATGGCACTGTTGGAATTTGAATTTTTGAATTAACACAGGGAAACTAGTGTTCATTGTTTGAGCTATATCTTTTGATGTAAGATGAATTAGTTGATGGAGTAAAAAGGAAAGTTGTAAAGGAATTGAAGATGAATCCAAAAAAATTGACTAAAAGGTTTGAATATCTATATAGTTGAAATTATTGAGCTCCAAAGTTGACTATGTATTTGACCATCTTCTGTTAAGAACTCGAGAAGGGTGTTTGAGTTTGTTCTGATGATATTTGAATGTTTCTTGATGAATTAGATTTTGGAGAGTGGTTTAGACTCCATGAGGATCATATGTGTGGATCTTGGTGGTTTGATTAATCTATCTTCAGTATGAAAAAATTCTTATAAGTTGACTATTTATTCGTTCATGGTGTTCTTGTGTACAAGGTTAATGTTTGAGTAGATTGCACATATGTAGAAGAGTGTAGTGATGAATGTAATCAATTAAAGATGTCTTAGGGGTCATATGGAGTGAACCTATGCATTTTGGATTATTCTTGTGTTCCTAATTTGCTTGGTAAAGTGCGAAAGGGGTGAATGGGTCTCCATGAGACCTATAAGGGCTACTAAGGCTTATTTAAAAGGTGTAACTGCTGAGGAGTACATGTATGAAGATAGTTTTTACTGTGAAAGTGTTTATCAAGAATTTCATCATGGAATATTGCAAACCCTTTTTTCTATGTATGAAGATGCAAGATGGGGATTCATAATTAGGCTTTCATTTCTCCATTGGGCAATGTTCTATAGGGTAGAATTTGAGGCTTTTGGCATGATTTTGTGCATGTCTGGTCATCTAATGTCTATTGCACTCAAGGTGAAGAATAGTGTTGGTGATCCCAATTGTGTGATCATATATGTTAATTCATTTTTTCACTTTGACCAAAATGCACATGAACCTCTAAGTGTTGACCCAAAATACATTAATTTATCTGTAATACTTACATTAGGAAATTGTGTTAAATATGCATGCAAGTTTAAAATTATGAGTGGAAAGTTGTCTTCTATATTTCTCTTTGTAAATACTACTAATGTTGTTTGGATTCGATGGTGCATAATTAGGTTTAACAGAAAACAATGAAAGTGTGGGTGGCTTTCAAATTGGTTATCTTGATATCTAAGCAAGTGCAAAGCATATTCATGTAGCTGGATCTTTTTAATATGAGACTGTTGGAACATGCAAACACCTATTTGGATAAGAGTCAGAAATACCCTAGAAAATAGCCCCTCAGTGTTGTATTCATTGATAGGTGAATTTCTGACATCTGACCAATTAATTCTAGGTGGGTTTCCACTATTTGTGTTATTCACATAGTCTCTTATGCGATTGACCTCTCTTCATGCATTTGGAAGAGAAGCTACAAATGATGTTGTTTGTTGGTGTTGTAGATTTACAGGTGCATTTATGTCATCTTCAAAGTCAACATTGGTATTTGGTATATCTTGAAACTCCATTGTTATGTGATGAAGGAATGAGGAGAAATTAGTAGGCCTTGAAGATAGAGCATCTAGTGCTTTATAGTCAATTTGAATATCTCCATAGTAGGGATCATTTTCCATTTTATAGTGCAAAGCTTCACTAACATGTGATTCACTTAAAATAACAATCATATAATTTATTCTCTTATCCAATTCTTCTTAATATTAAGATATCAAGATTTGTAGGTTAGCATGGAAGATACTTAACAATAGAAGATATATATTGTGGGAAACTAATAGTATGGCCACTATATTTGTATTGTCCACCACATGCATGAGTTAACTGTAGTATCGGATTAATCTTGTAATGATCATTTCTTCAACTTGAGTGAGATCAGGTAGAACTTTAGGATATCTTCCTAGGTCCATATTATTCATTGTACAAAAGCGATTAATATTTATTTCACCAATGCATCGTTAACAAGTAAGGCTACCATGATAGTTCCTTGTTTGAATCCCTAGATATGATTATTTACAAATGGAACATGGATGTATTGAAGAAAGCCTATATATTCTTTCACGAAATTTCATTTGAGGTTGTCTAATAGCTTCATCTATAAGTGATGGGTAAATATTTATTATTTTTGTATGGTATTGAATCTGTTGATGTGCATTTATTTCATCCCTATGTATTGCATAATTTAAACAATCCTTTTTATTTGAGTGTTCACTTCCCATTAGTATCTTCAGTGGTCATAATAGAAACATTAATGACTAAATTTTTAAAAGAGTTATGTATAGCTAAATCTATACCAACTGGAAATAGTATACTATTTAAATGTGATTTTTTGATTAATTGCTTAGTAATAAAAGTTTTTTTTAGCAAATCTAGTGATTGCGCACACACGCACGCGCGCGCGCGCTCGCGCACACACACACACACACACACAGGAATGCCTTTTTTTATTTTTGAAAGTTCAATTTTATTTTTTCTACAATTTTTCATATTTGTAGTTATTATTCAAGTATTCTTTAATTACATTTTGCATGGTCTATTTCATTGTTCGATGTAGTTAAAATTATTTAGAATTATAAATAATATCCAAATGTGTATGTTCTTCATCCTCTATGTTTTCTTGTCCAATTGGTTATCATGTTGTTCTGAGATCCATATTTGTCAAATGTTTGTATTCAATTTTTATAAAAACAAAAAATGTATTGAATAGTAGCTACAAAGAAAATGTTACAAAAAAGAGTACCTAAAATAATAAAAAAGAGTGCTTAAAATTTAAAAAATGTTACGATGATATATTTTTTTGATTTTGAGTTTTACAATGATTCTTACGTATATATCAATACAAAATTAACAATGGGTTAAGATATTAAAAATAATAAAAAAACACTTAGATTTACAATGCACCATTTTAGAAGATCATAATTTTTTTGAATATCTAATCTATTGAAAAATTTAGAGAAAGTAGAGGTCTATCAAACGTCTTATGATATGGTGAATAAAATGTTTGAAAATGAATAATACCAATAAACAGTTTTCAAAACATATTTTATTTATGCATTACATACAGGCAACTAAACATAAGCTATAATTAATTACAATAGTTGTAGAGTTAACATCTGTTAATTTGCATCAAATGCATAAAAGAAAGATGTATCTACTAGTGTAGATTCATCTTTAATTGTAGTCAATATAGTACAATTCAATTATTCTTTTTCATTGTAAATTTTTTATTTTGTTGAAACTGTGAAATAGTACCTACAGAATAACACTTTCCTAACAATTTTTAAAACCTCATTAGGTGATGTTGATATCTCTTGCATATTTTTCGCTGTGATACCCATTGTTTTAATAATAATATCATAAAATTTTGTGCTTCATATTATTCCTATAGCATCTTCCAATATGAAATTCATTGCATACTTATATTCACAATTTTGAACATTAATGTGGCATTTTGGATAATGTCACATTGCATAGTTATTTTGAGTCATTTTCTTTTTACATTGTTTATTGTTAATTAAAGCAGTACAAACAAGATAACAAAAATTTGTCATTTTTATATGTATTATTGTGGCATATAATGTAAATGTATTTGATTTCTCGACAATTCTTGATCTATGGATGTCTTCAATTATTTTAGGCTGAGTCAGTCTTACACTAATTAATGCCTAATGTATAGTTTTTTGATTTCTTCAAACCATGTCCTAACCCCATGTCCCTTAGGGATGTTTGGATTGATGAAAATTTGTGTATCCAAATCGGTCCCTATTATTTTCCTATTATATGATTGTAATTTCCCCTTTTGAATGGCAAGAATTGAAGCCAATTGTGGTGTAGAGGTGTAAATATCTGCTAGAAGTTTCTCCTCTTTTGCACAAAAGTATCCCTAAAAGATTACCTGGATGTTGCATTCGGAGCTATCTTGAAATATTAGTATTCTTTTAACATCTGAGGTTCCATCTAACCTTTTAAAGTGAGATGCATCAGTAATAGATATAACGATACCAATAATGTCAATCTTTGTATCTGAAGTTGCATCTTTAATATCATTAAATTTTTTGAACTCAAACTGAAATAATAGGATGGTAGAATCTTCTTCAAAACAATGTTTAATAGTAGATGGCATGTTGAGAATAATCTCCCATGAGATTTTTGATTTGTTGTATTTTTTGTTGGCTATTTTAATGTGCCATTTTAAATTGCATATATTTTTTTGGCTTGAATCTAGTTGAAGTACAAATTTGCTACCTGATCAAAGAAATTGATAGTAATGTCATCTCCCTCACTATCAACCATGTTGAAGCTAAAAACCTATCCTAAATCATTGTTATTTATGTAATTACATAATTTCCCCCTTTTTAGTACTCTACCCTCAGTAGTCCAATTATTTTTGTATAGATTTAATTTATTTATTACAGTTTGAGTCATCATCTGCATGCATTCTCCTCCAGATGTTGAAGCTAATGGCTCGATGATTTATATTTCTTTTTCATGACTATCCATTATTTGAGATTGAAAATTGTTGGATAGATGAAAATGTTTGATGCATTTGTAGTTTGTATGGATGTGGTGTTCTCTACAACAAACCAAAAATGTAGTAATGATTAATCTAGAAATGTTCTACTTATCACCTATAAAATTTATTAAATAAAAGATATAAAAATTATTAAATAAAAGATATAAAATTTATTAAATATGAATTTCAAGCCATTTATACAATAATTAATTATAATAAATTTTTTAAGCTAGTATAAAAACATATCAAAAATTCCATGTGTTGTCTCTCTAATAAAACCACCTAACATATTGGACACAAATTTTTAAGTAAAAATCATAAAAAATATTTGAACAACAAAAAAAGTAATCTTTTTATTTTTTTATTTACATTTAAACTCATAAATCAAGTTGATTTGAATTGTTTAACATTCTGATTCCTTTTTGCCTTATTTGGACATTGTGATTTGGGCCTAGAATTGGGAACATGGATTCCATTTTGAGTTAATATATGTTCCAGTTCATATTTTAAATCATCTTCAAATATATTATATATTAAGCCAAACTCTCTAGAATATATTTTCTTACTTTTAAATTCTGTGATGAAAATTGTATGAGGATTGGCAATTGAGAAACGTTTCATTAAGTCATGTTTTATAACGATCATAGAAGGCTTCTGTATTCTGTGATGCACCATATGAATAACAAATTATTTTATACTAAAATTATCATTATTTTGTAGTTGTTTGATGATCAAAGATCATGTTGGAGTCTCCTTTGGTATAATAGTATTTTTTTAACTCCTAGTTATCATGTTGTTTAAATATATTTGATTAAAAAAAGAGATAGTATCACATAAAAATATGAATATTATTAACATTAAATGTGATGGATAAACATAAATGAAATAAAAATAAAAATATTATTAATACTAAATAAAATGCATACATATAACTATTAAAAAAAACCTAATTTTTGAAAATAATTAATCAAATTTGAAATGAACTGACATAAATATTTAAACAAACATGTAAATAAATGTTTTGGTTAAAGTTTTTTTTGTTGATTAATATATTTTAAGTGTCAATATAATTTAAATGTCTATATTATATTAAATTATTTATATAAATGAAAGACATCTCAAAAATTATATTACATCTTTAACATAATTTTTTTTAAAGATATTTTGTAAAACTTTTTTTGTTTTTTAATTTATATAAAACTAACTTAATTCCATATATACCTAATGTGATTTTTCAAATTTGAAATGAAACTACATAAACATGTAAATAAATATTGTGATTTTGTTTGTCATTGTTTTGTTGCATGGAAATGTCCTAATGAGCAACTAAAAATTTGACTTTTTAAAAAAAGTGTACACATTTTTTTTTGAAATATTTATTTTAAGAGTAATAAATATTGTAATTTTTATTTTAATATATGTTTTCAATAAAAAATATATTTAATTTTACATATTATGTTATTATTTATATATATATATATATATATATATATATATATATATATATATATATATAACTAGCAATTTAAATATTGTGATTTTGTTTGTTGTTGTTTTGTTGCATGGAAATGTCCTAATGAGCAACTAAAAAATTGTCTTTTTTAAAAAAGTGTACACATTTTTTTTTGAAATATTTATTTTAAGAGTGTAATAAATATTATAATTTTTATTTTAATATATATTTTCAATAAAAAATATATGTAATTTTACATATCATGTTATAATATATATATTTTTAACTATATAAATTGTATTTTGAATGCGTAATTATTTTTGACTACATAATTTGTATTTTGAATATGTAAATATTATATTTTATAATATATATTTATATATTTTAATTTTTTTAAATAATAATATATTAGAATATAAAATATATAAATGCATTTAATTTTTTAAAAATATATATTAAATTATATTATATATGCATTAAAAAAATATGATCAAATTTTATAACAGTGTATAATATATAAAATTATATCTAATTTGTGATTGAATATTACAATAGCGTATTATTTATAGGTTTAATTAGTTTTTGAGATTTTTAAGTGAACAAAATATGATTGAATATTATAATGGTGTATTTTATATATAAATGTAATTAATTTGTGATTGAATATTACAATAGAGTATTATTTATAAATTTTATTAGTTTACATAATTTTTTAAATAAATATGTTATTGATTCAAACTAATATATGGTTTTGGGGTTTGCAAATATCATACATTATTTTCGTAATTATATATGTAGTATTTTATTTTTAATGTTTAAAACACAACATAATCTAATTTTTAAAGAAAAATATTAACAATTTTGATATTATTTATTGTTATATTATTTTCTTGTTTAAATAAATCAGCAATACGAAATAAGAAAATAGATATTATTAGAATTAAATCTAATGGAGTAGTTTGATTCCAAATTGGCTTTGGTAGGATATGATTATGAGGTTAATTCTAGGATACCGCCTTTACTTGATTGCTTGATTTATAGGGTCAAGTGGAAATCGCCCTCCTTCCTTTGCCCTGTTCTTTAGGGTTTTCATGTGATTGGGGACTTGGTAGCTCCTTGATAAAGCAACTAGTGATTGCCTTGGATTATATTACCGATTGATTTGAGTGTTATTTTATTGATGCTTATTTGATCCATGGATGTCTATGTGGTTTATGTTGGAATAATTGTGTGTTATGGGTGGAATGTTGTTATAGTTGGTGCCTTCAAGGAGGAAGTCTCTAATTCTCCTCTTATGGTTGGTGCCTTTCTAGCTAAGGTTTGTGTTTATCCTCCTTGGTAGTTCAAGCCTTGGAGGGGTGCCTTTCAATGGGCTTTGGCTAGGTTGTTTCTTTAGTTCGCTGGTATTCTTTTTCATTATAATTTCATGTTCTATGAATGGTTCACTACGTCTTTAGATGGATATTTATTAATACAAGTATATCCTCTATTTGGCTCTTTTCGTAGTTTGATAATGGTTCATTCTATTTTTAGTTAGATATTGATTAATTCTGGTCTATCTTTTGTTTGGTTATGTTGTTGTGTTTTTTTTTTTTCGTTAACCTTTGTTGGTCTATCTATTGATCTTTGTTTTAATTTTGTCTATTAACCTTATAGTTTTATGTAGTAAACATATTTAGTATTTGTGGTAATTTGATCTTTTAGGTCATTTATCTTGCTGTGTTTTATATCAACAAGCTAAACTAATAATATTTCTTCATGTCTTTTTATTAAACAAGTGATCCATAAAACCTTGGTAACTATCTCAAAAAAATTCTATTAATATCAACAAAAGCTTGATTTATAAAATATAATAATATAAACACTAAATTATTCTTTCATGTACAATGTTTAGTTTAATGGATAAATTCAATGTTTTGGGAAAATATTCTTATGAGATTAAATTTGGCTTCGAACATGGGAGGATGCAACTAAAATTACTTTATATACTATGAAATACTTCATTTTGGATGGTATAAAATAAAAAACTATGCTTAAAAAAATTGTTTTTGTTAAAAATATCTCATATTAATGTGAACATATCTAGTTTGTTAAAAAAAAAACATTTATTATGCCATACTAATGGCCAAAAACAAATTGGTATTATAGATAACATGCACAATAATTGCCCGCTACATTGACTTTGTATTAGAAAAAACTTGGTTTCATGTCACATATATATGGAATCTACTTGGTTAGATGGGAAACATTTGGCTTTAGGTTTCGGTGAAATCTTATTCATATCTATTTTTGGGTGTAGTTTGAGTACATTTAGAAAAACACATATGAGGCAATTAAATTTTCTCTTAAATATTTTGCATATGTTGGAATGTGGTCAATTACTGAGTATCAAATAAGGGTTTTTATTTTATTATCAAATGAATTACAATTTTAGAATTTTTAATATATGGGACAGTCTTATTGTAAAATCAGAAAAATAACATGTAAGATATATGCTTTAGCGTAGTGTTTTTTATTTTATCCCAATTTCAAATAAAAATATTTTTATAAATATTCTATGAATCATAATAGAGATTCCAACGTACATAGACTATTTTTTAAAATTAAAGTTTTGGCTCAATTTATAATTAAGTTAAATTATTATTTAATTATGAAAATGAACTATTTATAATAAATGATTATTGAAAGAATATTTTTAAGTTTTATCTACATTATTTGTTAAATTGAATTTGTTGTAAAATGTTTTAAGGACTTTTTCTTAAATTTTTAAATCTAAAACTTCTAACAAGAAAGAAGGCATCAATGATATAATGGTTTAATTAGTAAAATTAAATTTTATGTACAAAATATTTTCAAGGTATTTTTTAAAATTTAACCTTGCATATTTCAATAAAAAGTAGAGAATAAAATATAACCTTGTTTAATTCATATTATATATTTTTCTAATTTATTTATATATAGTTGTAGCCATATATAAAATGTCCAAATTGATAATTTGAGTGTGATTTGTGACATCCTAGCCATAGATCCTCTTTGCATGCTCTTATGACCCTCCTAGGTACCTTTTTTCTTATTCCCAGTCATCTGTGGTCTTCTAGATGATCATTCCAGCTCAACCAAGCTCTATTTTCTAGGCCAATCCTATCTCCCTAGGTCCTGAACATATAGGATAGGAGTGACATATATGGACCATAGCCCAGACCCTAGGGTGTCCTATTTTTGACGCCCCTATCCAATTGCATTTTTAGCCCAAATGATCATTTTCATCCAATTCCTATCCTTCATCATGTCAACCTAGCGTGAATACATCTAACCCATGACCAATAATTCCCTATAAAATTCCATCCAAAGGTCATTTACAAAGAGAGGTGATAAAATATTACAAAGCAATCAAGAATATAAGAAAACTACTAAGGTAATTTTTTAATTCTCTGCATACAATCACCCAACACATCTGAAAACATATTCAAACTCTCACACCAGTCCCTAGCCACCTAGAGCACTCTCAATTTGGTATTTTTGCATCCATATTATACTATTGCACAAAACACATCAAATGGGAGAATTGCATATGGCTTGATCCCTCTTGGAAGTATTGGTATGTAGGCAACATACCCATATAAGGAGTATGGATCACACATTCAGTGCATATTACACACACTAATCCCCTTTTTCAAGTGATTCAAATCTCATTTATCAAGAATAATGAAGGTCTAGGGTTTGAAGATTAAATTAGCTTTACAAGGAGCTCCATCGACATTCAACACTTAAGATTTTATAGGTAGACTCATATAGGGACAGTGAATGAAACTCAAAGAATTCAAATCTTTGTGCCTAGTTTGGACAACAGTGGCAGGGGTGGACTATAGCACCAAACCTTGAAGTGTCCTACTTTTTATGCTCTTATCTTTTCATTGAATAAAAGCCATATTATGATTTATGACACTATCCCAATTCTGTATAGCCAATTTTAGCCTCTGTCTTAGCTGTCTCAGTCTAGTTTTAGGCTAAGTTGCATTTCTCTTTATTTATCATTATTTTTAGAAAGGTTTAAGAGATACAATTTATTATACAAATCAATACTGTAATTATTTTAATATTATTTACTAATTTATTATTCCAAACCCTTAGCTTAAATTAGGAATAAGACTAAAATATTCTAAAAAATGTCAAAACATTTGGTGAACCCGACTTACTTTGTTTGCACACAAAAACCTTAGAAATCTTAGGGAAAATTTCCTTCTAATTTTCCCAGCATTTTTCTAATTTTTATAAATATGAAAATCAGATTTTACATATAAAATAAAAAATGGATCTCACTTATTTCAAAACATTTCTTGCAAACAATAAGGAATCCATACTTGGCCCTATCATGTATATGAATGATTAAGTTTACTATATGTTAATGCAAAGCTTATTATTTCCCTTTCATGCTTACTTTTTATAATCTGGGATGACATTACAAAATTTATTACTAAACATGTTAAGATCTCTTTCCTTCAAAGCAATGTTTACTTTTATTTAATACAAGGTTTCATTACACACCTTCTCTCTCTCATGTGGAGTAATTTTCAACTCTATCTTGCTAAACATGTTAGAAATGTCATGTTACAAGTCAAAGTTTTATATGCATCAGTGCAAAGTTCCATGCTCTCTATCCCTTATTTGTTATCTCTAATGTGGAATGTTCTTTATAATCATATTTATATACAAATTATAACTCTAGTTACATGCATTTCATCCCACATACATGGTTTCTAGCTAGATACATATAACTCTTTGGTTACTTTTGAATATTTCCCTATCACTACTAGACACAAGAAAACACTAGTGGTTATATCTATTCTTCCTCTCCCCCAAGAGGGTGATAACTACTTTCCCTCTAACTAGGTCTATGATATCACCCCTCCAAAAGGTTAGGCAGTCTATACTATTGTTCATAATGCATACATTTAGCCTATAGCTTCTTCAAACCCTATTCAACATATATGCTTACATGTTCAATTGAAAGCACCTAGGGTTTGCACTTGTGAGACTCTAAGGGATGAAATCACTAGTATGAGTAAGTTAATTTTAGATTTACAAATGTAGAATCATCTATTACATTAAAATATCATAACATTGAAAAATTAGACTATAATACAAATGTCTCAAAGGTACCCTTGTGTCGATCATGCATATGCACCTTCACCTAATCAATTTGTTGCAAGTAATGCTACATATCAAAACAAGAAATCATAACAAAGTAACCCTACAACTAGTGATTCAAAAAGCATTAAAATATAAAATAAGAGTTCAAATGAGGTGCTAAGGGAAATGATTAAATCTAAGTTGATCAAACTACCTCCTTTACATCCAGTGAGAAGATCCAAATATTATTGTGCATATCATAAAATGTATGGGCATCACACATATTCATGTTTGACATTAAAAGAAACATATACAATAGATAATTGATAATGAGGACCCTATACAAGGTAAATCAGTCAAGAAATCCACAGTGACACAAGAACACATTCACAAAGGGTCAAATTCAAAAATAGTACAAAAGTGGTTACCAAAGCATAATTTAGAACAACATAAAGATCAAAAAGAAAAATCAGAGCAATAAATAGTACCACTAACACAAATAAACCATGAAAAAGATACAAATCTACCTCTATAAAATGAGAATTAACTTTAAAAGTAGTATGGGTTTGGTCAAAAATATCTACAATAGTTTGATTATCAAGGTCAAGGGTTGGGAAGCATGCTCAAGGCATCACTACTCCTATTCTAGTAGTTTATAATGTTTGTCACCAAGGTTTGGGATTTATTGAACATCATATGGTAAATCATTCATAGACACAATTTATCAAAGAAAAATATCCAAATATGACAAAAGTCAACACTAGCATTCCATTGGTTCAAAATCAAGATGATAATGATGAGTGAAATAATATAGGTTATTATGATTTCCAAGATATCGATAATGAATCTAAATATTTAGAGTCATTTCAAATCCATTCCCTCATGCTTCATAATCATGCATGATTTTTTTATTTGATACAGGACACCATGATAGGGAGTCTCTCATGATACTCATCGGTTAGTATCATTTCTTCTGTCTTACTTGTACATAGCTTCTTTTCATTTTCTTGTACATAGTTTCTCAGTATTTCTTATACATCATTTCCTTATGATTAATTATACATAGCTTCCTTTCAATTTATTATACATATTCTCCTTATGATTGATTGTAAATAACTTATTTCAAAAATATCAAAAACATTCAAATACATTAGAAATCTAAAAACATTCAATTATTTAAAAATACCAAAAAAATTCAAATAAATCAAAAATACCAAAACAATTTCAATTATATGCATTATCCATGCTTTAAATTTCTACTAACATGCTAGACTTAAATTTTGTTATTATATGTTATTGTATGTCAATTTATCTACATTACTATATTTCACTTGATCTTCTTTAAGTGTGTGCAATAACACCTATATCCTTGATTGCTTCACTCTACCCATTGAATAAGCATCCTAATTTTACATTTGAGACATACATCGATATATCTACCCATTGGGGGCATCTTATACATGATTACACCATCTCAGTTATGTCATTCCTATGCCACACACTCTTATTATTATGTTGATAAACATTACTTACTAGCTTACATAAATTACTCTATTGACATTCAAAAGTATATATCACTTGTGTATTTCTGAGCATATACATAGTCTTGTAATCCATGTCTTGCATACTTTCACTTATTACTTTAATTCATTAGATGTGATTGTATTTCTAGTATTTATATGCTTTCCTTTCTTACTTTGCATAGCTAGATGTAATTGCATTTCTCAGTTCTTGTTTTATCTCTTATGTGTGCCTTAGGATATTTGCCAATGTCCTTTACTTCTACTCTTGTGTGTGTTTTAGAATATTTTCAAATGTATTTTGATTATACTCTTCTATGTGCTTATGGACCTCATGCCAACCTTGCTTATATTTAATTGTATGTGTATGTGGCATTTCAACATGCCTTATATGTTTGCTTTTCCAGTTTGAGTGACATGTGACCATGTTCCTTGTTTGCTTGGCCCCTTAGCCACTCTTGTATGCTTCTTGATTCTTGCCTTATGTGCTTGTTGGTTATTTGCTTCTCACTATTTGTAATGCCATGATCCATATCATGCATTATCTCACTTTTTTGGATGCCATGATGGACATCATACTCCATCCCTCCTTGACAACTAATAACTAACCAGAATTTTTAGTTTAAGTTCAATACATTACACATGTTATTATATTGTTACATCTATTTAAGCATACCCCTATTGATCTAACAATATTTAAAATAAACTATGCTATATTTGGAGATTTTTTTTTGATTATCATTGTTATATAATGTATTTCACAATATAAACCACTTGTAGGGCTCTATATTCTGAGGCTAAACATTAAAAGATCTTCATTCCTACCCTCAAAAGAGGGGGAAATAAATAGGGGTTTTATCATAGAGATCAGATCCATCTACTGGTAAAAAATTAGTTTTTAAAACACTCAAAATAACAATTAGAGTTCAAACTAGGTAGAATAGATTAGAAAAATAGTGATGATTATAGAATAGTGATATAAATCAGCAAAGGACAAGAGCACCGACCTAGATAATAGTGTTAGACACTAAGGTATCTTATTTTTGGTGCTCTTGTCTAAACAACAAAAAACCCAAATTTTCTAGAAATAGACAAAAAAGTAAGTTTAGTTATAGTTTTATTAGCATCATTTTAGTTTAGATTGGGCATTTTTAGTATAAATTTTCTTATAGAATCTATATATAGGGGGAATAATGCATGACATGATCGTTCTCACTTCTAGTTTTATATTGGGTAGTTGATATCACTTCTAGATCAGAATCCATATTACAAACACCAGTGATTGGAGGCAATGTGCATGACACATTTGACTTTTTTTCTTTTTGAGTTCAGTACATTGCATAGGTATTCTCGGCAATTTCATGCCTTATTCCTTCTGTAGGTTGTTGGCGTCATTCTCAAGTGGCTTCCACATAAGCCTAGTTCCTAGTTTTAGAGTGGATTTCATACAAGCCTAATCTCTACCTTTTAGAGTGGCCAAGATTGGTCTAGTTTCCAATGCACATTCAACTATCCATGCCACCTTGTTAGATTATAAAACATTCATGGGATTCACAAGCAATATTATATGACACACATTCATACCAATATTAGTTCATAGCTTCACTTAGTAGACAATGATTGAGCCAAAATACTAGCTAGCCTTTGTATTCTTGAGCCACCTACTCAAAGGGATTAGACACATAGTTTAAACATTGATTAACACATGCATGGTCACATAGATTTACTTAGTGGGCAAAGATGGAGAAAAAGGGACAAACTTTGTATTCTTGAGCCACCCTTGGGGAATTGAGCACTCAACGCCATTCACAATATTACTCTTGGTTCAATAAATACCCAGGATCACTCAACATCACAATAGGTTTTGTATTATTTCGCATACCTAGTGAGGTGTATTCGTTCCTTTCTCTTCCTCTCTTTTTTACCTAGATTTTGTACCCTCTTGTTTTAGACATAACATGTATAGTAATAAATGATCTAATTTTTTTTATCTTATAGATTTACACTTCATAATGTGTTCTTTCTATCCATACTCAACATCACACAACTTCATAGGCTTCACCCTTGTAGGTAAGTTCAAGTATGCTTTCTAATTTTCCTTTATCCAAGTATTTCACTTTGCTATATCACTAGAATAAAGGGGGGTAAATGTAGTTATATAAAATATCTAAATTGGTAGTTTAAGTGTGTTTTGTGACATCGTAACCATAGCTCCTCTTTTCATGCTCTTATGACCCTCCTAGGTACATTTTTGCTTATTCCCAGTCACCCTTAGCCTTCCAGATGATCATTTTAGTTTAGTTAGGCTCTATTTCCTAGGCCAATCCTATCTTCTTAGGTCTCAAAATTGTAAGATATGAGTGCAATACCTGGACTATAGCACCAGACCCTAGGGTTTCTCATTTTTGGTGCTCCTATCCAATTGCATTTTGAGCTCAAATGACCATTTTCATCTGATTCCTATCCTTCATCATGTTAGCCTAACACAAATACATCTAACCCATGACCAATAATTCCCTATAAAAGTCCATCCAAATGTCATTTACAAAGGGAGGTGGTAAAATCTTATAAATCAAGCAAGGATACAAGCAAACTACTAAGGCAAACTTTCTTATTCTCTGCATACAATCACCCAACACAACTACAAACACATTAAAAATCTCACACTAGTCCCTAACCACCTCAAGTGCTCTCAATTTGACATTTTTGCATCCATATTACACTATTGTACAAATCCCATCAAGTGGAATAACTACATATGTCTTGATCCCTCTTCGGAGTACTGGTATGTAGGCAATGTGCCCACACAATGGGTGTGGGTCATATGTTTAATGCATCTTACACACACTAACCCTCCATTTTTAAGTGATTCAAATCCCATTTATCAAGAATAATTAAGGTCTAGAGTTTGAAGATTAAATTAGGTCTACAAGGAGCTCCATCAACATTCAACATTTAAAATTTCACAAGTAGATTCATACAGGGACAACAAATGAAACTCAAAAAATATAGATCTCTGTGACTATTTTGGATAATAGTAATAGGAGTTTACTATAACATCAGACCCTAAAGTCTCATGTTTTTTATGCTCCTATATTTTCACTAAATGAAAGCCATATTCTAATTTGTGATAATATCCCAGTCTTGCACAGCCAGTTTCAACCTTTGTCTCAACTATCTCAATCTAGTTTTAAGTTAAGTTGCATTTCTCCTTATTTATCACTATTTTTAGAAAGGTTTAAAATAAATAATTTATTATATAAATTAGTACTATAATTATTGCAATATTATTTACTAATTTATTATTTTAGACATTTATCTTAAATTAGGAATAAGACTTCAATATTCCCAAAAAAATTTAAATCAATAGTCTAAAAATATTAGGGTTTAGAGTACAGATTTTTTTAATTTTATTGTTAAATTAAATTTTTTCTATCTATAAACTATTATTAGTTTAAGTGGTAAAGATGTTTAGCTCACAAAGATCCCACCATGAATCAATTCTTACTACTGGAAAAACCTTTCACAGTATAAAGGATGAGGTTGAGATTGTGCCTCTGACCAATCTGGGAAAATAGATATCCCTTAGACCTTTATTCTTAACCTAAAATTGTAAAAAAAGGTAATGGTCAAACAAAAAAAATCCTCTAACCAAATTTCTTTAATATTGATAACTTATATATTTTCAATCTAAAAGCATCGAATATGTCAACATTAACCATCAAACTTGCTATTTTTAAGTCTATAAAAAATATAACAAGAAAAAAAAAATTAATGACATATAATAGTTCAACTGGTATTGAACCTTATACACCTAACCTTTTAAAGGTATTTTTCTAACCTATCATGACATATTTCAAAAAGGTGAAGGATAAGGTACAAGCTTGTTTAACTCATATATAAGTAATTTTTTTCGTCTATTGATGTCTATTACAAAAAGGTTAAGGTATAAAATACAACTTTATTTAATTCTAATATTAAAATAGATTTCCTCCAACTAACATTGTTTAGTTTTAATAATATATATACTATCAATCTTAAAAGAATAGAAAACCTCTATTTCTACTAATACACTTTCATAATTTTTTAAAAATGTTTCATACTTTTTTCTAAAATCAACAAAGCTTACAAAAAGATCTTTAGTAAGATGAAAATTCTTAATAATTACCCTGAGTACAAGAATATGAAGAATCATAGAATGTTTACTTCTAATCCTAAATTGACCCTTAGCTCTTATCTTATTATCATCTAACCACTGGTTGCTTTGATTTTCTATAATGATTCTCTAAAGTATGAGAAGTAGTGGACAAATCACTAATTATGCCTGAAATTAACTCTACAAATTTGTAGATAGATATGGTGAATCTTTTGATCCATTTTGAGGAAAACTTGTTTAATTACATTTTTTACTAAAGTTTGAATATTGAGAACAAGGATCTCCCAACTTCAAATTTTTCAATTTTATAGTTTTCAATATCTCTCTTTTTTATTTAAAATTTTATTTTCTTTTATTTTATCAATGATTCAAATTGAGGAATAAAAAAAAAATTACTAAATCCAAATTATTCTATATTAAATTGACACAAATTTACAAGAGTAACAAACAAAATTTTACTATAAAATAATAAAAGAATTTATATAAAAAAGTAATCTTTATGTAAGATATATCAATGATCCACTAAATTATAATATAGTAAACCCTTGTCTTAGAACTAAAGAATATTAATAATAGTAAATTTATTTAATGCTAAACAAAGTTAATAATATCTACTCAACATACATAGACATGCAAATAAGAGTAATTTTAAGATAGACACAACTAATAATATCAACATAGGCATGTGGATATGACTACTCTTAAGAATAAGATATCTATTAGAAGAAGAATTGCTAATAATAGCCAGTTGGATTGGGCCACCCTGTTCTTTCAACATGCATAGGCATGTAAATTGAACAACACCTAAGAATGAGAAATCTACTAGAAGAAAAATTTCTAATAATAACTAGTTAGAATAGGCCACCTTGTGGTTGTTAACTTTTCTAGGTATCATCCAGTTTCTTTTATCATAATACCAATCTAAAAAGCTTGTTTTGCTAAAAATACATTGTCAGGTTCAAGCTCGGTGATGAGGCTCCCTGAACTTTAAAAAAATATTTGAAGAGATATAAAAGTACTATTTCTATTATGATTCATTTTTAGGATCATTTGTCTCCCTTTGAGAAACAATGGGCCCAATTATGCCTTGGTTTTTAAACAAAAGTTGAATTTTTTGTTGAATCTTACTCTTTATTGGCCACTTTCCTTGCAGAGAAAAATGCCCTACGTTGGTTACTCCATATAAGGAATTTTTTTGATGTTCGTCATCTTTTACCATTGTATCTATGCCATGGTAAATAGTTAATAAATTTTAATAGGTAGGCTTTAGCTATGTGCCCTATAATTTTTCAAAAATATCTAAATTGTTTAGAAGAAGTGTAAAATATGTTTGAAGTAGTTCTATATTGAACATTGGATGTAACCCAAAATAGGGAAGAATGTTTACCTCAAAGGCATTAATGCTTAATTGATTGAATATTATGTAGGGCTTGTGTTGAATAGGTATGAGTTTTATGTTTTGGCCTTTCAAGCATTCTTTTTGCAAATGTAGCCATACCTTATCAACAACCTAGAATTAGTGAAGGATTTGATGTTGGTCATGGCATTGTTTGTACTTTTATCCAATTTTTTAGGATTTCATGCACTCACTTTTGGGTTTTATGGATTCATTCAATAAAAAATGAAGTTTCACATCAATGGGGTTAGTAGTTGAAACCTAAGATAAACCTAAAAATGTGGGGGCTACCAATTGAAACCCAAAATAAACCTAAAAAGAACTGTGTCTTGTGGAGGCATGCAGAGATTGATTATAGATATGTTGGATGTATGATAAACTATCATACCATTTTTGTGAACGTTTTAGGTAATACATATAAATTAGATGCACCATCATACAACTAACTATTTTTTTTTGTCCATTTTTCTATGGATGAAAAGAATTGGAATTTATCAATTTAGGGTCCATCATTGACCATTATGTAGACCAGAAAGTGATAAGAAACCTATTGTTCCTATCAAACATAGTGGTATATGGTAAACTAAATTGGGTCCACACATGCTCAAAAAAGAGCCTCGTAGTGTCTTCAAATTTGATCCCTTTATATATGGCACTAACATTGCCATCTTGGAAAACATGTCAACTATAGCAAAGATAGTCATGACCGCACCTAGTCATGGGAAACTTTGACATGATGGTCATTGACTCCCAAGGTCAATCAGGGATCATTAGAGGTGTGTAAAGGCCCTAATTTTTGTTGGTTGGTTTTAATATTGCACATGTTATGCATGATCTAATATGTTTGTTGATATTGTAATGAAGCTTCCACCAATATAAGTATTTTTAGATTACTTCCATTATTGTTTCCAATCTGAAGTGTCCTACAACTTGAAAAAAATGTGTCTCCCAAATCATAATTTATCACTCTATTATTGGAATGCATAAGTGTCCCAAGTCTCATAGAATCCCTTCCTATAGATGATAGTTTGAAACTTGTCATCCCATATTTAGTGCTTGCTATAAGGTAGAAAACTTAGGATCTATACCATACAACATGGTACATTTAGAAGTCATGTGACCACATGAATCCAAAATTATTGTTAGTATTGAAATTGGAGAGCAAATTAAACAATATGTAACCTAATTAGAACTATCCTTCTTGTCCTTGATATTAAGATGAAATTATTGTAGGAAGGTAGACCACTTCTTATGGTGATCATTTTTGTAACTTTCCTTGGGCCTGTATGAATTGTAAAGGATTATGATATGTATGGATGATGATCCCCATTCCCATAATGTAATGCTTCCATCACTTTCCCCCATATACAATGGCATAATTCTTTTTGTCATATGTAGGATACCTATGTTTCCTATATGTGAATGGTTCACTGTGATAGGAAATTGATGCTTATATTGGGTGAGGACTGCATTGAGTGCATATTCAAAAATATTAGCTTCAATCTCAAAGGGTTGTTGAAAATCTAGTAAGGAAAGTACTAGTGTTGAACAAAGTCAACCTTTTAACTCCTCAAAAGTATGTTGTTGTGATGTGTTCCACACAAACTTAGCCTTTTACCCCACTTTGGTTGATTGGTTCAAGGGCCATGCTAGATGAGAGAATCCAATCACAAATTGATGTTAAATATTGGGTAACCCTAATAATGTTTTGAGTTATATATGTGTTGTTGGGAATAACCATTCTTTGATGATTTAGAGCTTCTATCTAGGGCAACATGTACACCATCCTTGTCTATGATGTATCCTAGATATTGTACACATTGTAAATAAAAATAAAACTTATTCATGTTGGCATATAACTTATGACTATGTAGGGTATTAATAACTCATCAAACCTACTATAGGTGTTCCTCCCATGTTTCACTAAAACTAAGGATGTCATCTAAGTAAATAACTACAAAGGAATCCATGAATGGTTGTAAGACATCATTCGTCATTCACATAAATGTTGGAGTATTGGTCAAGCTAAATGGCATGGTTAATCATTCAAATAGACCTTATTTGGACTTAAATAAACCTTATTTGGACTTAAACATCAAATGGATCAATGGGTACTTGATGTTATGTGAACAATATTTGTGATGAATTATTCTCCCTTAAGCTAGTCTACAAGGTCATCAATGTGTGGGAGTGGGTACATATTATTGATAGTAATCTTGTTAAGGTCCCTATAGTCAATAAAAAGTTTCCATGTCCCTTTCATTCTTTCAATATAATTGACTAGGCTTCCATAAGGTGATGCTTTGGTCCAAATATGGCATTTTTTGATTAACTCCTAGATCTATCGCTTAATCTCTTCATTTTTAAGCACCGAACACTTGAATATTGGTACATTTAGAAAGGGTATATATGCGATAAATTAAATTGGATGTGTCACCTGGTAGTGTTTATGTACACTAGTAGGTGTAGTGAAGACATATGTGTAATATGTTAGGACCCAATCTACATGTTTGTTGTTATATAGTCTGATTTTGTATAGTGGCTTGGGTGGTTGCAATGCCCTAGAAAATGCTCTTTGGACTAATAAACATTAGAAAAAACTTTCCAATTTGACCAATCACATGCGTACATAAATATTCACTAATCAAGCTCATTGTCTTCATAGGAGGACCCTCAGGGATTCTGTAATATTGTTTACCTAATACATGATGATATTACAAGTCTTAAACTAATACATTTCATATAGTTTCAATGTATGGATGCCCAAGTAAAACATAGTGAACCTCTAGGGGTGACACTTCACACAACACCTCATCTTTAAATGAATTGATTACATATGGAAGAATAAATTATTGACTAACACTAATATCTATACTTTGGTTCAGCCATCCAATGGAATATAGCTAAGGGTGAGGTGGTGTTTTTAAACTCATCCTTCATATAGTTTATGTAGAGATCATTTTTTTCTCACTTCCATTATCCAAAATGAATTGTAGAGCATTTCCTTGAACCCACATTTGTGAGTGAAACCTAGTTTATGCTTCCTAAAAAATTATGATGATACAACTTACATTGTACCAACAGTGGAATAATGGTCAGATCCATAATTTTATAACATGTTTTTAGGATGAAATAAGTGTTCATCCTTGTCAGTTTATTGTATCATATCAAATTCATGTGCCTCAGTAAAAAATGTCATTATGGATTGGAATTCATCTCTATTTTGAGTTGTGCTCCTATGGTTCTCCCACCATTTCATAGTTTCCTTCTATGAGGGTTTTTTTATGGTATTTTTTGTAAAAAAAACTTAAGGCTAAGGACCTTAATTTTTTCCTCTATTATGGGACCTATATAGTGTTAGGATTGTGGAGCTAAAAGCTTCACTAATGCAGACATGGAGGAGGTTGCAGAATGAGTTGCTGAGTGTCAGAAGTGTTTGGCGTTGGTCTGGCCAACCGGCGTCGGCAGGTTAAGACAGGAAGGCAACCGACGTCGGTCATATATCGGCCGGCGTCGGCGACCCCAGGCGGACAAGGACCGACGTCGGTCGCCTGTGTGGTTCGACTGCAAGCTATTTACGGGCAGTTAGCTAACGAACCAAGAGTTTGCATGATGAGTGCTAATTTTAGACTCATAGCTGCGGATCTAATTATGGTAATTAGATGTCTAATCATTGTTTGGATGAGATCTATATAATAGACTCATGGTTGTATTGGAAAAGAGTGCTAGGGAGTAAGAGAGCATAATTATAAGCTCCTTCTGTGTGTGAGGTAGAGCTATGGTGCGTTCCTCCTAGTGCCACAGTACCAGGTGTGTTGGTGCTGGATTGGAGAGCCAGATGAGTTCTTCAAGAGTGTAGGATCTTGGTCACAGTTGCATGGCCTATATAGGAGATCTACATGGTAAGTAAGATCGTTGATCTGCAGGTGTATGTGTGTGCAAGGTCGAGGTTCACAGGTGAATAGAACCATTGTTTGATTTGCAGGTGTGCAAGGTCATATAGACAGCAACACAACAGGGAGCAGTATCAGGCAGGATCTACTTGGAGTACAGGTGTGTACTTGGATAGAGCAAGAGGAAGGCAAGGGAGTTCCTTCCATAAGTATGGTCTGTTGAATTACAGGTTGTTGCAGATTCATGGGAGATCTACTTGAAGTACCTTGAGTACTTGTGGAGCACGTGGAGTGCTTGTGGAGTGCGTGGAGCACTTGTGGTGTGCGTGGAGCACGGGAGGTGAACACCAACTCTGTATTTGAGTTGGGTGTTGAGACTTGTGAGAGGGAGAGCTTTGGGGAGAAGAATTACTGTTCACTTGAGGTGTGGGAAACCTCTGTAAGGTGGTGGAGAAGAAGTGGCATCTTCTTTATTGTATTCTTTTCTGTATAAAGTGTTAATACAATTTGGTATTGTCTCTCATATGCTGTGTTATTCTGAATTCTAGTTACTTGGTGAATCTGGTTAATTTCCGCATATTAAGTTGCTTGGTTTGGTAATCAAATTGTGTGCTTCCGGTTTTTCCACCCATCCTCCCAACAAGTGGTATCAGAGCCTTAGTTGTAGGTTCCTGAGCTTGATACCAACAAGTGGTATCTGAGCTGAGGTTGGAGGAAGCAGGTTTTGTATTTGGTTACAGGGCACTCTCAGGGGTTTCTGATCGAGTGGGAGTAGAGCAACTGCAGATCAAAGTAAGCTAAGAATGGAGGAGTTGAAAAGCACAGATGGTCACTCACGGTCCTATGGAAAGAAAGAGCAGGTAAAAGATTATTGTTGGTTGGTAGCAGATCAACATGAAGAAACTGAAGATACAGATGTAGCAGGTGTTGTTGCACAAGATGTGTTTGCAGGTTTCTTGGATAAAGTTGAATCTTGGATAAAATATTCGGTTGCCTCTTTCCATGCAGTTCCAGGTAGAGGAGCTGGTAAGCCTTGCCAAAGAATTGGCAAAGGGGAAGTGAAGCTGAAATTGCAGGCGGCCAACACACAGGTGTTGATGAAGGTCATGCAGGTCCCAGGTTTGGAGATATGGCTAATTTCTTCAGAAAGATTGGGTGATGAGAGATGCACAAGAACTCTCACAGCGGATGCACTTGAATTAGCTGGTGGTAAGAAAACAGGTATCCTTTATCTACTTGTTTATATTACTGATTCTTCTTTTATTGCGGAGACATGGCTTCGTAGGCTTGGTCACATGAGCAGGAAGGAGATGCATGTTCTTAAGCGAAAGACAGATATATTTGACAGGCTTAAGAACTAGAAAGCCTTGGTGTTTATGGAGGAGATGGCGGACAGAACCCAGTGGATGTGGCTGGATACTTCTGAGCAGGGCAATTTGGACATGGGTTTTGATTCAAAGAAGCTCACGGGTAAAAAGTCATCACTCACAGGCGAACACAGGTACCGATGTCGGTCAGGAGGAACCGGCGTCGAACAGACAGGTGCCGATGTCGGTCATGTGCAGACCGAAGCCGGCGATGTCGGGCAGGGTAAGACCGATGTCGGTCATGGGACCGACGTCGGCAGTATGTAAGACCGATGTCGGTTAGGAGGACCGACGTCGGCAGCAGGGACACCAGCGCAGGCAGGTTGGTAGTCAGGTACAGACGCATGGAACCGACGTCGGTCGGATGCAGACTGTGGAGTGACCGAGGTCGGTCACGGTAACGGATTTTGGGTGGACAGCAAGCTGTCAAGGAGTCTCAAACACCCATACGGAGGACTGAAGGCGTAAGTAGGCCCTCAAATTCGTTGTTCCTCTTCTTTATACATGTTGCTGATTGTAGAGCAGGAAGGATCCAGGAAACAGGTGTGAGCTTGGCATGGATGAGGATGTGATTCCTTGGAGGAGAACCAGACAGGTGTGTTTTGGTAGAGATGCCAGCAGGTATGAAAAGCACAGAGACGAATGGATACCTTAGTAGAAGAATAGAGAGAACGGATACATGAGACGGAAGATCAGGTATATGGTCTTGTGGAGCTGCAGGACAGTGGTACAGGTTTTGACAGGTGGAGGACGGAGCATGGCTTCAGTCAATGTCAGGGTAACTACTGTGGTTTGTCTTACCAGGGGGATGATGAGTCATGACATCATTATGTTGCTATATGTGGATAGTATGCTAGCTAGCAGGGGTGTAC
This sequence comes from Torreya grandis, assembly GCA_037957365.1. Classification (NCBI taxonomy): domain Eukaryota; kingdom Viridiplantae; phylum Streptophyta; class Pinopsida; order Cupressales; family Taxaceae; genus Torreya; species Torreya grandis. The sequence goes on along the minus strand of JARHVA010001228.1, from coordinate 766,508 downwards.
ATACAGGGTTTTACTGAGCTAAGGGTAAGATTAGTTCAGTGGCATGTCAGGTGGAGTTTGGAGCAGCGGAATTCTTTGACATGGGAGGCATGGAGATCACAGGTTGATTTGGTCTCGAGTGGGAGCTGATGTGAATCAAGTGTTGGCGAGGTTTGAGATGTAGAGCCGGAGCACACTAAGGGCTGGACAGGTACAGTGTCCGAAATCACATGAGGTCTGGTATAGACCTGAGTATTCCCATGCAGTGGGAGCTGTCAGAGAGTTAGGAGCCAATTCGGGGAAGTGGATTCTCAGGTTTTCTGAGAGGGACCGGCAGCAGGTGTTGCTATGCAGGGTCAGGACTTCACTACAGGTGTTGTAGGTTCGGATGTGGCAGGTTACTCGGATGACAGGGGGTACACCACGGGATGTGTGGTGGGTTGTCTTCAGGTGGGAGCTTGAAGAGGGATACAAACCAGGAAACAGATTAGACGGAGTACAGGTACAGGTACAGGTACAGTGCAGCTGTTTATCTCCAAGTGGGAGATTGTTAGGATTGTGGAGCTAAAAGCTTCACTGATGCAGACATGGAGGAGGTTGCAGAATGAGTTGCTGAGTGTCAGAAGTGTTTGGCGTTGGTCTGGCCAACCGGCGTCGGCAGGTTAAGACAGGAAGGCAACCGACGTCGGTCATATATCGGCCGGCGTCGGCGACCCCAGGCGGACAGGGACCGACGTCGGTCGCCTATGTGGTTCGACTGCGAGCTATTTACGGGCAGTCAGCTAACGAACCAAGAGTTTGCATGATGAGTGCTAATTTTAGACTCATAGCTGCGGATCTAATTATGGTAATTAGATGTCTAATCATTGTTTGGATGAGATCTATATAATAGACTCATGGTTATATTGGAAAAGAGTGCTAGGGAGTAAGAGAGCATAATTATAAGCTCCTTCTGTGTGTGAGGTAGAGCTATGGTGCGTTCCTCCTAGTGCCACAGTATCAGGTGTGTTGGTGCTAGATTGGAGAGCCAGCTGAGTTCTTCAAGAGTGTAGGATCTTGGTCACAGTTGCATGGCCTATATAGGAGATCTACATGGTAAGTAAGATCGTTGATCTGCAGGTGTATGTGTGTGCAAGGTCGAGGTTCACAGGTGAATAGAACCATTGTTTGATTTGCAGGTGTGCAAGGTCATATAGACAGCAACACAACAGGGAGCAGTATCAGGCAGGATCTACTTGGAGTACAGGTGTGTACTCGGATAGAGCAAGAGGAAGGCAAGGGAGTTCCTTCCATAAGTATGGTCTGTTGAATTGCAGGTTGTTGCAGATTCATGGGAGATCTACTTGAAGTACCTTGAGTACTTGTGGAGCACGTGGAGTGCTTGTGGAGTGCGTGGAGCGCTTGTGGTGTGCGTGGAGCACGGGAGGTGAACACCAACTCTGTATTTGAGTTGGGTGTTGAGACCTGTGAGAGGGAGAGCTTTGGGGAGAAGAATTACTGTTCACTTGAGGTGTGGGAAACCTCTGTAAGGTGGTGGAGAAGAAGTGGCATCTTCTTTATTGTATTCTTTTCTGTATAAAGTGTTAATACAATTTGGTATTGTCTCTCATATGTTGTGTTATTCTGAATTCTAGTTACTTGGTGAATCTGGTTAATTTCCGCATATTAAGTTGCTTGGTTTGGTAATCAAATTGTGTGCTTCCGGTTTTTCCACCCATCCTCCCAACATATAGTATGTTTCCTAAGCCTTATATAATTGGAGTTGAATATATAATTTTATTGTGTATGTTTTATTACAAAGAATTTTCATTTATGTTTGAACTTTTTCTCAATTTTTGTTGCATACCAATGGGTTGCTCCCATTGTTTCAATAGTTAGGAAATCATATCTGTTTAGATATATCAATGCAAACCACCCTTGTATTTGATTATGTTGTGACTTTAATAATCCTTGATGCCAAGTTTCATACATAGAGAATAATATGTATTTATGTAATCTTGCACAGATCAATTATTTTGTTTTAGGAATTTCCACTATGTACTTTTTCTCATAGGCATCCTCTGGATAATACTCATTTGTAATAACATCAAAAAATTCACTCTAATATAGATATATGTTGATCATACAATAATCATTTGCATTTTACATAAATTGATCAAGGTGAGCCTCCCACCATTGTTAAACTTGGGGTTCAACTTTCAGTAGAGAAAATTATTTTCTTTGAACTTGAAGAAGTGTTTATAGAAAAATACTAACCTAATGATGATATTATAAGTCTTGAACCACATTTCATCTCATTTTAATGTATGTATTCCAAAGTAAAACATCTTGAAACTCCATGGGTGACACATCACACAACACCTCATTTTTCAATATCTTGATTGCATATAGAAGAAGACATTATTGACTGAGGAATATATCTATCTTTGCTCATCCATCCAGTGGAATGTAGCTAAAGGTGAGGTGTTATTTTTAAACTCATCCTTCATATAATTTATGTATAGATCAAAATTTTCTCACTTTAATTATCCACAATAAATTATAGAGCTTTCCCTTAGACCCACATATGTGAATGAAAAATAGCTTATTCTTCCTAAAACATTATGATGTTGTAACTTGTGTTGTACCAACAGTGGAATAGGGTTCATAATCCATAATTTTATAACCTGTGTCTATAGGATGAATTAAGTGTTCATCTTCATTGGTTTCTTGCATCAAATAATATGCATGTGCCTTAGTAAAATATTCATTATTGAATGACATTCACCTTTATTGTGAGTTGTGATCCTATGGTTCTCCCACTATTTTCTAGTCTTTTTCTATGAGGGTTTTTTTGTAAAAAAACCTTGAGGATGGGGACCTTGAGTTTTTCCTCTATTATGGGGACTATCTAATATATTCCCTAAGCCTTCCATAATTGGATTTTCCTTTGTCATTTTATTGTGTCTTCTTTCTTTCAAGGAATTTCCCTTTATGTTTGAACTTTTCCTTGATTTTTGTTGCATACCAATGAGTTGATACCATTGTTTCAAAAATTAGGAACCCATCTCTCTTTAGATATATTGATGTAGTCTGAAATTAATTTTTTCCTTTTAGAATATGTGATGCCAAGTTTCACTTATAGAGAATAAAATTTATTTGTGCAATCTTGCACAGTTCAATTCTTTTGTCATAGGAATTACCATTATGTCCTTTTCCTCATAGGTAACTTCTAGACAATACTCATTTGTAATATCATAAACAAATTCACTCCAAGATAGATCTATGATGATAGTAAAATCATCATTTGTATTATCCATAAATTGATCAAGGTGAGCCTCATACCATTGTTGAACTTAGGGTTCAACTTTAGCAGAGTAAACATTATTTTCTCTGAACCTAAGGAAGTATTTATAGAAATATATGAATCTAATTTTGTAATCCAATTTTCAAGGGAATTAACTTCTATTTTTACTTTGAACATCAAGATATAAAAATTTACTTGTACCTAAAAAGGTGTGGACCCTTGGAAAGGTCATCTTTCTAGAGCTACCAACATGCTTCTTAGAATTTGTTAAACAATCTACATAAACTAGGTCATCATTTTAGGCCTTTACTTTTCTAGATCCTCTTCAAGAATTGCCTTTATTGGGTTCAAGGAATTTGTTTCCTTATTCTACATCCACCTGTGGTTTCTTGCATCTATCAAGAAGGTAGTCAAATGTATCTTGTCTTCAAACCAAATTTCTGATAGCTTGACCTCATTTTATAGGACATGCAAAATCTAAATTGCTTAAATATCACTAACTTAAACTAAGGATACAATCCAAATGACAAAACACCAATTTTTAGGGATTAATATGTTATAATAAAACCAAACTCTTGTGTACTGAATTGACACATATTTATATGAGTAATAAACAAAGTTTTACTAATATGTGAGTTTCTAAAAAGAAAGAAATCTCTATGAAAAATAAATCAATTTTCCACTATGAACTAAAATAGGGTAAATCATTTATTTTCCCAAAGAAAAAATCATAACTTTATTCATTGGAAAAAGTTACATCACATAGATGTAGAAAACATTGTAAACAAAGAGACAAAAATATCAACTCCAAAGAGCCCAAACAACCACCTAGAAAACCCATACACCAAAGCCATCAAAAGATGGAACGGAGGTGAGAAAGAGAAAAAAGAATACAAAATAGATCATGTAGAGTATCTCCATAGAAAGAGCGTGTGTCCACAAAAATTAAGACCAAGCACCCACACAAAAGACAACAAACACCATCGAGCAAAAGAAACAAGCTTGGTGTTGCTCACCCCCTGAAAACCAACTGAGTCGAGACCAATAAACAAAGAAAACTTAGTAATAGTAAATTATTTTAAAGCCAAATAAAATTAATAACATCCACTAAACGTACATATGTATATTAATAGGAGTCTTATTTAAATATAAACCAAACTAATAATATCCTTTCAACATGCATAAACATGCAAATAAGACAACCCCTGAGAATAAAAGAGATCTATTAGAAGAAGAATTGTTAATAATAACTAGCGAAATTGGGCCATCTTGTTAGGGTCAAATTTTCTAGACATTTTCCAATTTTCTATTATAATAAATTTCCAAAAAGTTAATCTCACTATAAAGATATTCACTTAGCTAAAGCTTCATGGCAAGGATCTCTGAGCTCCAAAAAATGTTTTGAAGACCTCCAAAATGATCATTTATGTTGTACTATTTTTTTTAATTTTCATAACTTTTCAAAATAAAACATTATTCTTATCTAATTATCCCAAGTCATGTCAAGATTAGTGAACTACAAAATTTCTTACTGAATGTCCAAGAAAGTGTAATGGTTATTTAAATTATCCATTTTAATGGGGACAATACAAAGTTGTTAAACACGGTCATTCCAATTACTAATGTCAATCAAATTGAATATGTTGGCTCTCTTAGGCAAACAATGTTTCCACTATTATTTAGGGTCATGTATACACAATTTAACTATTTTTTTTTTTAATTCGTCTATGAATATCCTATTCTTGTTCCTCGCTAAATTATTGTACTCTTTCCCTCTTTCCTCATTATTATTGTCATTTTAGGTGAATATGATTTTTTATTAATGTCTAAGGGATTTTTGTGGCTCTTTTAAGAAAAATTTGTTTCTATAATCATATTAAGTTACTAATACATAGATTCATGAGTTTTTATTCTTGTTTAGGTATGAATATCTATTTTATGTTTCTACTTAAATTACCATACGCTTTCCATATTTTTTTAATTATTTTTGTTATTTTAAGCTAACGTGATGTTTATTAATGGCTATGAGGGATTTTTGGGTTTCTCAAACAAAATATGTTTCCATAATGTCTTAGGTTATATTCAGATTACCTTTTATTTGGAATAATATTTTAGTCCCAAGTTTTTAAGTGTGTGGAGGATTTTTATTTATATGAAATTAATTTGGATTTAACAAGGTGTCTCTCATTTCTTTTGTCATTTTGTAAGTTTTTTGGAATTATTTCACAAGCGACTCTTCCCCCTACATGTCACACACATCCTCTCACTTCTTTAAGGAATAGAACATTTAACACACATCAAGGAAGCCTTGTAAAGTCATGATGGGAGTTTTAGTAACTCCCTCATCTTTTCTCTTGCTTTCTTTAAAAATCCATCTCCTCCTTTCCTCCTTACTTGATACTTGTAACTCTCTCTCTTATTTTTGAATCTTCTTGCTTCTAAAGCTTGTATTTTGTAGTTATTATAAAAAAGCCTTATTAGTTATCACATGATTTTTTTTTCAATTAGTTTGGTTTCACACTTCAAAACATACATTTCGTATATTATGGCTTGCTCCTTTGAGAGGTATTTTAGCTTCAATGTTTATACTTCATTTCTTTATTTTAATATTATTTAATGATAATATTGGTATAAATCTTTCATATTATCAAATTCGACTCCACATCATATATATATATATATATATATATATATAAAATCTTATCATTGACTAACACATTATGATTTGGTGTGAACTTACATTATAACTATATATATATATATATAAAATGTAAGTTCACACCAAATCATAATGTGTTAGTCAATGATAAGATTATATATATATAGATATGATGTGGAGTCGACTTTGATAATATGAAAGATTTATACCAATATTATCATTAAATAATATTAAAATAAAGAAATGAAGTATAAACATTGAAGCTAAAATACCTCTTTTATATATATATATATATATATATATATATATATATATATATATATATATATATATATATATATATATATATATAAAATTGACTAACACATTATGATTTGGTGTGAACTTACATTTATGAGGTTTTAACACTCATACACTTTTATCATATATAAAATATTTAAATAAAAAAGGTGATTAATTTTTTCATGTAATTCCTTTTTTACATTAAAAATCATGTTTGTTTAAAGTTCTATTTCCTTCAAAATAAAAAAAATAAAATCTATTACATTAATTGTAATTAAAAAAAAATTAAAGCTCTTTTTATTTTAAGAGTAAAAATGTCATTTTTCAAATTAAAAAAAAGAGCACAACATTGTGTTCCAAAGATTTTTGAAACTTTTTAACCTTAATATTATTGTGCAAACATTTCAAATAGTCAATTTTTTCTATGCAATCTTTCTTTGCGTCATTTGGATTTAAAGCAAAGTTACTCATCCTTTTTGGCTTCTTGATCCCTCTACTAGCCTTTTAAGTGTGTTAGTTATTTTTGCATTCTTGGTTTTTAGGTTTGAATGAGATTTCAAGCCACAATGAATAAATTGTTTACCAAATTTAAAATCAGCTCAACCAATAATCATTTATGTAAATCCTACATAAAATATATATTTTCTTTTAAACACTTAGTGTGCATTGTAGATGATAAGGACCCCAAACTTGATAAAAATCTTATCACTCATTTTTAAGAGAAATGGAAAATGAAAAATAAATAGGCCTTAGGTTTGATTGGTATGGCTCTGACCCCTGAATTGTATGTACACATTGATGGTTGTATTCTTACATCTGATGTTTGATCTAAACTTAAAATAATTTATAATATGAATGAATCTAAAAAAATTAAATTCATGATCAACTTTCTAATTTAAAATATGACTTCAATACTATAGACGAATTTTTGATAAAAGTTCTTTTTACATTATCATTTCATCAAGTTAAGCATTAAACTTTTAGACTTGGATTTAATTTACATTATCATGAAAAGAACTTATCTATACCTTTTCATCAGTTTATTGTAAATGTTCATTTGTAACTTGTTATTCATACTTTAGCTACTAAGTTGACATTTAATTTATGTTGCATTATGTTGTGTCAAGAAGAATAAAAATTAATTCAATTTGGTAGTCGTGAAATTAATGAACATATTTTTGTGTCTAAACACTAATACAAGAATGACAAAGATCATGCTAAATCAAACAACATTTATGGCAAAAAGATCAAAATTTTAACTCAAAACCTAAGAAAATGTTAGAATGCAACTATTGTGACAAAAACACTCATGATGAATATTATTGTTTTAATAAGAAACTAAATATTAAAAATGAAAAACTTAAAATCAAAGACAATGTTGTACTAGTAATATTAAGACTCAACAAATAGAAGTCTAATATTAAAGTTATTTTTAATATTGTTTTGTGTGTTTCTCTCATTAAATATATTATTGATTTTTGTGTTATTCAATATATGGCATCTAATGTTGATTTATTATCTTCTTTAGAACCAGATAATTATAACAATCATTTAAATTTTGTAAATCATGCTTCTAGCAATGTTGAAGTCATAAAAATTGTTAAAATCCCTAATAGTGAATTACATGATATTTTGTTTGTTCTTGATTTAAAGTTGAATTTATCTTTTGTTTCTCATTTATGCAAACATGACTATAAAGTAGAATTCTTGCATGACACTTTTTATGTTAAATCAACCAAATAGGGTTTTAAAATTGTTAATACCACCTTTCTAGAGAGATTTTTTTTTTAAAAATTTATCGAATTCTCTTCTTTCTCTTCTACTCATGCTTCATTCACTTAGATTGATGGTAACTTATGATATAAAAGATTATGACATTAATTACTAAAATATTTCACTTATGAATAAAATAAATATGGTGCATGGTTTACTTGTAATTCCTCCTACTGATTATATTTGTAGTGGATGTATGGTTGGTAAAATACATAGAAAATTTTAAAAAATAATCTTGGTGTGCAACTGAAAAACTATATCTAGTTCACAATGATATTTTAGGTATTATACAAAACTCTTATTAATGATTCAAAATATGTCTAAACCTTTTTTGATGATTTCCATCAGCGAGTTTGGATTTATTTCTTAAAAACTCAATATCAAGTTTTAGATACTTTCATTGAATTTCATGTCTTTGTTGAAAAACAATCTAGTTGTTCTTTGCGTATCTTACAAATTGATAATAGTACTAAATATATCAATAATGATTTTCTTTCATATTGTAAAGAACATGGTATTAAACATGAAAATATTATTTTTTATACCCCTGAGCAAAATGGTGTTACTGAACGCAATTATAGGACTATCATTGAAATGGATAAGTGTATGTTGCATGCTAAAAATATGCATTACAAATTTTGTGTTTAAGCTATGTATTATGTTTTTTTATATCATTAATATAAATCCCACTAAAGTTGTTTAAAACCTTACCCTTGAATAATCTTAGAGTGGCAAAAAATCTAACTTACAACATTTGCATGTTTTTTTATTAGGATACATTTTTTCATATTCCTAAGGAAAAGCATAAGAAGTTATATTTAAAACCAAAAACTTTCATATTTGTTGATTATGATGAATAATATAAATCTTATAAAATATATGATCCTCAAACATAAAAAAATAAGATTAATAGGGATATTACAATTGCTGAAAAATATGTACTTGATTGTGCTTTCAATTCAAATTCACTTGATATTGTTTCTGTTTCTTTTCTTTTTGATTCAAGTGATGATCAAAATGATGTTTTTCATGATAATGTTGTTTTTAAAGTTAAATCTTATTCTTCTAATCTTGATCCACATAAAAATAAGTCTAAGTGGACCATGACAATTCTATTAGCCTATGAAATTGATGTGAATTTAAATGATGCTTATAAAACTAGACAACAATTTTATAACTATGCTTTGATGTCTTATATTATGCACAATAATGACCCTCAAAAACACAAACAAGTTGAAGGTCACCCTTATTGGAAAGAATTAATGCATGATGAATATAAATCTTTAATCTCTAATCACACTTGGGACTTAGTCCCTCTCCCTAAATGTCATAATTTGGTGAGTTGTAAATAATTGTTTAAAATTAAGTTAAATTACAATAATCAAGTATAAAAATACAAAATTAGATCAGTTGTTAGAGTTTTTTTTCAAATTAAAGGAATTGATTATAATAATTTTTTTGCACCCATAACTAAAATGCCCACTATTAAAGTTGTTTTAGCTCTTGTTACTCAAATGAATTGACTTGTTTATCAAATAGATGTTAAAAGTGTTTTCTTGAATGGTGATTTTCATGAATAAATTTACATGACTCAACCACTTGAATTTATTAGGAAATTTAATGAGAATCTTGTTTGTAAGTTAAACAAAGATATTAATGGTTTGAAACAATTACCTAGAGAATGGTACTCCAAAATCTATCATTTTTTTTATAATTTAAAGATCTTCTTGTAGCTCTAATGATTCTAATATTTTTTTTCAAAAGAACTCTAAATGACATAGTTATCATTATTTTATATGTTGATGACTTGATCATAATTAATAATAATTCAATGGTTTCTTTCACTAAAAATGCTTTAAAGAATAGCTTTGAATTGATAAATGGAAGTATCTTACATTAATTTTCAGGCATTCAAGTTTGGAAATAAAAATATAGTATTTTAATTTTTCATTATAAATATGCATGACTTTTAACTAAGTTTAATATGTTAGATTGTAAACCCATTGCTACCCCTTGTGAACTTGGTGTAAACTTTCTTAATGATAGAGAAATTGAACATGTTGATCTACTTTATATAGGAAATTAGTTGGAAGTTTGAATTATCTTACTCATACTCGCCTTAATATTTTTATTTATTGGATTAGTTTCTCATTTTATGTCAAAACCTCAAACTACTCATTTTAAAGCTGCTAAAAGAATGATTCGGTATATTAAAGGTACTCTAACTTTTGGCATCAATTATACTTAAAAAAAACAACTTTATTTGATTGGTTATTTTGATTCTAATTGGGTTGGTGATTCTAATGATCATAGACCCACAAGTGATATTGTTTCTCTTTAGGTTCTGACACAATTTCATGGAATAGTAAAAATCAAAGTATTGTGTGATTTTCTTCCACCAAAGTTAAGTATAAAACTTGTAATCATGTTGCCAAGGAAGCCAATTGGCTTCAAATACTTTTTGTAGATTTGAGACACCCTCAAACTTCTCCTACTCTATTTTTTTGTGATAATCAAAGTGTCATTTCCTTAGTATATAATCTATTTTTTCATGTAAAGTCCAAGCACATAGGAATCAAAATCAATTTTAACATGAACTTCTTGAAGATAATCAAATTCTTCTTTTTTTGTCCTACTCAAAAGAAAGTCATTGATATTTTCACTACGCCTTAATGTAAAGATAAAATTTTAATATTTTGTAACATGTTTATTAAAGGTACAATCACTAAGATGGGGGATGAATTAGTGATGAAATATAATTCAAACTTTAATTAAAATCCTTCCAAAAACCTTAAACAAACACCAAAATCATTTATAAAGCATAAAATAATGAACATGAGAGATGATGCAAAGATCAAACACACAACACATGAATTATGTGATAAACCCTCATGGAGAATAAAATTCACTCTCAATCCTACAAGCACATGGACTACTTGTCCTATAATATGATAAAAAACATGAGACCTTTTAGTGAAGCACCCACTTCATAAGGAGCACCCACCCCTAAGCATGAACAAGCACCAACTTGTCTTAGATGTTGAGCACCCACACAACACCTATAAAATCAATAAATATAGTACTCTGATTGCATTTTAATTTGATGGATAAATAATTTAGAACACCTCTCTTCAACCCTTTACACTCTCTCAAATATTCATACACAAGCAAAGTATCCAAAACACCCTTTTGGATCACTCTTTACTCATATTCAATCTTCAAACCTGCATGATCACTATTTATAACATAAAAATTATGATCTAAAATTCATATACACAATCCAAAATTGGATCTACTCTTCAAACCATCCACTGGGCACACTTATTCTCTTTTTTCTTCGCCTCTTTTGCACTTGACAACACTAGAAACCATCCCTTTGATTTCACCTTTTATAGAGCCTTCATGAATATCATCTTTTTGGTTAGCCATAAGAGTTGTCTTAACCCTTAAGGATTTGATCATACTAATATATATCTCAATATCATCCATATGGGTCATCCATACCATCCGTAGATCACCCTTAAGCAGTTACACATTTCAAATAGGACTTAGTAGCCGTTATAGGTCTCATGGAGACCCATTCACCCCTTTATCACTTCACCAAGAAAATTAAGAACACAAGATTACTCACAAATGCATAGGTCCACTCCATATTATCCCTATGACATCTTCAATTGATTAAATTCATCACTACACTCTTCTACATATGTGCAATCTACTCAAACATTAGCCTTGTACACAAAAACACTATGAATGAATAAATAGTCAACTTATAAGAATTTGTTCATACTGAAGATGGATTGATCAAACCACCAATATCCACATAGATGGTCCTCATGGATTCTAAAACTCTCTCCAAAATCTAATTCATCAAGAGAGACATTCAAATATCATCAAAACAAACTCAAACACCCTTCTCAAGTTCTTAACAGAAGATGGTCAAATTCAAAGTCAAATTTAGAGCTCAATAATTGATACTATATGGATATTAAAACATTATAATCAAATTTTATAGCTTCACATTCAAGTCCTTTACATCTTTTCTTTTTTACTTCATCAATTAATTCATCTTACATCAAAAGATATAACTCAAATAATGAACACTAGTTTTCTTGTGTTAATTTAAAAATTCAAATTCCAACAGTCACTGTACCATGTCAAAACTATAGACACATTTATTCATCTCATGAAATCTATAAAATATATTAAATATGCTCCATCAATCTCCTAACAAGTCTCCTATATTTATCTTGTAATGCTAATTGTTGATCTTTGATATGAGCTTCTTTGATCATGACACTTGGCAGCCCCATGTGCCTTCTGTAAACATTGTTTTTAGTGTCTACTCTTATGCCACTTGGTAGTCTTGCATGCAATATGAGACTGTTGACTTGTTGACTCAATTTTCACCATTATATCTCCTTTGTATGATCACTTGCATACCTTTGATCCTTGATTCGATCAAGTACGGTTATGATACTTGGCAGCCCTACGTTCCCTTGATCTTCATTTACATGATTGAACACTCACTATTATATATATCTTGACTAATTGACCCCAGTATTCATCACTTAAACTTGATAGTCTCTGACACTTCACAACTCGTTAGAGCAATTTTGAAGGTTTAAAACTTGAGCTAGGAAACACTTCAAGATATCAACTTTAAAGGTGGTGGCAGTGCAGGGTAGGCCATCAAGAAACAATAAGGTACTAGGTCGATACCCCTTTTTAGATGAAAACACCAGTTCAAAACAATAAGTTCAAGTACAAACATCAATCAATTCATGATAAAAAAAACAACATAACAATTATAACAAGTAAATTAAGATAAAAAACACATGTCACCGCATTAGAAGAAAGAGGTGGAGGATCATGTTTTGGTGGTAGAGTATCCAAAATGAAGGCTCTTTAATGAAAGATCTAAAACCACCAATACATTCATGGAAGGAGCCAAAAAACTAATAATGCCCCACCCAACAAAGAGCTACACCACAATACCAAAAGCGCCAAGACTAACTAGAAATCCCACCCCTAAAAAACTATAGTAAACATGTTTAAAAAAACATATTAAACAATTAATATACATATCTATAATTATTCACATATATTTTTGAACTTACTAACATTTTTTTATGATCCATGCAGACTTCCCCTTTCTTTCCAAAAAGTCCTTAAATATTTTTTTGACACCATTTTTTATGATTAAAAAATATAAATGCATTCAAACAAGGTAAAATTTAAACCTTATCATAGAAGTTTCTGGAAATCAAATGAACCATATTTTATTAAACACTCTTTCTATATATATTTGAATGAAGTGTGCACTTAATTTACATTTCCTTTACCTTTTTATCAGGGAAGGATCAAATGAAATTAAGATTACTTCTTCAAATTCCCTCTCTTTGTATAAAATTTGGGGCTTATGATTATTTGTAATATTTTTTTTCTGGTTTTTGCCTATAGTAGTTGTTTGAGTTCCAATGATGAAGGGAAATGGGAAAGTTATGATGGTGTTATGATGTCTGGTTTTAGTGTCAACAATGGCATGGCCATCGATGGAGTAGGGTGGCTACTTCACCGTGTGGAAGGGGGCAGGTTGTAATAATGACGCTGCTCGATACAGTGATTGTAGATGTTCCAATATAGATTTAAATTTACATGGAAGATGGGAGTTTTTATCCCAAGGCCAGCTTGCTACAGCTTACAACCAGCCCAACTACGCTGGCATACCACTTACTCTTTTTGGCGGGAGTGCTAATATGTGTAGCGGTTTTGGTTGGCAAAGCTTTTTCATGGATGGTTGACTGGATTTTTAGTCGGAGATTATTTCTGGTAAAAACTTGGCAAACCAAAAAATTTGAGCGACATGGTGGTGAAAATTTTGAATTTGGCGTTGAAGAATTGGAAAACCATAATTTGTGGTGATGAATTTTCAGATGCCCACAATTTGTGGTGATGAGTTTTATTATTGTACTTATGTTTGTTTCACAAAAATTAAAATAAAATAAGTATATATCTATAGAATTTCAAAAAAAAAATTACATACTTTAAATTTTAAATGTGTTTGTATCTGTTTCTTTGGGTTTGTCCTTTGTTTTTGTTCTTTATTATTGGAATGCTTCACATTATATTAAAAATAAGGAATAATTAATACAGGTGGAAAATTGTAAAGTAAAGTAGTCAGACACATCACAGTTCAAATTCTTTATCAAAGCAATAAATTGGCTCCGAGCAAATAAATAGCTGGTCAAAGTACGACCCATAAAACTACAAAAAAAATCAGAAAGCAAATATTTAATCACATGCCACCGTTCCAAGAGGTGGAGTTAGAGGATTATCCTTGGGAACCATCATCCAATTAGGCAGCTCCTCTTTAGAAATCTTTGGAGTAATCTAGCCATCAAGGAGGTAATCATGAATAGTGATAGACCATCCATCAGTTGATTATGAAGGAACAATAATGATAGATGGATAGTACTGCGTAGAACCAACATCAAATTTTTTGTGAGAACTCCAACCACCCCCTAGGGAGGATGAAGAGAGAAGTGGCCCCTATTTCTAGTTTGACTTCTGCTTCGACGCCTTTTGGGAGAAGGTGGTGGTAGACCGTGGGGTAGGCCATCAAGTGGTATTTAGATAATGGTATAAGGGGCACTCCCCCAGTGGTCGAGGAGCTCCTAAAGGTGATAGAGGTCCAGTCCCATCTTTTCCACTTGAGCTTCAATATGCATAGAGACCAAAGAAATAAAAACAACCTTTTCATTATTAAAAAAAGAAATTTCATAGGTCTCATGATTAAATATAACATTGTTTCTAGATTTCCACGACTCAAAAATAATAATTACATAAAAGAATTGTTAAAGAAAGGAAATATAGGCCAACAAATTAGAATAATCCCAAAAAAATGCTTATCACCAAGAAAAAGGTTCAAGGTGGTAAGGGTAAAATAATGAATGAATCCATCACCAAGAAGACTGAGATTTCAGACAAAACTAGGGTAGATGTTTAAAGGACTATGGATGATTGCAAGCCAAATAAAAGGACTAAGAAATGTGGAGGTGGAGCATTATCTCACTAAGAGGAAGTCCTTGATATATCAAACACCATAAAAAATTAGCTAGCTTGGGCTCCAAGCCAAGTTGATACACATGATTTAGATGAGTGATCTAAGTCTTGGTAGATGACTGAAGACCCTAACACCTATTGAGTTTTCTTAAAGAGGGGAGAAGAGACTCATCACCTAATAAAGGAGTTTGAGAGAGTAATTCTTGAAACGAGTATTTTAGTTCTACCTCCAATCCTTCCACTAAGTCCTGTGAGGTTACAATGCAAGTTTATGTAACATAACATCATGTAACAAATATTGAATACAAATAATTAAAGGTAAGTCCACATTATTTAACATAAACTTAATTTTTATTTCATGATTGGGGATCCAATCCCTTGAAGTAACCAAATATTGAATAGTATGAATCTCTTTATGGACTAAACACATAGCTTTAAAACCAGGTAATTCAACTAGGAGAATAAAATAAGTAGTAAGAATAGGGAACCACCACAAGTTATGGTCATTAGAAGACAACCATGTGTGAAAACCATCCTCCACCCACCCCAAGTGGGGTTTGATAGCTTCAAAAGCCTTCCAAATGCTTTTGGCCACAAAAGAGCCAGATATCTTAAGATGAGTAGTAGTAATGAGAAGGGATTGGAAACCAATATTTTGCCGACTAATTTTACCATAGGGAGAACCCACAAAGATACAATGCCTTAAAAAAAATATTTAAGATTTATTGACCTCAATAGCCTGAACCACCCACTTAGCACACAAGGCCATACTTTTCCTATAGGTGTCAATGATGCCCATACCACCTTTATCATGAGGGAGGAAACACATATCCCAGGTCACATGATAAAAACCTTGGGCATGATTAGAAATGGCTCAGAGGAAATCTCTAAGTATTTTGTCCAGTGTGTTATAGGAGGCCTTAAAGGGAGCCCAACAAGAAGAATAGTAGACATGAATAGCGACCAAGATTTTGTTACAAACTTGAAACTTGCCTGCTAGAGATAAGAGATTAATAATCTAATAATCAATCTTCTTTTCAATCCTGTTACATACACACTACCAAAGCTCAGCCAGATAACTATCAAAAGTAAAGGGGATGCTCGATAACTTGAATTATTCCCCTGAGTAATCTATTACTAATTATATTTGAGAATCTAATTAGACATAGGCATCATACTTTTCCAATAACATTGCATTTTCATCCATTGGAGGCTGGAACTAGAAACTAGATAGAAAGTGTTAAGGCATTGGATAGATTCACTAAAGGTGGCCTATTGTTCTTCAAGCATGAAGAAGGTGTCATCTAAAAAATGCCTATTGATGGGCTAGGAGGTACATTTGGGAAAAATAACTCCTCAAACAAGCCCTTGAGAAGCTCTAAAAACTAGGAGATAACCTAAGGTTTCAGTAAATAATAGATAAAGAAATGGATCAAGGGGACAACCTTCATGAATAGAGAGATGAATCTCAATCCCCTCATTTTTATAACCATTATGACCATTAATAGCGAGGCAGGCCAAAGCATCATGAAACAAAGTTTGGATAATATAATAGTAAGGGCTGAAGCCAAGAGCTTTGAGCATGTCCATAATGAATTACCACTCAATTCTATAATAAGATATTTCAAAATCTAATTTAAGAAAAATGGTTCTCTAGAGAGAGGATCAGGCCTAAGACATAGCCTCCCAGACTACAATAATATTATCCAAAATATAAAGCCCTCTAATAAAACATGTTTTCTCTAGTCTAAAAATGGTAGGTAAGATGAGATGGATTCAATTGGTGAAAGATTTAGAAATAATCTTGTAAGAAACATTATGAAAGGTTATAGGCCTCTGACTAGTAAGCAACTCAAGATCTCCAACTTTAGGAATAAACTTAATATTAACTTGGTTGATCATGATTCCAAGAGACTAATTTTACAATGCTTCCTTGCAGACTTGTAGCAAATCTGGCCTAATAAACTCCTAAGTGGCTTTGTAAAATTCACAAGGGAAGCCATCAAGGTTGGAAAATTTATAGTTTCTCATGAAATGTAGAGCCTATGTGATCTCCTAAAAGGTAAGCAAAGCATCGTAAAGCTATTGATCGACAAGAGTGAGCTTGAGAGGCACATCTAAAGTGACTAGGTTCACTCAGTTATGTAAGGTAGAGCTTGAAAAACCATCCTATAATGATCAAAGAAAGTCAAAGAGATGTTCAATTAAGAGGTGAGTCAAGATTGAGAAACTTGAATAGATTTGATTTGATCGTGAGCTTGTTTGGGTTTTAACACTTTAAAATAATCCTTGGAGGCCTTGTCACCAATTTTAAGCCAATGCAATCGAGTGTACAATTGAGCACCTCTAGCTGGATGGCTATCCACCAATTTAAGGTGGTGTTTGAGAGAGGATGTAAGCCATTACAAATGAACATTGAAGGGATCAAGCTCAAGAGAGATGGATACCCATCAAAACTCATTGAGCATGGCCTCTTTTGACTATTTTTTAATTTGAGCAACATGTTTGCCATGGTGGCAAAGGAAGGAGGTGGTGTGTGAAATGGCCTCATTCCATCACTCAATCTAGTTGGTGGCATATAGGGGCCATGGGGTAAGATTCCAGATCCATGTGATGAGTTGGATTGTTCTATCATGAATCAACATAGAAGTATTAAGAATTAATTGATTACGTGGCACATTATACAATCTTGAAGTCCATTCTACTTTACAAGAAATAAGGGAATGGTCTAACAAAATGATACAAGAATGGACATTGACAGGGTGTCCATCAATGTTTAAAAAGGATATTTTTTTCTTTGATGATATAAAATAGTCAAGCTATTTTAGCATGCAGTGATCCCTAGATTGGAAGTTAGACCACGTAAACCAAGATGCAGAGTTAAATGTTTGTTGTTAGCAGAGAGGGTCAACTAGAACCCATTTATTTTTTAAATAATACCAATACTCACATTCACCAATGCACCACTGCATGGGGAGGGCCCTAACCTTTCCTTCAGGGGCTATAATCATGTTGAAATATCCACATACCAACCACCTAGTAGCAGGCAGCCCATTGGCAAAAGATAACCACAACAAGGAACAAATAGGATTGTCATTAGGTGCATAGATGTTGAGAATGCCAAAAGGATGGTTGTGAATGTCAAGAATAATCCAAGCTACCCAATGTGAAGGGTCCTCCCCCATGGAAATAATATTTGGGGAAACCTTAAGAGAAATTAAAATACAAGCATCGCCATGTCTCTCCTCATGCAAGGTGGTGATTTTGGTGGTGTCATGCCAAATTCTTCATAAGGATGTCTAAAGGATAAATCTAGACACTTTAACTTCTTGTAGATAGATTTTATTCTAGAAAACCAATCTAATGATAAGATACATGCAAAGAGTATTTATGATTATACTTCATAATGTAGAGAGGATTACAAAAAGAGGTAGTCAATAAATCTTGAAAAATACATTAAAGACATAACAAAACTTAGCCTATCTATTCATGCAAGATTTGCTAATGACAATGAAAGACAAATGAAAGAAATAAAAAAACATATACCTTCCCAAGTGAATCCACCATCTAAGAGTGGCTTAAAAACATGTTTTCCCCTTGATCAAGCATCCTTGTCTTCATCAACAATTGTGGCAAGCTCCTCCAATGTCTCAAGAACACTCCATAAAACCTACGTTCATGATATTGAAACTATCTAATTGCTTATCAAATGAATCTAATCCAAATATTAATAATACAATAATAATAAAAAAAATGATTTGTGAAGAGATTTTAACATTATAACATTGCAATGTTTGAACTTAAAAATGATGTTCATGGATCTTCTATTTATAAAGGTTCAAAATGGTCTAGGATCAACCATGACCATCCATATTAAGATTGAGATGTGTGTTCATGAATAAATCTAATATTTTAAATTAAACCCATAAATATCCCAATAATTATTTAAGATAAAGAGGCATTAAAGAGGCACGAGAGGTATTAAAGAGGCATGGGAGACCCATAATCTTGATATTTTATGCATTTATAGCTTATGGATGCCACCCCATATGATGATGTCATTAAGTGATGTAGATATTAGGAATCAATTTCCAATAATAAGATATTCAATAAGTTCCATAAAATTCTTACTTAAGCTCTTAATTTGGATTAATTAGATTTACAAGGTTAATCAAGTTTAATGCAATTATTTGGAAATTGGACCTCAATTAATCAAAATGATTAGAAAGTCATATTACTGGATCATAATTTGACTCAGGAAGAATTATAAGGTGATGTTAGATATGTTGGAACTATATTTCCATTTAAGATTCTACCAACACAAAATAATAAAGGTACGTGACATGTACTAATGAATTAGAAGAAAATAGTGATCTAGAGCACAAAAGGTGAAATCATCATTTTGACTCGAAATAAATTGATCAAAGTTAGGTATCACATAAAATTTATTTCCCTATTTAGGGATACTTTGACCTAAATTGGCACTTGTAAATGACAAGTTCGAACCATTTAGGGTGTTTTAATGATTTTGACCTAAAATGTGCATTTGAGTGTAGTTCGAGTAAGATTGACAATTTTAACACAAATGGTGTTAGGAATTGGATGTCTACATTTTAAACTTGTTTGAAAAGGTGTGGTGAGACATTCAAGTGAATCAATGTATTTTCAAAGAAAAGAGTTATCAAGAATAAATTGGAAATGACCCAGGATACCGCTTCGAGAGGACATACTAGGATGAAAGAAAAGAATGGACTCTCAAAAAAAAGGGACAAGGAGAGTTTAACCCATGAAGTAGATCACATCCAAACAAGCTAATGCTTATATATATGATTACCATCAATTATCAAATTATAATTAGAGCTATAATAGGTCCCAAAGATGGGGGGAATGGGAAAGATACTATCCATAAATGTAAGGGACACACTTTAAACATACCCAGTTTGAGAGTACAAATTGCACGCTTATGAAATTGATCAATCCCAAGACAAGTTTTACACTAAAATATTGCCATGAAGGGATTTAGTATGGAGAGCTTGGAATTAGAGGAAAAATGAACATGGTCTCCAAAGATAAGATAATAAGAAGTACTCCAGTAGAGTAAATTTGATAGTGATAAAATAGTTTTGCCCTCGTAGGGCAAATTTTGATCATTGATAAAGAATAAATAATGGTTTGCCCTTGTATAGATGATTTGATTGTAATGTTATTCAGATGTTATACCCTAACATGTGTAATTGGAAAGCAAAATAGCTCAAGGATATAACCCAAAAGATAGGTTAAAGAGAGTAGGTGAAAATGTACATGCTATGGTGTAATGGCTTAGAAATCCACATAAACCTAACATATGAGAATGCATAAAGAGATGAAAAGAAGAATGAAAGATAGCTGAGCTAACTCAAAATGTGCTAGAAAATGGATGCTACCTATATAGTTTCATGGACTCATTTTCTAACCTGAACTTTAGGCCAATGTAGTTCACCCATGTTTGGGAGAGAATGGAATGAGGAATTATGAAAACTGACCAAGAATTGATTAGACTTAGAATGTATGAAAAGAGATGCATGTCTAAGCATAGA
The DNA here is from genome assembly GCA_037957365.1 of Torreya grandis. NCBI lineage: Eukaryota > Viridiplantae > Streptophyta > Pinopsida > Cupressales > Taxaceae > Torreya > Torreya grandis. Next base: position 745,888 of record JARHVA010001228.1, on the reverse strand, counting down.
GTCGAGGTGCTAAAATGCATGATACGTAGATGCCTATTTTCATACTAGGATCCTAGATTATGCAAAGTGTTCTTGAGAACTATTCATTGGAGTGATGTTGATGTTAAGACTTTGAAAATTGAGCATAAAGTGCTTGCTATAGCAAGTTAAATTAGGCATCATAAGTATGAATGACTTAGAATGACATGATATTCCAATTGCATGGAGTTGATTCAAATATGAATACCTATAACTAAGGATAATGGTAAAATAATGACCAAAACCAAAGTTACAACTATTTACATTTAAACAAAAAAAAAGACAAAAAAAGAAAACAAGACATCTTAACAACATGAGATCAAGATATGAATAATAGAGATCTATGTGAACCATCAAGATGTACTTGGAAAATAAAACAAAAAAGCAAGACCAAATAGGAAAATAAAATACTATACAACAAACAAAAATAAAATAAACACACAAAGTGTTTTTGAGTTGTTTTGAATGTTTTACGAATGTTTTTGGAATTTTTTAAGTATCTTAACTCGATTGAGGATTAAGAGATATAGAACGGTCCATCTCATGAAATGATGAGAACATGCCAACTTAAAATGCTCATAATACGATGAAAGCATATGATAAGAGGGACTGAGTTGACCTTGACATGAATCGAACATGACCTATATAACCCAAAAATAATCCCAAGTCACAATAAATTTTCCCACACAAAAGGTGGTGAAAAATTGACCAGGTCACAATAAGTTCACAAATAAAGGTGAATGATAAGACATGAGATAATAGTAATGACCAGATGATATAGAAATGCATGATAAAAAGGCATTGTACCTAATTTGCCCATAGGTGGTTATAATTAGCAAACAATGCCATAATTGTGATTTAGCCAAAGGTGATTATAATCAGGGGTACCAAAAATAATACTAATTTTCCCATAGTTGGTTATAATTAGTGATACCAAATAAGGTGATAGATGGAAGCTAATCTGCCAGATCAAATGTCACACTAGTGCCATAGACTATCATTGAACACAAAATTCTAAAATTGTTGAAAGTAGATTAGAATCCCCCCACAAAAAGTGCAGGATGAACCAAGTGAACCAAGATCAAAATGGCATCGGTAAGATGACTAAAATCAAACCTTGGTTAATAGTAAAGAAATGTTATAATAAAAATGGTATAATGAAATGGTCAGAAGACAATTGGCTATAGTGGAAACAAAGTTTCCCTCAAGAAATGATTGGCTTATATTGCTCAAAAAATGGTGAAAGTGTTGATTAGGTTGCTCGCAAAATGGTGAGAGCATTCAAACCTATCAATTGCTCTCAAAATAGTGAGAGCATGGAGAAGGTGACTGAGCTGACCTCAAGAGAAATTGAGCATTGCCTACGTAGTCCTTAAGGACCTCAAGTCAATGTAGTTCAAACAATGTAGAAAATGGAACACAATGGTATAATAATGCCTAAAAATGGTCTATAGGGTCGCCCTCAAGAGATAGGGCATGATAATGGAAAATGGTAATTGGAAAAGTGAAAAATGGTTCTACTTTTCTTAATGATAGGGAGATGTACATCCTAGTCAATATGTGAGACAAAAGAAATGATTAGTTATAAAAATTCTATCCAATACCCTTTTAAAAAGCTACTCAATCAAGAACTTGTTACTAATCTAGACCTGAATAATGTTGTTATGATCCCCATTAGTCATTGATTCTATTTCCTTCAAACATCAAAATAAGATATCCTTATAGCCTCAATAAAGGAAAGTGATGCCAGTGATAGATGATATAAGTGGGTAATGAACGGGTGGGTGATAATGGAATGTATAATTAATGGGAAACAAAAGAAAATTGGGACTTTCAGTCACACATAATGTTGTTGATACTAGATTCGACATAGATTTAATTATTGTGGGGTTAAAGAACTCTAAAGATGCTCTTCATACGACCATGATATTGTTCTATTTATTTATCTTGAGAGTATCTACCATCTGATTATGTTATAGATTGGAAGCTATTTTGATTTGATCTTGAATATTATCTCCAGTATGTAGTGAAGAATTAATGTGCTCAACTTTTGGCACCTTGATGAAGTTTTCACCAATGAATTTGTTCTGATCATCCCATAGCACCTCTGAGAAGGTTTCACATAGAGATGTTAACATTTTACTTTGATTATATTTTAGTGCCTTTGAAAAGATTTCACTAAAAGATGCTGAATTTGTTCTTTGATTGTCCCATAGTTCCTCTAAAAAGGTTTCACTAGGAGATTGGTTTTCTTCTGCATAAATTTTGTCTTGACCTCCCTAATATTTTGTAAATGGTATGTCACCATGGATGTCATTTAATAAAGTGTGATTCTGTCAGTCTCAATCAACTTCTATGGGAGGTGGAATGTTAATATAATGGCTATGTTGGGTGGTAATAATGGTGGGATGATGAAAGACAGCACAATCCTCATAGAAGATACTAAGAGAACCCATGTTGATGCTAAAGTAATCATCCTTAAAAATAATAGAAGGATCATAAATATATTCAAACTAATCTGGAAGGTAATTAAAACCAATCTTATAATAACCATGAATATAATCTATTTTTGAATTTGATTCCAAAGCAAGGGACTCTAAATTTGATATCACAACTGATGTTACTTCTATTTTTTACGATAAATATGATGTCACTTCAAGAATGGAACTTGAATCTAATAATTATTCTTCATCTAATACAGTAGTTTCTTTAATCTACTAAATCATGAATGTTTGAGATGTAATGGCATGTGACAGCATAATGGGATCAATAAAAAGTGATTCATCTAAGAATGGTTCAACATAGACTGACTTGTCTAAGTGAAGCCCCTCAAAGAGAGGGAACCACTCAAGATATGTCTAGACAAAATCATGTCTGTCATAGTGAGACTCCTTAACACGTGGAAAAAGATCAAGAGACAACTCTGCAGAGACTATCTTGTCAAGGAGATGAGGCTCTTTAAAAGTAGGTAAAATATGAATAGGTAACTTAGCATAAGTTGACTTGTCACAAAAGGATGTTTCAATAATAAAATTGGGGTTATAGTTCACAATTGTTTGCAAAATATCAACTTTGAACACATTTTGATCCTCATAAGATGGCTCTTGAATAGGTAATGGTTCTTTTCTTGGTTCAAAGATCGACGTAAAATTTCTAAAGTGGGGAAAATTTGGTTTAGCAAGAACAATGGTTTAGGGTTCCATAATGGAATTTCCAAAAATTAGACTATTTAAGAAGGGATCAAACACAACCGGTTCATCAAATAGAGGTTCTTTAATAAAATTTTCATCAAAAATTGATGATGGACCAAGAATGGTATTAACTAGACGCTTCTTAGTTTGGTTGCTTGTGCAAACCAAAGGAGGAGGTCCTAAAATGGTAACAATTGGACACTTTTTAGTTTGGTTTCTTGTGCAAACTAAATAAGGAGGTCCTAAAATGGTAATGATTGGATGCTTCTTAGTTTGGTTTCTTGTGCAAACCAAAGGAAGAGGTACTAAAATGGTAATAAATGGATGCTTCTTAGTTTGGTTGATTGCACAAACTAAAGGAGGAGGTCCTAAAATGGTAATGATTGGATGATTCTTAGTTTGGTTGCTTGTGCAAAACAAAGGAGGAGGTCCTAAAATGGTAACCTTCATTCATTATGGAGCTTGCTTGATCACATAAGGCAAAGGGGAAGGATGAGGATGATGTATAAAAATCAACATGGATGCAATTGGTTTTCAATAGATAGGCCCAAAGAGGGCAACATCCTTAAACAAGATAGAGTGCTCATGTCCATCATAAAAATGCTCTACCTTGAAACTAGGGCCATAAGAAACCCTATTTCAAGTGTAACTTAATGTTATTATTTTACAAAGAGTTTTCTCAACATTTGACAAGATTTGGACAATGTGTTGCAAACATTCAAAATAGGTATGATGTTCTAGTTTTCTTACAAATAAATGATAAGATAATAAAAGAGACTATAAAAAGGAGGGTGAATTGGAACCACACACAATTAAAATATTTGGTTCATGAATTTACACATCTTTTGGTAAAGTTGAAATCATATAGATTGGAAGAGGGTAAGGTAACTCAAAGATACAAGGTAAAAACTAGTACACCAAAGCCTAGATCTTTGTGATACACCTATACCATAAAATATAGTTTCAACTTTGACAAGGTGATCCTATAAAATTAGAAGAAAGCTCTCCAGATTACGAAGAAGACAATATGAAGTAAGCAACTCAAGATGTAAAAATGTGCATGAATCACTAAGTACAAACCTAGGACCAAATGGGTAGCACAACATCGCCACATAGTTCTAGGAGGATAAAATATGTTTGAAGACTCAAAGCATGAGCGATATGCAAGATGACTTGATTCTACCAAGATTATAATGTGATTTTGAGTATAATAAATGACCCTCAATCCAAATGTAAAAATGAACCCAAGTTAAAACAACTTTAGTGTGCAAATGGTGAACCCAATTTAACACACCAACCCTTAAAACTTAGAAAGGTTCAATTTCAAATGTGAATTATAAATGAGGGACTTAAACAAAATTGGGTAAATGATCTAGACTCAAGTGGGAAACATAACTATGCCAAAATGGGTGATATGACACAAAGATTTTGATAACAATTTTGAACAAGGAAAAGATAAATTTTCCAATCAGATAGTGTAACACCTCCTTTGCTTAATAATTTTGAGGACAATGTGTTTTGGTTAAGTTTGTTGAGATAACAAGTAGTTTTGGACACAAATCAAGACCAAGTAAGATAATGACAAAAAATAATTGTCTTAAGTTTAAACTGACAAGGTTGTGTGGTATTGTTGGAATCCATCTATATACATCATTTGAGAGGATTTTTAAGTGTTCATCCAAAAGTAAATACATATTATATAGTAGGGTTTTTACACCCCCCTTCACTAAAATGACAATACGGTGACATGGACCTTGAGGCACACCTTGCACCAACAACAAAATGGATATTTATCTAAAAACTACAAGTTTTCAAATGTTTCTAGATGGATCAATTGCACAATGGATTTCACACCAAATGATGCAAAAGAAACACAATTTAATTGGGTGTTCATGGCACTTGGCTTGTTACAAAAAGGTCTTTTCATTTTTATAACTACTACATTCATCACTTGATCAGTATAGTATGATGTCCAAAGTGTAGATACATCTTAGTGCTTTAACCCTATATAACTCGTGGAAGGTGATGAAATCCCCCTCACAAGCCAAGTTTGCATAAAATAAAAGACATAATAGAAAGACTTTATGGTCACCTCAATATCACCCAATACTATTACGAGTTGTGGGGAGCACTTTAAATGACATTCTTTCTATGCCTTAGACTAGGCATGTTTGGAATAAAGATGGTGTTTTTGACTCCAAAGGTTCCCTAGATGGGATAGATGGACGAGCATACACACACAAACCTTGTTTTTTCCAATCAATTAATTAATCATCTATTGAATACAAACTTGATAAATGAGTCCAATTTTAAGCACAAAAACAAAATTTTGGTGATGTTCTTTTTAGCCCATGGCCTTAAATTGTGAACTTTGAATGAAAATCACAAAACTTGATCAAGAAAACACCCTAAAAAGTTTTCATAAGCACCAAAAGAAAGATTTTTAGTTACTTTTAAACATCTAAAAGAGGTACAAAAATTTTATTTTAACAAATATTTAGGTTGGTCCTACAAATAAAAAGTTAGTATGTCCTTTAGATTTGAAGCTAATTTATTAAAAGAAACAAGCCACCTTGAAGGGTAAAATTTTGTGGACCCGAAGGCAAAACCTCAAGAAAGAAAACACATTAGACCAAAAAATTTAAAAAGATTTTCAAAATTTTGTGAAAAATCTATGCAATTTGAAGCTAAACTAATATCAAATTATGAAAATTTAAGAGAAAACATGTGGTTTTAAATTTTTTTAATCAAAAATGGAGTTCGTATGACCCCAAACCAAGCATTTAAAAACAATCTATTCGCTCTTGAGTCTATATTTTAAAGAAAAACATAGTGATCATCAATGGTTATACCTAACCATTGATGGTTATACCTAACTATCTATGGTTGAAAATAAATGTTGGTAGTTGTAGTGACTGTCAATAATTTCAATGATCATTGATGATTTACTGTGTAAACCCGTGACAAATAAAAACAAAAAAACAAAGTTAGGAAATCAAATTTAACAAGTTTCAAGCATTCAAATATTAATTTAAGACTTGTTTATTGATCTTCTTGGTATGTAGGATGCGTTAGGTCCCATCAGGTGTGCCAAAATTTAGAGAGGATTAAAAAGAGAGTTAGTCAAACATTAGTCAAGAAATCATGAAAAATGCATTAAAAAAATAATAAACTTAGCCTATCTATTCATGCAGGGTTTGATAATGACAATGAAAGACAAATGAAATAAATCAAGAAACCTATACCTTCCCAAGTGAATCCACCATCTAAGAGCGGCTCAAAAACATGTTCTCACCTTGATCAAGCATCCTTGTCTTCATCAACAATGGTGGCAAACTCCTCCAATGTCTCAAGACCACTCCATAAAACCTAGGCTCATGATATTAAAACTATCTAATTGCCTATCAAATGAAGCTAATCCAAATATGAATAATACAATGATAAAAACACAAATGAGCTGTGAAGAGATTTTAGCATTATAACATTGCATTACTTGAGCTTGAAAATGATGTTCATGGCCTCTCTATTATATATTTTTGAGATTGATTAGGATCAACCATGACCATCCATCTCAAGATTAATATGTGTAGTCATGAATAAATATAACATTTGGGATTAAATCCATAAATATTCTCATAATGATTTTGAATAAAGAGGCATTAAAGAGGCATGGAGGGTCTTAATGAGGCATGGGAGACTCATAATCCTAATATTTTATGCATTTATAGCTTATAGATGCCACCCCATAAAATGATATCATTAGGTTATGCAGTTAATAGAAATCAATTTCCAAAAAAAAATATTCAACAAATCTCATGGAAAATCCACTTAAGCTCTTGATTTGGATTAATTAGCCTTAAGCAAGATTAATAATACATGATATTGAAACTATCTAATTGCCTATCAATTGAATTTAATCCAAATATGAATAATACAATAATCAAAACACAAATGAGTTGTGAAGAGATTTTAGCATTATAACATTGCAATACTGAGGTTAAAAATGATGTTCATGATTCTTGTGTTTATAGATTAAAGGACATTGCAATATTGCTAATCTGTCACATCTTCCATTTACATATTATATAATAAATACTACTGATAAAGGATATTTAATCATAGACAAGAAATATGTGTTCAAATATATTACAATCAATCTCACTTCAAGCTGTTAACTTCTTCAATTTTCTTCTCGCATGAACTTGGCACTTTGTGCCTTTGTTTAGAGATATCATTTGAATTAAGAAAAAAAAAATAGTACACATCAATATAGAATGCAATTCTTGTCTATACTATATTTTAATATGTTTTAGATCAAGGTAAAAACAAATTTTGAAGGGGCCCCGAAACCCTTTTACATAATCAAAAAAAGATAAAGCGTTAACATGCATCAGGAGGAGCACTCCTGAAGCCTACTAAAAAGTAGCAACACCCTAAGGTAATACTGGGACAACATAAATGTCCATTTTAAATTCAGCCCCGTAATTTCCAAGTTATGATTTAATAACTTTTTTTAGGGGTAAAATCCAGAATAGTTTCCTGCCTTCCATCAGCAATATTCTGCTTACTTTCTAGCTCTTTGATTTTCTTCACAGATCTTCTTCCAGGTTTGTCCAGAGAACCAACATCCGATTTCACCTTTAAAGGTTGCTCATTTCTTTTTTCAGATTTATCCAGAGTAGAAGTCAGATGTTTCAGCTTCATTTGCTGATCTTTTTTGCTGCTTTTGGTTTCTACTTTAGTATTGGTCCTTTTTCTAGCCCTTTTCCTTTGGTTTAGAAAATGCTTTAAGTTTTCTCCATTATCGTTCACAGGAAACTCATCCAAAGGGAAGTCATTATCAACCTGAGTCTCCCTGGACTGAGAAAAAAAAAATCTCTCTCCTCTAATTTATTTCCAACTTCAGCCAAGATTTCTCCTTCCTCTAGCACTGCTTTGCCATCAACATCTCTCCCTCTATCCTCTACCCTTTGGTAGAAAATGATTTGCTTTGATAAATTTGTCAAATCATCTATTCCTTGTGTAGGTATTATGGTTTCTGATTGCAGTCCATTACCTTCTGTCTCAAAATTTTCTTTCTCAAAAGAAATCTCTGTCAAGTAAAATTATCATTTTAATATGTTATCTAAACTCTATTTTAATATATTATCATTTATATAAGAAAAATAAAATAAAATAAAAATATTATATATACAAATAAAAAAGTTAATTTAATACATATAATATATGTACTATTAAAAATATTATAAAAAATATATATAAAAAGTAAAATGAATTTTAGTTAAGGTAGGTGTATGCATCAATTTAATAAATAACAATATAGGTGATTATACAAAATTAAAAATAGTATTTTTTTAATTGAAACATTTTTTTTAAGATAGATTAGGAATACAAAATATATTTTTGGCTTAGTGCAAGGATTATAGATTAGGAATACAAAATATATTTTTGGCTTAGTGCAAGGATTGAGGGGTATCCATTCTACCAAATTCCCCTGAAACATGATCCCAACCTCATCCCTTTATTTATATCTCATGAGATTTGTACCTTGGTGATTCTATTCAATTTAGTTTTTAATTGGATAGAGGAAGAATTTTAATTTTAAAGATTATAAATGTGATGATAAAGTAAGTTAAATATAAAATATAATGACAAAAAAATCAAAGCTATTTGTAAACAAATTAATGTCTAGATTGTAACAATGTATAATAAGGGTTTTGGTTTAGAGGCATGGAGTTTTTTTTGTAAATAATATGAAATTTAGGTTGTTGATTCAAATAAGGTGATAAAAAAATATTTGAGCTATTCATTTAAAAATTTAATAATTTAGCCAATAAAATGTGGGTGAGTTGGTTAAGTAGTTTGGTTGTTTCAATTTTCACATGGGTTTAATTTTTTTGAAAGACATGTGAAATTGGTTGTAATTTTTGGATATACTTACAAAATTGTTAATGGTCATTGGTTATCCTTGAAACCTATAAAAACCTTTATTGGTAATACTTGGTATACATCTGAGAATATTTAGTATTCAAGTGGTTAATAAATTACATGGAGATTTGGACCTCCAATTTTATCACATACTAATTTACATTATGAGAAAAAGCCGTCATCAATTAAAAAAATAATAAATCAAAAACTAATCTTTATCATTATTGATATATATTTTTTTAACAAACATTTTTTAAAGATGAAAAAATAATAATATTAATATAACATTTATATAAAAAATTTAATTCCTAATTTTTTAAGGATAAAATATTAAAAAAAAACACATTGTCATAAAAAAATACTTAACTTTCAAAGTTGTAATAAAACCACAAGAAAATAATTGTAATTTAAAATTTATAATATTTTCATAAATCTTTATGATAGACAATATACTTTATGAGATGTCATTTCAATTAAAAAATAATACAAATTAATATAAAATATAATTGATGTTTAAATTGTAGTAATTGTGCTCAATTTAATTTTTAATTGGATAGAGGAAAGACTTTTGATTGTAAGGATTATAAATGTGAAGATAAAATAAAATAAAATAAAATAAAAATAATAATCAAAATTATTTGTAAAAACTTTCAAAGAAATTTAGTGTAACTAAAATATAAATTATGAAAAATTATAATAAGAATTTTAGTTAGAAGATAATTTTTTTAATACAAATAAATGTAATTTTAAAAATTTTCATTAAAATATTAATTTATAAATTGTTGATTCAAACAATACGATCAAAAAATAAATAAATTATTCATTTAAAATAATTCAAAAAATTATATTTATCATCATTGATATATATTTTTATAATAAACACTTTTATAAAACTTAAAAATGATGTCATTTTAATTAAAAAATAAAAAATCAATATAAAATAATAAGATATTGTATTGAAAAATTAAGCAACTTATAATATTTAATAAGTTCTTTAAACAATTTCAAACTCATAACGAATGTCAAAAATGATCTCTATTATCATTGATAAATTATCAATGTCGTTTCATAGTAAACGATATTTAATTTTTGAATTCATAGGCTTCCGAAACCATGCATTCCTCTTTAATAATGTCATGATTTGTTAGTTGAATTATTTTATATAAGAGGCAAATTTAAATATATTTAAAGTTAATAAATTATTATGTAATTTTGATCAAACTCGATAATATATTAAATTAAGTAATGATAAAATAAGTTAAATATAAAATTTAATTGAATTAATATATTGTATTTTAAAAAAATATATATATCATACATTTGTATTTATTATGTTATATTTCATTATATAAAAACATAGAGAACATTATATTTATCATTGGAGGAATTATTAAGGTATTTGCCCAACTTAGAATAAAAGGCTTACAAATAACTTGTTACATTCCAAATGTTATGATTAGTGAAGGGATTTCAATTTTTATAATCCTCTCCTAAATTCCCAATTAAATATTAAATTATGTATACATTTTTTTAAAAATAAATTAATAAAAGTCTTTTCTAATATCTAATGTTATTTAGATTAAAATTCTAATATTTATTGAAAATAAATACAAATGCTGTTATATTTAATTATTAAATTTAAATATAAATATTAAATTTAAATAAATTTATTCGAATATACATGAAAATTAATTTATATAAACATTTTATTTTAACATTAGTTTTTTTTAAATCATTTTTAAATAAATTTAATTAATCTATGCTAGGTAATCTTTTATACATTCAACTTTATTAATTTCTTTTATGTTTTAAGTTTGTTTTGGGCTTTTGGTTTTATGTTTGGAGAGTCATTTGAATTTTATATTATTTTTTATGTTTTAATGCTTTGATCGGTTACAAGTAAATTTATATTTTATAAATGATTTTGATTATATTTATAGAAATAATTGTTAAAATTATTGAATTGATTGATTGTATTTGAAATTTAAAAATAATTTTATTTTACTATTTTGTACAAATGATCATATATTTAAGTATATCTGTATTCAGATAACATGTATGAAACATACACGAATTGTTGATGCTTATATATTCATATAAATTTTTTAAAGTTATTTAAATAATATGATAATCTTTAAAATTAAATTGTTTTATAATATTAAACTTAGTTATTACATGAAAATGGTATTATATTTAAATATTAAAATGTAAATTTTTAAAATTGAATAAAAAATATTTATATAAAAATATTATTTATTCAAAAATAAATTTATAATATTAAATATAAATAAATTTATTCAAATTTGCATCAAATTTAATTCACTTAAATATTTTATTAAAAATATTAAATGCATCTGATTTTTATGACTTTTATATGAAATTGAAGTGATCTATATTAATAAATATTGATTTGTTAACTTTTATATTCATCTTGAAGTAATCTATGAGAATAAGTAGTATTTTATACATCCAACGTTATTGGCATATTTTATGTTTGGAAGGTCATTTCCATTTTAGATTGCGTTTTATTTTTTTATCAGTTACAAGTAAATTTGTATTTCATATGTAATTTTGATTATACTTAATAGTTTTATTTTGTATTTAATGGTGTTTGTTTTGTTTTATTTTGGTTATTTATTTATTTTTAACAGTATGATAATTAAGAATTAAAAAAGTGAAGTAAATATCTAATAAAAAACAAATTATTATTCATATCGTTTATTATATGATGTTAAACTATTTGTTATTGGGAAAAAAAAAATCTAATAAAATATTTTTCAATAATACATCTTTGCACTATTTTTTTTTAAAGTTTAAAACCAACAAAATATATTTTAAAAGCTTTAATTTCATATATAATAATATTAAACATATATTCAAATATGAAGTCACCCATATGTTAATTTAAAATAAAATTCATATTCCTAATTTCAAATCTAAATTAGATTGCCCAAATAAAACTAAAAAATAGAAATTTTAAATAATTTTAATTTTCTTTTAAAATTTATATGTTGACAATTATATAACTTTTTTTTGTGATAGATACTAGGGTTAATGGGTCGCTTGTCCTCTATTAAAAACAAAAAAAATTTACAAACAAAAATGAAATAGAGGTCCATGACAATACACATGCCATCAATGTGACAACAAGACTAAAAAGAAACAACACTAACCTTTAAATATAACATCTATAGTTACTTAAATTTTCCTTTTTAATTCTGCCGTTATTACTAATAGGTCTGGGTGGAGAGATGTGATTAAATCGACATTTTTTCAGACTCTTCACCACCTACCATTCGTCATCATTACTCAGTTTATCTGAAACCGAAGATAATGCACCACTACCTTCTTCAACATTATCCAAATTTTATGAAACCAAAGGTAACACACAACTTCCTTCCTTTAGTTTACCTGTTAAAATTTTACTCAAGTTTTCCTTTTTACTAATAAAATCACCAAACTTAGCATTTTGAGTTGATTTTTCCAATCTTTCTTCTTTCTCCAATTTTTTGTCCAAAACATATTCTAAAATCATTCCTTTCAAGCAACTTAAATTATCATTCGAGAAAACCATAAGATGCTACTCATTTACCTCCTTGCCCTAAGAATATTCTAGATTTAATTTAGATTTAAGGAGTGAGGCAGAAAGATGACCAATTTAAAAGCAATATTTATATTTGAACTTGATACACTCAAAATCAAGGATTTGATTCCAGCACCTTTATTGGAATTTGAGCTCAAGCCGATCGAGAAGCTCCTGAGAAATATCAAGACACACCAAAATCCTAGCAAAAGTAGTTTGGAAAAAATTCAACGAAGATGCTTCAATTTCCAACACCTCACCTAGCACAGAGCCAATGATTGAAAGACCAATTTCAAACCAAAACTGCAATGAAAGATATGACAGTCTCACCCATACAGGGCACAAAAAAAGATTTTCTATCAATGGATTAAAATCTAGAGTCCAGGGTTTCATCAAAGGAAGGTGAGTGCCAAAGATCCATCTTTGAGACTGGAAAATCTTATTGTGATCAACTAACAAATCAAAAGTCACTACAAAAAAATCTTTTGCATAGGGGTAAATCTCTAGATTGTCTTCCACCAAAGGTTTCCAAACATCCAATAACCATTCATGAAGAGAGGAAAGAGATAACCAAAACTTGTCAAAATGACATACCAGGCCTCTCTGCAAACCAAGATTCACCTTCCAAAATATCCTCCAAAGCTTTATTTTCAAAATCGATACAATAGATTTTTTAGCCAATTTTGTGAGGGATTATGAGAGACATATATCAATGTTTAGTGATGTTTAGGGGCTACCATACCTTAGAGATGTTATTTTATAATTGAGGGACATAAATTGCTATGCAGAAGGATTTATGCAGGTTCCAAGGGTTTTATGGAAATTGCCAACCTAGGAGAGTGACACCCTACCTTGTTAGAAACCATTCATCTATACTAACTACCTTGTTGCACTCCTCTGTTGTATTAAAATAATTCTTCTGTTGTAATCTAGCTATAAAGTTTTATTATTATTATTATTATTATTATTATTATTATTATTATTATTATTATTATTATTATTATTATTATTATTATTATTATTATTATTATTGTTGTTATTGGACATGGTTGGATAGTTTAAATTTTACCAATAATCCCATTTAAAGAATGATCATATGATTTAGGATGTGGGTGAGCATGATATGTGTGATTTACTATTAGAGTAGCCTTATTGGTATCATGATTAGGAAATTGCTCACTGAAAATTTTCAATTTAGAATTATCATTTTTTAAGGTTATGTTCTTCTATAAGGGCATCAAATTCAATTACATTTTCATCAGTTATATCTTGAATTTAATGCTTATTTTTGAAACAAATTTTTTAATAATGACCATTGCATGCTTTTAAGATTGAGTCAAAGTCGTAAAACCAACACAAAGCATAGTCTTTTAGGATTTTTGGAAATAATTTGTTTAATAGTTATTATTGAAAACATAATCAAAACATGATACATGAAAAGATATTAGATGTTTTTATTGGTTATTATTATTTTAAACTATGTTTATTAAACTCCCCTTATCCCCCCTTGCCGTGTATTTTTGATTTGGTGTTTGTATTTTTAAACCGATTTTATGTTATTTGTGTTAATTGAATGACAATTCCTTTACAAAAAAATTGTGAATAGTATTTTTAAACATATTATTGATTGAATGTAAATCCTTTGTAATTTGAATAAATACATCTTAATTAGTCTAGCAACACTATCACTTTCCTACTGCTCAATTTTGAAAAGTTATTTGGTGATACAAATTTTTTGTGATTTTGTGTACAAATTTGCATAGTATTGTGCTTCTTGTTAGTAGTCCCTCTCAAGGAACCACTAAGGGAATCACTTTTTAATTACCTTTTTTTTAATAGATTCAAAGAGCTTGAAACATATATTATGTTAAAAATTACAATGTTTAATTTAAAGTTTGACATATTAATTTTGGCATATTCTTTAGATGTTATTTAAGCATATTATTTCACTGTTAATGTTTTGTAAATGCTCCTCATTTAATGGCTAAAAAATGGAATATCAAATAATTACAATGTGCAAGCTTTGAACATGCTATGGAGTGAAGAGCCTTTGTTATTTGTCAATTGTGCATTTGCAGTCTTCTGATGACAACCGAAACCATAGATGAAATAATTTATCAAGCGCTAATAAATAATAACGAGCTTTTAGCATTGATGGTGGCCATGGGGATGCATCATTAATGAATGGGGGATATGAAATGATAGGAAAATAATAAATCATGTGAATATTCTGCTCTTGTAGGCGAGATTAGTTTTTGTTTTAAAATTAAAATTTTTAAATCCTAGTTGAACTATTTTATTTGTAGTTTCTAATAGAAATTATGAACTCGTTTATGCTACATTGGAATTTTATATATCTTCATGTTTTTTGATACCAAAGTTCTTATACTTTTGTAAATATCATATTTTGTTTGTATTTGTATTTTTTTAATGAAACTTTCTAAAAATTTATGTCTATATGTAATTTTATTAAACATTAACATATATTATTTTTTTATGTCTATTTATTATTTTATCATTTATTTTTTAATTTAAATATTAAATATATACATAATTTATAAATACCCTCTTTTTCATTTGTATCATTTTAAAAATATAATTGTTAATGTTTAGCATTTAACTCTTTTTAAAATAAAAGAACCTACATCTTAACTCCCAAGCTATCGGTGGAATAAGGAAGGAACATATGTCCGGCTTCACTGTGCATGCCTTTTTTAAATAACAAATAATTTCAAAACATTAAAAGTAAGAAATAAAATATTTATTTAAAAAGCATCCACACAGAAGGACATACATGCAGAAAAGTAGGATTTGAGAAGGGCCAAGTATCCGTACTCTTGGGATTCATCCAACCCATCAAACTTATCATAGCATGTAGCTTGGTCTTCTATATAGCTTATCATGCTCAATAATAATTCTAATATCAGGCCAAGTCATTACTCCTTTGTCAACAGCACACCAGGAA
Source organism: Torreya grandis (assembly GCA_037957365.1). Classification (NCBI taxonomy): domain Eukaryota; kingdom Viridiplantae; phylum Streptophyta; class Pinopsida; order Cupressales; family Taxaceae; genus Torreya; species Torreya grandis. The sequence continues at coordinate 730,203 of JARHVA010001228.1, read as the reverse complement.
TATCTCCAGGCCTAAAACTCTCTTCAAAGGTTAAAGATAGATAAAGATAGATGCCTTGTACAAGTTTGTCCTGGCACTCTTCCGAAGTGTATCCCATCATTAAAACCTGTAATAAAACATACAATCCATTAACAATCCAATAACAAAGTGTATCTGATAAAAGCCTTGCACTGACATGCACACTGCCAGCTCATCAACGTGGAAAATGGATGTGGTCGGTGGTCATGGAAAGAGGGGAAATGAATGGAATTTAGCACTGCTTCCTACCACTCTTGCATTTGTTGCTTTATTAATCATAAAACATACAATCGATTTAAAAAAAATGGCAGTCTCTATAGTGCATAACATTTACTGCGGCACTCTCATTTATCCACCAAAATCAAGGTCATTTGGTGGCAGGTAAATTTTGTCAGTCCTTACACATGGGGAGTATAAGGTGGTCTTATATGTTGTAAGAGAGAGGGGTAAATGAATGAAATTGGAAAGTTTAGTTTTCACATTTATATTTATTTTGTGATTTTTTGGTGAGAGATGCCTTGAATTTTTATGATAATTTTGGTTTTTCATGAGTGCATTTTGAATAATTAGAGGAAGAAGGCCCATATTTAAAAGAATCCAAAATTTTAGGTAATATGGCATTTACATAACATTCTTTCATAGTGTTAATTTTAAAATGTAGGTGTTTGTGATCTACTCATTAATATTTTGTAAACATTTCTTAAAACTTTTCTATAAAATTTCACTTAAAATTTAGAACAAAATATGTAGAGATTTTATTTTTCTTCTTTTTTGGATATTAAATTTGGATGAAATACATATATGGGGTCTCTATTCCACACTCCCTTCTCTCCCCCTTATATAGGTGTTTAGCGATATTCTCATTAGAAATTGTCAACAATTTCTAAGACTTCTCTTTAAAATTACACTTAGGATCTAGAACAAAATATGTAGAGATTTTTCTTCTTCTTCTTTTAATATTAAATTCAGAGAAAATATGTAACAAGATAATTAAAAATCATCAGTTCCTCACCAAACAAATTGATTTAATGTTTTGGTAGTTGTTTACATTTATAATAAAATTGATCTGTGTATAAAAATAACACTATTGTTTATATTATGTAAGAATAAATAGCGAAAATTAATGTCTCTAACAACTATAGATCACAAGAAGAAATTCAACTTAAATTTTATAATATGCTTCTTTATAATGGAAAATAATATTATTGTCATTCCAATTATGGTATTAAATTTTTAATTTCTTTAAAACATTTTGAGTTTTACTTTGTATACCAAATAGGGATAATAAAATATTAATTTTTTCCAATGTTTTTTTTGGCACTTTGATGGAAAGTTTAATTTATTGATTATCTTCTAATAATCATATATCTAAAATCAAAACAATCACATTAGGAAATATTGGTAGATTTAATCTAAGAAACTTCCATATGAAACTATATTCTAATTTTACTTGACACTATTTTATGGCTAAAAGTGTGCAAGAATTACAAATAAAATATAAAGGAATAATGTGATGCACCAAAATAGTTTGATCTAAGGGAAAATAGAAAAATAAAACATTTATTCATTGGTTCTTGTATACATCTAAATTTACTTGATTCATTTATTGTCATTAATATTACTATTAGTCAATATTAATTTCATATATCCCACCTAATCTCATTTTCTCTTAATTTTATCATATTATCACCCTTTCTAGTCATTTTATATCATCCCCCTTCTTCATTATTCATCCACTACCCTTATTCCTACCCCACAAATTAATTAATTCATCTAATCCCCTATTATCCACTAATTGATCCCATTTATTAATTATATTAGAATTTAACACTATAATCCCCCTTGCCCTAGCCTATTCGTTGGCTCTCTTACATCCTTATCCCTAATCACCTATCTAATCACCCATATTAATCATTTACTAATCTTGTTTATCCCCTAATGGATTCCAAAATTCTCTAATTATAGAATCTTCTCTATCTTAGGCCTTTCTCTCTACAAGCCTCTCATTTTAAAGGCTTCCAAGGAATTTTTAATTCATTTTTAATCCTTCCTCCATTACCTATTTAAACAACTCCAATCCTCCATTGAGACTAACAATGAATTCATAAAACCTTCATGGCAGTATCATCCATAATTGATTATCCATAATCATTTAGCCTTTTTATTGTTTGAATATTAATTGAGAACATCTAGATTTAGAGTAGAATATTCTTTTATATGTTTATTGTATAGCATTTTGATCTAGTGGTTCTCAAATTTAATGGTAGATTGTAGATTTGGTCATTTTTGATATGGGTTTCATAATCAAAACCCATTACTCAAATTTATTATCTCACATTTGGCGACCACAGTCTGAGCCCTCCTCTTGAGTTGACATGTTGTACTTTAAGTATGTTTGATTAAGGTTGTAGGTCATATTATAAGAAGATTGGTCTTTGAAATCTTCAAATTCTCACGTACCATTCAAAGTGAAGTATTGGACTAAAAACTATGATTTGGTAGAGGTGATTTTGCATGTCTTAGCTACAGTTTTGCTAATTGCCTAGACTTGACCACTAACCATTAGTTTTTCTTGGTAGTTAATGACCTTTTACAAAATCACATCTTGATAGAGGCATTTTTGACAATCAATTGTGATTTTGCAAGTCTACTTGTGTTTTTGACATAATACTGTATAAAGTTTAAATACTAGCCATTTTGTTTTCTTGTTGGTTTTTATACTCTCAACTAATCTTGTGGTGTTGCAAGGAATTTAAACAAAAAATTAATTACCTTATAATAAATAAAAAATGGAATATCAAATAATTATAATGTGTAAGCTTTCAACATATAAATATGTAGGAACGAGACAATGTATTGACATATGTAGGATTGTTTTGCGTACACTAAATTTATTATGTGGTTTCAACTAAATTCATGAATGTATGTTGTCAATGGAAAGATGGTAATGAATGGAATCTAGAAGTGCTTTCCAACTAATACACATCTCGAAAATCAATGGAAAACATCATGAGATTGTAATAAGTAAATAAATCAATGGAAAAGTCATGAGATTATAACAAAGGTTATTTTTGTATTGTGCATTGGCTGTCTTTTGATGGCAATTGAAACCATAGATGGATTAATTAGTCAAGTGTTAAGAAATAATAATGAGCCTTTTGCATTTATTGTGGCCATGGGGATGCATCATTAAAGAGTGTGAGACATGAAATGCCAGGAAAGCAATAAATCATGTGAAAATATTGTCCTTGTATTTGAGACAAGATATTATTGGGTTAACGTTTGGTAAATAATATGAAAATAACTATAAATATTGAAATATTATGTTGTAATTATCAATGTTGTCCCTGTCACCTTCACCTCCACCATCACCAAGGGGAATATTTTAATTTTTTTAAAATTTAAAATTTTAAAGCCTAGTTGAACTATTTTATTTGTAGTTTTTAATAGAAATTATGAACTCTTTTGTGTTACATTGGAATTTTCAAGATTACTTTTATATATAAATCAAGTGTCCCTTTCCAATAGGTAATTATTAATATGTTTAAATTTTTTGTAATATGTTTCCTATAAGGTATTGAATTTGAAAATTAATATCATTATGATATTATAGATTTGAAGTCTATCTTGAAATTGACCATTCATGAAATAGTAGACATATTAGTAATACAATTCATGAAATAGTAGACATATTTTCTTCTTTCACTATCTTTTTATTTTTAGATCAGAGGAATTTATACTGGCAAGATGAAACTAATGATTCATCTACATATCTTTGGTTATCATTCTTGTCAGTGTTTGGCATCACACACATCTGATATTAATATCAACATTGCATGTCTTATTAAAAATATTGCATGAAATATCTTGGTATCTGAACATGAAAGTTTACTTTAATTTATGGGTTAATAAGTTTATGATGGCATCATGGTGACTAATTGACAATAAAGGCAGGGTTGACCCATAATGAATAGGAGGAGAATGATGAACATGGCAAGTACATTTTCTAAGTGGAATTTAATAGACCTATCTTAAGAGTTATTATTGTTATTGTTATTGTTATTATCATTATCATTATTATTGTTGTTGTTGTTATTATTGTAATTTTGAATTGATTAATTGAAAAAATTTATGAGTAATTTAATTTAAATTAAATTAGAAGTTTTTAAAATAATTGTATACCTATTTATCATATGAAACATTTTTCATCACGAACAATCTTGACATTTTAATCACCAAATAGAGTCCATCATCCATACTTTAACACTCTAATATGTAGCCTTTTATTTTGAAAGTCTCAAGTCCATTTCATCTATTGTTTTCATCTTTTGGCTATAACACATCTTATGGTTAGTGAGTTTTTAGAAATTAATGTCATGTAAACGGGTGAGTTTTAGATGGAATTCTATGATGTTTATGCCTTTGGTTGTACCCATAAGACCTTTAATGTTTTTTTTACTCCCAAAATTTCAATCAATCTATTAATTGAAGCAATAAGCCAAGATGGTAATGTTCAGTCTTAAAGGATTAAGAGCTTCATTAGAATATCATGCAAATGGACAACAATTAACTTCCTAGAATCAATGGTTTCAATTTTGAATTCTATAATTCTCATGAAATTTTCTTGGCCCTAAATTATTTTATGTTTACAAAAAAAATTTTAAAAAATGAAAATAGGAAACATCATTAACCAATGGAATATAAAATCTTTTCTTATTTAGAAAAAGTCCCTAGATCAATTACCAACTAGAGACACATCATGACGTTCAATGTTTCTTATAATATTATTTTGAATGCCTTCTACATAAAAATTCAACTCCTTCCTACAATACTAAAAATTATTCATATTTGTTATATTAGTTACACTATTATTGTGGTTTGGAAAGGCATGCAATGGACTCAAAATTGTAGACAAAGGGTTATTTTTTATCTAGATTTATTTGAGATTTCATATAATATAATTGACAGTATTAGATAAACCTTAATTTGCATCACCTTTTACATCAGAATTGAGATGGAAAATTGTTATAAAATAGGAAAAAACTTCTCTAATGTAATTTTTTGGGTGATGAAATTTAAAAGCAGACTAGGCCTATTGCACCATCCTAGGATTCTTACCTTCTTTGTAAAGCTGAGGATGACTAGGGGCTTGTTTTAGACATTATATGTATTAAAAGGAGTAGAAACATTGAAGTCTATAAAAATGGCATTTGAATCTATTGAAATGAAAATGTCATGTTACAAATGAATTTATCTTCATCAATCATAAAATACACCTAACTCATGTTCTAATGAACCCCTTCTTCCATATTAGTGAAACATACCACACCTGATTGCCAAATGTAAAATTGAAGTCTATAAAAATGGCTTATGAATCCATCAACATACAAAAAATGTTATAGATGAATTTATCTTCATCAACCATAAAATACACCTAACTCACATCCCATTTAACACTTTTTTCTATATCAACCAAGCATACCACACTTTTCTACCAAATGCACTAGGAAAGTGTCGTTGATTCAATCCCATGATCGAGTTCACATTTTACACCATAAATTTTGAAATGCATAATCATAAAAAGGTTTTAACATCCACCTATAAATTGAATTCATAGAAAGGTATCATTATTTTTTAGTCAGGGAACAATAACAAATGGATACAACACTTGGCTCCTTACCTATAACATAGTTTCATCAAAATTATCTCAAAATAAAGATTATTATTAGATATTTTGAAGTTAGCTTCTATTTTCATTTCTATAATATAATATTTTATTTTTTATTATATTATTAAACTATAATTAAATCATATAATGCCATCTCTAATTATATATAATAATATTAAGATATTAATTAATTTATTTAACAAAGTTTTCCCTATAGAAATTTAAGTAGAATGAATGTAATTAAAACCATTTCATTCAATTTCAAGCCAAGGAAAAATTATTCTTTTTTTCATTTGATGCCATTTTGTTCAAATCCACTTTCTTTAAAAATGATCTTATTACACAAAAATTCATTGTTTCTCAATTTATTAGTATTAATAACCATCTCATGAAACATGAGGTGTCTACTCAAAGAATGGGCCTGAACGAATGTAGCTAATGAATCAACGAGAGAATTTAATGATGTCCATGAGACCAAAAATGTATAGGAGCCAATCATATAATTTTTAAGCCTATATCTATAATAAAATAAGGATGGTTAGTTTATCATTCATCGTACTATTAAGAGTTAGAATATAAAATGACATATAGATATACATATGTACATATTAAATAAGAAAAACATGAATGGTTCATCTTGAAATATATATAATAATGAGGATGAATCTCATTGAGATGTAATCCATATAGTGGCTTATTTATTAATAGATACTTCACATTCAAAAAAAAAACATAAGTCCCTTTGAATTTATCTGCTTCCATTGGATATTTGACACTTGTACTCATCATATTTATTCTTTTTATTGTTAATAACTTTTATTCAATGTTAATGTGCCTTGTAAAAAATTAAGACTAGAGGATAGCCATATGAAACTTTAAGTTATGGATGAGGAAGCTAACTATAATTATATGTGGAAGCTTCAGTCCTTTACTATAGCAACAATTGAGAAAATCTTGGTCAATTACCATTCCCATGTTTATGAATAATATGATTATGGTTACCAAACTATGCTTAAAATTTATTCTTCATTCAAATACTCAAATCTAATCTATTCATGTTTTAAAAATTAACTTCTTCTTGTATGACCTAAAGTCTTTCCGTGAGTTCATGTTCTGCATGACCTTGCCCTTTGTCACCATTTTTCCATTGTTAAATATGTCCATGAAACATAATGTCTCTTCCACCCACGGTCCATTGCCACATCATATGAAGGAACATAGAATGTCATTCAATAATATCATTGGCATGAGAAATATATGATTATTGTTGCTTACTGCTATGTGCACAAAAGGTGAGATGGGGGGATGACATATGGGCAATGCATTTATTTCAAAATAATTAAGGCCTTGACTAAAAAACATTTATTTTCTAATCATACTATTCCATCACAACACATTTTCTATGAATAATTTTGTCAAAAAACCCACATGCCTTATTTATATTATTACTTTGATATAGGCTTCAAGTATGTTGTCAAAGGCTAACTAGGTGTATTAATTCTAAATTTGATGGTTGACCATGTTGTCTATAATATAAACATTTGATGGTGGTTACCAATTCCATATTTCCATTCATATGCTATAAATTTTAATTTCTTAGGTCATTAAATAGATTGGTTTATAGATTAATATTGGATAAGGCTTTCCACCTTGTAATAACATCCATTCTTCATTAGTGATGAGACTTCATAACGTGTTGGAAGATTATATTTTTACTTTTTATAATTTATATGTTTAATAATTATTAGTATTCATTATTTTAATTTCTCAAAAAAAAAAAAACTAGATACCATCATATTGAAGTGCATGCAATTGTCACAAATACACCTAACAGAATGAGGAATCTCATATTAATAATCAAAACAAAGACACCAATGATTACATCGTATCATTCCAGTTTCCATGTTAAAATTCATTACACATTCATTTGACTATGAAATGAATGTAGCACTTGTTTTGGATCTTATTCTAGCTACTAGCATGGCAAAACTTAGATCTTAAAAGGCTTTCTACGTGAACTATGAATTCACTGACCTTTCCATGAAAATCAAAGGTATTTCATATTTTCAATTGGAGCACACAAGAACTAGAAAACATTAAAAAAACTTATCCAAACCCATTGGATAATTATCTTAATAGTCTAAAGTCGAGCCTTCATCAAGATTAATCTGTGAACTTTTCAAAGACAAAATCCAATAACCATATAAAAATTGGTCTTCATATTTTTGTCATCATGCCAAGTTGGATTATTTGTCAATAAAATCTAAAAATACATTTTTTTTGTTTTTAGTATTAATGTGTATTTAGCTATATAATATTTATAAATTAAATATAATATTATTAATAATATATCATATTATTATAATATATATTATTATTAGTAAATATATATATATATATATATATATATATATATATATAAACTATATGAAATATATACATTATATAATTATTTAGGGTGGGTAAGGATATCATGAGCACTAATTTGATTACAATAGGGCTTCATGTCTGATGGGTGGATTGAATCTCTATTATAGTGTTGTTTATGTGGGCACAAGACATTTAGGTACCAAAGTCTATCTTGTAGCTTATATTAGTCGATGTTGTGAGTATATTAACATATAAAGTAGTTAAATCAGGATTAGAAACATACGAAAACCCCAAACTTGGATCTATGGAAGAAAGGGTGAGGCAATAAAGAACATGCATATGTTGAAAGAATTCAAAGTATGCTAGTCGATGATAGTGGACAAAAATGACATGGTATTTTTGGTGATACCATACAATAAGGCCTCAAAATATAGCATCAAACCTAGATTTAGAGTAGTGGATGAATTTGTATGTTGATAGGCCAAGTGACAAATAGGTGCCACAAGCATTCCTTATCATAGTCATAACATTTGTGAAAAACATTACAGTTGTTATAATATGTAATTGACAACACTGCTAGATCATTGTTACATTAGTGACTTGGTTCCTTCTTATATTATATCTCATGTAAATCTACTTTCCATAATAATTATATTAAAAAATAATTAATATAATAATCTTATACATTAATTTTATATTATAGTATTAATATAAAATATGGCATACAAGTTTTAATTTTTTATTTTTGTAATGTATGGTTTTGTAAAGTGTAATAGTGTAAATTGATAGTCATAACTCATTTGAAACCCATTTACACTGAACCCATCTCACCTATATTTATAGTTGAAGTGATGATATATAATGAGATTATTTATCATTTCATATGACATGGTAATGAGCTATGTAGGGAGGAGATGTTTTATTTCCTGAAGATATTCAACAATGGTGAAATTTTAGGGGAGGGTTAGGCAATACAAAACATGCAAGTGATAAATAATTTTTAGGTGAGTTGGGTGTTGATAGTGAAGGGAAATGACATGGTATTTCATGGGATACTAGACTCAGATTCAGGCCAACTATTAGATTTACATGATTTGCACATATTGGAAATGGGTGTGTAGCTTACAAGGTGGAAACATCTTCATTTTTAAGGGTATATGTGTATGTTACAAGTGTTGGATTATTTTAATGATCCAAAGTATTTTGTTTATTTTTAGTTAGTTTTTTGAATTTTTATAATAAAATTTGTTTATGGGAATCGGTTGAGACCCATAAATAATTGAGAAAGCCTATAAAGCTTTTTGCCCTTCTTATAAATAATAACCATACACAATATATTATTGTATTTTGTCAAATGATTTATCCACAATGTAATTTTTGAATTATTGTTTCAGGATCTTGGTGCCAACAGTGGTATTAGAGCCTCAGTTACTTAAGGAGGAATGAAGAGCAGAGGAAAGGAAATAAATAATTTGTTTTATACTTCTCTAGTCTAATTTGTACAGAGCCTGAAAATAGTTAAGGATGGTGCATTTAATATAAGACCTTTAACAAAGTGTAGCCATCAAATATTCACCATTAGAAATTTTAAAAATCTTAGGCAAATAGTGATGAATCATTGAAGGTAGTGAATTACGACTAGTAAAAAATAATTATGATTTCAAAACATAGAATAGAGATTTTATTGAAGCATTTCCATAAAACCACTATTATTTTTGTAAAGTGATTAAATATCTAGCAAACCTATTCCAAAGGCATGTAATGAAGAATATTTCAACAAAGAAATACATGGTTGTGTAATTTTTTATTTTGTGATTATTTCTAGCCCTTTGTATGTTGATGGCCTAAAGAGAAGGAATTAGTGATGGAATCAATGTTATATGGTTTAAATTGGATTTTGAATATTCACCAATGCACAATATGTAGTGCAACCATTTTTTCAACTAAATATTTTTGGTTACTATGCTAGCGTGGGTTCCAAGAAAAAGGAAAAGCAAAGAATTTATAGCCAAATAAAATTGTTTTTGGTGTAAAAGTAAGTTGGACACATAGTAAAAAGAAGAATATATAAAGTTGTGTGACATCATGTTCTATAGACTTGTGTAGATGAGTTGGTCTCAAGGCTGTATATGAGGTGATATAATTGAGAAAGGTTATCAATTCAAGTCACATCCTGTAATATTTTGCATATAATTGAAACTTAAGTGAAAGTTTGAGACTTTATATTTTAAGTGAGTACAATGAGGCTGAGTAAAATAATTTTGTAAAATATTAGAGATAACTAAGAGGTCATGAGTTCAAAACCTATCACACTACTTTTTTGTCATGTTTAACATTGATAACATTGTATTGTGATACTCTTTTTTGATTGGTCACGATTTTATATAAAGGTAGTCATATAAACAACTAATTTATAGGTTTATAGACATTGTGGACACATTGGAATGGTTATTTTTTAAATCTGAAGTGTCTTTATATGATTTTTATAATAAATGCATTGAAACTAATGTTTAAAGGTGCTTTTTTGGTCAAAACCAACAACTTAAAAATTAAATATTTAATAATGTCACCTCATGCTTGTGCTCTCAAAGATAATACCATCCATTACATGTCCTAGGATCCTTTTGATTGATACCATCTAAGTGAAAACTAGAGGATGGAAGATCCTTGAAGGCTGGAAAACAATTACCCTTTCCAGTTAGCTATTCACTTAGAGTATGGGTTCAATGCCTAAATGGATAATTTTAGCTCATGTTCTTGTTTTTAGTTCCATTTTTAGCTTTCTATATCTGATATTCATGACATGGAGTAGATAGAGTTAGTATTTTTATTTCTCTTGATGCATGACTTCTCACCTCTCACTTGATAGGGGGAGACTATTTAGTCATTATTTGGACTTTGATGAGTCATCAATGATAGTATGATTTAATAGGGGTTTCTAGCACTAGTAATTTTGAGTAAATGTTATCAACATTTAGTTTACATCATGAACATGTGCCATATAGAGTATGAGTTTGTCACTTGGATGGGTTATTATGTGGGACCTTATGTGGGTCGATGTAGTTGGACATATCAGATTATGTTCTACTATAGTATAGTACGATGATCACTAGGGATGAGTAGGCTTTTATTGTGTTCATCGGCCCTTTTTTATCATACCTCACAGGGGTAGGATTCTTTATGGAGAGACATAGTTTTTGGTTAGTACTAGAGGTATATTGTACCACTTACAGTTATGACAGAGTTCTTTTGATGGCTTTAGATTTATTACTCTAGATATTCCATCTTTTATAGCCCTTTGGATTAAGGTAAAGTTTGCTGGATTATTTTAATGATCCAAAGTATTTTGTGTATTTTTAGTTAGTTTGTCTTAGTGTTTATAATAAAACTAGTGCACATGAATCGGTTGAGACTCATAACTAATTAAAAAAGCCTATAAATATTTTCCCCCTTTTTGTAAATAATAACCAAACATAATATGTTAGTCTATTTTATCAAATGATTAATCCATAATATAATTTATGAATTATGGTTTCATAATCTTGGTGCTAATAATGAGTGTTGATTTGATTGTGACATGGTTCCATGTCTAATGAGTGGCTTAAATTATCATTATAATGTTTTTTATTTGTGAAAAAGAAATTGAGTTACATAGTCTATCTTGTAGCTTGTATTCATCCATGTTTTGAATATAATAACATTCACATAAATGAAATCAAGCTTAACAACATACATAAATACCAAACTTGGGACCCTAGAAGAAAGGGCAAGGCGATAAAAAACATTCAATTGGTGGAATATTTCAATGTGTCTTGGGTGGCGATGGAAAGTGGTAATGGAGAGGAATTTCAAGTGATGCCATATTCCAATGGGCCCATATTAAACACCAAACCTAGATTCAAGGTAGTTGTTGTATTTAAATACTTGCATCACACATTACAAAGGGGTTCAAAGGGGTCCATAGCTTCCAAGGTGGTAATATTTTTTATTTTCCATTTTATTTTGTTGATGGTAGAGGAGGATGTCATGAGAGATGATTTGATTGAAAAAGTTCTCCACATTTTATGCATAATTTGAATGAATGATGCAATGTTACTTTTGCAAGGACAAGACAATGAGGCCCTAGAGTCTATCTTCTTAATAACATTAATACATATTACCAATATATTGACACTTAAAAATAAAAAAATACATCACTTTTAACATTCCTTACTCCATTGAGGCAATTTATAGATTATATTCTTTTGAGAGAGCTAAAACTTTTGATTTGTATTTCTTTTAAAAGTGTGTTAACTCAATCTTTTAAAAAATCAATAAATACATAAATAATTTTTTTAATGAGCTTAATAAAATTCATTAGATCAATGAATTTAAAAAATTAGAGGCATTAAAATATAATATGTTACAGGGAAAATCATAAAACAACTACTACCCAACCACCTATCAAATGCCTCCATTGTCTATTATCATGTGTTCCAATAATGCCTCCAAAATAAGAACTTCCTATTTCAAATATAGTTGTTACTAAATTCAAAACCCAAATTTAATGCCACACAATTTTACCCTATAGCATGAACATAAATAAAATTAATTATTCCCTTTATAAAGGCATTCACAAGCCATAATTACTTGTCATTGCCATTGTTG